>JAHFWL010000433.1:65000-687471 GCA_021292165.1 Shinisaurus crocodilurus
AACATGCATAGGACTGCACTGCACATAATTCAATGTATTTATAATAAATGCACGTGTTATTACGGTATTTATTTAGTATATTTAGGGTACAATCCTATGGCTGCTAGACATAGTCTAGACAACCACAGGAGAAGTCAGAGTCCCAGCTCCATCCTTGGAAACACGCTCCGAGGTTGGAGCTGGGATTCCAACCTCGGAGTGCCCTCCCTCTGCCCTCGCAGCCAGTGCTGGGAAAAACTGCACTGGCTGCGGCTCCAAGGTTGCAAGAGTGACCTCAGAGCTGAAGTGTTGTGGGCATTCTGGGGGGCAGGGAGGGGAGGAAACAGGCACCGCCAGCATATGTAGTATCCTGGCGGCACCTCCTCTCCTCGCGCTCCAGGGCAAAAGACTTAGGTGGCCGAAATCAGCCATCTAAGTCTTTTGCAAGGTGGGAGAAGCGCGGAAGCAACCTTCACCTCCGCGCTCCTTCCACCCTCCATACGATGCCCATAATCGTCTGAGTTCAGAGGGTTACAGGCAGCCTCATTGGATTGTGCTGTTGAATTTCCTCCATTGTGGAACTCAGGGTAGGGCATGTGGGGTTACCAGGTGGTCTCCCAAACAAGCACTTACCAGACTCAGGCCTGTACCTGCTTAGCTGCAGCAATGTGGCTGCATGATCCTGTGCCCGCATATCATGCCCTAAGGCAGTGTTTCTCAACCTTGGGTCCCCAGATGTTTTTGTCCTACAACTCCCAGCATGCCCCAGCCAGCTATGCTGGCTGGGGCATGCTGGGAGTTGTAGGCCAAAAACATCTGTGGACCCAAGGTTGAGAAACACTGCCCTAAGGCCCTGTGGGCTCTGGTGAGCCCAAAGTGCCCACCCACAGAGGAGTCAGCCTTTTTAATCTTTGCATCATTGATTGCTCTTACCTTGATGCCTTCTAATCAGCTTCCCTTGAGAGTGACTAACAATGCCTCTTCTTTGTGATCCCATCATTCAGTCACTCCAAATGCAAAGGGAATGTGAATTGCTGTGAGGTGTGCTTCATAATCCTTCTTGCCAGTTCTCCTCTGCAGATCCCCCCCCACCCCAGCTGATTTTCCCTATTTACACTGAGGAATTGGTATGTAGGAGGAAACGGGTTAAGCACCCCGTCCCACCTTATTGATTCTCCCCTGCAAACAGTGCTGCAGTTAGGTAATTTTAGGGTGCTTCCAGATGAGGCCTTTATTGCGCCATTGCCCTGCCTCATTCACAGACTTTTATGGGGGTCAGCCAGACGTTGTTGTCTTCTACTCATAATGGTCCCATGTTTTCCCACCGCTTCCTTTTTCTTACCACAGAAAATCCATTCAGGCGGGAAAAAATGGACTAGCTGCAAAATGCCTTCTAATTGGTAAGCGCTTTGAGCCCTCCGTCTGGAAACATCCTTCGATATTGGACTTAATGGTCTTATAGGGGTGCCAATGGAGGCTTTCTTTAGCCCCTGTGTGGGGTGTGTGTGTGAATTTCCAGATTGGTGCCCCATACAGTTACTTATGAGGAAAAACCACTGACATTCCCGAGAGACAGTAGGATATGCTGCAATTGGGACAAAATTGGGATATGCTGAAGTGGGAGCAAAACCTGCCATCTCATCTCAGTACAAGGTTCAGTTTAGACCAAGGGTGCCCCTCCAGATGTTTTGGCCTACAACTCCCATCATTCCTCACCATAGGCTATGCTGGTTAGGGTTGTAGGCCAAAACATCTGGAGGCCAAAACATCTCCATGGTTTGGAAGATTGAAAATGAGCCGTTTGGGGTTATATGTGTTAGGTTTTGCATAGTGGGCAGAACGAGATTGTCACCTGACATCAGGATTGTCACCTGACATGGAGGATGTCTCTTGAGGTGAAGTACACAAGGTCTTCTGTCACCAGACATAGTCTCAAGGTTTATGAGTCAGCAACCATGGAACAAGGAGTTTGGAGTAAACAGGTGTGAAGAATAGGTTATATAACTGGTGAGTAATATCCTATTTATAGATACTATAAATAGGGTCTTACTATATAAGTTGGGATAAGACACACATCCCCTCACTTGAGTCTTGTTCTGGACTTCTACTTCAGGTCAGTCACTTCACTGCATCTCAGCCTTACCACTGGGGTCTTGGATTTGTATCTGCAAAGATGTAGCGAGATGGGATCATCTCTTCTGCGTAAGAGTTGCATTGCTTGCCTTAATCCCATGTAATTGAGTCTTACAAATAAACTCTTTAATCTTTATTAACTGCTGTTATCTCCTCCTTCCGTCTGCGTGACTGGGACTGAGGGTCACTGGCTAGATGAGCTTTTGAGCCCGGGTCAGTCCAGCTCTCACAATATGTCCTTATTCTCCTTCTCTCTTACATGCAGCTTTACTTTGAGTTTGCACTTTAGTGCAAACCATGATTTCCCATGACATCTGGATTGGCAAAACAAGAATCGAAAAACCATAGTTTGAAGAGGGTTTCCAGCTCTAGTTGGGACAGCACATGTGCTAACCATATGTTGTCTGTGGTTCGGTGGACTGTGCTTGGGAGACATTGCTCCAATTGGCAAAAATTGTCACTGGGGTCACCACCTTTGCTTCCCATCCCAGTAATGCCCCTGAGCAAAGTGCTCTGCTACCTAACATAGAACTGAGTGGTTGCCACTTGTTTCTGTGGAATTAAGTAAAATCGTGTCCTCAAGGATACAGTTTGTGTGGGTGGCCAGACCTGCCCTCTGCTCAGTGCCAGCTCCAGGTTTTAGAAGCCTTTGGGCAAGATGCCCTCAATTGGGGGGGGGGGTTCTTTGAGTAGACGCCACTCTTCCTTGTCACTTATTGACCCAAGTTGCACAACCACCTACTGGGAAAGCTCAAAGCAAGTGGAGGATGCCGCTGTATCTCCTGACTTCTTTTCATCGCTCGCATGCTCAGAAAGGGCAGAGGAATAGGCTGTGACAGCTAGGAGGAGGAGTAGCAGGGCCAGGAGGCTTGTGGGGGGCAGCAGTAGGCCTCTGAAGGGATATGGGCCTTGGCCAGTGCCTACCCCTGATGCTGGCCCAGGCCTCTGTTCCTGACACTGGGTGTAGAAGAGAATTCAAGTTTGCAAAGATTGAGAAAAGAAAGAGATCAGACGTGTTGTGTTTTTTGTTTTTTTTTAAAAAAGAGCATGAAACAATTGGTAAACTATCAATTCGACCCTTATTAGAGCCCACTTACATTGCTCCAAACATGTTTTCTGTTTATGTTCCATACCACAGAATGGTGCTTTGTGGCACTGCTGATGGAATTACATGAACTGATTGTGGCCCTACTCTCACTGAATCTCCCAGATGTTCCTCAAGGATGAGGAAAATGTTTTCATTCTGAAATTACCCTGGGCAAGCTCCATGTCCCCAACATTTTATTGCTAAAAATGTCTTGGGCTTGGTGTCAACTGAAAAGTTAAATATTTTTGGAAAGTTTAAACAGCCTGCTATGCTATTTTTGGATTATTCAAGTGCATTAAGATGGATGTTTTCCATGTATCATCTCCCACCCCACCCCCACACTACACACACATATTTCTTTTCGTACTCATATAACCTCTTTGATTTATTGTTTGAACCATTGCACACTTCACAATCTCACACATATTCCCTCTAGACCAGACAGAATGGACCAAGAGATGGGTTAGCTGGGATGTTCTGGGGAGCTAAAGCATTTATGCTTATATCTCTTGTGTATACATGATGCTGTGTGCCTTTTCAGCCCTGCAGGTGAAACACACTACAAATAGTCTTTAGCTAGTTATATAACAAACTCCTGAAGCAGCATTTTTACTAGAAATTGCTATCTATTTGAAAGCATCTTCCATTGTAACTACCCCTCCAGTGCAGTGGTTCATGATGATGTTAAATATGTGGGCAGAGCGATCCTATGGCCCCTAGACAGCATCTAGAGGGCCGTAGGATCATTCGCATTCCCAGCTCCGAGGTCGGAAAAGAGCTCCAACCTCGGAGCTGTGGATCTGCACTTGGATTCCCCTCCCCCCTCTCGCAGCTGGCATGGAAAGAACTGCACCGGCTGCTTCTCTGGGGTCGTCAAAGCGACCTCGTAGAAGGGGTTTAGGGGCGGGAAGGGGAGGGGAGGAGATCGGCGCCACCGAGATACAACGTATCTGGGTGGTGCCTCAGCCTCCTTCCCTCTTCCTCCCAAGCACCGCAGTTAGACCCCCGAAATCGGCTGTCTAGCTGCTTTGCAGAGTGGGAGGAGCACGGATGCGACCAACTCAAATTTCACCTTTACTATGATCTAGGTCAGCCTTCCCTAACTTGGTGCCCTCCAGATGTTTTGGATTACAAATCCCAGAATTCCTTACCATTGGCCATGCTGGCTGGGGCTGATGGGAGTTGAAGTCCAGAACATCTGGAGGGCACCAGGTTGGAGAAGGATGATCTAGGTGCCCTCGTCGAAGCCTCGATCATAGCAATCTATGATCTAGATCAGGGGTGGGCAACACATGGCCAGCGGGCTGCATGTGGCATCCACGGCCCTCCAGTGTGGCCCCTCAATTTTTAAAAAAAATTATGATAAAAATGGCATCTGTAGCTGCTATGAAGTGCCCAAAGGCTTAAATTTAACTTGGGAGTGTACTGCAAGCTTGTGCATTTCCTCCCCTTCTCCTGTTGAAATAATCAAAGCATCTCCTTTGTCTTAACCAGCCTTCCCCACCCTGGTGTCCTCCAAATGTTTTGGGCTACAACTCCATTCTTGACCATTCTGGTTGGGGATTGTGGGAGCTGAAGTCCAAAACATCTAGAAGGTGCCAGGTTGTGGAAGGCTGTTCTTAACCATGGAGTAGTAGCTTTATGTCTGACATGATTTGAAGTGGGTTTGCCATCCATGGTTACGAGGCAAACTTGATTAGTGCTAACCATGGTTAGCACCAATTCAAAAGAAATGCTTTACCATGGTTAAGCAAAGAGGGGAATTCATGCAGGAGAGGGGAGGATAAGGAAGCATGTAAGACCATAACACACTCCCAAATTCTTGATTGTGGTTAGGAGACTGAGAATGTTATGTCTGCATTGTGCTGATGTATGTAAAGTGTTTTGAATACCCTCTCTGTTCACTCAAAAGTAACTAAGTCCCACTGTGATCAATAGAGATTACACCCCCAGTAAGTGTGTTTAGGATTGCAATGTAAAAGCTTAGTAGGTAGCGGTGGTGGTGGTAGAAAAGACGTTGCTTGTTTTTCATCTAATTTAAAATTGGTACAAAATCAGTTTGTGAACTGTTCTGTGCTGGGGAGCAACTATTTCTGTCCATTTGGAACAGAAATAGAGGGCTGGGTGGGTCATTGTTACTGTTGTCCAGTGGTACATATCTAAAATAGATATGTCATTGCTCCAACCATTGTGAAATCATGCCCTCAGCCTGGAAATATCTTCTCCCTGATATGCAAGAGTATGTTATGTTTCCTTAGTAGCTGTTGTTGTTGTTATTATCATCATTATCATTATCATATCTATACTGCCCAATAGCTGAAGCTCTCTGGGCGGTTCACAGCAATTCACAAAACACAGATACAATAAAACACAGCATAAAAATCACAATAAAAATACAGCATAAGATACAGATACCACAAAATACAGCATAAAATTTCAATGTACAAAATGTAAAACAGTTTAAACAGCTAAAACAATTTCAATAAAAGGAAAAAAAAACTAGAACTTTTAAAACTGCTGACATGTCCAATCATATGCCATTAAATGCCTGGGAGTAGAGGACGATCTTAACCTGGCGCTGAAAAGATGACAGAGTTGGCACCAGGTGGGCCTCAGTGGGGAGATCAAAAATTGGGGGGCCATCACTGAGAAGGTGCTCTCCCTTGTTGCCACCCTCCGAGCCTCCCTTGGAGGTGGCACTAAGAGGAAAGCATCAGATGTAGATCATAGTGTCCAGGTAGATTCAGACTGGGAGAGGCGTTCTGTCAGGTATTGTGGTCTCAAGCCATGTAGGGCTTTATAGGTTAAATCCAGCACCTTGAATTGGGCTCAGAGTCGGAAGTATACAGGCAGCCAGTGGAAGCAGGCCAGGATTGGTCTTATATGTTCAGACCTTCTGGTCCCAGTTATTAATCTGGCTGCCTCATTTCACACAAGCTGCAGCTTCTGAACAGTCTTCAAGGGCAGCCCCATGTAGAGTGCATTGCATTCATCCAACTTGGAGGTTATCAGAGCATAGTTTACTGAAACCAGGTTAACCCTGTACAGATAGGACTGGTAGAAGGCACTCCGTGCCACTGAGACCACCTGAGCCTCAAGTGACAAAGATGGCTCCAGGAGGACACCCAAGCGACGAACTTGCTCCTTCAAGGGGAGTGCAACCCCCATCCAGAACAGGTTAAACATCCTCCACCCGGTCAGAGGAACCACCCACTAACAGCATCTCAGTCTTGTCTGGATTGAGCTTCAGTTTGTGAGCCCTCAGCCAGTCCATTGTTGCAGCCAGGTACCTGGTTCAGCACATCCACAGCCTCACCTGCTGGAGATGAAAAGGAGAAATAGAGCTGTGTATCATCAGCATAATGATGGCAGTGCTCTCCAAAACACCAGATGACCACACTCAGCTGTTTCATGTAGATGTTGAATAGCATGGGAGACAAAACTGACCCCTGAGGTACCCCATACTGGAGAATCCACGGGGCCAAGCAATATTCCCCAAGCACCACCTTCTGGTCTTTCGTATGGCCAGTGTAGCTCCTAATTCTGCCCCCCTCCATTGAGAAGGTATCCCTGGAGTGACCCCTCTGGAGTGTGGCTGGTAAAATCTAGGTAGAGTCACATGTCTTCAGTTTTAATTTCTCCTTCTCCACTGACAGTATCCTGTGGTTGAATGTGCTTTACTGTCTTATCCTTGAGGGAACTTAAAAAACTCCTAGAGTCTCACTCTGCCTGGCCAGTTGCCCTCATTAAGCCTCTAAGCAGCTGATACCTGGCTTTTTGCCTTTCCCTTTGAAAGCATGTCCAAGTATTTCAAGCTGAAAAGAAAATATAACATCATGCAATGTTATTTTAATAACTACCACTATATTGTATGACCTTTGATAGCCTGTTTTGTATCTGATCCAGGCTGTGTCTGAGGCAGTTTTCCCGAGCTGTGTTATTACAGTAGTGACAGAAAGGTTCTTCTCTGTACAAGCTGTACAGCCACTTTGTAAACATATGACTGTGCGGTATGTGTTGTGGAAAACTGCCATTTTAAATTTGAATAATCCTTCGAAATGTGTCTTTTTAATCTGAAGGATCTGGTTGCACGTTCATGTTCTTGCTCTTGGGAATAGATGCAGATTTACAGATGTGCATAACTGCTTACAGATCGACACAGGGAAACGTTTTGGTGGCGGCATGATTTGGGTCTCTTTCACACCGAGGAATAAATGGTGGATATGCCATTTCTAAGACTACAGAAGTGAGTAATAGGACTAAAAAGTGATTCACATATCCTTGAGAAAGCAGACGGAGGGTTTGCTTACTTGCCCAGGTAAAGTCATAAAGGAGAAGCAACTCAGTGGTAGAGCTGAGCACATGCTTTGCATGCCATGCAGAAAGTCCTCGATATGGTCTCTGGCATCCTCAAGTAAAAGGATCACAGGGGCAAGGACTGGGAAAGATCCCTGCCTCCTCCGGAGAGACGGGAGGACCAGTGCTAGTTAGGATAGGACCAGCGTTCTCCAACCTTGGGTCCCCAGATGTTTTTGGCCTACAACTCCCAGCATGCTGGGAGTTGTAGGCCAAAAACATCTGGGGACCCAAGGTTGGAGAACACTGGGATAGACAATACCAGTCTAGGTGGACCTTTGCTCTGATTCAGTAAAGGCAGGTTCGTATGGGTTCATGATTGCTGTGTTGCCTTTAAAGTAAGAAGAGTTCAGAACAGTGCCACTGAAAGTCTCTTTTCAGTTTCTGATTATGCTCAGGCAGCCATCAATAACAGATAGATGCCTCCTTCGAGAAGATAATGTTTCCTGGCCGGAGACTGTACGGCTTTCAGTGAACTGAACTCCATTAGCCTTCAGGATATGGCCAAAGCTATAGTGAATGGCCTTTCTTCTGGGTCAAGGCAGTGAATGCTGGGATGTATCAAAAGTTTAGTCTAGTCCAATTTCTTCCAAAGCTTCACACTTTCTGAACTACTTTCTACATAAGCATATTTGCTGAGGAACTCCTGCATCTGGCTGTAAGGCACCGAAGTGTGTGTGTTTGTGTGTCGGGGCAGTACTAGGTACCGAAAAGATCCAGGGCTCAGGCCCACAGGGGGGGGGAGCACAATTTTGCATATGCTAATTTACAGTATGCTCTAAAGTCTCTCTGTGTGTCTTTAAAGGACCCTGTCTGCTAAGGACACCCCTATTTGTAAAAAGGGGTGTATGGACAGGGGAGAGGAGGGCATTTGTTTGCAGGAAAAAAAAACCTCAGGCAGAAAGATTCAAGGGGTGGGAGCAGCAGGAGGTGAGGCACATGTGGTCAGAAAGCCAGCTAATCCAGGGGGATCAGATGCAACACAGATCATCAGGGCCCCTGCACCTTTATTTCAGCAAGTGCCCATGGACAGCAGGGTGGTGGGGCAGGTGGTGGCCTCCCAGAGATTTGGGGCTTCAGATGAAAGATTTGGGGCTCCAGCCCTAGTGGGCCACCCCCTAACACCGCCTCTGGTGTGTGTCTGTGCACTGCACATGGATAACCCAAGCATAGTGGGGTACACTTTACTGGGGCCCTGAAGGGGCCCAGCCCAGGCTGTAACCTCATTAACATGAAGAAGAAGGAGAAGGAGAAGGAGAAGGAGAAGGAGAAGAAATGGAGGCTAAATTGTAGATTATACTTGAGGATACTTATGGAAACTTATTTCCATCTATCTATCTATTTACAGTAATACTTTGGATTGCAAGTAACTTGGTTTGAGAGCGTTTTGCAAGACAAGCAAATTTTTAAATATTTATTTAATTTTTTTTTACTTGATATACAAGTGACGTCTTGCAATACAAGTACTGTAGTACGGCTTAAATTAAAAATCTCTGTACAAATTTTTTTTGGGGGGATTTCGTTTTGATATAAGAATGTTTTGGATTACAAGCACGTTTCCGGAACGAATTATGCTCTCAATCCAAGGCATGACTGTATTACATTTATATCCCACCTTTTTTCCTCTTGCAAGGAACCCAAGGTGGCTTTTCTTGGTCTTCCTCCATCATTTCATCCTCACAACAACCCTATGAGATAGGTTAGGCTGAGAGTCAGTGACTGGCCCAAAGTCACCCAGTGAGCTTCATGGCTGAGTGGGAACTAGAATCTGGATCTCCCGAGTCCCTGTCCAACACTCTAACCACTACGCCACACTGGCTCTCAATGTACCTATCTATGTACCTGTTGTGAGATATTTGCTGGAGCCCATCAGAAGCACCATTCTGAACAAGCCCCATTCTGAACAGTGAGCTGTTGGCTCAGGCCTTCCTCTAGAACAGAGAGAGTGTGCGTGTGCAGTCAAAACTAGGACTTGTAGTTTGGGAGACAGATTGTGCTTTCCTATATGACATGCTCTCTCAAGAACTACCAGTTCCAGCGTTTTTTGTCCATCAGCAGGAGGGAGCGACAGCTGGTGGGAAGGGAAAAAGCAGTATAATGATCAGATTTCAGAAGGGTTGCCGTGTTATTAATCTGTAGCAAAAGTAACAGCAAAGAGTCTTGTGGCACCTTAAAGACTAACAAATATATATTGCATGGACCGGAGCCCGCTTCATCAGATGCATTATGTGTAATCCTCAGTTGGCAGGTATGAGACTGATGGATTTCCACTTCATTCGGCTAAATTGGTGCCATCCATCATGACAATTTCCAGAGGGGTAGAGCCATGTTAGTTCCCAGGGCTGTGGGAGCCAGTGCTGCTGGTAGGATTTACAGACCTCAGATATGTGGGTAACTCTGGTTCGCACACACAAGCATATGCATGTGCGCACACACATTATACTACCATGGTTGGGACATGGTGGAAAAGCCCCAGTGTGTCCCCTAGCATAGTTTCAGAAGAAAAAATAAATTCATACTTAAAATAGAAACTTTTCTTGCATGAGTCCTAGACTAAAACAACAACGGAGGCATTGTGGGAAAAACAAAATGGTGGTGGCTTCCGGCCAAATGGTGACCAGTGGATCCCAATCTTCGCTATAGCAGGATGAGGGCAGGCTCTGGGGTCCTGGCAGCTGCTTAAGGATGCTGAATGCTGATGCTGGGGCTGATGCCGGGCGGAAAACCAGAAGTGACGCGACAGGAGACCTAGCATGTCAGTTCCTGGTTCTCCAGCGCTGTTCTTTTTACGTAAATACCATGGTAAAGTACCTTAAAACGGCTGCGAATAGCAAATCGTGGCCGTTTTAAGGTACTTTACCATGGTATTTACGTAAAAAAAGCAGTGCCAGAGAACCAGGAAGTGACGCGCTGGGGACCTCGTAGGTCCTTTCCCCGGTGCGTTTGGGTCGAGTGGCAGCAGCTAAGTCGCTGAGAGTCTCAAGAGGGCCGAGCGGGGCGAGTTCGACTCGCTTCAGCCCCCTTGAGACTCTTGGATACATCCCCGCCTGCGCAGCAGGAGGTGAACGGTGGGTGACCTCCCCCAGTCTGTGGAAAAATTGTCTTCCACGAAACCGGTCCCTGGTGCCAAAAAGGTTGGGGACCGCTGTCCTAGAGCACACCCAGCACTCTTCTGATATCTTGCAGTGCAGACTAAGATTGCCATGATGGGCAAGCTGTCTTTTAAGCAAGCTTCCAAGGCAGTTTTCTCCAACCCAAGTTCCCTACAGATATGTTGGATTATGTTTGCTGGGGATGATGGGAGCAGGGGCGTAAACTACGGGGGCGGGGCTCAAGCCCCCCCAGGATTTCCCAGAATTGGCAAAGCCCCCTCCAGGCAACCAGCTGTTACATGTTTGGGGGGCAATCTAAATTACCTCCAGGGAGTGTGTGTGTGTGTGTGTGTGTGTGAGAGAGAGAGAGAGAGAGAGAGAGAGAGAGAGAATAGGAAAGAGGGGGGAAGAGAAGGGGGAGAACAGGCGTAAACTACAGGGGGGGCTCAAGCCCCCTCTGGGATTTTGGGGGCATTGCCCAATGGGATTTCCCAGAATTGGCAAAGCCCCCTCCAGGCAACCAGCTGTTACATGTTTGGGGGGCAATCTAAATTACCTCCAGGGAGTGTGTGTGTGTGTGTGTGTGTGTGAGAGAGAGAGAGAGAGGAGAGAGAATAGGAAAGAGGGGGGAAGAGAAGGGGGAGAACAGGCGTAAACTACAGGGGGGGCTCAAGCCCCCTCTGGGATTTGGGGGGCATTGCCCAATGGGATTTCCCAGAATTGGCAAAGCCCCCTCCAGGCAACCAGCTGTTTAGCCCCATGCTCCCCCCGGGAAATTGAGAAGTCTATGCCCCTGGATGGGAGTTGTAGTCCAACACATCTGGAGGACATCAAGTTGGGGAAAGCTGTTTCAAGTGAACAAAGTTTGCAAACTACCACACTAAGACATGTTACCCTGACTCTGGCGGTGATACTAAATAGAACCAGTAATTCTCCTTTTTGTGATGCATAGAGAGAGAGAGTATAGTTTTCTGGATTAATTTGACAGATGCAACACACCTTTTTTCAATCTGCCTACTGGTTTGGATCACACCCCTAACAATAATAGATCCTTTAAGAAGCAAATGTAAACAAAATACCAAACAGATTACTGTCCTGTGAATATATTTGATTGCAGCGTGAGCCTTTCCACTTGACAGGACTCCCAGCTTGAACAGGCTGGGTCCTCCCTTTGTACATATTATGCGCTGGCTATCTTTTTATTCAGTAGATATTCAGATTTAAAGCTAAACTGTGTTAGTTTTGACATCACCATTTGAGGAGTTTAGATACAGTTGGATTCTTTGGTGTGGAAGAAGTGGAGTGGGGTGTGTGTGGGGAGAAAAGTACCAGGTTAAAAACCCTGAAAGGCACAAGCCTCAGACTGGTCCTGAAGGGTAATTTTATTGTGGAATAAAAGCCATGAGCAGCCCAACATGTTTTGATTTAAAATCTTCCTTGGGGGCAATAGAGCCTGCAATGTTCTTTGCCTTCAAAGAAAATTCTCTTGGGAACCTTCCACAAGAATCAGCTTGGTCTCTTTCCATAGGAATAAACTTTCCAACTCAACTTGAGGCTTCCCTTTTTCTCTTTTTTCATGTCTGCTGTATGGAAGCAGTGACCCTGATCTAGAGACGTCCCTGACAACAAACTACTGCACAGTGCTAGGATGGAACACATGCGATTCTAGCCATACCTGGTGAAGCTAGATCGAAATGAGCAACCCTCCTCAAAAGATGGATTCTAAGGTGCTTTTCCTACACTTTGCAGTGCAGATGGAGATTGTGGCATCACATTGGATGCCTCTCTGCATGTGGTTTCCATCTCTAGCTGTGAGGTGCTGCATGCGCCATCCCTGATCCAACTTCAGGAACTACATGTATAGACCCAATACCAATAGTAACAGTAATAACTGTGCAGGCACCAGTCAAACTACCATGCACCTAAAGATGGCCACCAGTTTGGACAGCTTTAAAAGGGGACTGGACAAATTCATGGAGGAGAAGGCTATCAGTGGCTACTAGTCCTAACGGGTTTTATGCTTCCTCTATGATCAGAGGCAGTATGCCTATGTACTCCAGTTGCTGGGAAACATCGGCAGAGGGTGCTGTTGCACTCATGTCCTGCTTGTGGGATCCTGTGGGCAGCTGGCTGTCACTGTGTGAACAGGATGCTGGGCTAGATGGACCCTTGGTCTGATCCAGCTTGGCTCTTCTTATGTTCTTAAACTGATCCAGCAAAGGGAGCTTTGCATCTGGATTTTCTTTGCTGGATTGGGGTGACTGTATCTATTTTCCAGAAGTGATCACTAGGCTGCTATTACCACAGCTGCAGCTGTATCGGTACACCCCTGAGAATCACCCTCTCCCTGCAAACCCATCAGATCTGTAAGTGCAAATGAAAAGTAAGAATGAACTTTTAAGTTTGAGTTTCTTATGCCTTATGGCAGGGGTGGGCAACTTGTGGCCCTCCAGGTGTTTTGACCTAAAACTCCCATCAGGCCTAGCCACCACAACCAGTTGTATGGAATGATGGGAGTTGTAGGCCAAAACACCTGGAGGGCCACAAGCTGCCCACCTCTGTCTTATGGATATGAGCCTATACCATGATTCTGGCAACACCACCATTTTATTTATTCATTAATGTATTTATTATTACATTTATATCCCACCTCCCCCCCCCAAGGAACCCAAGGCGCCTTACATAACCTTCCTCCTCCCCATTTTATCCTAACAACAACCCAGTGAGGAAGGTTAGGCTGAGAATGGGCCATAAAGCCCACTGGCTGACTTTGGGCCAGACACTGGCTGGTGGGCTTCATGGCCGAATGGGGACTAGAACCTGGATCGCCCAAGTCCTGGTCCAGTGCTCTAACCACTATGCCACACTGGCTGTTCATACACAGACCTGCTATGCTGTAGTGCCATGCTGCCTGGGGCATGTGGGAGTTGAAGTCCAAAACATCTGGAGGGTGCCAGGTTGGGGAACACTGCTGTAGTGGCTACTATTACTATGATTACTACTATGACTATGTTTGCCACTAATGATGTGCTAGGTGCTTCTATTTAAATTGTCGTTATTATTTCTAAATTTGCATCTATACATATACATAAATTAGTATTTGGACATTGGGGTCCTCTGTCATCCTCTTTTTTTTTTGGTGATGCATTTCCTCTTCATTTGGCAATGTGTCAGTGGCCACCCTAAGTCATTGAGGACTTCCTTAGGGCTAGCTCCATGGCCAGTATTAGTGACTGGGCAGGTCAAGCTATTGCCATGCCCACCAGATATACACATATGGCGCTGCCTGCAAGTTAAGGCCTGGACTGGAGGCCCTTCTCCAGGTGCCCCTGTTGTCTTGTCAGAGGTTAGGCAGGTGTTGACTGCAGAGAGGGCCTTTTTTGTGGTGGCACCCCAACTTTGAAATGCTCTCCCCAGGGCTGTTCACCAGGCATTTAGTCTAATGAGTTGTAGTTGCTAAGTCAAAACACAGTAAAAATTAATACACATTGATTTTCAAGTTTTATTTTGGCCCTTAAGATAGTTCGGTATTCTGTGTGTGCTGAATGACGAGTTGTTGTTGGTCCAGTGTCATTTAAGGTGCACTCCTATGCAGTGCTTTTTTTCTGGAGAAAAGGGTACCGGAACTCTTGGATTACATTTCCTCGGGAGTAGATGGCGATTAAATTGTAATGCAATTAATAGAAGAAAAGGTGCTGGAACTCAGTTCCGGTGAGTTCCACCAGAAAAAAAGCCCTGCTCCTATGCATGTTTGGACAGAAAAAAGTCCCAGTGTGGCTGGCTGTGGAATGCTGGGGGCTGTAGGACATTTTTCTGTCTAAACATGCATTGGATTGCACCCTTAATTTCTTCACTTTCTATTCAGACCTCTCTTGTGTTTACATTCTTTCCTTAACTGGTGTCATCCATGATTTGTACTCATAAATAAGAAGAAAAATGTACTACTTCCGTGAATTTATTATCTATTTCTGCAGGATAGTCCTGCCACGTTTGTTTTTTTTTAAAGCACTGATAAGTGCTACAGTCAGTACTTACTGTCACAAGTAATATGATTATACAATCTTGATCCCGTTTCCTCCTGAACTGGTAAAAACTCCCTAAAATTTCATCTCTGATTCTCTTACTCATTATTTATTTATTTATTTATTTATTACATTTATCAATCGCCCATCTGGCCGGTCACCCGGCCACCCTTAGGCCATTAGGACTAAGTTGAGTTGCTGTTATTTGCCAGAAGGTTTAGATAAAGCATCTTCTATCAACCAAGCCAACCACTTCAGAATCTAATAACTTTCCCCTAGATTGGTGCATAAAGTCCCTTTCCTTTGTTTACGGGAAACCCTGTACATTTCAAATATTTTTAATAGGTTGGTGTTTAAATGATTTAATTTATTAACCTGATTACATTTGCATATTGCAAAATCTCAGCGAAGGACACATTTTTAATATTTTCTTTTGCAATACGATTCAGGCATACAAAGTATTCCCTATTAAGGTAACACACTGGAGCCACAATTTAAAGTAAACCAAGTTCAAGGCCCATCAGTATCTGTGTGGCCTGAAAGAGTGAGAGCTGGAGAGAAAACCCATCGCAAAATCTTTGCTTGCTAGGAGCTGCACCAATAAATCGAGGAGCAAATGTTAATCTGTACTTGACCACATTTTTACAAGCCCCTGCTCTCATGCCTTTAACTAACAGTAGATTAGTCTGCTGACATTAACAGGTGATAATATTTTTCTGTAAACTGCTGTACCTTCTGCTTTGTACAGATTAAGTTGATGTTAAGGCACAGGAGCAGGTTGGGCTATTTTCTTCTGGTCAGTTTGGCAACTCTTTCCATGTTTAAGGCTTTAGTTGATTGTTCACTAGAAAGGCTGCACTTTTAAGCTGTGGAGACTGGTGGCTCCCATATCAGTGGGGCTGTGTATCCACTCTGGGTTTCAGTCTGAACTTTTAAGGAGCTATCCATGGTGCTGTACCAAATTTTAGGTTCAGCACCATGGATAACTCTTTTAAAGTTCAGACTGAAACCCAGAGTGGATAAACCACCCCACTGACATTGGAGCCACCAGCCTCCACTGCTTTTAAGAACACTTACTAGAGAGTAAATCCTATTGGATTCAATGGGATTTACTTCTGAATATACATGCTTACGATGGCACTGTTAACTTGTTAAGGCCAATATCCCTAGCTGGAAGGGTTGTTTAGAGCCAAACTACATGTTAAGTTAAATGTGTGGTTTGCCCTTTCATCTTTTTTGTTGTTGCTTTTTTGCAGAAGTACCGGTACAAACGTTTTGGGGGGGGACCTAAGGGTGGGGGAGAGGAAGAAACAGCCCAATAGGGACTGAGCATGCTCAGTGGCTATAGAACACAGTCAGTTGCAGGGTGAGGATGAAAAACTGGAGTCAGGGAGAGCAGGAGGGGGAATGGAATGGAGTACCCTAGAAAAGGGCTTGGCTGGCTGGAACCCTGGATAGAAGCACTTTGCGCTGCAAGATTTTGTTGTAGGTCCCTCTTGTCAATAATACATGTATTTATGACCACCTTTCCACACACATTCCACTATTGGGTGGGTGTCTCGCTAGTTTTATGATAAAAGTGCTTATTTTACTACTACATAATCGTATGGGAGGGAAAGGGAAGCCAAGAGTACATATAAATCAGTCTTGAGGCTTAGGTTGAGCAGTAGGACCTGATTATCATCATCTGCGAGATTTCTTTTCCATCCCTATGATTGTTTTTAAAGAACCAAAGTGCTGGATTCTCTGGTTCTTATGCTGGAAAGGAGCAGATGGTATTTCTCACTGTGATGTAAGGCCATAAGAGAAGTAAGAGAAGAGAACAGGTCAGTGAAAATGAAAGCTTGAAAATAGGAAAAATTCTGACGTAGCTTTCCTATAGAAGGCCATAACTAACGCATTTTTCCACCATTCAAGCCAAATCACGATTACAAAAGTCTTGCTCCTCCTCCCCCCCCGAAACAAAACTCCCAGTGCATTTGTTGGGATCAGGATTAGGCCAGAAGCAGGAATGGTGCCATTCTTATGTATCACTGTTTCCAGCAACAATTTCCCCCTCCATTGTGTAGGAGGCACAAGCAGCTTCAATGCACGGCTAAGGTGCATTTACACAAGCTGTACTTATTCTGGATGAGCATAAGCTATGCTGCAATGCATCACACTTAAAGCTGGGAAGATATTTATTGGATGTTGATGCAGTGCACTACTGCACTGTTTTTAATGCAGTAGCTGGCATACTTCTCTACGTCTTGGCCACAGTGCAACACAATGTGTTACAGGTCCAGGTCAAGTTGACCCAGGCTGAAAAGGATAATTATGAAAGCAAGCAATTGAATTCATCTGTTTTTTGTGACTCATTGTGACTAAAATAAAAATATTTTATTTATTTATTTATTTATTATATTTATACCCCGCCTTTTTTCCTTCAAGGAACCCAAGGCGGCTTACATAATCCTCCTCCTTCTATCCATTTTATCCACACAACAACCCTGTGAGGTAGGTTAGGCTGAGAGTCAGTGACTGGCCCAAAGTCACCCGTAGAGATGTAACTCTCCATCCTAGATGGATACCGATTCATTTCGCTTCCAACCTGCAAATGTGGGGCAAAAGCTCTGTTAGGGTAAATACAGACATAGCATTTAAAAGCAGAGAAGGTACTTTGAAAACACCCTCATCATGTTCAGTTCAAACATTGGTTTACTTTAACAGAACGAAACCACGACTACTACAAAACATGGTAAACATGCTAGTCTTTTTATACACTCAAAAAACAGGCTAAAAAGAAACTTATTTTGTGCAACCTGACTGCTAAGTGCCCCACCCCTTCCACGACCCCTATTTTCACCCAAGGCTCTCTGTTAATTAGCTCTGTACCCTGAGTAACTCCTGTCACTAAGTGCTTAAAAAACAACAACAAATTAACCCTTAGCTTGCAATTTTCCATTTGCAACCTTTTTTAAAAAAGCAAACAACTGGTGTTTTGGAAGTACGCAAATAGGGTTCCCTCTCTTTTTATTTTTCTATTGTTTGCAAATGTGCAATTGCACACATTTTGTCTGTCCATGGTTTACTTTCTTCAGCAGTACAGATCAATATCCCATCCATAACTGCTGAAATCCCACATGTCATTTTCATCCTCTCACTAGTATTACAGCTTGAACTGACACGTGTCAGTTTCTCCACTCCCCACTTCAGCACTTCCCTTGACCCCAAACTCCAAAAGCGGTGACTGAACAGGACAGAGCTATTGGGGCTGGTGGGTGTAATTACTGCGGGAGTATGAGTATATGTACTTACTGCAAAAATGGGTTGGTTTTTAAATTTAATTTAATTTTTCTGTCATTTGCAAATGCACATTCAGGACATTCCTAAGTGTCATTTCTGTATCGGTGGAGGGGCGGACATAACTGATGAGCGTGGCTGGAGGTGGCACTAGTGAGATCACGAGCATTGGCCAGGCTTTTGCTACTCTTGCCAGGCAGCTCTGTAGCCTGTGCCAAGAAGCCACTGACAAACCACACTGCTGGGTTTGTATGTCGTGACAAGCCACCCGGAGAACAAGCCACCCCCAACAACCCAACAACAAGCTATGGGTTCTCAGGGTGGCTTATTTGTGGTTAACAAACTGTACTGAATTGTCCGCTCTGGGTTTGGATGTCACATTAAACCACGTTAACAGAAACAAGGCTCGCAACCCACCATGGCTTGTTGTGAGGTGAACCCAGTCAGGGGCAGGCAAATACTTTTTTTGTACTTGCAGGCTTTTTCAGTTCAATTTCTTTATTGCTTTTATTATGATTGATTTGTTTTGCTTTGCATTGATTTTATTGCATCCATTTTATTGTTTGCATTGTATTGTGAACCTTCATGCAAGCCATTTGGCTGAATGCTGATAGATATAAACAAACAAACAAATAAATAAATTGAATTGGATTGCCCCTTGAGTGTGTGTGTGTGTGTGTGTGTGTGTCATCAACAGCAAGAGCTGCTTGCAATCTACAAGCTATATGTTGCCCTGCCTTGTTCTTTCCTAAGCTCCCCCCCCCCCCAATCTTTCCCTGAAATTATGCCCTTACTTTTAAAGGGTTTATTCAAATTCAGCCAAGTGCAGTTCTGGTTCTTGCCAAGAGCAAACAGACTACATGTCCAGCTAGATCCTGCTACATTCCAGAATCTGTGATTCAGGCATTTGAATTTGTCATCAGTTTGAAATTGAAACCAGAGAAGCAACAGTGGGGCTCTTGGAACTTGTAAATCAGCCTTCAATGGAGTGTCTTGTTCTGGGCCTTTGGTTTGAGCAGAAAGAAAATCCCACAGCAGGGTCCTTTGGCATATTCCCATCAGTGCCTTCTGAGCAGTGACAAGATACTGGCATGCTCATGACAAGAGTGCAGCTCTAGGGAAGTGTGGAGCAACCCTCCATTTTGCACAAAATGGCTCATCTTGAGGATGCACAAAACATGCCATGGATTAAGGAGAAGGGGCATAGCTCAGAGCACATGCTTTGTATGCATCAAGGTCTCAGAGTCAATCCCTGGCATCTCCAGGTAGGGCTGGGAAAGACCACTGCCTGGAAAACCCTGAAAAGCTACTACTAGACAGGGCAACAATACTGAGCTTGATAGATCAATGTTCTGACTCAGTATAAAGCATAGGAACATAGGAATCTGCCTTGTACTGAGTCAGACCATTCATCCACCTAGCCCAGTATTGTTGACACTGACTGGCAGCAGCTCTCCAGGTATTCAGGCAGGAGTTTTTCCAGCCCCACCTGGAGATGTCATGGATTTAACCTGGGACCTTCTGCATGCAAAGCAGGTGCTCTACCACTGAGCTATGGGCCAGCTTTCTATGGTCCTTTTAAGTAGGAAATAAGATAGTGGCCTGGTCCTCACATAACAACAACCCAGTATGGGTTGTTGTTGAATCATGGGTTGTTGTTGAATTGTGGGTTTTTGTTATATGCGAACCCTGTACTATGGATTAACTATGAGTTATTAACCATGAACAGCCATGAACAACCCAAAAAGAGAACCCATTGTTTGTTCTTGGGTTGTGAACTCTGGGTTGTTCATAGTTAACAACCCAAAGTTAAACCATAGTGCAGGGTTCACATGTAGTAACAACCCACAATTCAACAACCCACGATTCAACAACATGCCGGCCAGATGGGCGATAAATAAATATAAATAATAAATAAATAAATAAATAAATAAATAAATCATACTCAGTCCATACTCTGGGTTGTCGTTATGTGTGAACCAGGCTACTATACCGTTTCCATGTGGTATAAATTTGGATGTGTCTTGATCTCGCGGTATTGAAACATATCCTGTTGAGAGTGGCTTCAGCCCTACAGAACTGATTCTGTAACCTTTCTTCCTGCCTTCACCTTTCACTTTGGGAGGACGGGGAAGTGGCTCTGTGGGGAGGAAATAGGGGTCTGTCCTCCATTTGCCTCACATATGAAAGGGGGCTCCAGTGCAGATCTTCCCTTGGTTAGAGCAGCTAGCCAGAAGGTATATGAGCTGTCCACTCAAGTTTTTGGTCTTAGGCTAATCTTCATCTCTCCAAAGACTGTATCCTCAAGACTGTGGGAGAAGCAAGCTAGGTAATTTATTTTCACAGCTAACATTCACTGGAGGCTTCCAGAGGGGTACCTATGTTAGGGCTCTGCTGGAGAAGCGGTATCCATTGGAGCTCCAATATTCCCAGCCTTTTTGGACCCATGGGAACATTTGGGAATTTGAAAAACTGCTGTAGGCAACCACCACAAAATGCCTATTTATTTATTTATTTATTTATTTATTTGCAGCATTTTTACCCTGCTCTTCACATCTATAGATCTTAGGCTGTGTCTTATTCAGCAAAAACTTTTGTTTCATGTCTATTGGACACTGCAGCATCTCTTTAATAAGGGATTGTCTAATTCAGCTAATTGCTGGTGTTGCAATACAGCTAATGCTTCTTTTAAACATATGTTTTGGCAATGTCCAGTAGTTGCTTCTTTTTGGGAGGAAGTTATGACACAGATACATTTAGTACTGGAACAATCTTTAATATTCACTGATGCACACGCTCCTTTAAATTATTTACCTGTTTCATGGAAATTAACAAATGGTCAGTGTAAATGGATTCTCTGTGCCCTTTTGACAGCAAAAAGACTGATATTACAGCCTTGGAAGGGTAAACAGTCACCTCTTGTAATGCAATGGGTTGAGGACCTTACAACACTTTCAATATTTGAACGGGTGGCATATAGATGCCACCTCCAAATGGATACTTAATTGGATATTTGGTCTGCTTTTGTTGAAGCCTATGTATAATAGCTAGAAAGCTGTGTGCATTTCAGGCAAATCCATGTACATATATTTAAAAAAAACAGAAAAAATAATAACATTTTTTGGGTGCCCATTCAAAATCATACATTAAAAAAAAGACACCCCCCCACCCCAACCCCCCCAGACTCGTAGTCTATGCCTCACCCACAAAATTCAATTATAGCATCAGCCAACACACAGCAAACCAGGCTGCATCACAGCTAGCAAGTTATATATAACCAGAGCTGTGTGTTTTCTGCAAAGCATGGATTCAAGTCTTCTAAATTCTTTAGGGCAGCGGTCCCCAACCTTTTTGGGACCAGGGACCGGGTCCTGTGGAATAAATTTTTCCACGGACCGGGGGGGGTGTCGCCCACCGCTCACCTGCTTTGTGGCCCGGGCGGCAGCGCTGCAGAACCAGCGGGGAGACCCGTCACGTCACTTCCAGCTTTACTAAAATGTTCATCGGAGAGGCAAGCAGAAGGACGAGCGGCACGTGGGGGGGGGTGTGCTCGCCAGAGCTCGCGAGCACCCCGAGAACCAGGATGGGGTGCTTGCAGCACGTCCCGGCGGGCGGCTTGTGGTGCATCCTGGCGGGCGGCGCGCACCGTGCCCGGCCGCTGCGCCACTGCACAGCGCGCCAAGCACCCCATCCTGGCTCTTGGGGTGCTCGCGAGCTAGTATTATCCTAGTATTTATCCTAGTATTTAGTTCCAGAGCTGTAAAATATAACAGTCTTTACATTACAGCTAAATAGTACGAGGGTGTACCAAGTCACCTTTCTAGATGGCAAAACAGTAAGATTTTCTTTTTAGCAGCATATTAGGACATACCAATCTAGTATAAGTAGTGCAATGCCCTGTCAGCACACAATGGATGAGGTATTGGTAGATGTAGAAAAGATAGACTTTCTGCAGGGGGTATATCTTGTTTTCCATGTAAAATACAGTAATGGGCCAGATATGTGCTTCAGCACTGCGGAGGGAATTAAATAATAAGGATTCATAAAATGGCAGGGCATTGCCACAGGCGAGGTGGGCTGTGTTGCTGTTGTTTGCCCAGTTGTTTTACCTCTGAACAAGAGTTCTCCCATGCTAGAGATCCATAGCGGCAAATACTCATGTTTCTAAAGACGTCCCTTGCAAATGTTATAAAACTGGAGTGTGTCTCTTGTCCCCAGTGATGTCACAGGCATTAGCCGGAATATGCCTATGACACAAAGCACCCCAAACTGCAATTAATCTGTTACTGGGGTGAAAAGCATGGCGTTTCCCCAGTGACCCAAATACTGCAATTTCATTGCCGGGCAAAATATGCTTTCCTCACAACTGAAGCAATCTGGGAATAGACATCCAGATCTCTCACAACCAATGAGTAACAGCTGCACTTTTATTGTACAATAAATCATCATCATCAGGCGATCACTCGTGACCGAGTAAGATTGTCTTCCGGGATAAAAGGAGGAAATTCTAAAGAAGATTGTGTAGACTCTAGCGATGGGTCCGTAAGTGACTGTGGAGGCCAATTCTAGATCCACACAGCTTCCCACAAGTGAGGACACAGGTTACCAGATAGAAGATGGCCCTGTAAAGGATTCATTTGACGTGCTTTTCGCTTAGCACGTTTCTCCCTTTCACCTTGCACTCGGGCTTCTTCAAAGTCCATGGAACCTTTGTGAAAGGCCAACCTCCATTTAGATCGTTCATGGGCCAGAGCTTCCCAGTTTTTGATGTTTATATTGCATTTTTTTAGATTAGCCTTAAGAACATCTTTAAACCTCTTATATCGACCACCGATATTCCGCTTTCCATCCTTGCTTTGGGAGACGGCAGTCAGACATTCGAACAACATGACCGGTCCACTGAAGTTGGCGTTGAAGGATCATTTTTTCAATGCTAGTAGTCTTTGCTTCTTCCAGTACACTGACATTTGTTCGCCTATCTTCCCAAGTAATTCGCAGGATTTTCCGGAGGCAACGTTGATGAAACCTTTCAAGGAGGTGGAAGTGACGTTTATAGATAGTCCATGTTTCGCAGGCATACAATAAAGTTGGTAATACAATGGCTTCATAAACCAGTGTTTTGGTCTTCTTACAAATATCCCGATCCTCGAACACTCTATGTTTCATTCGAGAAAATGCGGCACTTGCGGAGCTCAGACGATGCTGGATTTCACTGTCGATGTTAGCTGTAACAGAAAGATAGCTGCCAAGATAGAGAAAATGATCGACATTTTCCAGTATTGTCCCGCCAAGCTGGATAGATTGCATCACCAAAAGGTTAGCTTGCACTTGCTGATGAAGCACTTTGGTTTTTTTGATGTTAAGTGAGAGACCAAGTTTTTCGTATGCTTCTGCAAAAGCATTTAGGATAGTTTGGAGATCATCCTCTGAATGTGCGGAGACCACATTATCAATAAAACAGTACTCTTGTTAAGGTATGGTTGAAGATGAGTCTAATCTGTCTTTTTATAATTGTGTTTAATGGTAGTCCTCAGGCATAGGAATATGGATTCCTGGGAATTTTACTACTTTGTTGAACAACAGCTTTCTAGCCTTTATGATTTGAAGGTAAAACTTTAACAATGGGCAAGAGAGGCAAAATGGTCAAAAAAGGTGTGTATGTTTGGTGTGTGTGTGTTTGTGCTACAAACACAAATAATAGAACACATGTGATCTTTCAAACTCCTCCTACGCTATTAGAACGCTATGCATTTCTGTGTAGCACTCGATCACATTATAAACACTGACAGGGTTCAGCCAACACGATAACCCACACTCAGGGGTTGGGTATGGGTTGAGTGTGGGTTGTTGTTGAACCATGGGTTGTTGTGGAAATGTGGGTCATCGTGTTGTCTGAACCCAGCTGAGATAACAAAACATTGCTTGTTATCCACAAACAACCCATGGTGTGTGGCTCACGCTGGCTCAGCTTGTCTGAGCGTGGAAAGCTAAGCAGGGTCAGGCCTGGTTATTACTTGGATGGGAGACCCCTCTTCTAGTTTCCTGCATTGAGCAGGGGGTTGGACTCGATGGCCTTGTAGGCCCCTTCCAACTCTATGATCTATGAATCTATAAGAGAGCCCATGGTTTTTTGTTGGGTTGAGAACTGTGGGCTATTCACCATGGTTTGTTATCTCTGCTGGGTTCGGACAACATGATCACCTATGTTTCCATAACAACCCACAGTTCAACAACAACCCACACTCACCCCTTGAGTGTGTGTTATGTTGTCTGAACCCAGTGACCCCAAAGCAATGATTGCATTTTGAAAAAATACCTGCACAGTGGTGCCTCATACACAAAAGGAGCTCTTGCATAGATTCTCCCCCAGTCATGCATTGCCTGTATCACATCTCTTTAGACAAAATGATGCAAAGGATGCCATACATTTACTCGTGGAGATAAGCAGTAAAAAGAAGCCGATTCTTCTTCATTTCTTTACCTCTTGCATATACTGACAAGCCCACAGATGTTCACAATTTTCAGTGCTGAGACTTTAAAGGAAAAAGGCCACTAGTCTTGGCAGCCTTTACGATTTAAGGAAAGGATTATGGATAGGATTTTCCAGAATCCTCAGCACTGACCTTGGCACTTAGCAATTTGGAAAAAATCCCATTGTAGCATACTTCAGCTCTTGAGCAAGCACAAAACAAAACAAAACACATCCCAACAAAAGAAAAACAAAACAATTAAAAAGATATGTGTTGCAAACTTTGGAAAGTGGTCCCTTTCCCACTGTTGCAAAGGAAGCAATAGTTACGTACCACCCAGTTTTCGAAGTAGTGAGAATTTCCAGGGATGCAGCGCCTACCTGGGTCTGGTCCCCTTTGGAACCAGGTCACTGGAGACTTGATGCTTTTTGTACGATTTGCATTTATTTACAAATGTACAGGTTAGCATAGGTGGAGGCTGATGGAGGGTAAGACTCCATCAGACACTCCAAAGTCCACGGCTCCCACACTAGATCTTCCAGGGAACAGTCTGTGTGCTATGATGCCCCAGAGCTCCAGCTGAGTTCTCCGACTCTGTCCTCATCTCTGATTCAAACTGCAGTCTTGTCCTTTTGTTTGCGAACGTAAGGGGGAAATAACGAGCCGAGACACCTGTTTGGTATTTAACTGGGCCACATTTATTTGCATAAAATGAACTGCAAAGGGATGGAGTGCGGGTTATTCTAATCTGGCCTCCTAGGCCACTCAATTGTCCAATTGGGCGGAGCATCCAAAACCGGGAGGTGGCGTTGGATCCGCCGCCGCCCCATTTTCCACTTTCCAGTGTTGGGAGCCTTTGTTGCGTCGCCCCCTCTTGGAGTCTCACGACAACAAGCTTGGCGAGCACAAAGGCATCACAGGCGTTCCTGATCCTCAGCTGACTGAGCCTACTGGCCCATCAATCTGAGGCCTCCTGAAACCGCCTGTCACCTGAATGGTGCCAAGGATGCTCACCTCACCCTATCAATATCCTAACCCGCACTTACCTGCCTACTATCCAAATGTGACCAAATTTGACTTGGTATGCATTGATTACAAACACCCCCCAACCCTGCTGCAGTATGGAGTAGGCGAAACGCGCACATCCCTCTAAAAGGGGTGAACCAAAATTCCTACTCGGCCCCTTAACGGCGGCCAGAGGAGCCCATACTGTATACAGGGCGGGAGGGAGGGAGCTGCACAGAACAAAGAGGGTGTGGGTTGGGGCTGCAGGGCCTAATATTGGCTCCTGTAGCCCCGCCCCCATGCTGGCTAATTACCTGCGTCAACAGGTAAGCCTCGACTCTCCTCCCCCACGTCCGCAAAGTTTCTCCCCGCTCACAGCTGCGCGTGCTCGGGGGAAGGTCCTTGCGAACGTAAGGGGGAAATAACGAGCCGAGACACCTGTTTGGTATTTAACTGGGCCACATTTATTTGCATAAAATGAACTGCAAAGGGATGGAGTGCGGGTTATTCTAATCTGGCCTCCTAGGCCACTCAATTGTCCAATTGGGCGGAGCATCCAAAACCGGGAGGTGGCGTTGGATCCGCCGCCGCCCCATTTTCCACTTTCCAGTGTTGGGAGCCTTTGTTGCGTCGCCCCCTCTTGGAGTCTCACGACAACAAGCTTGGCGAGCACAAAGGCATCACAGGCGTTCCTGATCCTCAGCTGACTGAGCCTACTGGCCCATCAATCTGAGGCCTCCTGAAACCGCCTGTCACCTGAATGGTGCCAAGGATGCTCACCTCACCCTATCAATATCCTAACCCGCACTTACCCGCCACAGAGAGGGACCAGCGCCTGCTTAGTCCCCTCTCCCCCACCTGCCCGGAACTATTTCCAGCAGGGCCCTTTGCAGGTCTTTGAGAAACACGTTGCTGCCATGTACAGCGAAAAGCACTCAGACGGTGCAGTACAGCTCCCTCTGCGCTGACACAATGTCGGGATGGGGTACAGAATAACCTTCCCCACCCACCTTTTAACATTTTTGTTACCCTTCTGACTGCTTAATTCATAATCCTGGAGCTTGCCTTGCTCCGCTAACAGTAGCGTGGCTGGCATGAAGAGACCATTTAAACAGCAGGCCATCTTTGTTGACCCGAAAGTCTGCAAGCGTTTGCAGGAATAAGGCCTTGTTCTTGCGTAAGTCCAGATCACTCCCCCCAGGATACGGCACCTGCTGGTGCGGGGGTCGTTCAATAAGCTCTGCTCGTCCCCTAGTATGCAGCACCTGCCGGTGCGGGGTTGCTCCTTTAGGCCAGATTGTTCGTCTAGGATGCAATCCCTGCCGCTGTGCGGGTTGCTCATTAAGCCAAGATCGTTCCCCCCAGGATGCAGCACCTGCCGATACGGGGGTTGCTCATTGTGGCCAGACCGGAACAGGGATCAGTAGTTTCTTCTACAACAGGCTGCTTCGAGCCTCCCAGGAACGAAGGAGTGACCATGCACCCGCACACGCACCGGTCTGGCTCATGAACATTCTGCAATAAAGGAACAGAGGCTGCAGTATCGCTCATAGAAATGTGAACATGTTAGGATCTACCATAACTAGCAAGTGATAGGGAGGGTTAAGAATATATGAAGCCGCCTTATCTTGGATCAGCCTATTGGTCCAGATGCCCAGTATTGTTGACATTGACTGGTCGCAACTTTTGTTTATTTAATTATTATATATATGCTGCTTTTATTTTCTGCAATGGACCCAAGGCGGCTTGTACATTTCTCGTCTTCTCTGTTTTATCGTCACCACAACTCTGTTAGGCAGGACAGGCTGAGAGCCAGTGACCGTCACAAAGTCGCCCAGTGAGTTTCGTGGCTGAGGAGGGAATACAACCAGGGTTTCCCTAGTCACGCCTACTGTCTTCACTACTACACAGGGTTCTGGCAGGATTCTTTCTTATACCCACTTGGGGATGCCAGTAATTGAGCCTGGGACCTTTTTGGTGCACATCCTGTGCACTATCATTGCGCTATTGCCCCTCGCTGTGCGTTAGACCGATAGGCCTGAGGTCGCTAATGCAACTTAGCCTGGATCATTCACAATATGCGACATCTGCAGGTGTGGGGGTTGCCCGTCACACAGTATCTTGGTCGGATATATTCAGATAATCTGCCCAGCGGGCCATCTTTGATGGTCCACGAGTCAGCCTGCGCTTGCAGAATTAAGGCCTTGCCAATGAGTAATCTCGTGTAACTCTCATAAGATGCAGCACTTACCGTTGCATGGATCGCTTATTACTGCCAGACCGGAACCGGGTGATCAGTAGGTTCTGTCACGTTATACCGCGGCATCCTAATCGGTGGATGTGTGCTATTGTTTGCTTTACAGCTGGGTTCTCTGGCTTGGCGTTATAACCCTTCGCACAGCACAGAAACAAAGGAGTGTCAACGCACTACTACATTCATCGGTTTGTCCCCTGGTATGCTGAAATAACAAAACATAGGTCGCAGTATTGTTCCTAGAAATATGCACGCGTAAGAATCCATCATAATTAGCCGGAGAGAGGGAGGAATAGGAACATATTAAGCTGCTTTATACTGAATCAGACCATTGGCCTATCTAGTCTAGTATTGTTGCCATTGACCGGTAGCAGTGTTTGGGGGATTCTGACAGAACTCATTCATAGGTTGCCCACGCCCTATAACGTATTTTCTGTCCTAAAGGAAGCCCACCACCGTTGTGCATTGTCTCGACATCTGATTGATTTGTCCAAGTGCTGAGAATGAGATAGAAGACCCCATATGCTGAGGCTCAATATAGCGATGTGATATATATAATTGGCATAAACCCTGCGTGGGCAGATGTA
Source organism: Shinisaurus crocodilurus (assembly GCA_021292165.1). NCBI lineage: Eukaryota > Metazoa > Chordata > Lepidosauria > Squamata > Shinisauridae > Shinisaurus > Shinisaurus crocodilurus. The sequence continues at coordinate 93,268 of JAHFWL010000433.1, forward strand.
TGGCAGAAGCAACAGTGCCTCCAATTTTTATTGGGCTGGGTTCTTTTGTGAATCTGGTGCTGTTCTATTCCAAATAAGGGGCTGACCTGTTTGCCTGGTTTGGGTTGCCCCTTTGGGCCATGATCTTTGCTTGTAAAATTGTATGTATTATACCAGTGATGACGCCCCTACGGCACGGGCGTCACAACTGGCACGCTGGGGCTTTTCTGTGATCGTACGATACCTTGGTCACTGGATCGTGGAAAGATTGTCACTTTCTGTGAAAGACTAAAGCTCTTGTTCTTTCTCTCAGTGTGGAACAGAATGATTTCATTCTAGCATAGATGTTACATACTTCTTTTCTACATTATTATCCCATTTTACAGATTATGAAGCATGGTGCACAAAGCACTGCTTTGCTGTAAAGCCGTCATAGTTGACCTGAGTGCTGGATGTGTTGCTCCGCACTAACAGAGTATGAGCCAAGGTTTTGGCAAATTATCAGCATGCATGCAATAGCTGAATTGCCTTAATTATGCCAAAGCATGCCCCAAGTCAACTCTTCACGATGCTGTGTTTATAATTGAAGAGTTAAAGTGTTTTAAAATGTGCTAAGGACGTTTAGTTTCTTTGTCTATCTTGCTCGTCGTAACACAGTTTGACTTTTACTTAACTAATTGAGAACCTGTAGAAGCAGGTAGAATGTTGCTCATGGTATCACAGGTTGACTATTACTAATTGGGGGGGGGGGAAGAAAAAAAAAATTGTAGCAGCAGGGAAAGGACTCGGGGTAATGTTTGCCCCATACGCTATTTGTCTGGTTATACAAAAGATGCTGCTTATTTTGGATAATTGTATGAGTTATTTTTGTAAAACTAAACCTCAGTATTCTGGTTCAATTGGAACGTTGGGACCTTGAAATAACTAAGTTGGTTTTGTGTTGTTGTTTGGGTCATCAAACTTGCCATGGTTTACCATCACTGTATTGGACCGACATGCAGATTAATTGTTATATTACGAGCAATGTGCACCAAAGTGTATACTTTGCGATGAACTAATTTTAATCTTAGAAATTTCTCCATGATTGGGATGAATCAATTTAATATTGCAAAGTTGGCCATCTAAAGAATGGTAATGACCAGGCCTGGCCTTGCTTGGTTTATCTGCGCTTGGACAAGCTGAGCCGGCGTGGTCTACGGGCCTGCATAGTATTAAACAGTTTTATGTATTAAAGTGTTATGTATTTATTAATTAATCATTGAATCAATTAAACACTCAATGAATTAACTTAAAATTAATTAATTAATTAAAGTAATAATTAACTTTAATCAGACGGTGGCCTCAGGCTTGCATAGTATTATACAGTGCTATGTATTGAAGTATTAAGTATCTATTAATTAATCATTCAATCACTTAACCAGTATCTATTAATTAATCATTCATTCACTTAAGTAGTCAATTAATTCAACTAAAATTAATCAATTGCAGAAATAATAATAATTATTATTATTTAGTCAATTAATTCAACTACAATTAATCAGTTACTGTAAAATTATTATTTCAATAATTCTCTGCCATAACTTTAGCAAAACGGTGGAAAATTGCACTCCAAAATAAATTTGCGGCTTTCGCCGTGGGGCGGGTTACGTCGTTTCTTAAGAGCAGCAGACCCATGCATTCCGAAGAATGTCGGGGGGGGGGGGTGTCGCTGCTGCCGGCCCTGTCCCAGGCTATGTAGTCTGGCGCGTGGCCATGCCGCCATCGTCGGCTCTAACCCGGGGGGGGGCGTGCTACCCCGCCCGGAGTCGTCAGATTGTGCAGCAGCTGGGCCGATACCGGCCCAGCCGGCGACCGAGAAATGCCTCTTCCCCTGCGCTCTTCGCCAGGGGCTGAAAGGGGTGACGCTGACCGGGCCAACTTTGGCGCTCGTCCGTAATGATAAGGGGCCTTGACCGCCCCCCCCCCTGGCGCGGGGACGCGCCACTACTGCCGGTCCTGAGCCGCTTTTCTCCCAGTCACGCAGAGGCCGCCGGAAGCTCCAACCCTGGTGCGTAAGTTGCGCCGTCTAACTCTGGCCCCCGCGTGGCCCTGTCTTTGTCTGCGCCGGCCGGGTCGACTCAGGCGCCCGGCCAGCGACTAATAAAGGCCTTGGCAGTCCGCCATTATCATGCGTGGGAACGCGCCATGATTGCGGACTCTGAGCCAAGCAAGGACGCTGCACTTCGCCACCCAGGCCCTGGTAGGATCGCGCACATCTGCTCTGGCCGGGGTGCCCCCCGCGCCCGGCTCCGTGAAGGGGAGAGGCTTTTACAGCCCCTTTTGTCTTGGCGCTCAGTTGCGCTGAGGCTGCCGGAAGCCCCAGCTCTGGCGCGGGGCTACGCCGTCTTACTCTGGCTCCGCCTGGGGCTAATCTTCAGCCGCTCCGGCCGGGCCGATTCAGGCGCCCGGCCGGCGATTGGGAGGGGCCTTGACAGCCTCCCCTCCATCATGCGCGGGGACGCGGCGCTATTGCTGACCTCGGACCGGGTAAGGAAGTTACGTCTCCCCACCCCGGCCCATGTCCAATCCCCCACAGCTGCTCCGGCTGGGCTGCTCCGCGTGTCCGGCCGCGCAAATGGGAGGGGATTTAGCAGCTCCCTTTCTGTTTCGGCGCTCAGTCGCGCCGTGTCTGCGGTGATCCCCAGCCCGGAGGCCGCGGCGTCATGCTCCGGCCCCGCCTGGGGCTAACCCTTTGCCGCGCCGGCCGGGTCCAGTCCGGCACCCGGCCAGCTATAATGAGGTGCCTTGACTGCCCCCTCGATCCGTCGCGGGGACTTGCCCCCACTGCCGGCTCCAGGCCAGGCCAGGAAGTCGCGCCTCCCCACCTGAGCCCTGGCCATATCCCCAGCTGCTGCTCCGGCCGGGCTGCTCACCATGCCCGGCCGGCGACGAGTAGGGGCCTCGGCAAACCCCCTTCCTTTCTCGGCGCCAAGTTGCGCCGTCACCAGCGCCCAGCCACAGTGCGGGTGCCGCGCCGGCCTGCCCTGGCACCGCCCGGGGCTATCCTCCTCAGTGCTTGCTGGGCCGACTTCGGTGCACGGCCAGCGAGGTGGGGAGGGCCTCGGAACCTGACGATGCTCTGGGCTCTATATCAAGTTTGGCAAAAGGTCCGTCTGTTTCCCCCCCAGCAGGACCCTCCAACCCGGATCCCTTCACCCAATACGACCGTGTCACGTGGTCTTCAGTATCTCGGGATGATAGGATCGGGCAGAGATCCTCTTCTTGTCGACAGAAGCTGCACAGAACAAAGAGGGTGTGGGTTGGGGCTGCAGGGCCTAATATTGGCTCCTGTAGCCCCGCCCCCATGCTGGCTAATTACCTGCGTCAACAGGTAAGCCTCGACTCTCCTCCCCCACGTCCGCAAAGTTTCTCCCCGCTCACAGCTGCGCGTGCTCGGGGGAAGGTCCTTCTTTTTACACAGACACCTGGCTCACCCCTCCCACTGCTAATGAGGGAAATAACTATCATCATCTCTGCCTTCCTGGGCCATCTTAGCTCCCACCACAACACATCACCTGAATATTACAGGTTATCAATGTCTTTTGTCAGGTCTTCAGAGCTACTGCCCCAGGCTAACCCACACTGATATAACATAATTTCTAACGTAATTCTGTCAAGAAACCCATAACAATACAAAGTCACCCCCCATCCCTAGCTGCCCAGATGTGTCTGTCAGTTACATCTTGTTGCTGTTGTAGAGTCTGGATTCCTCAAGCCAAACTAGATGTAGTGGGCTGGTTTGCAGGACATGACAGCCCATCGCGGCTTGATTTAGCTGTAGGGCCTGTTGCATCATGCCATATGCCCACGGAAACCTGGTTTACCGTGGCTCATGGTGTCATGCAAACCCAGGTGGCATGGGTTGTGGGGAGTGGGCAGCAGCCCAACAACAGTCCCAATCACCAATCATTTGGTGGTTTCCCGGCTTTTGTGCATTTCCCCTCTCATTCTAAAAGGTTGAAATGCCTCTCCTAAGGCTTAATGACTGGCCACAAGAGCTTTAAGCGAAAATAGGCTGGCATTTGGGGTATTGTGGCCCTGCCCTAATTGTTTTTGACCCCATCCCATTTTCCATTCAGCCCCACCCACCACTGGAATGCAGCCCCCATGAACTCCTCCGAAATTGAATTCAGCCCTTGGGCTGAAAGAGGTTTAACAACCCTGCCATAAAGTGAGGAAGAAAGCTGGATATCTGTAAAGATGTGATGGAAATGTGTCAAGGAACCACGGTCAGTTGTAGCTCCCCAGAACATTCCGTACTAGTTCACTTGTGCAGTTCCCCTTCATTCTGATGGGACTCATGCGTGAGGAGTTTCTCATGGGTTGTGCCTTAAATTTTATGATATCCTTCTGGTGGTTAGGAAAGAACCATAACTCAGTGGTAGAGGACATGCTTTGCATACAGGAAGTCCCGGGTTCACTCTCTGGCATCTCCACTTGAAAGGATCTTGGATAGCCACTGCTAATCGAAGTAGACAGAACTGGGCTAGATGGACCCATGATGTGACTCAGTATAAGGCACTTTCCTATGTTCAGGTAAGACTATGTTCATATATCCCAGGAAACCATTTGGGGAATCTGTGCTTGAATACATCGCACGCTCCCAAGCATTTTGCTGTGTTGGCCAGTTTTTGAGGGACTTTCTCAGTACGAATTCCTAGATTAAGACTGTGCTTGTGTTTAAGCATTACTAGAATCTCTTGTATTTATTTTGTAATGAACACACACACACATATATATATTACAGCGAATGTCAGAAATTTGGTGACTATTGACATTATGACAGTCCCGCATAAATTTTGTGAATGCCTGAAAACTCAAGAGACTCACTGGCGAATGTTAGCAGCCACCTAAATATGACTGCCAATGTTCACTTGTCTATATCCCCAAAGTGGGGAAAGATATATCTATTTTCAGGCATTCACAATATTCATCTGACCTTGTTGGCATTCACATGTAAATGTTGACGTTCATCCAATGTTGGACATTTATAATATCATATAGTTGTTGCTCACATGGAATTTAAAACACACACACACACACACACACACACACACACCACCACCACCACCACCACCACCACCACTCAAGAAACCCCAAGGAGGACTTTCTGATGCTAGAATTAAAAAAAAAAGTGGTGGTGTTGGGGGGGGGGGTCATCTTGGCCTCTAAAGAACAGCTAAGTAACTGCAACTTAATTTTAGCTCTAACAGTATCATTACAGTGCCAACGACTGGGTAATTTTACAGATTAAGGATGCTGATTCTGAATATCATAGTTTTGGAATGTTTATATAGTGAAGTATCTTGTTAAGATGACATTGCTACTGAGGTCGATGGTCTTTCTAAAGAATGTGTGAGAGCAGAGGTTAAATACAGAGTTTATTTTCCCAGTAGATTTAACACTACACAGAAAGTTAAGAACTGAAACTTAATTAGCACTGGTATTAGGTACTTTGATAATAACAGTGACCCAGTTCTGGAGGGTTTTTTTTTTTTTTTTTTTTTTTTTTTTGTACAACAGCCATGTGCTTGTCTTTTCCATACCATTTTACAAGCTTTAACCCTTACCACTTGGCTGTGAAGAGGTTATGGGCAAAATCGGTCAGGAAGTTCTCTCCCACGCAAACCACATTCAAATGAACGGGGACTTATTTATTTATTTTAGAATAGTTATATACCATTTCCCATTTTAAAAAACCCAAAGCAGTTTACAGCAAATTATCAAACAATACATCATTATAATAACACAACAACATTCAGACTCGTTAATGGTTGGGGAAAACCAGGGTAAACAAATACATTTTTAATAATCGTCGAAAGCACTTGATCACCGGTGCCTGATATATCACAGAGGGGAGGTCATTCCAGAGGGAGGGCGCCCCCACAGAGAAGTCCCATTGCTGTGTTGCTGCCAGATGGGGCTCTGCAGGATGTAGGGATGTGCGAGGAATCCAGTTGGGGGGGTCAAAATCCTGCGAATTGGCCCAGCTCGACACCCCCCCCCGGATTCCTGCCCGTCAACCCAGCGCTGGCACTGACTTGCTCAGATGTGAGTCAAGCCAGCACGCGATCTTCCGCTTTTATAGCGGGCCATGATTTGTGTACTTTTAAAAACAACAACAACAGGGAAATTTGCATAAATTCTGGCCAGAATTTATGCAAATTTCCCTGTCTTATAAAAAAACAAACCATGCAAATTTTGGCCCGCTTTAAAAGTGGAAGCTGCGAAAAAAAACCCAACTTGGCTCGCTCTCGGCTGTTGAGTCGGCCAAGGTGCTGAAAGTCCGCCAAGTGCAAGTGGGTTGAGTTTCTCAGTGTTGCCCATCCCTAGTATGGGCGGCACAGACGGCAAGGCCTCTCCGAGGATCGTAGTGGTCTAACGTGCCTATATAAGGGGAGCGATCTTTCAGGTAACCTAGTCCTAAGTCGTCTATGGCTTTATATGTCAATAATAATACCCTGGCTCAGAAGCAAACTGGCAGCCAGTGTAGCTCTTTCAGCACAGGTGTTACATGCACATGGCAAGGCACTCAACAGCCTCGCCGCAGCATCCTGCACTAGCCGCATCTTCTGGACCAGCCTCAAGGGCAGCCCCACATAGAGAGCACATCACATATTAAGTAAGGTACAAGATTAATACACACACTTAAATAAATGCATATATGACTCTTTAAAGAGAGAAAGGGAATGAGAGAGATTGAGAGGAAGGCTACTTGCTCCGCTAAGGCAACGCCTGCTGCTACAGATGACTGCAATCCAGGGATGAGTTCCAGGCACTTAGGCCCCAATGAAATCAGTGAATGTAAGCATGCATAACCGTGCACTGATTTGCTGCCTCCAGACCGAGGATGAAGGCTATCCTCAACTCTGGACAAAGCAGTTCCTGTTCTGCCCAGGTCAGTCCTGGACATCTGGCAATCCTAGCACCTTTGGGAATGTGTTAATATTTTTTCTGCACAGAGGTAGTTTACCGAACTTAAGTAAATATTATTTGAGCCCATAACTAAAAGAAAAACATCACCCAAACAAGGGGGAAGGCAAGTGCGTCATCTTTTCCCTTATAAAATACTTTTGAACTGTTTGAGCCCAGAAATAACTAATTAAACTACTAGTGTTGGGGGAAAGTAGGCATAAACATAAACAGCGACTAGAGGCGAGGTTATGCGTTGCTCTTATTGTTATTGTTATGGTGGTGGCTGCCATCTTACATGATTCTTCTTTGCGAAGTACCATAGGTCAGAGCCCTCCTCTGAGAGGTTTACGATATAAAATTAATCACAGAGGAAAAAGAACGGAAGAATATACATGTATTTCAGCTACATGTACTTAGGTTTGGTTATAGTAGGCTAGGACAGCCTTCCCCAGAATGGTAGCCAAGGATGATTTAAGATGATTTTGCCAAACAAACTAGATCAACCTTCCTCAATCTGGTACCCTCCATATGTGTTGTACTGCAAGTGTGCTGGTTGGTAACATTGGGACTTGCAGTCCAATACAACTGGAGGGCACCAGATTGGGGGAGGCTGAACCAGATATATGTGAGTTTGTTTTGACTGAGTTCAGACAACATGATAACCCAAACTCAAGGGTTGAGTATACGTTGAGTGTGGGTTGTTGTTGAAACGTGAGTTGTTGAAACGTGGGTTATCGTATTGTCTGAATCCAGCTGAGATATTGAGCCATGGTGAACAACCCACAGTTCATAACCCAACAACAAACCATGGGTTCTCTTCATGGGTTGTTCAATAAGCTATGGCTTGTTAGCACAGCTGAGTTCAGGCAACATGATAACCCACGGTTCAACGATAACCCACGGTTCAACAACAACCTGCACTCAACCCATACTCAACCCTTGAGTGTGGGTCATTGTGTTGTTTGAACCCAGTCACTGTGTACCTTTGACATCCCGGGGGAAAATTGAAGGTACTTTGCATCCTCCAGGCTATGCTTCTTAGGAAATCGTAATCAGCATGTCTTGTCTCCTATTATTCTGTGTGCATGAATTTAACACGGGAAGATGTGGGCATCAGAGATGTGGCATCTGAACTTCTAAAAAACCTCTCTCCCCTAATTCAGCAAGGGGGAACATAGGAAACTGCGTTATACGGAGTCAAGCCATTGAACTACCTAGACCATTATTGTCTACACTGACTGGCAGCAATGGCTCTCCAGGATTTCAGGCAAGTGTTTTTCCAGTCCGTCCTACCTGGTAATGCTGGGGATTGAACCTGGGATCTTCTGCATGCAAAACATGGTCTCTATTTCTGAGCTACTGTCTTTTCTTTTTTTTTTTTTAAATTTGTTTATTTGAATTTTAACATATACAAAACAACCGAACAACCAACAAAACATCTAATCCATTACAGAAATTGTATTAGATCAGCACAAAGTAAATCCCCCCCCCCCGAACCAACATTCAAAGGAACAAATCTGGCTGGGCACCTTTTCCGGAGTCTTTTTCGGCCATAAAGTAGTCAGTTTTGTGATAGGTGGATATTTGTAAGTTTATTGCATCCAAATGTACTGGAAGGCTTGAGGTATTTTTGTTGTAGATGTTCTGTATGAAAATTGGATAAAAGGCCACCATTCTGCTTCAAAAGAGTTTGTTTTCTTTTTCCCCCCTGCAATTCTCAATTTTTGAGTTAATTTTTCAATTAATGCAATTTCCCATACCACATTATACCAGTGATTGATGGTTAGCCCTTTGGCATCTTTCCATCCTCTTGCTATTAGTAATTTAGCAGCTTGTAATAGAAATCTTATTAGGTTCTTGTATAATAAATTTTTATTATCTCTTTGAAAAATGTTTAATATTGCTAATTCTGGAGTTTTAGTTATCTCTGTCCCTACAATTTTAGATATTTCTTTGAAAACTATTGTCCAGAAGCGGGATACTTGCTTACAGGACCACCACATATGTTTGTGTGATCCGATTTCTCCACAGGCTCTCCAGCATAGGGGAGAGTAGTTTTTATTAATATGAGATATTTTGTGAGGAGTCCAGTGCCATTTCTGTATTATTTTCAGTGAGAGTTCTTTGAATTTTTGTTGAAATCGCTTTAAACGGGAATTCATCCCATATATTTTCCCATTCTTCATCTTCTATTTGCATTCCCCATTCTCTTTCCCATTTTCTTTTAAGAGGAAGGCTATTTCCCATGTCTGTTTTTATCAGAAGTGCATATAAATCTGACATTAATCCTTTTTCCTGATCTGTAAAAGTTAATAATATCTTTTCAAATTGTGTCAGATCTCTGGTGCCTTGTTTTTTCACATTCTCTAGTCTAATGAATGAGCTTATTTGGTACCATTGTAACCAAGTAATTGCTGTATTTCGTAATGTGTTTCTCCATGTGTCTCTTGGTAGTGGTTGTGAGTTATTATATAAGTCTCGTAATATCAATAGGTTATTATTTTTCAGTGATTCTCTAGATATCTGTATGTCTTTAACTGGAAAATTTGGGTGTGCATAGAGTGGTATTAATGGTGAAATTCCTGGCATCAGTGTCTCCTTTCTTCGTTTCCATATCTTTAATATTATTTCCATATTGGAGTGTTGATTTTGTATACCTTGTGTTATTCGTTTTTTGACAAAGGGTATTGTGTGTGGATTATCTTGTGCTAACAAAAAATTTTCTATTTTGACCCAATGTTTATTTTTATTATCTGCCATGAATGATAATAGATGTCTCAGTTGGTAAGCTTCATAGTATAATTTAGTGATGGAATTCCCCACCCTCCATCAATGGTGGGTCTGTATCTGAGATTTCTTGCCATACGTGGTTTCTTACCATTAAATATAAATTTTTCTAGGGTGTCTTGCCATGATTTAAGCCATCTCATAGGTACTTCTATGGGTAGAACATAAAATAAGTATGTGAATTTAGGTATAACTATCATTTGATGGTGGCTAATTTGTTCATTGTAGTTAAGTTCAATCTTTTCCATCTTTTGAGGTCTTTCTTGATATTTTCCCATACTTTGGAATAGTTTAGTGTGAAGGTTTGTTTGGGTTTTTTGCAACTTGAACTCCTAGATATCTAAAGGCTTTGTGAACTATAGGAATTTGTAGATTTTTAGAAATGTCAAGTTGATTGTTTGCCCCTATATTATAACTCATGAAGTCAGATTTGTCGTAATTTACTTTTAAGCTAGACGCTGCTTGAAAATCTTGCAGTTCTTGACGTAGTGGTTGCAGTGCCTCTATTGGGTTTTGTATTGTTAATATCAAATCATCAGCATACATGCTGAGTAAGTATGGTTGATCTTGAATTTGTATACCTTGTATAGCGTCATTATGTCTGAGTCTGTCTGCTAGAAATTCTATAACTAAATTGAATAACAGAGGGGATAGGGGGCAACCCTGTTTGGTTCCTGCATTTAGTTGAAAAGGGCGTGAATCATAAGAATTGAATCGTATATTTGCTGTTGTTTTGTTATATATGGCATTGAGAATGTGAGAGAAATTTGGGCCAAAGTTGTACACAGATGTGCTCTCCAGTAAGAACTGTAAATTAACACTGTCAAATGCTTTGAACAAGTCTAGAGCAATTATGGCTAGCGGGGGTGTTTGTTTTTTTACTGTATTTTATTATGCTATATAGCCTGCGTACAGGGTCTGCTATATATCTTTTTGGAATAAAACCATGTTGATCTTCATGTATTATTTCTCCTATCACAAATTTTAATCTATTAGCCCATATGGTGGTAAATATTTTATAATCTATATTTAATAAAGAGATGGGTCTGTATGATTCTGGGAGCTCAGGATTTTTCCCTGGTTTTAATATCAAGATGATTCTGGATTGTGTCCATGTGTTAGGAAGTGAGGCTCCATCTAGAATTTCATTATATAATGACAATAGTCTTGGGGCTAATAATTCTGTATATGCTTTATAAAATTCACTTGTAAAACCATCGGGTCCCGGTGACTTGTTGGGTTTTTGTGTTTTAATGGCTTCTGTTATTTCTTCTATCGTAATCTTTTGTTCTAGGATTTGTTTACTTGCTTCAGTTAGTCCTGGGATGTTTGTTTTGCTCTGATACTTTCTAATTGTGTTCCTGTCTTTTTCTTCCCCTTTGTATAGTTTTTCAAAATAGTCTACAAAAATGTCACCCATCTCTTCTATGTCATATGTTTTATTCCCCTGTTTGTTTTTAAGAGCATTTATTTTGTTTTTGTCCCTCCTTTTTTTTACCCTGTTTGCCAAGAGTTTGGATCCCTTTCCATCAAATTCATAATGTTTTTGTTTAATATATAGTAAATTTATCATGGTTTGATCTAATTCCAATAAATTTAATTCTGTCCTTTTCTTCTCCATTTGTTGTCTGATCTTTTGTTCCCCTGTTCGTTTATATTGTACAGTAAGTCTTTCCAGTTCTAATTCTGTTTCTGATTTTCGCGTCCGTCTCTTTTTATTTATGTGGCTCATCTCTTTGATACTCAGTCCTCTAAGAACCGCTTTCATTGCTTCCCATCTGGTCCTTTCTGTTGTGTCCCCTGCTTTATTTTCTGTGAAGTAGTTGTCTATTCCCTTTTGTAAATTTTCTCTGCTTTCTTTGTTTGTTAAAAGGATGGGATTGAATCGCCATATATAATTGCTCTTGGTATAGTTGTTTACTGTGAGTTGGACAGATACCGGTGCATGGTCTGTCACTTTTATGGGTCCTATATCTGCCACTGTGACGTTTTGCATCAGTGTACTAGTTAGCATAATTGTGTCTAGCCTTGAGAAAGTTCCATGTACCCTGGAACAAAATGTGTGTGTGTAGTCTTTGTTGTTAAGTTCTGCCCATACCTCCCTTAAATTAAATTTGTGAATTATGTTTAAAAGTTTTCCTGCTCGTGTGCTATGTGAGTCTGTTTTATTATATAATCTTATATCTTTTTGTACTTTTCTAGGTTCAGCTCCTTGCATGTTCCAATTAGTGTCTGCTCCAATTATTGCCTCTGCTTTTGAAAAGGTTCTCAACTTTTTCAAAACTTTATGTAGGAAGTCTAGCTGTCTTTCGTTTGGACTGTATAATGAGGCTAATACTATTTGTTTGTTTTGATTTAGTGTTCCCTCTACAAATACGTATCTGCCATTGGGGTCTTTCTGTACTTGCCGTATTGCAAAGTCCACTGTGTTATGTATTAATATTGCTACTCCCCTGGATTTGTTTGTTCCTTTTGCTATATGTACAGTTTTCCATTGACTACTGTTAAAAATTCCTTCCCTTTTTTGGGCTTTGTGTGTCTCTTGTAGAAATAGTATTTTTGGTTTTAGATCTCTTATTAGTTTATGAAGCCTCGCCCTTTTTAACTGATTCCCCATGCCTTTAATGTTTAGAGTTAGCACCTTAAGGTCTCCCATGGTATATACCAATTTCTGTCTGCCTTGCCCATTGTCGCACCCAGCTCAGTCGTGTCCTCCCTCCCTCCCCTGTCATTCCCCAACCTTCTCATTTTCCCTAACTTTAAAACTCCTTTGCAGCTCTCTCTTAGCATAACTAAAGCTGCGAATGCAGGTGAGATCCTCCCCTCCCCTTACAGAGAGAGTGATTCACGTGTTCTTCACCCTGCCTTGAGGCTATGGTTTGTTCTTTTCAGATTCCTTAAAACTATAACTGAGCAGGTCAATCTATTCCTTCATAGATTGACTACATAGAGGCAAGAATCCCCCCCCCCATTTTATCAATAGTTTAAAACAGCGTGACTCTACAAACAAAGAATATTTTCTCTCCCCTTTGGGGCTAGTCTCCCTCCTCCCTTTTCCTCCCCCTTTGCTATGCATTTGAATATTTACACTTCAATTGTCTTTCACTTTGTTTTTGTCACCTCCTGTGGTTCACTGTTACTCAGTTTCTCTCATCTCTTCCTTTGTGGCAGAGTTCTCAGGATTCTTGGGGTCTGTGGATTTTCATAGTCATTTCTTTCCCGCCTGTTTTTTCGGTGTCTTACAGTGTTCCAGCCATCTCCTTGTGGCTTTTGGCCTGCTGCTTCTTCTCCATTATCTGTTTCTTCCTGAGTAGCCTCTGCCGGGAGTTCGATGCTTAGTGTTCTGAATAGCTCAGTCATTTCCAGGGGGGAGGCTGCAATCAGCGTGTGTCCCTTGTTGGGGATTATTATCTTGAAGGGGAATCCCCAGTGATATTTAAGCCCCAGTTCTCGTAGTTTCAATGTGTAGGGCTTGAGGAGTCTTCTTTTCTGCAGCGTCTCTGGTGCCAGGTCTTGCATAATCATTACAGGTTTGTCATTATATTTTATTTCTTTTAAAAGTCTTAGCTTTTTAAAGAATTCGTCTTTCTTGTTGTATCTGCTGAAACATATTACCAAGTCTCTTGGAAAGCTGGAGTTTTTTCTTCTGGGTCCTAGTGCCCTGTGAGCTCTTTCTAAGTCATCAGCTTCTATCGGGCAGTCTGGAGTTAATGAGGTCAGCCATTTTGCTATAAAAACCTTAATGTTTTCACCTTCTGCTTCTTCTTCCAAGTTTTTTATTCTCAGATTACACCTTCGGTTGCGATTTTCTTGGTCTTCAATCTTTGATTTATTTTCCGCTACCGCTCTTTGTAGGGTTTTTATCTTTTCCTCCTGTTGCTGAGCTTTTTCTGCAGCTTTATTTGCTGTTGTTTTTACTGCCTCCACCATTTCTGTTATTTCCTTCAATTTGGTGTCCAGCAGTTCTGCCCAATGGTTCATCAGTTCTTGTTTTAATGTTTTTAATTGTTGTAATATTGCCTCCTTCATTTCGTTATTCGATATCTGTGCGCTTGATCCTGGCTCTTCTGTGTGTTCTCTGTCTTCTCCAGTAGCCATTTTTATTCTCTGAGTATGCTGTACTGCCTTGTGCAGTGTTTTTCTTCCTTTGTAGGGAAAGTAGTGTGTAATCTCGCTGTTTTTCGTTTTGCTAGATTCCTCTGTCATTCCCCATCAAAACTTTAAGTTTTTGTTGCTTGTTGGGCTTTTTAAAATGTTGTAGAGTCCTCCTTTTTAGTTTTAGGGTGAGGAGCTCTCCCTCTACGCCGCCATCTCTTAGGCGTGCTAGCTCCGCCTCCCAGCTACTGTCTTTTCTCCTTAAACTGCGGGCAGAAACTGAATGTGGTGGTCTGCTATGTGTGGACAGATGGTCTGAAAGCTCTACCTGTCCATTCCGACCATGGGTTCCTTAAGAGCTCCAGCAAATTTGCTCCATTTATGGTTTTCATGCTGTACTTGTAAAATCTTATCCACTGTTCTCTCGCCAATACTTCTAGGGGTGTGTAAGTCCCCCCCCCATTTTATTACTCCATGTTTGTTGTAAGAACCCTCATTTGTTTCATAATTTCTTCTATGAAATATATTCATTTGTCAGAATTTTATTCATTTCATTACTCACATTATTGTTGTGTGTTTCTTCCTTTAATGTTCACTTTCTTGTTGCCTGTGGGGGTAGCAACAGCGGAGCTGTTTTTGGTGGGTGCTTCTGGTGGACATCATGTTATTTACCCACAATGCCCTTGTTGTTGCATTTTTCTGGGACATTGTGAGGGAAAAATCTATGAAATCTATGAAAATAGTGGCCAGCAGTATGGACTGCCATTTGTTGTGGCACCTGTCACTTTCCTCCTTCAGTGCCCTGGAATTACGCAGTGTCCAGGACACTGTGGATAAAATCTCCTGGTGACTGCCAAAGAAAGGTCTGCTGCCACCACTGGAGAGAAGTAAACCTGCCCCCACCTCTAAATGAGTATGAAAGTGGGTCCTAAATATTTATCTTTGCATTCATTCTGGAACGAATGAAAATTGAACTGAATATCCCCCCTTCAGTTCAGTTTTTCATTTGTTCTGTAATGACTACACACACACACACACACACACATACACCCAGTGGAGGGGCAATGATTAGAGAAGATAAATACTTTGAGGTTTGAGTTCAACCTGCCCAGGCCAAGTGAACTTTGCAGATGGATTTCAGCAATGCATCCTTGGAGGTCTTCTTCTAAACTCCTCCCTGGGAGGGAGAAATGCAGTTGAATGGAGGCCAGATTCTTATTTAATTAGGAGCAGTTGTAATATGCACTTCTTTGAGGAAGGGCAATCCGATCCCCCAAACAGGCCTGAATTAGAGCAACATGGTAATACTCACATGTTCCACAAGTGTGCGCAAACACACACATGCCAAAAGTAGCCCCTGGCTGGGATCCTCAGAACTGTATAGGTACAGCTCCAATTTCCCACTCTCTGCAGTACCATAAATTTTCTTTGCTAGCAGTGGGAGCACAGGGAACAGGCTAAGGGAAAGAATGGCAGAGAAGCCTACAAATATGTGCGGTCCATTTTTTGTTAAAAGATCAGTGCAATGATCTTGAAGCTTATGGTGGAGGAGACAATGTTGATTACTTCCATGGGCTGCAGCATATATTCCTTTGCCTTCCTCTGCAAATGCTTTGTGTCAAGTTTTAGCAAAATAAACATTAAAAATTGTCAGGTGGATCTGCTGTACGGTCCCTGCCCTGCCTGCCCACATCATCCATGGAATACTATTGCCAGGACACCCATGTTTGCCAGCCTGGCGGACTGAGCTGGCAGTGTGTAGAGCTGAAGGCAGATAACACTTTTTAAGAGAGTCAAAAGTGGTCTGAGAGATCATCACTACCCATGGTGTACCCACACATTTATTTTGTCCTACTCTTGCCTCTGGTCTAACAGATTCTGAAGGTTAAAGCTATCAATGGCTACTAGTCCTGATGGCTATATGAAAGCTCCAGGATCAGAGGCAGTATGCCTATGTACGCCAGTTGCTGGGGAACATGGGTGTGAGGGTGCTGTTGCACTCATGTCCTAGTTGTAGGTTTCCCCATGGGCAGCTGGTTGGCCACTGTGTGAACAGAATGCTGGATTAGATGGACCCTTGGTCTGATCCAGCATGGCTCTTCTGATGTTCTTATGTTTTAAAACAATAAAAAAAACCTGCCAAATCTATTTACCAGAGGTAATGGTGGGATGAGTGTACACATTACAAGCAGATCTCTGTTTCGAACCACCTTCAACTCTAAAAACCAACCAACTATTGTCTATTTCCAGCCTAGTAGAACCTCTGTCCAGTGGACCTCCAATGGGCTGCTTTTGTCTGGTGCCGAAACTTAGAATCAGCAGAGCATGGTGGTCCTGTGTGGACATGCACTGATTTTCTGAGTGCACCACCGGTGGCCTGAAGCAATTCTTTTGAGCATCAGCGAGAGAGCAATGCCCTGCTTTCCCTTCCTCTGCACTCTTGCAGAGGCAGATCCCACACCAGAGCAACTTTCTGATGTTTTCATTAGCAGTTTTATTAACATTTCCAGGCCAGAGAATAAAAGAGAGGCCTCAGGAATTTGTCAGGTCCCCACACATCTGGAGTCATGGGGGCAATAACCACAAGGCCAAACCTTTTATTATTTCTTCTTTTAATTGCTTGTTATGCAAGGACCATTTTTTTTATTAAGTGGTTTGTTTACTTCAGCTCTAATGAGCATGATGGAATGATTTTTCACCATGTTGCACCAAGCTGTGTTGCAGGCCCCATGGGAATGTTCTGATAGCCAGGTCAGATCAATGGGTCACCAGTTCCATGATCAGGCTGAGCTATGGAGAGCATTACAGTTTCCCCCCATTACACAGGTGAAGCAACTGAGTGCTGTTGGGCAGACTATACATTATGCACAAATGTGTGTAACAAAGCACCAACAGTTTTTTTAAAAAATATTTAATGAAAAGCAGCCTTGGGAGGCTGTGAATTTGGTCAATGTGAAGGGATGCTTAGTCCTTTCCCCTCTGATCAAAATAGCTTTCCTCAGCCTGCTTTTCTCCCTTCAGAAAAACAGCTGGGAGAGGCAATTTTGACTGCAAACATGGCCGGTCGGGAAAGGGTTAAACACTCCTTCCTGCTGTCAGTCTTTTAGTAAAATATGTAGCCTCCTGAGGCTGCTTTTCATTAAGAAAGCAACCTGTCGTGGAGCCTCCAAGCCTGATCAGGACTGCAGCCCTGGGGTGTATGTGTGTGTTAAAGCCCTTTGCCCCCAACACTTGTGTTCCATTCGGGCAGAACTATGCAGTTAAGGTCATGTGTAGGTTGTCCCTAGTCATGGAGCCTGGTTGCTTGCGGCAGTGGTTTGGGGGGGAAGTGTGTGTGTGTGCATTCGTGGGGGAAGGGTTCAGCAACTCCTTCCCACCCTTCTTTCCACAAATTTGTTCCTATTCCCTGCTTTATATTTGATCAGCCACAACTCATGTTCTAAATCCAAATCTTAATCTGGCGGTGAAAAATCCCCATTCCTTTATTTGTAAAAGTGGCCTGGGGGCATCGTGTGTTTTAGCACATTTCGCAAAAAGAACTCTTCAACTACAGAGAATGCTGGTGCATCTCAAAGGCAACAGACTTCCGGTCATAGAGATGTATGATATAGAGTAGCCCAACACATATTTTGGGGTTTAGAACTTCAACTCGTTCTTCAGGCTGCTCATGTTGCTCTTAGCAACTGCAGACATGTTTTTTTAAAGAGTAAATTTGCAGCTGGCAATGGAAACTTCCCACCCAGATGCGGTATTAGGGGGTGGCCCACTAGGGCTGGAGCCCCGATCTCTGGGAGGCCATCTGCCCCACCACCCTGCTGTCCATGGGCACTTGCTGAAATAAAGGTGCAGGGGCCCTGAGGATCTCTGTTGCATCTGATCCCCCTGGATTAGCTGGCTTTTTGCCCACATGTGCTTCATCTCCTGCTGCCCCCCCCATCTTTCTGTCTGAGGTTTGTTTTTCCCCCTCCTGAAATCAAATGTCCTCCTCTCCCCTGTCCATACACCCTTTTTTTTTTTTTTTTTACAAATAAGGGTGTACTTAGGATACAGGGTCCTTAGGATACAGACACACACACATACACACACACTTTAGAGCATATGTAAATTAGAAGATGCAAATTTGTGCATTTTCTTTGTCCTGTGGGCCAGAGCCCCGATCTTTTTGGTACCTAGCACTGCCCCTGTTCCCTCCCGATTCAAATAGCAAACAATGTGGATTTGGACTGTAACTGGGGGCAGGGGGAGTGTTAAATCCTTTTATCCCCCTTCCAGAATCCTGATCTGGATTAGGCAATTTCATAGATCATAGAGTTGGAAGAAGCCTACAAGGCTATGGAGTCCAACCCCCTGCTCAATGCAGGAAACTAGAGGAGGGGTCTCCCATCCAAGTAATAACCAGGCTTGACCCTGTGAGAGCTGGACTGACCCGGGTTCAAAAGCTTACCTAGCCAGTGACCCTCAGTCCCAGCCACGCAGGCGGAAGGAGGAGATAACAGTAGTTAATAAAGAACATTCCTTTTGAACATTCGCAGGATTCGCAAGTTTTTGTCTCCTGAAACAGCCCATCTGCTTGTTCAGGCTTTGGTGGTATCACGCTTGGACTATTGTAATAGCTTAATAGCTGGCTTGCCCTCTTCTGTGCTTCTTCCACTGGTTCTGGTTCAGAACAGCGCTGTTTGTGTTGTTCTGAACTTGCCCCGATACTCCCATATTACTATGGCCCGTAGGAATCTTCATTGGCTACCCATTCGGACTAGGGCCACAATTTAAATTATTGGTTCTTGCCTTCAAGGCTTTGCGCTCTAATGTCCCTCATTACTTATCATCTAGGCTTTCCTGGTATGTTCCTGGTAGGAATTTAAGATCAGTGGGCCAGGGATTATTAGCGGTCCCACCGACACACTCTGCCTTGTCAAGGCTGCGAACCTTTCAGGACCTGGTTCCACTTTTGTGGAACAGACTTCCCATGGACCTCCGACTGGAGGAGGATCTTTCCCGCTTTCGAACGGGATTAAAGACTTATCTTTTTAGTCAGCCAGAATGAGTGGTTGGGCTAATGTGGTGGTTGCTGGGATTTGATACTGCATAGTAAGTGGTTGGTGTTGGTTATTTTATTGTATTGTTATGTTTACTGTATATGTTATTTGTCCTGCCCTTTGGTATAAGGAGCGTTATAAATAAACGTTTATTATTATTAAAGAGTTTATTTGTAAGACCCAATTACATGGGATTAAGGCAAGCAATGCATCTCTTACTCACTACATGATTGCAGATTCAAATCCAAGACCCCAGTGGTAAGGCTGAGATGCAGTGAAGTGACTGACCTGAAGTAGAAGTCCAGAACAAGACTCAAGTGAGGAAGTGTGGGGATGTGTGACTTACCCCAACTTATATAGTAAGACCCCATTTATAGTATCTATAAATAGGATATTATTCACCTATTATATAACCTGTTATTCAAACCTGTTTACTCCAAACTTCTTGTCCCATGAGTCTGAGTCATAGACCTTGAGACTATGTCTAGTGACAATAGACCTTGTGTACTTCACCTCAGGAGACATCCTCCATGTCAGGAGACAATCCTGATGTTAGGTGACAATATCGTTCTGCCCATCATGCAAAACCTAACAGACCCTGCTTAGCTTTCCACACTCAGACAAGCTGAGCCAGCGTGAGCCACAGGCCTACAATTGCTAATTGCATGAATGGTGTCATGTCTAGATTGGCTATAAGAAGGGAGGTATTAGGGTGGCCACATGTCCTGCTTTACAGAGGACAGTCCTCTGTTTGAAAGGCTGTCAGAGGACTATCCTCTATTTAAAGGTGTCCTCTGTTTGGACTCAAGAAGGCTATCCAGTCCAAGTCCAGTTTAAGGATAAAGTACAGTACCATAAGAAGGAAGAGCCTTGGAATTGGCCATCAGCCGTTAGCACCTGGGCGGTCACAGTCTTCTCCACTATGGTGGGATGTCTTGTATTTCTATGTGAATTATAACAATCATTTCTAAATTTGCGTCTATACATATAAGTTAGTACATGTAGATGTTATGCAAATTGGTGTCCTCTCTTGTTCTCTTTTTTTGGCAATGGATAAGTGGCCACCTTAGGAGGTATATGCTGTCTTTTGTCTGAAATTTAGAGAAATGCTTTTTATGGGTATGAGTTGGAGTTTTGCATGAATGAGTGGCAGGATCTGGCTGCCTCTTCCTTCTTCTTCTTTTCTTCTTCTTCTTCTTTTTTTTTTTTGAAGACAGACCTTAAGATCTGGCGTTTACATTAGTGCTGCTTGCTTGTGTGTGTGTGGGAGGATTCTTCATTGCCTTCCATTCACTGTTTAGACTGAATTTATGTGTCTGTTGCGTTTTGTGAGATGGTAGCCCTCTGGTCTAAATTCTATGCACATGCAGCATTGCGAAAGCAAATTCCCCCAAGGAACAAAAAGGCCTGAGTGATGATAGGAAACAGAAAAAGAAGCCAAAGGAAATCGAGTGAGTTGGAGGAAGCCGGCATGACCTGAGTTAGATGCATTAATGAGAGACAATGTTGTGCTTTTGGAACGAAATGTTGCCTGTGACCAAGGTCTTGATCCTGGTGTGGTAAAGCTATATATTGGGCAACTTCTGGAAAAATAAACAAGAGTCCTGTGTAACTTTAGTGGCAGTCTGTACAAGCCACTTACAGAATTATGCAAAGCTCTGCCAGGCTGATGAGGGCTGTGGGGAGGATAAATAGTCTGACTTCATCTCTTTCTTTTCTTGACAGCTAGAGCATTGATTGAAAACTGCAAAAGAGGCAGGCACTTCTGTTTAGCTAGGGACGCTCGCTTGTAGCAGCTGAACATTTGCCCAGAAATGGGACTAGCTCCAGGACTGGTGTGTGTGTGTGCGCGCGCGCATGTGTAACTGTTTTGGTAGCAGTATTAGCAGCTTACTGTTGTGTTGCTACAAGCGATCATACAGCAAGATAATTGGGTGGTCGGGCAAATGGTGAAAAATCAGACCATGCATAATAAACAGAGCTGCCACCATATGACAGCTGCACCATGCAGTGAGTGACCATAATGTTTAGAACAGCTCTCACGAGACGACATGGCTTGTTTTGTGGACAGGGCCATAATTCAAAGATGGAGCAGCTGCTTTGCATGCAGATGGTCTCGGATTGAACCCCCAGCATCTCCAGTTAACAGGATCAGGCATCAGGTGAAAGGGAAAGACCTCTGCCTAAGACCCTAGAAAGCTGCTGCCTAGAGTAGACAATACTGGTCTGGATAACTGATTCAGTATAAGGTACGGCTGTACCGAATTGACAAGGACCATTTCACAGCCATTTCATCCACCTTGAAATTGGCTGTTTTATTCCTGCTGTATTTTGGGGGGGGGTGAATTTTTTTTGGAGGGAAGAGAATCAGAGTGGCCGCCATTTCGTTTCTCCCTGAAAGCCCTGTTCTGAGGTGCTCTTTTAAATTGGGGAAATTCAAAACGGCTGTCGCCATAAAAATTGGCTGCCTGCTTTGCCACTCACTGAGGGCCACTGTTATAGCAGACAGCAGCTGAATGTCTGCAGAAAGACATACACTTTTACAGAGCGGGCGGATTGTTCCTACAGCAGGTCATTTCATTCATGGGGTGTAGTGTTAAATACTCCTCCAAAGAAAGGGCAGTGATTGAAGCAGGCGTGTTTAAAATATATAGCCACAGTGTTCCATCTGTGGAACCCACTTTTAAAACCTGAACTGCTAGGGAAAATGTTTTTTATGTCTGGATTTTTAAATAATAATAATAATAATAATAATAATAATTATAATAATAATAATAATAATTATTATTATTATTATTATTATTATTATTATTATTATGTGTAAGAATGTCTTGCAAAAAGTCCAAAGCTGTTTTATTTGAAAGCAGAGCCAAAAGTTTAAAATGTGTCCGGTGCTGTTTTTTTTAGGGTGGAGACCAGGGAATCAGAGATTACCCTTGCAATCCTATCCATGTCTAATCAGTTGTAAGTAGGGTGGCCATGCATCCTCTCTTACAGAGGACTGGCCTCTATTTCAAGGGCGGCTAGAGCACAGTTCTCTGTTTTGAAGTTGGGCTTCTATTTGAAGGGCCACCCAATCCAAATCCGGTACAAAGATGCCTGCGTGCAGGCAGCTATTTTGAATATTCAAGCCTTCCAATGGTTAAATAAGCCATGATGAGCCACTGCAATTGTGCGAACCTGGTCAGTGTCTTCCATGCTATCGTGAGATGCACTGTATTTCTATTTAAATCAATAATTATTTCTAAATTTGCACCTATGCATATAAATTAGTATATACAATTTTTATGCAAATCAGTGTCCAAAATGGTGGTGGTGGGAAGACTATGTGTACTTCTTTAAACTCCTTGGAGAAAAGGCTGGATAGAAATCAATCAATCAATCAATCAAACAAACAAAATGATTCAGAGAAACATTGTTGAGGGAGAGTCTGTTTCATGAAACTGTTACTCCTTGATTCACAGGGTTTTGATTTCACAAGGGTTGGTCGAATCACTGTTTCTCACCAGCCCTCGTATAAAGCAGCAGCTTCTGCTGATATGTCTCCATTAAATGGAAAGTGAGTGTACATTCCTGCTACTGACTGGCAGTGGCATGGAAACTCTACACCAGGGATAGCCAACCTGGTGTCTTCCAGATGTTGTGGACTACAGCTTCCATCAGCCCCAGCCAGGATGACCAATGGTCAGGGATTCTAGGAGTTGTATTCCAATTCCAAAACATCTGGAGGGCTCCAGCTTGCCTCCCCCTGCTTTACTCAGTGGAAGTAATCCAATGAGTGAGTCGCACTCTACACATTCCAGCTGCTGTAAGGAGGAGGAGCAATTTCCATCTGATGGTTGTAACATTCTGTGTAGACCACCTAAATCCTCTTTTTCAAGGCTAAATGTTTCCAGTCCCTTTCGTTTTCTCCATAGAATTTGCCTTTTAGATCCTTTGTCATCTTTCTCGCTCTCCTCTGTGTCCTTCACAATGAGCAATACTAATCACAAGTTGAATTTTGCTGTCTTAATGCATTGTACCCTCACTTAGCTTATTCTCTCAGTGTTGTCACTCCAGATAGCGTTTGAATGCAGCTTATCATTATTATTCTTCGCCTCCTCCTCCTCCTTATTCTTATTTTATTATGTTTCATGGTTTTAAATTTTGTTGTATGCCCTCTTGGGAGAGTTTAGTATAAAAGGTAACTTAAAAATCATTTCAATAAATAATTAAAAAAAAGAATCATGCCAGAGAGGTGGAGAGGTTAGAGCAGCTTTTCCCAAAGTCTGACACTCTCTGAAAGTGTTGGACTGTAGTTCCCATCATCCTCAACCAGCATGGCCATTGGCCATGCTGGCTGGGGATGATGGGAATTGTAGTCCAACACTCTAACCTCTATGTCACACTGGCTCTCACAATGGCAGGGGGAGAGGAAGGGTGGGCCAAAAATGTCATGAAATAAATAAATAAATAAATCTGCTCCATGGCCCGTGACTATTGGCTTAATTGAATCCACGCACATGGCACCAGGCTTTCCTTGGGGGTAGGGGGCAAGTAGGAGTGGTACAATTACAACTGGCAAAAGAGATTAGCTAATGCAACCACTGATGAAATGAAAGATGTTTAAATGGGTTATTTGCTCTGTGGGAAGCCAGTGCTGCAGAAAATGTATTTAGCAGACAGCCATCTTCCTATAGGAGCACTATGGAAAACGTGCAGGGAGTGCAATTGATGCATGGATCAAAGCCTGCCTCCAACCTTTTTCACAATCCTCTCACAGGTCCCTTTTTAATGACAATAGCATGTTATCATGTCCTCTGTGTAATCAAGGGAAGAAGAGAGAGCTTTTCTGTAGTGGGTTACAGCCCTGCTACTATTTCCCCTTCAAAAAACCCTTGCCTCTGTCTGCGCCAGTCCAGGGGAGGTAAGAGTGCACATCCTCTAAAGAGCTTAAACAGTCCCGTCCCGTCCCCTGACAAGATTTTAATAAAATAATAAGGGATTTTGAGGGAGGGATAATGTTGTTGATATTTGACATTTAAACATATGGCTAGATGAGTGTTCACGCTCTGGTGATGTACTGAAAGGGAGCACACAGTCTTCATTCAATGTTTTTAAAAGCCCTTTTAAAAGTTTGCGGAATGGTGGGGTCTGGGTGTGTTTCTCAACACCATCATTTCCAAAATATCCAGTAGGAACCTGTAATATTTGTGCAAACACATTCCCCACAGCAATCATGGTAGCCACAAATGGGGTATCTGAGGAGGTGTATTTTTCAAGATACAAACTGTGGGTTGGGAAATTCAACAACCCACCTGAGAGAAACTGAGCGCCGCAAAATGAGAACCAGAAAAAGAAGAAAAGACAATATCATGATTGTGTAGGGGCTCAGGAACTCAGTCGTAGAGCGCATGCTTGGCATGCAGGGATGCTTTGCAGGCTCTGGCATCTCCTGAGCTGAGACCCTGAAGAGGTCAGAATAGACAACTGAGCTGGATGGGCCAGCAGTCTGGCCTGGAAAGATAGTTTTACATATTCAGGCCCCCTGGTTCTGGATATATAATCAAGTGTTTTCTCTGCTTCCTGTCTAATCCTTTAATGCATCTGTTTCTCCTTTAATTTCTAGAGGCAACAGACCTGTTAACCAGGAATCATGTCGGTGAAACTAACATTCGTCTCCCCTGCTGAAGGGGGAAGACTCAGCAGGAGCTGCTCCTTTGCAGGATTCAGCAGCGCGCACAGCCGAAAGTTAGCGTAAGTTGCACAGTTGCAAGCAACAAGTTCCTTTCCAACTTCTGCTCTGTCACCTAATACGTTCTGTGCTGTTCAGGACCAAACTAGACGAAGCATTGCAGATCCATGATCAGATCTCCCATTTGTTTAATTTTGTAAACTAACAGTAGCTGCTAGTCATCCCCCCACCCCTGCCGACTTGGATTGGGAGCCTGGGAGAGGGAGTTTAATCCATTTTCTTGATGTGAATTCCCTCCTCTAAAGCTATTGTCTATCTTAGGTAAGGGAAAACATACGGGTATACAAACTTAGTACCTAGGCTAAGGCAGGAACTAGGCAGGACAGGAGACCA
The DNA here is from genome assembly GCA_021292165.1 of Shinisaurus crocodilurus. NCBI lineage: Eukaryota > Metazoa > Chordata > Lepidosauria > Squamata > Shinisauridae > Shinisaurus > Shinisaurus crocodilurus. The sequence continues at coordinate 118,186 of JAHFWL010000433.1, forward strand.
CTTCATGATATACAGGCCTGTGGCTCACGCTGGCTCAGCTTGTCTGAGCATGGAAAGCTAAGCAGGGTCAGGCCTGGTTATTACTTGGATGGGAGACCCCTCCTCTAGTTTCCTGCACTGAGCAGGGGGTTGGACTCGATGGCCTTGTAGGCTCCTTCCAACTCTATGACCTATGAATCTATGAATCATGGTGTCTCCCCTGCCAGGTAAGAGCTGGCAGAGATGGCCAAACTCACATCATTAATCAGAGAAAGGACAACATCCACATTTATTGCTGAGTGAAAACCTCTAATTGACTTTTTGCAGAGACTAGAAAATAATGATTTGTTTGTTTGTGGGTTCATGGAATAATAAGTGAATTTGGGACGACGGGAAAAAGGAGATTTCTCATTCTGATTATCGAGTAAGAAAATTTATTGTTACCTATATTTGCTGTAGAAGAAAATCGGAAGTCTATTTTGTTTTGTTAATTGTTATATGTTTGATATTATGTGTTTATTTTACATAGAAATATATATATATATATATATATATATATATATATTAAAAAGGACAGGAGACCATTTCATGCTGCCACAAGCAGGAGTCCTGAGTTCCCTCTCTGTATGTCTAGGAGTTCAAAACATGAGATGTACCATGATTGCTCTTAGTGTTTCCCCTGCTCCTTCCCCCACTTCATTTGCTGATGCTTCTAGTAGCATGAAACTTGCAGAATGATGACAGACATCGCATCATGCCTCTTTAGTGTAGTATGGGAGGCTACTAGTTGGAAAGAAGAGGAGACACGAGGCTGCTGTTTTTGGCGGCAGCCACCACCTGTCTTCTATTCTTGTTCTGATGGCAGCAATAGTAACATTGCAAACATCGAAACTGCTCTGGAATAAATGGTTTCCCATGTTTTAGATGCACAGTCCCATCCTATGCATGGTTACTCAAATGCTGGCCCTACAGGACATTTACAGAACAGTATTCATAGGATTGTAACCTCGGTCTGTTAAGCTCTTGGGATGCAAAACTACATGTATCACGAGGTGGGGGAACCTCTTCCAGTCCAAGGCCAGAATTCCATTTTGGAGGAGTTCTCAGGGGCCTCAGTCCAGTGATGGGCGGGGCCAAAGGCAAAAGGGGTGGGGCCAAGCATACAAAAAATACCAGCACATTTCAGCTTAAAGCTCTTGCTGCCAGTGACTAAGCCTTAGGGGGCGGCATTTCAACCTTTTAGAATGGGGGGGAAACTGGCACCAAAAACTGCACAAACGATTGGTGGTTGGGGGAAAGGGGGTGGGCCTGGGGAAGGGGGCGTGGCCCTCTGGGGTTCAAAGAAAGATCAACCTGTCCCCCACTTCATTTAGTGCAGTTTGGGAGGCAGAAAATGCGGCATCTTTCAAATGCCTCCTGGAAACGCACCTGTTCACCCAGGCTTTCCCTGGCTTCTAATTAAATTAACTAAGCTGTTCCTTTTTACTGCTGCTGTACTGCTCTGAATAATAATAATAATAATAATAATAATTATTATTATTATTATTATTATTATTATTATTAAAATTGAATTTTAAATGTGATTTTAATTGTGATTTTCATATTTATATGGAAACCACTTAGGGATTTAAAAAATATTTAGCGGTATAGAAATGGTACAAAATAACAGGGATGTTGAAGAGTCCTTGGTCTCGAGTCACGAGTCGAGTCACGAGTCTTTGGACCCGAGTCTCGAGTCCGAGTCTGAGTCCTTGGTCCAAAATGGTGACTCACGAGTCACGAGTCACTCCCAAAGCTGACTCCACGAGTCTCTATTAAAATCAATGGGTTTTTTTCCCCAACAAAATAAGGCTACTTCAGATGTGTGGTTTAAATAAATTCTAGGCACAAGTGTGCCTTTTTATTTCAAAACTCTGCAACTGATTTTGGCAAGAACAGACCAGGCAGAAAAACCCAGAATAACCAGGCAGGCAGAGGAGGCAGGGAACCCCAAAACAGGCAGGCAGAGGCGTTTGTCTTGGACAATTCAACTGTTGAACTGGTCAAGAAGAGACCAGGCAGGCAGAGGAGGAACCCCAGACAGGCAGGCAGAGGCAGCCAAACCCAAAATGTCTGAAAGGTTGCATTTTAGAAAAATGATTTTAAAAAATAAACTTGCTGTACTTCCTAAAACTTATCCATGTTGCATTTGAGGAACATGATTTTTTCTAAATGTTTGGCCCCCATTCTGGAACGGTGAGGTCTCATCACAATTCCACCCTCACTGAACACCCGCTCCACTGGTGATGAACTTGCTGGAACCAGAAACACACTCAGAGCAGCCACACAGAGTAATCTCAGGTCCTTCTTCTGCCTCTCCCAAGTACGCAACACATCAATCAAAATAAATCTTGACACACTGTTGGGGCTGCACTCCTGGTAGCCATCCATAGTGGCCGAGCAGCGGCACACCTCACTTCCATGCGCTCTTCGCCGGCAATCACGTTCCTCTCCACTCCTTCTGGCACAGCCCAGGGATGTTGAAGAGTCCTTGGCCTCGAGTCTCGAGTTGAGTCTCGAGTCCCATTAAAAATATTGGGACCCGAGTCGAGTCAGAGGGGGGACTCAGTCCGACTCACGAGTCGAGTCCTCGAGTCCGAGTCCCCATCCCTGCAAGATGATGATGATGATGATGATGATGATGATGATGATGATAGCAGCAATAACAATAAGAAGAAGTCCCTTGTGAAAATCTCAGCAGAGATCCTGAGGGAAACTTTGTGACTCCCCACCCCCCATGAGCACATATGCATACCCATCTTCTCATGTACTAAAAAACAACAACCTTTAATTTAAAAACAACACTTTAAAAACTGCTCTGGCCAGTTGGGTGGAGAGGGGAAGGGAAGTGTGTTACTCATCATGGGTACCATAGAATAGGCTCCTTCGGCAGTGGCATCAAAACATACACACCTATTGTAGCAGCTGTCGAGATGCTTTGGGGCTACTTTGCATTTTCCAGGATGCTACTGCTTGACACACTATGAAAACCTGTCAAACCAGTTTCACCAGAGTTTATGTCAGGAGGACACACAAATAATGAGCATTGTGCATGGTGGCATCTCTGCAAAACTGCCTCTGGATCCCCAGGAAGCTATTGTCTTGAACTTTGCTTGTTACCTGCCTCGGACATATGGGAAGACATGGCCTCAACGTCTAGCAGTGGCCCAGACACAGAGGATGAGAGGACTGTGGCACAGACAACATTGAGCCACACTCCAAACACAAGGTGCCCCTTGAGCCCTAGGTTCCTTAGCCTGGACCCCCAGCAGTTTGCAGCCCTTGAGCCTTGAGGAGCCAGCAGCTGCACTGCTAAGGGCCTCACGCTCCACTAAACCCAGTCACCGACGTGGCACAAAATCACAGAGAGGCAATAGCCTACCAGACTCCATGCCAGAGAGCTGCCCCTTTAAGGCTCTGTACTCAGCAACGGGGCTGCACCTGAGAGGGGCAGGAAGTATAAAGGGGCTCAGTCTAGAGCAGGACTCTCCAACTAGCTGGCTGGGGCATGCTGGGAGTTGTAGGCCAAAAACATCTGGGGACCCAAGGTTGGAGAGTCCTGTTCTAGACTGAGCTCAACAAGATGAGCAAATAAACTGTGCTTGTTTTCCCTGTTTCTGGTCTGCTTCTCTCCTGCCCATTTTGCAAGCCTTCAGAGCGGTTTTGTTTTCAGGCTGCTCTTGCATGTTCCTCTGCTTCAGGGCAGACAGCAGCATGAATAAGCCATGGGTCAGGGTTCAGACATCACGTCAAGTCATAGTTTAAATAAGCCAGACTTTGTAAGCGATCAACAAACCATGGCTTCTATTTGTAATTTGTAGCTCATTAATCAACCATGGTTTGTTTGCAGAAATGGATTCGGACACAAAGGACAAGCCAGATTTCAACAAAACACACAATCGCTTAGTGTTTTGTGTGAACCAGGCCACTGTCTATATATCTGTTTCTGAAGTCGATGGATGATCTTTTAGGGCACTTCCTGCAGCTGTAGAGAAACAAGTGTGGTATTGAATTAAATATGTGGATTTGCAGAAAAATAGTTATGCAACCCATAAGGCCTAGACGCACACAGGTTCGTTGTGCTATTGGTGGGCAGTGATTTGGCAAAGAGGAACTAAGCAGCACTATTCCCATGTTGGCCACCTTAAGAGAGTGGGTAGAATTAGGCCTGTGGGTTATGCTGGCTCAGCTTGTCTGAGCACGGAAAGCTAAGCAAGGTCAGGCCTGGTTATTACTTGGGTGGGAGACCCCTCCTCTAGTTTCCTGCATTGAGCAGGGGGTTGGACTCATAGCCTTGTAGGCTCCTTCCAACTCTATGATCTATGAAATCTAATTCAGACTTAGGGCGCAATCCTATGGAATTATGGCTTGTTAGATGGAGGCTTCCATTAGTCATATTTAGAGTAGACCCATTGAAATCAGTGGGACTTGAGTCAGTTTCACTGATTTCAGTGGGTCTCCTCTAAGTATAGACTAAGTCTGGATCCAATGCAGTGGGCTGGTTCACATGACACTGCAGCCCACTGTGGCTTGTTGTGTCATGCGAACCTGAGCAGGATGGCTTGTTGGGAGTGGGCAGCAACCCAACAACACTCCTTGGCTTACTTTTAGGTTGCTGCCCACTCCAACAAGCCATGCTACTGAGATTCACACAACACAGTAACCCATGCCAATGAGGATAATTAGGCAAATTCGGCTGGCATGTGACCAGCACACACGGCAGGGGAAATAAGCCACCATGGTTCACCATAATCATGATGTGAACCTGGTCAGTGTATCTGTTGCGTAAGAGTGGGTTGTAAAGACATGTGGGAATAGCGTGCTCAAATGTGAGAAGTGTGAATGGATGCATGTGGGGGCGAATGAAGGGGGGTGAACACAGAGAAGACATTATTTTATTTTATTTTTATTAATTTAAAATATTCCTAGCTGCCTTGCAGCCATGACTCCCGGAATGGCATACAAAAAGCATAAGAATGCAGGCAGTCCCCGGGTTACGAATGAGCTCTGTTCGTAAGTCTGTCTTTCAGTCAAATGTGTACGTAAGTCGGAACAGAAGCCACACAATGTTTGCAAAGTGTTGCAAAGTATAGTGCCTGTGTTCATAAATACGAACTATTGTATTTAACTCAGATTTTTACACGTATGGCTGTCCGTTCTTAAGTATGAGTTGTCTGTAAGTCGGGACGTTCATAACCCGGAGACTGCCTGTACAGTAAAATCCAACATGGTAAAAACTGGGCAGGCAGTTTAAAAAACAGCAGCAACCAAGCATATGATAGTCCAAGGGTAGGCAACCAGGTTACCTCCAGTGTACAACTCCCATCAGCTCCAGCCATTACAGCCAATGGTTAGGGATTATGGGAGTTGTAGTTCAAAACATCTGGAGGGCACAAAGTTGCCAACCCCTGCGATAGACACAGAACTAAAAGTCCTGGGCAAATTAAAAAGTGTTCATCTGGCATGTTAGAGAAAATAAAGAAGGCACCAGGCAAATCTTCCTGGGGAAGAAGTTCCTTAATTGGAGGTGGGGCTACAACTGAAAAGGCCCTGGCCACTGCCTGCCTCACTTCACATGGTAGGAAGCACAGACTAGGGCCTCTGAAGCTTATCTCAACCGTTGGGCAGGTTCATGTGGGAGAAGGCGGTCTCTTGAGTCTCACACACCCCAAAAAGCATCTATGAATGTATGTGGATTTCCATCCATGATCTGACCTGAACAATAGCCAACTGCCAGAAAGGCGTTTAAGTGATGTTTTGGTGGACTTGGCTCTGAAAGGGGAAAAAAAGAAATTAAGCAATCAATTGAATTAACAGATAGGAGTCTTAAGTACATGGTGGGAGTTCTTACAGGGAAAGACAGGACCAGGGAAAAGAGTCAAACAGCTGTTTCTAGAACCAAAGCACCTCCAGCAGGGTAAGAATGTTCTGAAAGAAATGAGTTTACATTTCCCTGAAGGTTATTCAGTTACTTTCAGCTGTAAAGCATTTAAAAAACAACAATCAGGTCTTTATTACTTTTAGGGGGGTGGAGAAATTGCAAAATTCAAGTACCATTTAACTAGGAAAGCAGCTTGGTTTACGCTAGGATTAGGGGTTCAGTACTTCTAGAAAACAGATGCTGTTGTTATGATTTCTATATCACTTTTAGGCAATGTTCATTATAAGAATGTCAGATTCCATGGGTTTTGAGCTTGACCTTCTTGCAAGACATACAGGCCACAATGCAAACAGCATTAAACATGCATAAGCCAATTGAAATCAATAAGCTTAAGCATGTTTAATGTTGCATTGGATTGTGGCCATGGTCTTTTTATTTCTTGGATTAATTGCCCTCATATGAAGAGCTCAAAATACATGGACTCTGATCCAGCTTAAGCTGAACACCAAAGGGTAATGAATCTCTCCATCCACATGGTGTAATGCTTATCTCCAACAATGAGCCAGGCTGAGAGCATCCAGATACTGCCATGCATGGACCTGTTTTGCTGCTCTTATAGTAAGGTTGAAGACAGGTTTAGAATTCAGTGGGTTGGATCTAGACTTAGCTATGAAATCAGTGGGACTTAAGTTAGTTGCCTTCCCCCATACAAGACTCAGTAAAAAAGTTCCCATTGGTACCAATGAGAACTTTTTAACTAAGTGCCAGAGGTATGCGGGGTGGGTGGATTTGCAGGTGGGTCATGGCTAGGGAGGGAAGGGATAAACCCCCTCCCCACTTGTTGTGGTCCCAATAACAATTGCCTCTGCACAAATGTAATTAATGTAAGTAAAACAACAGATATAACTACATGTCTAAACATTAAGCATAATATGCTATTACAGGACCTAATAATGTGAGCGACAACATCAGGGGTTCATTCCCCTGGTCATCCTCTAATGGAGGGCTCTCCAACCTTGGGTCCCCAGATGTTGCTGGACTACAGCTCCCAGAATCCCTTGCCATTAGCCATGCTGGCTGGGTATGCTGGGAGCTGTAGGCCAGCAACATCTGGGGACCTAAGGTTGGAGAGCTCTGCTCTAATGTGATATATGCTATAATCTGCCAGCAATACCCTTCTGCATTCTACAGACAGGCCAATCCCTATGGAAAGAATAAATGGATATAAAACTAACATCAGAAATAGCAATATTCAGAAACCTACCTGGATGCTCTGCTACTGGAGGAATTTTAAACAAAGGAATTTGTGAAACTACTGAATCACAATTCATCAAGTCTGTTCTTTTGGATCTGAATAGTGACAATGGTTTCCTGCTCCACTATAGATATTAATTAACTCAGACTAGCTGAGTTGATTGCGTTATTACCTATCACTGCTGTTGTGAAGGGTCACTGTGCTTATCCAGCATACATTCAAGTTTGAATTGAATTGTCACTGTCTGTACTTTTTGCATGCAGAGGATTGTGGCAATGTGATCTCAGCATGTTTCACTGAGTTCAGTGGGACTCTTAAGTAACCATGCATATAATCTAACTGCAGCCTTAATGATCAGGATCGCTAATCCTTTCATCAAACAACCTTTCCTGGAGAGGGCAAATTGTATGTACACTTCAGTTGCCCCATACAACTGAGGCTGCAATCCTAAACCTACTCCCTTGGTAGTGAGACTTACTTCTGACTGAGTAAGCATCTAGGATTGGGCTATGAGGCCTCACTCTCACAACAGCTGATAATGTCTTCCAGGTGTGTCTACTGCAGCATTTGGGGTTTTTTTTAATGATCAGGCGGGGTGGAAATCCAGTTGATTACAATAAAAGATTGCCTTTAAGGAGGGAAGGATTTACTTAGATAGACTTTCTGAAAAGTAAATACATGGTTAAGGAAGGGAGATAGCAAAAGTGTGGTAGAAATAATGAGGGCAGAGGAGTTCAGTGTAGCCTAGCCAGGAATCTGTCAAGAAAAGACAACTTTTGATAGACATTGTAAAGACTTCCCTGGGTTGTCTTTACTCATCTTAGACAGGTGAGCAATACTCAGTGGTGCAATTGTTCTTTATATTTACACAGTGAGTACTATGCTGTGAAGGATGCTTACTGGATCTCCCCCTTCCAAGTGGGACTTCAGAATGGCTTTTAAATTAATGCAACTTGTTCTGTCCTGTGTTTCAAACAGGAATAAATAAATACGTTGGCTTATCAGGGAGAGCAAAAGTTTAAAGAGCTAGGTTTTGTTTGTTTTTTAAAAAAAATCATATAAAGACAGAAGTAAGATGACTAACTGTTTAAACAGAGAATGAGAGGAGGTTAACAATTGACTTCTTTTTTTAATGCTTTAAAAAGAGGGGGAAAGACATAGGTCATTAAGCAAGATTTATATATTTAAGAAAGAAGTGATTCCTCTAAACCTACTGTGTAGCGTAATACTACTATCGCTAATCGGAAATAGGTCCTACTGTCTTCACTGGAGCTTCACTGGCGTTTACACTGTGCATTAATAATATGTGCTTTATATGCATTATCTGCAGGCCTGTGGCTCACGCTGGCTCAGCTTGTCAGAGTGTGGAAAGCTAAGCAGGGTCAGGCCTGGTTATTACTTGGATGGGAGACTCCTCCTCTAGTTTCCTGCATTGAGCAGGGGGTTGGACTCGATAGCCTTGTAGGCTCCTTCCAACTCTATGATCTATGAATCTATGATAATCTTTACAACAACACTGCAAGGTAGGTTAATATTATAAGACACATATTTTAGATGGGGCAGTGACCAATAACAGCTTGCCTAATGCCAGGAAGTGAGCACACGGCAAAGATGAGGCTTTGAACCAGGGGCTGCTTCGCTTACATCTTGGTCTGAGCCACTGCACTAGGCTTGTGTAGTTTTAGTCCTGGGTCAGGAATGCATTTACTCAAAAGTAAATCTCAGTATAAACAAATACCCATACTCATAAATATGCTTGGAACTGATCCCTTAATGCTGTGATCCTTATCGTTTCAGGGTGAGAGAACTAGCATAGTTTTGTGGACAGTGTTCAGAAAACAGGAATTTAGCTTGTCTACTAAACCATGAACTTGGTGTAGGCCTTGAAGTAATCCATTCTCTTTCAGTCTCTTTCCAGATTTGGGGGGCGGGGGGAGGAAAACTAATGTCTTATCACACAGGGTTAAGGAAGAAGGGAGGGAACATATAACGGTAGAGCACCTGATCTGTATGCAGAAGTTCCCGGATCCAATTCTTGGCATCTCCAATTAAAAGGATCATGAATAACAAGACCTCTTTTTCTGTCCGGGACCCTGGAGAGCCGCAGCCAGTGAGAGTAGATAATACTGTGCTGAATAGACCAATGGTCTGATTCAATGCCCAGGTTCAGACAACACGATAATCCACACTCAAAGGTTGAGTGTGGGTTGAACCACATGGCTTGTTAATCATGAACAACCCATGAAGAGAACCCATGGTTTGTTGTTGGGTTGTTCACCATGGTTTGTTATCGCAGCTGGGTTCAGACAACACGATAACCCATGTTTCAGTAACAACCCACGGTTCAACAACAACTTGCACTCAACCCACGCTCAACCCTTGAGTGTGGGTTATTGTGTTGTTTGAACCCAGTCAATATGAGGCAGCTTCATGGGTTGTTATAAGAAGAACAAAGGCCTTTGTTTATTTCAATGCCCTTAATAGGGAAGAAGGAACAATAAATTCAGTGGGACTTGCATCCAAGTAAACATGCTTAGGATCATGTTCCATGAATGGTATAGAAATTATAATAATAGTATTTCTGAAAGCAGTGGGTGCTGTATTTAAAGTACTAGTCTACAATAGCGTACCTAAGACCACTTACTCAGGATAATCCTACCAAATTTCATGGCCACTCTGGTGTAAGTGATTTGACAATTACTATTAATGTGCCCCATATATGCGAATCCAATGCTGCTGTTTTTGACAACTTTTTTCTTAACTGTTGCATGTGTGTATAAAGGTCCAAGCCTTCATACCTATGCCAGGTTTGTCTTGTGTACAGTAGCATTTACAATATCAGGGCTGTGGCTAGATTATGCAAATATCAGGGAGGATAAAGCTATTGTTGTAGACACTTCTGCCCACGAGGAAGGTATCATTTCAGTGACATTTAAAACATGATCTTAAGCATATTTACTCAAAAGTTAATCCCACTGGGGCTTGCTCCCAAGTAAGTTTGCAATAGGGTTGTAGTTTACTTCTGCAGGTGCACGTCTGGATTCAGAGGCTTTTGTTCCTCCTTACCATTCTGTTAAATAATGCATAGATGCTTAACTTCTATTCCTTAAAATATTGGGAAAATCCAATAACATTCGCAATCCTTTCTTCAAAGGAATAAAGCAACACTTGGCTCCTACATAACTATTTTTAAAACCAAGGAATTCAAAATTAATGCTAATAGTCTGTTCTTACCTGTTGTCTTTCTCTTGTTCCCTGCTGATATGGAAAGTGAGTGACCTTTCCATAGTTTTTCTGGGTTTCAGGTAGGTGGTCTACTCTGAGGGCCAAGAATGAGAGGAAAGGTAGTGTGTAAAATGTTTAAGAGCTTAGAAGGAAGTATCTGATTCCAATTTCGGGTATCCAGTGCCCTGCCAGGCTGTTGCTGCCAGAATGGGAGGAGGCTGGAGGCACTTTTTTGCCTGTCTGTCCCTGTTTTTACATTTTTGAGCCCATCTAGAGGAGTCGTGCTGGTGGGGGCTGAGCCGGGACTGGAGAGGCCATAGGATTTCTCGTATCGAGGCCTGTCCCCTCTTCTCCCGCCAGAACACCCCCTTCCCTCTGAGGTTGCATCTGCGAGCTCTGGAAGCAGCCGATGTGGTTCTTTCTGTGGCAGCTGCAAGGGGGTGGGGGAGGGGGATTGGATCTTGGAGTCCCACTCCCGAGGAGGAGGTCGTAGCAGTGTCTAAGGCCTTGGGAGGGGGATGCCAAACAATCATATGTTCCCTGGGACCCTCTCCAAGGGCCCATAGGACTGCTCCCTCCCAGATTTATGTTCTAGATTGTACCTAGTATTGTCTGGAGACCAATTTGGCTTGCTTTACTATGCAAAGAAGGGCTGTAGCTCAGGGATAGAGTTACTATTAACTGCAGCCTTCTTGTTTTTTTGGGCTCAGGGATAGAGCACATACTTTGCTTGCAAAATGTCCCAGGTTCAATCCCTGGCATCTCCAGGTAGGGTCTGGCAAAATACCTTCCTGAAACCTTGGAGAGTCACTGCCAGTCAGTGTAGACAATACTGAGCTAAATGAACCAATGGTTTGATTTGGCATATAGGGTTGCCTATACAGGCAGTCCCCAGGTTACGAACGAGTTCCGTTCTTAAGAATGTCTTTAAGTCGAATTTGTACGTAAGTCGGAACAGCATAGTGTTAAAATCTGCATTTACGCAAATTGCGTAAATTTCGCAAATTGTGTAAATTTTGCAAATTGCGTAAATTACGCAAATTGCGTAGTATACTATGCTATGTACTGTACATAAATGACGTAGCGCCAGGGAACCCAGAAGTCTGTTCTTAAGTATGGGTTGTCTGTAAGTCGGATGTTCTTAACTTGGGGACTGCCTGTACTGCTACCTATTGTGCAAGTGCAAGAGTAGGCCCAGAATCCAGGGTCTGCACCATCAGGCAGTTGCCAGCAGCCCGAGCTTTCAGGAGGGCCTGCTGCCAATCCAGTAATGCCAGCTTCAGCTACCTCGGCCTAGTAGTCCTCTCACTGCTGGGTGACCACTGGTTTTCCTTTGCCCAGCACTGTAGCCTTGGTGGGTGGTTGTGGAGGGTGCCCGCCATTTTAATTCCCCCACAGTGCCTCTGGGGCTACGCTGTAGCATCATTCTGGTTACCCTAGTAACACCCCTCTCAGTTAAGGCTGCTGCAATCCTATCGGTGCTTATTTGTGAATAACAGTCCGATCCTAAGCATATTGACTAAGAAGTCCCATTGAATGCATTTTGGACTTTTAAGTAAGAGTGATTGTCTCACAATCTTAATCTTGTAAGACTAATGCTGTTTCCCTGGAGATCTGATGTGGGAGCAGTGGAATTCTTGGCTGTCTCTTTTAATGCTTAACCTGTGCCTCCACCTATGGTCAGTCTGGATATATGTAAATAAATGCAAATATTACAAAATGCCAGTACGTCTCCAGTGGCCTCTGTCCAAAGCAAACCAAACCTGGGTAATTGCTGTGCCCCTGGAAGGTCTCAACTTTCAGGGAAGTGGGATGAGTATAATGCTACTTTTGCAAAGGTAGTAAGTAGTTCCACCTTTAGAATGCAATTGAATAAACACTAAACTCACTCCATTGCATTTGGTGAGTCTAAATTTCTGAGTAAACATGCAGAGGACCAGGTTTTGGAATTTGATTCATTTTATTGGGTTGTATCCAGTGTTAGTCATACTTAGAGTAGACCCATTGAAATGAATGGGACTTTAGTTAGGCTAACACTGACTGAATACAACCCACAATCTGTTGCATCCATGGGTGGTGAAGCCAAAGTTATCGATGTCCCTGGTTAGCTTTATTATGGCTTTCTTTTTATTGCCCTTTTTACAGAAAGTCTCTCAGCAAAGGTTCTACGAGGTCCAAACTGTCAGTGAAATCTGCCAAGATGTATCCCTCTCTCCAGAAAGGGGCAGTCATCTGGGATCCCAGGCCGCAACAAGTGAAGAAAGTTTTTGAAGCTTTGAAGAAAGGACTTAAGTAAGGATCCCACCAGCCTCAGCATATAACACATTAATTTGTTGGAAGTTGCACTGTATCTTATGGTTTAACATTTATTGAGCTCCATCAGTGGGCTAAATATTGTAGAGAAGGGGTGCAGAACCTCTTTCAGCCTGAGGACCAAACTCCATTTTGGAGAAGCTTTCACGGAATTTAGGGGTGGGCGGGGCCAAAGGCAAAAGGGGTGGGGGCCAAAATTGCCCCCAATACCATCATATTTCAACTTAAACCTCTTAGTGCCAGTAACTAAGAGCTTCTCTGCATGAGGCATTTATTGTGCGCTCGTGATCCCTCACTCACAGATGCTTCAGGTCCTTCACATGACGTCCTCCTCCTCCAGGACCTCTCCCGTGTTTTCCAGCCGTTTTTGCTGGGGTTTTAGAGCAAGAAAAATGCAGTATGGTTTCCTATCGCTCTAGGAAGCGCTACAAAATGGCTGTGTATTTTTCGCAGTTGCGCTATACTGGAATGCCACCTTGTGGTTGTGTAATAGAATGTATAGGAAGGCAGAGAAAGAAAAACCTGAGAAGAAAACCACGTGTAAAGGACACGCTCTTACTCCCGCAGAGAAAATGGAAGACGCAGCCTCAGTAAAACAATGGGTTAAATGACTTGTGTAGAGAAGCCCTAAGACATAGGAGAGAGGCATTTCAATCTTGTAGAGTGTGGAAAAACTACACAGAAACCAGGAAACCACCAAATGATCGGTGGTTGGGGGGGGCAGGGGAAGGGGTGTGGCCATCTACTAGGGAACTCCAGAGGGCCAGACTGGGACCCAGGAAGGCTAGATTTGGCCTCTGGGCCTGAGGATCTGCACCCTGTGCTGTAGAGAATAAGGACATAATTCAGCCCATGCTCAAAGGGTTTACGTGTATTGTTATGATGAGGTCTGAACTGGTGGTAACTCCCCAGGAAAAGGATCTTGGGGTTATGGTGGATAGTTCAATGAAAACAGTGCACAGCTGCTGTGAAAAAAAAAGGCAAATTCCATGTTGGGGATCATTAGGAAAGGAATCAAAAATAAAACTGCCAATATCAGAATGCCTTTATACAAATCTATGGTGTGACTGTGCTTGGAATGCTGTGTACAGTTCTGGTCACTACACCAGAAAAAGGATATTGTAGAGCTGGAGATGGTATAGAAAGGGGCAGCCAAAATTATTAAAAGACTGGAACAATTCCCCTACATTTGGGGCTTTTTAGCTTGGGGAAATAGGCAAGTAAGGAGGGGGATTGGAAAGGTGTATAAAATTATGCATGGTGTAGAGGAAGAGGATAGGGAGAAGTTTTTCTCTCTGTCTCTCACAATACTAGAACCCAGAGCCATCCCATGAAGCTGTATGGATAAAAGGAAATAATTCTTAGATAGATCGATCATAGAGTTGGAAGGAGCCTACAAGGCTATCGAGTCCAACCCCCTGCCCAATGCAGGAAACTAGAGGAGGGGTCTCCCATCCAAGTAATAACCAGGCCTGACCCTGCTTAGCTTTCCACGCTCAGACAAGCTGAGCCAGCGTAAGCCACAGGCCTGTATCTTCACATAACACATACCGCAGTTTGCTATCACAAACTGCCAACTTGTTTTAAAAGCAAGGATGAAACAAATTCACGGAGGATACAGCTATCAGTGGCTACTAGTCATGATGGCTATATACCACCTTCAGTATTGGAGGACATATGTCCCTGTATACCCGTTGGTGGTTGGTTGTTCTTATGAACATCAAGTAAAGGAGATGACCTTTTCTCCAGACTTTTGTTTAGCTAATTGTTAAAGGTGTTTCCTCAACCAGCATTGATGCTGGAAGATGCTTGCTTAAATAGGCATTGATGGCTGGTGTGTAATAGCTGCTGATCACAGTTCACATAGGGTCTGGAGAGAAACGGTTTGCAGTTGAGATCATCAGCAGTGGAGACAAAGTTTAGAGTTTTGCTGCTGGCTGAAAATAAAGTGCCTTGAGGAGTCCTGTGTAACTGAAAAACTTGCTTATAACTTCTATTCAACTATGTAAAGCATGTCCAGCAGATAGTACCCATCATCCACCAATGTCTGCTTAAGCAAGAATCTTCTAACCACCAATAATCATTGAAGAAACATCTTGAGTTCTAATAAAGTTAGTGCTGCCCTGATCCAGCGGTTCCCATGTCTTCCACTGTTGCAAAGGTTGACCCTCAAATATATGCCTAGATCTCTTACAATCCTAAATAAATCACTACTAGATTTTTTTGCCTCTTGAATAGTATCTTGGGCTAATAAATTATCTGGATGCAGGTAGCTACTTGCTTTGAGTTGTATTTATTTGGCATGGGGATTTATGGACAATAAGAGCAAGCAAAACTTTTAGTTCAGTAAGTTTTCAGGCAGCTGCATTTTAGAGGTTTGGGTGCAGAAATATTTAAACTATCCTTGGAGACCATCTACTTTGTTTCTGGCAAGTGATCATATGATTGAATTTCGGAGGAACAGTGTGTCTCCGATGGATGGGTGGGACTGTCTTTGCAATGGTTAGGGAACCCCCACCCCCACCCCCAAGTAAGTTGGAAAAGGCACAGGCTGCTTAACATAAACACATTGACCTGTTTAGGTTCTGCATCTCGTAAAGCAGCACTGGCTGCATCCTTTTTAAATACAAGAGAGAAGACTGAGTTATTCATGATGTCTGGTCTGAATTAATTCACAAACTTAGAGGAATGTGAGCTGAGGAGGTTTGCCTTCTGGGAGCTAACATGGAGTTTCAGTCTGCAGCTATTACTTATTCTCCTTTTTGGGGGTCCCACTGGACCCAGTAGGTGCAAAAGGGCCAGAACCTTAAGGCTCCACTGCAAAGTAGGGGAGGAAAACAGATCTCCCCCCCAAGTCTTCCTTTTCAGAATGTGAAGTTCTTCTGCTGGGTTGAGACACTCCATTTTGTTCAGTGGAAATGTTGATAGGATAGTCATTTTCTCCTTGGCCCCTTCCATTGACCCCTAAAAATACAGAGGAAAATGTAAAAAGTTAGGTTGCATGTTGCTATTCCTGGCTACCCCAATCGAGCAGCAGCCAAACAGGGGGCAGGGAAGGGTTCACTGCTGTGGCTGCACAGAGGGCTAGCAGCCTACACAAGCCAATGATGTAATCTTCTCACACTAGTTAAATGCAAGCATCACTGGGCAATCTCTCCCCCCCCCTTCTTGCTTGCTGTTCCGCAGTGGTGGTCTACACCGCCCTCCGCCCGCCATCATTGCTTGGTGGTATGGCCAAGAATAGCAGTGTACACTGCCATGTGGTTAGCTGGTTGTTGTAGGTTCTTTTGAGCCAACAGTCAATATGTGTGAGGATGGAGGTAGCCAGCAGGGACTGATTCCCAAAGCTGAATTAATACCGATGTTTGTATGGGGCGGGGAGAATAAGTCAGCCTAGGGGTTCAAATGAAGGCTCCATTGGCAGGCTCTCCCAAGATTGCCGAAGACACTGCATGTAAATGTTGCTAAAAAGCCACGTTGCATAGTAATAACCAGATGTTATTGGGGTGGTGGTGGCTGCAAGAACGTTAGAATATCAAATGTTAGAGCATTACTTTCTGAGTACAGTAATACCTTGGATTGCAAGTAACTTGGTTTGAGAGCGTTTTGCAAGACAAGCAAATTTTTAAATATTTATTAATTTTTTTTGGACTTGATATACAAGCGACGTCTTGCAATACAAGTACTGTAGTACGGCTTAAATTAAAAATCTCTGTACACATTTTTTTGGGGGGGGATTTCGTTTTGATATAAGAGTGTTTTGGATTACAAGCACGTTTCCGGAACGAATTATGCTCTCAATCCAAGGCATGACTGTATTTGAAATATAGAGTAGAATCGGGTCTTTCAGAGAATGGCTGCTGTAGTCCAGAAGTGCTTCGCTCCAGAGCCCTCTGAACTTTGCAAAATTAGAGCCAATCTATACAATTTGCAGAATCGGATGTTAAATATTTCCCTGCTGTGCACCAAAGCTTTATCACCTGGTTCTGTTGATGGTTTATAGTGGCCCCTAATGTCAGGATGGGTTTTTCCCACCTCCGTCCTTTTGCTGCCAGAGGTGCAGGAATCCTCATGCATGTGCAAGGAGTGTGTGTGTGAGGTTGTCCAAGATGATGCAGGCCTGTGGCTCATGCTGGCTCAGCTTGTCTGAGCGTGGAAAGCTAAGCAGGGTCAGGCCTGGTTATTACTTGGATGGGAGACCCCTCCTCTAGTTTCCTGCATTGAGCAGGGGGTTGGACTCGATGGCCTTGTAGGCCCCTTCCAACTCTATCATCCTATGATCCTATGATGATCCTTCAATGCCAACTTCAGTGGGGACTGATCATGTTGTTTGAATGTCTGACTGCCGTCTCCCAAAGCAGTTACTTTATTCCCAACTCAAGGATGGAAAGCAGAATATCGGTGGTCAGTATAAGAGGTTTAAAGATGTTCTTAAGGCTAATCTTAAAAAAATGCAATATAAACATCGAAAACTGGGAAGCTCTGGCCCATGAACGATCTAACTGGAGGTTGGCCTTTCACAAAGGTTCTGTGGACTTTGAAGAAGCCCGAGTGCAAGGTGAAAGGGAGAAATGTGCTAAGCGAAAAGCACGTCAAACGAATCCTTTACAGGACCATCTTCCATCTGGTAACCTGTGTCCTCACTGTGGGAAGCTGTGTGGATCTAGAATTGGCCTCCACAGTCACTTATGGACCCATCGCTAGAGTCTACACAATTTTTTAGAATTTAGAATATAATTTTCTTTTTGTAATTTTATCCTGGAAGACAATCTTACTCGGTCACGAGTGATCGCCTGCTACTACCTATGATGTGCACTTTGGTATATGTCTGCATTTGAGGCTGCATTCAGTGCAGGGCTAACTTGGGCTGCATAGTACTGTGGCCAGCAAATCTCAAGCAAGAGACTGTGCTAGATGGCTGGACAGAGGGCAGAAGTTCAATGCTTTACTGCTGTTATTGTCCCAGCCAGGAATCGCTTGCTGTGTGCAAAGGAAAGTTCTGGTTGTGTATCCCCTCCTTCCCTGTAGCAGCACCTAGAGCAGCAAAGGGTGGGGAGAGGCGAGGGAGGCGTCTCTCTCATACTTTCTTTTTCTCATTTTCATTTGGTGGATCATGGGCCGCTTCTCGCTACTGATGGTGCCACTGGAGGTTGAAGGGGGGAAATGTGTTTGGGGTTTTGCATGAGAGCAGAGAGGGTGTGTGTGTGTGTGTATGTGTGTATGTGTAATCCTACACTTCATTAAGTTACATTAGGTGTGAAGGGCAGCTGGTATGTGGGGGCTTGCTGCTGCCTGAGAGGTGACCAGGGGAAATGACTGTGTCCCAATGGAAGCCGCACTTCTCCAAGCACTGTCCTGACCTAAGGCGGAACTGGCTCACGATGGTGCTGCTGGTGAGAGAAAGTGGAAGGGTGTGCAAGGAAGAGGCTGCGGTTGCCTCTGCCTCCCCCCCCCCCCCCCGCCAATCCTGGCATGAGAGTGCTGAATAGAGTGTGAGAACTTTGAGACTTCGCGATGAGGAGTCCAAACTGAAAATCTGGCAACACTGTGCTCTGTAAACTACAACTTTTCCATCCCCAAGGGTAGAATGAGATAAATGGAAACATTACGAACTTGCCTCACCTAGCCGCTCTTAAGGCCTTGCTCTTTATACAGTGCCAAAAAAACCCTCCTCCTCTAAAGTCAGAGCTTCGTGTTAGAGGCAACCTCATCTCTGTCTTGTAATACTAATGTGGGGCACCACACAGACGGAAGGGGATGCTCAGCTTAACCCTTCCCCCATCCCTCGAAACTTCCTGCAGCTGTCCACTGCAGGCAGTTTGTAGCACTCCCCACCCCCCTTCCCCAGCAAAGGGGAAAGTAGTCTTGGAGTTCTGCCTCCGCTGAGGCTGGGTCTTTCCATATGTATTACCACCAATGAGATAGGGAATGAAAGTGGTAGAAAAATGAGGTGGTGGGGTGGACTGTACCACTTGGGAGTGCAGGACAGGAGGATACCACTTCTGAACGCTCCCTTCATATGATATAATATATAGCCTGCAAATAGAAACAAAACAAGCCTTCCAAGGAGAGAGACTCTAACCAGTCACTGGCCTGTCATGCTAGCTTTCTGTTTGCAGGGAGGTTTTAATGTAGGGAAACACCAGTGTAGCGTAATGGTTAGAGTGTTGGACTGGGACTTGGGAGATCCGGGTTCTAGTCCCCGCTCGGCCATGAAACTCACTGGGTGACTTTGGGCCAGTCACTGACTCTCAGCCTAACCTACCTCACAGGGTTGTTGTGAGGATAAAATGGAGAGGAGCAGGAGGATAATGTAAGCCGCCTTGGGTTCCTTGCAGGAAAAAGGGTGGGGTATAAATATAATAAATAAATAAATAAATTTACCACCTGCAGTCTGAAATGGTGCATTCCATTCTACCACTACCACCTCATTCTACTGCATAGGCCTCTTTGGGAGGCGTTAAGTCTCCCTGCATTCCCACTACCTTGACAAGCTTGGGTTTAAAAACGTGTATTTTAAATAAAACCAATGAATGTCATGTGTAACTCCACCCTCAGAGATGCACTGCATTCCAAACCTACCTGTTCCTCCCAGGAGCCAGAATTACTTACTCGTCTTCCATCACAAATACATATACCTAGAAAATAAGTTTCATGTAAATGTGCTTAGCACTGTTGTCTTATTCCCTTGTTTTCTATAGTTCATGAACTGTTCAGCTTGGTTTGCCCTACTCACACTTCCGTGGACATGTCCCGTTTTAAATTAGTGAGGCCTCCTTGTGAGTAGACATGCTTATGATGGTGCTAGAAATCTGTTCCTGAAATACACTCCCATCCAATTTATCTCTTCCTTTTAGTGAATATCTGGAAATGCATCAGGCAGAGCTGGATTATCTGTCTGAGTGCCACAAAGATACAAGAAGGAGTTCCCGGCTGGTAAGAAGGTTTCACTTTCTCTAACCAATTCTAACGGGTAGCTGGTAATAGCTGTGAGCCAAGGACACAAGATGAAGTTAAGTGTATTTACAGTCCCATTGAGTTCAGTGTAGAAGCTTCTTGTGGGGAAATCAGTCGGAGTTCAATGTTGGATTTTGGCTAAGCACACTTTATGTTAGATTGGCTTCAGTATCCATAACTCCCCATGATGTTCCTGTTGCTCAGTGGCGGGAAGACTTCAGGCTTGCAGGATCTACTTTGGGTTTTTACTAGAGCCTGTGGCTTATGCTGGCTCAGCTTGTCTGAGTGTGGAAAGCTAAGCAGGGTCAAGCCTGGTTATTACTTGGATGGAAGACCCCTCCTCTAGTTTCCTGCATTGAGCAGGGGGTTGGACTTGATAGCCTTGTAGGCTCCTTCCAACTCTATGATCTATGATCTAAATCCACCAACTGGAGCCTGGTGCAAAAGACATGCATTTAGAATTAGCGCTTTCTGAGCCCAGGAATGTGTTGTGAGTACCAGAACTGAACAAAGCTCTCGGTCCTTCCATACACACATCCATTCCTCCTTACACACCAAACTTTCCTCATTTCAGCAGTATAATTTAAGGAGTCATTTTGTTGCTGCTGTTGTTAAATAATTGGGAGTTGGTGTCCTTGTCGGTCTACTGCAACTCATCCAGAGATTTACCAGTGGATCCAAATCTAATTTCTGTCCACCCCTGCTGTAGTAGCTCACCATTTCAATGGTAAATAGAGGCGAAACTTAACTCAGACTACATTTAAACCAGAGTTTACAAACCAGTTTCAGAGAGAACCATGGTTAGTGTTGACATAGCTTCAGAGAGTTGGTTGGTGCTAACTGTGCAAAATCTGAACTTTAAGAGCCAAACGTGATGTGACCGTGTCAGACCAGTTTTGTTTGTGGGCATGGGGAGGGACAAACTTTCTTGATTTGCATGCACCATTTGCTCTAAAAACAGAACTGCCACCTTCTACTGTATTGGGACAGACCTAGATTTTAAAAAAATGGGTCTGCTGTTGTCCTATCCGGTTTAGCCCTAAACCACAGGGCAAAATGTGTTTCTGCCAGAGGTGGTGTTAGGGGGCAACCCTCTAGGGCTGGAGCCCTGAATCTTCCATTTGGAGCCCCAAACCTTTGGGAGGCCATCTGCCCCACCACCCTACTGTCCATGGGCACTTGCTGAAATAAAGGCACAGGGGCCGATGATCTCTGTTGCATCTGATCCCACATGTGCTTCACCTCCTGCTCCCCCCCCCCAAAACCCTGCCTGAGTATTTTTTTTCTGACATCAAATGCCCTCCTCTCCCCTGTCCATACATCCCTTTTTACAATAGGGGTGTCCTTAGGAGATAGGGTCCTTTACAGACTTTAGAGTATATGTAAATTACCTTATGCAAATTTGTGCTCCCCCCCCCATCCTGTAGGCCTGAGCCCCAGATCTTTTCGGTACCTTTTCGGCTGGGGCATGCTGGGAGTTGTAGGCCAAAAACATCTGGGGACCCAAGGTTGGAGAACACTGCTTTAGAGCATATGTAATATAGCACATGCAAATTTGTACTTTTTTTTTTTTGTCCTGTGGGCCTGAGCCCCCGGATCTTTTTGGTACTTAGCACTGCCCCACCTTTCTGCAGAGCTCAACTGCTAGTAAAAACAGCTTGTTGTGTTACAGTGCATGCCTTCAAACTCATGCCTTCAAAAAACTTCACACTCAGTCCTTTGGACACTTTTACACACAACTTCTCTTCTCTGTTCCCTACAAAGGAACCTCTGACCTAAGGCAGGCTCATAAAGGCAGGGTTCTCTGGGAACATCTTTCAGACTACAGCGGTGAGCCCTGTGGACTTTGGGTTGGATGTTCTGTAGATCCAGGATTTTTCATTAGTGTGGTGGCAAAGTTGTCATTCAAGCCAACCATATCACTGCTAATGAAAGCACAGGAGTGCCATTACACTTGAGATGCTGAGAATTCGAATACAGAAGTCCACAAGGCATGCATACCCAGGGACGTAGACTTCTCAATTTCCCGGTGGGGGGGGCATGGGGCTAAACAGCTGGTTGCCCGGAGGGGGCTTTGCCAATTCTGGGAAATAGTTTGCATAGTTTGCACCCCGGCACATACCTGGATTTCTTTCTTTCCTTCCTGCTGGTGCTAAACTCGGTATCTGCAACGTGTACAAGCCAAACAGTGTAAAGTGTTTGGCACAGAACCGAATACAGTAATACCTTGGATTGCAAGTAACTTGGTTTGATAGTGTTTTGCAAGACAAGCAAATTTTTAAATATTTATTTAATATTTTTTTTTACTTGATATACAAGCGACGTCTTGCAATACAAGTACTGTAGTACGGCTTAAATTAAAAATCTCTGTACAAATTTTTTTGGGGGGATTTCGTTTTGATATAAGAGTGTTTTGGATTACAAGCACGTTTCCGGAACGAATTATGCTCTCAATCCAAGGCATGACTGTAGTAGTGTTTGGATTACTATTCTTTCTTTCCTTTTTTTTAAATAGAAAAACAATGGGCAGTATTCTATACTGCTGCTCTGCTCCTGCTCGTTTTGTGGCATCAGCAGGACCCACTGCTAGCACAACAGGGAGTCAGCACTTTGTAAAGGAACTCCGGAAATGCTAGTTTCTGGATCAGGGCAGATCAGTGGAGCTCCCTGCTGCAAGCTCTGCTGACCTGCCCATTCTGGAAACAAGCATTTCCGCTAGTTTCTGGTGTTCCTTTATGAAGCGCTAACTCCCTGTTGCGCTAGCAAGGGGTTCCGCTGGTGCGCGGGCAGCACAGGATGCTTCCCAAAATATTGAAATAATATAACTCTCATAAAACTGTCCTTGAGCAGTTGGTATATAACTGCCAACTATTATCTATATAATAATATATATTATATTATATTATAATATAATAATATTATCTGTTATCTATATAATAATAGATTCTACACATTTGTTGGATGAACTAATTTGGCACACTTCTATTTCAGGCCTTCTACTATGATTTGGACAAGGTAAGAAATTATCAGGATCCCATGCTATATTTCGTGATATGCAGACTGTAGCCATATTGATTTTCAGTCATTGGTGGTAGTGCTCGTGTATTGTCCTCCCCGCACCTTGCCAAAGTTACCTTGTTCAGTAACATTGAGTATAAGAGTGGGCACAAGTGTGGGTAGGTATTGGATCTGGTAGTATTCAAAACAGGGGAGGAACGCATTTGACCTTTGGTGAAAGCAGGGTTGTGCCCTCTTCCTTGAAACCAGCCAAACAGCTGGGGATCAAAGTATCTAAAATACCACCTTCTTCTGAACCTCCCTGTGTACTGGGATCATCTTCTGAGGCCCTGCTCCGAGTGCCTCCTATCTGGAAGTTAGATTTGTGGTTACTAGAGATGTGGCCTTGGCAGTGGTGGCACCCTGATTGTGGAATTCCCTCCCTAGACACATTAGCTTGTCTCCTATTCTTTAGGCAATAGTTTAAAACTGTCCTGTTCTCTCAGACATTTGTTAGTAAATACTACTGACCCACTGCTTATTTCTGCTTTATTGTGCTCTGGTTTTTAAGTTTTGCTACTCTAGTTGTTAAACTGAGTTGTTGGCTTCCAAGAAGGCCAATATGGTGGAAAGGTGATGTAGTTTTTAATAATAATAATAATAATAATAATAATAATAATAATAATAATAATAATAAAAACATAATCTCACTTGCTATATGCCAGTGGTAATGGCTATAAATGTGGACATAATTGTAGATATGTGAACACTTGTTGTTTTGTTGTTATTTTACGGTATTTGTATACCGCTCCACATCTAAGTAGATTCTGCAGCGGTGAACAATAAAAAGATAAAAACAGATAAAACAAACAAAAACAATACATTGAAAACAAAGTAACATTACAATGGTGGTTGGACAGCAGAGAAGGCTTCCTGGAACAAGGAGGTCTTCAGCACACGTCAAAAACAGCACAATGTCGGAGTTGATAGCTGATAATGGACCTCTTAAAACAAAAAGTCATGTTTAGGCAAATGTATTAAGGTAACAAATTCTATACTGCTATACAATGCAATGTTTGGAGCTGTATAAATCACTTCTTATACATTTTTTTCCTCCCTCTTAAAAGCAAATCCGCTCTGTCGAAAGGTATATCAGGAAACTGGAATTCCATATAAGCAAGGTAAGGGCTTATATTCTCTGCCTGTCAGGTTTATGCTGTGGTATAAACAAATCTCAGCACAGAATATTTTTCACTATAGCTTGTTTGAAAGGAAATTGCATTAGGTGTTTTCCGAAAGCCACAGTCACTTTCTTTGCAAAAGGAGGGGATTTTTTCACCCAATGACTCCATTAAGAGTGAAATGCAGCCTATAGAACCAGTTTTTATGCCCTACCAGCATATTTGGAAGAGAAGAAAGCTGCTTGTGGTAAGAAAGAGAGAAAGGAAGGAAGAAGCCACAACTAGCACTGTGACAGCTAAAAGAAGGTAGCAGACCACCTCCCCATCTCTCTGGTGACTGAAGATTCCAGGAGTACAGAAATAACTTTTTCTGTTCCAGAGATTGCTCCCTTCCTATCACATCAAGCCCAGAATAAATTGATAACATTGTATTGTATCATCCTTCACTTTTCAGTTAACACCAGAAACAATCTCTATTGAATCCTCTATTTGAACTATTTTATTCCCATTTCATTTAAATATAGTATAATCTTTTGGCTCTGCTTGGCTGCATTGGCTCTGGTGAAGTACTCTGAGAAAGGGAAGAGCCCTGTGTAGGTATTCAAAGAACACATGTGGGTAGAAAGCATGGAGTGGGTGCAAGGGTATGCATGCCAACCGGCTCCTGCCCAACCTTCCCAGCTGTTTGAAGGACCACCTTCTCTCATATGAGCCTGTCTGAGTTTTATGTCCTTTGCGGGAGGCACATCTGGTGGTGATGCGAGAGCGGGGCTTCTCAGTGGCTGCTCCCAGGCTCTGGAACTCCCTGCCAAGGGAGGATAGGTTGTCTCCCTCTTGGTTTTGTCCTTCTGCTAGCAGGCAACAGTGTTTTTTTTACTCAGGCAGGTAAACTGGTTTGTTGCTGAAGGGTTTCTTAACTGGCTGGGTACTTTTTATTTCTTTTTATGGCTGTGTTTTTAATTGTGTTTTTAATCTATTTGTTTTTATGTTTTAATCACGATAATGTTTTTATCTACAGCTTATTATTGTTAGCTGCTTCTTTTGGTGAAAGGGTGGGGTATGCATTTCATAAACAAATGAATAAAGATCTGAAAGAGGATTCTAAGCACATTTGTCTGAACATGCTTAGAATTCTCCCTGTGACTGGGAACCCTGCATTATTAGGGTTCCTGATCATGGGAAAGATTTAAAGTTGCATGGGCATAGACCTTTTTGCTCAACATAGGAAGGTCAGGGCAAAGCTGGCAGGGATGGGGACATTGGGGATGGACCTAGTGTACGTGTCCCTACCCACTCATGTTCTTTGAATGCCTGCGTAGGGCTGTTGTCTCTTTCAACAACTGTGTTGGCCATTACATATTTCAGCACTTCACTGCTTCCACTTAGCCCAGTTGAGACTAGATACACTTATAAATGGGTACAAAGCCACATGAGATAATGCCAAATTTACCTGTCCTTGTCCAAAGAACCTTGTGTTGGATGAGCAGGATGGTGCCTGACATGAGTGGTATTTAAATGTGCTTAACTCATAGAGATGGGCCCAGTATGTTGAATAGTGGCTCCAAAGAGCTGCTTTGTCTGACTTCTTTAGAAAGCCAAATATAGGATCCCCCCCCCCCCCCCGGACTATATATCAGAGGGAAGGTAGCTTTTGTTGGCATGAATAGGGAATAAGCTTTCATTAAGGGTTTATGGATTTTGTTGGCCTTAAAATTAAGGCAAACTGTGTTTAAAAGCTGCCTGTTAAAATGGTACAGTTGTTCCTTGTTGGCATAACTACTAATGTTACTCATGTATGTATATTGAATTTTACAGTGAGTGTAGCCTCCTGTTGCAGGAATTCCTCCTTACTGCTGCCACATCTCTGAAATTAGTTTTTGCTTGTGATGCATCTGGGTATTGGATCTGGGTATGGGTGTGTGCTTGGTTGGTTGCTTTGAGCAAGTTACTATCTCTCCATCGAACCAAACTCCAAGAACTGTTGTTGTGAGATCAAGGCTTGGTTTATGTGGTGTCCTGTCCTGTTGTGTGCCTCTACATGTGGCAGGATGCAAGAGTGAGCCTTGGACTTGGGTGTGCTCCCAGTTACATGTGGCATGGATACCACGAATTGAAGCCTTTGTGGATATGTTTCACCACAAAAAAGGGGTGGGCAGATTGCAGAAGTGTCCTAGTTTAGTGATAGAGCATAATGTGCATAATGTACCTGATTCAATCTCTGGCATCTCCAGCTCTAAGGTACCTGGGTAAAAGGGCTGGGAATGACCCTTTGGTCATTTCCAGCCCTAGCACTGCCAGGTAGAATAGGCCAGGGGTGAGGAACCTCTGGCTCTCCAGATGTTGTTGGACTCTAACCTACATCAGTCTCAACCGGTGTGGCCAATTGTTAGACTAGCAACCTCTGGAAGGACACAGGGTTCTTAGAGTAGACACTACTGGGCTGGATGGACCAATGTTCCGACTCTGTAAAACTATATTTGTTCATATAGTGTGGGTTGGACCGACGCACGTTCTATGGGTAACTGGCAGAGGTCTTGTATGCCTGAGGCTCATTCTCATTATCTGATCGGGCCTGGTTTCCCAGATGCATGTACAGACATAAAATATTTCCACAACTGATGTGTTTACTGCTGATATAACACCAGTGATTTCCACAGTAATTGTGCCTTGTCTGAAGATGCAACAAGGTTCGCCCTACCATTAGGAAGAGTGATTTTATATGTTGCGAAAGTATAGCAGATGATGGTGATGGTGATTAGCTACCAGGAGAGGTGCTTGTAGGATTTTCTGCCTCAGGTGCCAAAATAACCTAGGTACTGCCTTAGGTACTATGCCCTTTGACTTGGATGAGGGGCCCCCATTTGCTTATTGGCCTCAGGCAGCAAAATTCCTTGGGCCAGCTTGTTAACAGGTTTCTTACATGGGTGGATATGACAATTCATTTCAAAGTATACCTAATCTTGTCTTCAGCATTCTTCAAGTGGAAAAAAAGCCTTTGACTGGGCATGATCCAGTCAAAGGTAAGTACTTCCCATTTCCATTGATCTCAGTAGAAAAGAGCACATGCTTAATTCCTGCAATTGTAATTAAGTTTTCATTGGATTGTGGCCGTTAATACTGGTAGAAAACATAAACAAAGAGAACAAGATTCATTGATCTTAACACCCATTTATTTAAATTATACAGATTCACGATTTAAAATGTATAGACCTGACCATTATTGAAATCAATAGCATTTTTAAATTGGAACATGACCTAGCGTTGCACCTTTTTTCTTCTGTCTTTTCTTTTTTAAGGTAGAAGAATTATATGAAGCTTATAGCATCCAGTGCAGACTGCGAGATGGTGCTTCAAATATGAAACATGCTTTTTCCTTGTCCCCTTCCACCAAAGCCTCAAGAGAAAGCCTGGTAGAACTATATAAGAATCTCCAAGAATGTACAGAGGTACATTTGCTTTTCCATCTGACAGCTCTGATTTTTTAAATGTACAATTAAAGGAAAAAAGAAGGTTGACATGGACTGTGGCTAAACGTTGCTCCTATGGAATCTGCCTGAATAATAACTATTACATTTATATTCTGAGAGCCAGTGTGGCGTAGTGGTGAGAGTGTTGGACTGGGACTCAGGAGATCCAGGTTCTAGTCCCCGCTCGGCCATGAAACTCACTGGGTGACTTTGGGCCAGTCACTGACTCTCAGCCTAACCTACCTCAGAGCGTTGTTGTGAGAATAAAATGGAGAGGCAGAGGAGGAGGATTATGTAAGCCACCTTGGGTTCCTTGCAGGAAAAAAGGCGGGGTATAAATATAATAAATAAATAAATACCACCTAATGAGGATACTGCGAAATGCATGCTTGCATCACTCATATTGCTTTAATGCCATTGAGTTTGCAATGTGTACAGCATTAACCTGGGTAAGGAGAATTGAAAATGTAGATATTTGGGGCCAGGGGCAGTGCTAGGTACTGAAAAGATCCTGGGCTCAGGCCTACAGGAGATGGGGGGGAAAGCACAAATTTGCATAAGGTAATTTACATATACTCTAAAGTCTGTAAAGGACCCTGTCTCCTAAGGACACCCCTATTTGTAAAAAGGGATGTATGGACAGGGGAGAGGAGGGCATTTGATGTCAGAAAAAAACAAAACTCAGGCAGGTTTTTTTTGGGGGGGGGAGCAGGAGGTGAAGCACATGTGGGATCAGATGCAACAGAGATCATCAGGGCCCCTGTTCCTTTATTTCAGCTCGTGCCCATGGGCAGCAGGGTGGTGGGGCAGATGGCCTCCCAGAGATTCGGGGCTCCAAATGAAAGATTCGCGGCTCCAGCCCTAGTGGGCAGCCCCCTCACACTGCCTCTGTTTTGGGCATGTCTGCCTTAGACATTTATGTTGGCTACCGGTATATACCGCTCTAACTGCCATAGCTTCCTGCACAGAATCCTGAGAATTGTATTTTAGAAAGGGTGCTGGCAATTGTGTTAAACGCAGTGGTTCCCAACCTCGGGTCCCCAGATGTTGCTGGACTACAGCTGCCAGCATATCCTGCCAACATGGCTAATGTCAAGGGATGCTGGGAGCTGTAGTCCAGCAACATCTGGGGACCCAATGTTGGGAACTACTGTTAGAGTTCCCTAGTCTCTCCCCACTTACAGAACTACAGTTCCCAGGGTTCCCTTGGGAGACCAAATTACTATTTAACAAGTCTGAATTTGTGGTGTGGATCTGTTCTTAGATGGGATTTGGGACCCCTTCCCAAATCCTGTGTCAGAAGCAGAAGAAACACAGGAAGGTTTTCTGTGGCTGTTAAAGGGGAACAGTAACAAAGGAGTTGCAGGGCTACCTAAAGGACTTCTCTCTTAATACTTCCAGGATTTATTTATTTTTTAAACAATTGCTTTTTGCATGGCGTCCCATGCGGTATGTGACACAGTAATGAAGTTGCTTAACTACGTACTTCCAGGAAAGGGGATTTCTTTGCAAGCTTGTTTTTAGATTGTAAATCTGCCTGCCATTACATTTTCCATGTTTGTGGTGGGGGTGAGTCACGCAAGTTATGTTGATAAATAATGCCACAGTGTGTTGTGCTACTGCCCCATATCTATCTTTCAGGATATGTGTCTGATTGAGGGGACACTTGAACTGCATTTGGGAGAGTTTCACTTGAAGATGAAAGGTAAGCTGAACTTTTCTAGAAAGAGTTGGTGTGTGTGTGTGTGTGTGTGTGAGACAGAGAGAGAGAGAGCCAGTGTGGCATAGTGGTGAGAGTGTTGGACTGGGACTTGGGAGATCTGGGTTCTAGTCCCCTGGCCATGAAACCCACTGGGTGACTTTGGGCTGAGAGTCACTGACTCTCAGCCTAACCTACCTCACAGGATTGTTGTGAGGATAAAATGGAGAGGAGGAGGATTGTGTAAGCCGCCTTGGGTTTCTTGCAAGAAAAAAGGTGGGGTATAAATATAATAAATAAATAAAATAAAATAAAATAATCACTAGGCATGAAGAATAAATCCTGCATTAAAAAACAGAATTGCCATATGCACCTCCACCCCAAAAGAATAAAATGATGCTTCTTAAACAAGTCTTCAACTTTCTCTACAGGTGTGCCCCAAAATTATGCATATAGCATCTGTCTTCGGGTTCCCTGCCTTTTCCCGACACCCCATTTCCCCATAGAGTGCTCTCTTGGTTTCAGATCTTTCCTTTCTTTCTCTGTGCAGCTCAGTGATGTGTTCTTGAATGCTGAAGCTGTTGAAATAACATTTAATAAGATGTGAATTGAGATTATATTTGTTTGTTTTTTAATCTCATGCCAGGTGTTAATTTATCAATGCCAGGTTGTGTGTGTGTTTTTTTTTAAATTTATTTGCCACCTTATCTGTTAAAAAGCCATCAAGGCGGTGTACCACAATTTTAAACAATACAAGCTTAAAATAATA
Source organism: Shinisaurus crocodilurus (assembly GCA_021292165.1). Classification (NCBI taxonomy): domain Eukaryota; kingdom Metazoa; phylum Chordata; class Lepidosauria; order Squamata; family Shinisauridae; genus Shinisaurus; species Shinisaurus crocodilurus. Next base: position 147,948 of record JAHFWL010000433.1, read on the forward strand.
AAAACAAGAACATTAACCCCAGTAGAACAAAACATTAAAATGACACATTTTGAAAAGCTAAATCAAAAAGATGCACCTTCACATCCTTTCTAAAGGCCAAGTGAGTTGGGGCCAATCTTAGTTCTTAAGAGAGCCTATTCCATAGTTTGGAGGCAACACAGGAGAAAGACTTTTCAGATAGGTGGGCATGGGCCTCTTCATCAACATCACTTTGCTGAATGATTTCCAGAGGGGTAACTGTGTATTGTTTTTGCTGCAAAAGACTGAGTGTCTTCTGCCACCATAAGAACTAGCACATTTATTCTGGCATAAGCTTTCGTGGACACTGTCCACTTCATCAGATGTCCACTGCATGCATCTGATGAAGTGGGCCATAGTCCACAAAAGCTTATGCCATAATAAATGTGCTAGTCTTTAAGTTGCCACAAAAAATCTTTGTTGTTTTTCAGTGATGTGAATACATGAGAAACAGTGTGTGGGTTGCCATGCCCTCTACTCTCAAACTCTTTGCGGAGCTACCATTATTTCTCCTATCCTTGAAACTTCTGCTGGATCTTCTAGCAGTAGTTTTATAGCACCCTATTTTGGGGCAGACGCCATTTTGCTGTCTCCAGGAGTAAATTGCTACCACATAATAATGCTTCATGTTTATGTACTGGTGTTCGAAGAAGCTCTGTATTATTATCCTCCTATTGTAGATGGGACTGGGGTGGCAGCAAAACTGAAAGTGGGTTGCTGAACACTACCAAATGAAGGCCAAAGTACAGAAAGATCCATGTAACTTTCCCCTGGATTATTTTTTTATTAAATAAAAAGCAGCCAGTGGAGAAAACCAGCCAATCAGGAGGAAGGGAAAGATGGGTCAGGTGGGGGTGTTCAAAATCACTTCCCCAAATTGCTTGTCCCTATTTTGGGAAGGGGAGAGCAATTTACAAGAGGCAAAAGGCTGCAGGGAAAGGGTGAAGCCCACATTCCCCCACCTACCCTCTTTCTGCTCTTGGCTGCAGCTTGCAGCGGCTGCTTTCCATTTAAAAGATAGACAGGGAAAGTTATATGGAACTGTCTGTAATGTCTAGTTTGGCCCTTGGTAGTCTTAGACATGTTCAGTCTTCTAACATTCTGTGCTAGATCTTGGAATGTTATTTTGCATCAGAAAGTAGTTGATCTGGAATGTACTCTGGAGCATTTATTTACTGGCGAAGGTTTATTTAAAAGCAAACCTTGCCACCACCAGCCCATCCCAAATTATTTGCTTGCCCATAAATCTTCACGGTGGCATTTACTTGACAGTATGGTAACCAGAACTATTCTGAGATCTCCAACAATTTATGTTAATGGTTTCTTTTCTCAAAGTCTATGAGTGTTACAAATTCCTTCTTTCTTTTGTGTTGTTTCCAGGGTTAGTGGGTTATGCACGTCTCTGCCCTGGAGACCAGTATGAGGTATAGTATTTAGCAACCTTATTGCAAGAAGAAGTTGCTTGAAGATGGGGGAAGGGCAGCAGCTCAGTGGTAGAGCATATGCTTTGCTCACAAAAGGTCCCAGGTTCAAACCCCAAAGTCTCTAGATAGGGCTGGGAAAGACTCCTGTCTAAAATCTTGGTTAGCTGTCAGTGACTGGGTTCAGACAACACGATAACCCACACTCAAGGGTTGAGTATAGGCTGAGTGTGGGTTGTTGCTGAACCGTGCGTTGTTGTTGAAATGTGGGTTATTGTGCTTGTCTGAACCCAGCTGAGCTAACAAGTCATGTCTTATTAACCATGAACATCCCATGAAGAGAACCCATGGTGTGTTGTTGGGTTGTGAACTGTGGGTTGTTCACCATAGCTTGTTATCTCAACTGAGTTCAGGCAACATGATAACCCACGTTTCAACAACGATCCACACTCAACCCATACTCAACCCTTGAGTGTGGGTTATCGTGTTGTCTGAATGCAGTCAGTGTAGACCAGTCCTCCCCAACCTGGTGTCCTCCAGATTTCATGGCCAATGGACATGCTGGATGGGGATGATGGGAATTGTAGTACAACTCATCCAGAGGGCACCAGATTGGAAAAGGCTGGTGTAGGCAATACTGACCTAGTTGGACCCAGGGTCTGACTCAGTATAAGGCAGCTTCCTGTCTTCCTATAAAGAGAAATGCAAACACAGGATTCTGTTAAAACATTAGCATTTAGAAATCTGAACCCAGTTGTTGCTCCTCATGAGTAAAAAGAGAAGGCTTGTCGAACAAACCATGGGCATAGCTTATTTGCACATAATACTAGTTAAAATGGTTTGTTATTCAGCACACTAGTTAAGCCCCACATCTCACTTGGTTAGAAATACCTCCTTTGTACTGCCCCAGTCTGAGGCGATTTGTGGGCCAAGCTAGATGGCATGTCAAATGTGTGCGTGCATTTAATACCCTGGTTCACATATAATGCTAAGCCATGGTGTCTTTTGTTGAAATCTGGCTTCTTGTTGTGTCTGAATCCATCCCCACAAGCAAACCATGGTTTGTTAAGCAGCTACAAACCTCAAAAAGAAGCCATGGTTTGTTGATCAGGACCATGAGGTGTGGTGAGGGGTTTAACACTTCCCCTGCACACCATAATCCTGGTGACAATCCACACACACACACACACCAATGCCCAGGAAGGAAGCTGCCATTACAGCACAGCTCTGATAGTACACTGGGCCCAAGAACCCACTGAATTTTTTAAGACTTCCACACATCAAGCAGAAATAAGTGCCCCTCCCCCAGAAACCCTGCATAAACCCTGATGAGCATTTATAATATTCATTCTCCCATTGTGTATTTCTTCAGGTGTTTGTACGGCTGGGGCGCCAGAAGTGGAAACTAAAAGGCAAGATTCTGACAGATGACAGTCAAACATGGGATGAAGAGGAAAAAGTTTTTATACCTAACCTCCATGAGAAATTTGAAATCAAGGTAGTAACGTGTGTTGATTGGAGGCCTGTCTTGTTGGCAAAGCCAGTTGCTTGCTGCACATTTCTCCTTGTAGCTCTGTGCGAATGGTCTTAATGTTTAGCTCATTGGCCCATCTGTTGATTCTTCTTGCCTTTCCTTGACATCTTATCAAATTGTGGTGCTTAGTAAGCAAGAACTGACTGGAGACTATATCTTGAAGCTCTAATATTCTATCCTGTATTTTGGCAAGTCGTAATTCACAAAACATTTCTGGTTGAGAACCTTTTGGCAGAATTGGGAGTCTCCAAGAGATAATTGCCAACATGTTGGCCTATAAAGGTGACTATGAGGTCCAGAAACACATCTTTAATATGATGAAAGTTTAGATTGTCAGGGTGCTGTGTTTTTGCATTAAATAATGAACTACATACTTGCAGATGCATGTAGCCCCGTGTGCAGTAAATCATGTGGACACTGCTCAGGATTGTGTCCTAACCAGCTGACTTTTCCCCAGGAGGAGGAACAAAGCTTTATCCCAGCATTTTCTGTGCTGTGCATCTGTGTGCTCTATATACTCAAAGAGCGGCAAAGGTATTACCGGTGGCGGTACTTGCAATTAAGTACCTTTTCTGCCTAGACAGGATGAGGAATGTTGCAGGGGAAGTGATTACCTCCTTAATGAAGTATCCATGTTCCCTGCAAACAAACCTAGACACAAAGCCCTACTAGGGATGAAATTAGCTCCTGGTATTCCCAGGAAACAACATCCTATGGAAATACAGCTGGAGTGGATGTACTTTTAGGAATTTGCTCTCTCTTGGGAAACCAAACAAAGGAGCCATTATCCATTAAGTTTGCCCAGACTTGACACAATGTTGATTTCACACATGCCTACAGATCACTTGCTTGAACTGATGCAGGATAATAATAGAATCATAGAAAAGTAGAGTTGGAAGGGGCCTATAAGGCCATCGAGTCCAACCCCCTGAGCAACGCAGGAAATACAAATGTTCTGCCTGTGGTGTTAGATTAGCGACGACTCATTCACACATACAAATCATGGCTTGTTCTTACGTCCATCAGTTAGTGAACATGAATATGCGAACCAGCTCTAAGTGACTGCAATATTGAGTCCCTCAATTTCATAAGGCCAATTGCACTTCGGCTTGTTTTGTATCAAAATAAGTAACATGACAGATTTTCTTGTCAATCTAGATTCAGTCCATTGGTGAGCGGCAGCCGGTGGCGCAAAGCGATCTGATCAGCTGTCTGGAATACTAGCAAGCTTGTTGGAAGCAGTGTGCAAAAGTCATGCAACTGTTACCTTTTTGCATGAGCATGCTGACAATCCAGCATGCATTGAATTTATCTGAATGATGAATCGGTGTGTGCCATTCAAAGTGGGTGCACGATTGATTAAGCCTAATTGTTTTGAAACAAGCCTCCCCCACCCCCTGCCCTGCTGCAAAAGGTTGTGTGAATTGGCTCTTGCTGACATGCACAGTTCTATAGAAATGAAAGTCAGCTTGGAGCTTTCAAACTCTTAAGCAACTATTGCAACACTCCTTACTGTCTGGCAGCGTGTGCATGTTAAGGGGGTGGGCAGGTCTACACTGGAAGGAATTCCTGATCCCTCTCCAGCAGATACTTTGGAAATGTGCTTAAAATGTTCCTTTCTTCACTGCCCCCCATCGCTACGTGGTGAGAGGTTAATTGAGATGCACTGTACAAATATTGAGAGAAAGCATGCAAGTCTTGCATTATGCCAGTGAAGATGAGTCACCTCTTCCAAATCTAAGGAAGAAGCGATAGAATGTTGTTGGCGCTCCTAAATCCCACACATTCTCTGCTTTTAATCATATTGGGATGAGTTCACATGTGCGTTCTCATCAGTCAAAGACTCTAGCATCAGGTGATGACTTGCATGTGTGAAATGGCCATCATAAATAGAGATTTCATATGGCCTCCAACAGAACTTTCATTAGAAGCAGGATGCACGTTAAAGCTGCAGGGATGCCTTTGAGCAACATAAAAGCATGTGTGAAGAGCCAAGGACCAACCTGCATGTTAGCTTTTAAAATTGTGGGGAGAGTAAATCAGCACACAGGGACTTTATCACCTCGTTGTTAGGTGGGGATACATATTCTATATACAATCTGGAAAAAAAACCCTCAAGTGAACTATTCAAACACAATGGCTGGGTTCGCACAATCACAGCGAAAAGAAGCCAGGGTGGCTTTCCCCCCTGCTGCTGCGTGAGCTGGTTGTGTGTCATGCGATTTGCCTAATTTATTAATTAATTTATTACATTTATGAATCGCCCATCATGTACTTGCTTCTGTGTCACTTTCCACGCTCTCCTCCCAAATCCCTGCTACCAAGTCATGAAATGAATGCAACACAAAGCTAGCTAATCCATGTGGTCAAAGGTCACTGGGAAAACTGGAAGCTCAAAAATGAAAAATATCGGAAAAGACCAAAGGCCTATCTAGTCCAGCATGATGCTGGACCCATAGTGGCCAGCCAACTGCCTGTGGGGAAAGCCCACAAGCAGGACATGAGTGCAATAGCACCATCCTGCTTGTGTTGCCTGACGCCTGGTAGAATCATAGAATCATAGAAAAGTAGAGTTGGAAGGGGCCCACAAGGCCATCGAGTCCAACCCCCTGCTCAATGCAGGGCATACTGCCTCCGATACTGGAGGTAATGTATAGCCATCATGACTAGTAGCCATTGATAGTAGCCTTATTCTCCATGAAAGCCTGCTCATAATTTCTTCCCTGTAATTCTTAACCTTGGCGCTTATATTTGTGTGTCTTAATGTCACATTTAGGGATACCTGACAGTTTTCATGTCTACACAATTCAGCACTGAGTGCTCGTGTTATAGGGGGGAAGTGCATAAGAACTTATTGCACTATGCTTGAGTACAGTGCCTGAAAAGTTTCTAGTTTGAAAGTTTGCAATAAAATACAACACTGCTTGTTCTGTATGCCTGCCACTGAGACAGATGTCAAACATATGGGATATGGCAATGAACAGTATATTTACATTACAAACTCCAACACTACTTTGTTTCTCATAGCTTCTCCCGAGTGGGTTCTGAATATTGTAGCATGGTGAAAATGCTGAGAGCTGCTAGGAATCCCTAGCTCCCGTGTTGGAACTACAGTTCCCAGGAACTCCTAGGGAGAAGAAGTGGCTATTTTTAAAGTTGTAGTGCAGATATACTCTACATCAGGAGCACAGAACTTCTGGCCCAGGTTTCCTCCAGGGGGCAGGGCTTGCCTGGAGGAGTCCCACTGGAGGGCATCTCCACAGTTATCTCTGAACCTAGATTGGAGATAACAGTGGGGATGCGGATGGCAGGGACATGGCCTGCGCTGGGAAGAGTGGCTGCTCATCCTGGCACAGCCCAAGTAGCTTTGCATGGTGCCCGGGGTTCATGGGGGTGCCAGGTGCTGTGCAGAGCCAGGGACTCGACTGAAGCCAGGAGGAGCCTCTGTTCCCCTCTGGTGCTGGTCGAGTCCCTTCTCCATGCTGGGAGGAGGCACAGAACTTCATGCCTCTCCCAGCATAGAGAGGAGAAAAAATAGGGGGCGGTGATGTCAGTGGGCATGGCCACACCCCCTGACATGAAATCAGTAGGCAGGACCACATCCAGAGATGACATCTGTCCTATGGTGGGCCTGGTGAGGGACAATCCAGCCCCCACCTCAAAAATGTTTCTATATCCTGCTCTACATTATCTCCAGCAATACAGATTATAGGCACTATGTCTGTTTTTCTCACTGTGTGTATAGCTTTCTGCTGTGGAGTGCGGCTGTGGAATCCAACAGTCCTATTATGCTGAATATTGAAGTCTTCAGTATTTTGATAGTTTTGTAACAAAAGGATCTATTTAGAATATCGTCAGTGCAAATGCGTGCTTGGAGGTGAATGAAAAACATCTTGCTATTTCCAAATGCCTTGGGCAGAACATCCTCTACATCGCTGTCATACTGTAGAAGTCATGTTTATGTAATATAATTCATGTTGTACCTATTTTCCTCTGCCAAACGTTTGGGGTGGTTACATGTCAATACCTGCCCTTGAGGTAGCTGTCTTGGCTGATACCATCATATACTTTTGTAGGTCACAGAACTGCGGGGACTGAGTACCCTCTTGGTTGGCGTAGTGACGTGTGACAGCATAGGTTTCTTCACGACCAGGCCTCAAACCATCATTGTGGATATAACTGAACTAGGTACCATCAAACTACAACTGGAGGTCCTCTGGAAGTAAGTACTGTACACTGATTGGCATGCCCACTGCCAGATCACAAAATGTTTTGTATAAAAGGAGTGGCCAACTGGCAGTACCAAAATATATTTTTACCTGGCCCTTGGTGATTATACCAAAATTAAGTCAAGGATGTGACAAAATGCCCAATTTCACTTGTTAAGGAAAAGAAAAGCATTTTTAAGGTTTATGTGAGGGCCAAACTAAATTGGGACTGGAACACCCTCCCACCACCATGGGGGTGTTAAGAAAAAAAGTCTCCATTGGAGTCAATGGAGGTTTTTTATTGTTTTTCAACACCCTCCCCCTGGGTGTTAATGAAAATGGTGGTGGGGGGGAGGTTGAACCCCCACCCCCAGAGCACCATGGTCCTGATCCAAATGGGGTAGCACACACTTACACTGGAGTAAAGAAACCAATCATGCATAGAGCTCCACTATGCTGTGATTAGAAGAATGTTTTGTTTGGCCCTGAGTGACAGAGAGAGAGATTGTGTGTCAGTGCAAACTTTAATGTTACTTCTCCCTGGGGCATTTTGTATGTTATGTCCCAGCATGACTGAGTGCCTGTTGGATTGTACTACAGTAATACCTTGGATTGCAAGTAACTTGGTTTGAGAGCGTTTTGCAAGACAAGCAAATTTTAAAATATTTATTTAAAAAATTATTACTTGATATACAAGCGACGTCTTGCAATACAAGTACTGTAGTACGGCTTAAATTAAAAATCTCTGTACAATTTTTTTGTGGGGAATTTCATTTTGATATACAAGTGTTTTGGATTACAAGCACATTTCTGGAACGAGTTATGCTCTCAATCCAAGGCATGACTGGTATAATCCTGATGGACAATCCAGCTGCTATCGAAGGCAAGCTGGCATGGCAATCGGGTGACATCAGGAAGGAGGTGCTGGCGACCTTTGAAAGCTCCATGGGCCAGATTAAGCCAGTTGGCTGGGGAAGGGGGTTCTGCACCCCTGGATTATGGAATGATTGTTTATTGGTGTATGTACATATGTCTGTGTGTCTGTGCTACAAACATATCAGCCCTTAAGCTCACACCAGTTGGCCATCTCTGTTGTATGGTGAATCTGCTGCTCAGGAAAGGGTCGGGGAGATCACATTACGGTATATTAGCAGCGCTCAATACCACAGGCCTCTCTTCTTATCTACAGACCAAGCTCAGCTTAGGTAATGGCAGCTGCCCTCCCATCATCCCTCAGGTTTATCATGCCCCCCCTCTGGAAGAACGAATGTTTGGGAGGAGAATCTAGAGTCGTAGCCATGTTGCTTTTCCATTTCTCTTTTTAAAATTCTGATCCTCACTGTTGGTAATTCTGGCCTCCCATTTTAAAATGAACTGCTCTGGGTGGAACTGATGTTCACTTCCCTGCTCTCTGGTCATGTCTGTACAAATAATGAAGAATGGACTCTGAAGATGAAACGAAAGCTTTTAAAACAATGTAATAAACATTTGGTTGGCATCCAGAATAAGGGGAAGGGAAGAACACCACCTGAAACAAACTGTTTATTTATGTGCATCAGCTTTCTCATATTGAATCTTAACACAATGACCCTAAATGTGTTGTGCACAGTTGTGTCAAGCTCCTACTCAACTATTCCAGCGTAATCACTTGTCTTCCACTTCCAAAGTTCACTAACAGAGACTGTGACTAGCTGCCTCACTTTTAACCTTTTTTATATCATCTTTTTTTTGTGTGTAAAACTTTTGTGGTAAATGGTTTGTTATTAAAAGCAGGCTAGAAATGCTGAAGTTGTCTTATAATCACTGCTGTGTAAGACACATGAGGAGACATTTTCCTCCATAGGAAAAAGAGAGCTTTTTGAATAAAAGGTGGCCTGAATATATATATATATATATATATATATATATATTTAAAACCTACTTTGGAAAGAAATAGTTCTTGGATGCATTCTGTTGTCTCCTTTCCAGTGTTGGTTAAAATGTCTTTTTATCCTATATATTGTACATCCAGAAGCTGCAACATAAACTCTGCTGGGTGTCTGCCTCCCTGCTCTTTACCTTTCCGGATGTTTACAATGGGTTGTTTGTTTTTCTTCAGTGCAGAGCAAGTACAGATCCAGGGAACATCTAGACCGGTTCTTGGATCAGTGCTTGAATGATGGGAGAAATGATAGAGGGGCCCCTAATGAAATCTGCAAGTGCCATCTCTGGACCCCCTCTAATTTTAGCTAAATCACAGCCTTCTAAAAACAGCCTTGGGTGGGGGTGCCATAGAAGGTAAGGAGGCTTCCCCCCCCCCCCCCCGGTCTCCCTGCAATTCAGACACTGTCTCGGATATCTTCAGTATAGATCTTGCATGTCAGCTACTGGATAAATCAGCCTCAACTTGGGAATGACTATATTGTAAACCTTTAGTGCAGACACACCTCTTGTCTGCTGGCAGCAGGAGCACTGCACAGAGAGACCGATATGGGTAGCCAAGAGCAGAGAAAGTTTTAATTGATTCTGATGCTCCCATTTTTGTGCCAAAATGTTTCCGCAGTGTTCTTTGCAGCAATTCCTGGTTCACTTGGCGCTTGCCAATCCTTCCCTGCTGTTAGCTCTTTAAATCCAGCACGTGCCAGCTCTCCTATGGCTCCCCAATTCTTTTCTGCACTTGGGAGGGAATGTTTCCACTCTAAGTTTAAGTGGGGCCATCTCGTGGCGACTTTGGCAATCCCTTTGTACAAATGTAAGTGGATCTGTTTGGCCGCGTATGAAGCAAATGCACATTTAAAAGTCACACGGGCATAAGGGGAAGGATGAGTTGGCCTCTCTATATGGTGATGATGTCCTGGATGTCTGTGATAACATCTGGGAGCCTGCCTACCTTCTTAAATGCTGCTGCCAGGAGAAGAACTACAGAAAGTTGAGAAGGGAGTAGAAGAGATTGCATTTGGGGCACTCCTGGCCTTTTCCAGCTGTGACAGAGCCCTCCTAAAGGCTCCTTCCTAGGAAAAGCAGTAAGGAAAAAGCTCACAGCTCCTGCTGCAGCCAGTAAACCCATTATCTGTCCTGCTACAGCTTTTTGAAACAATGGAGAAAGCTGCAGCTGTTGCATTTTTGCAGGTCTCTGCAGTTTTAAAAGTTATGTGAGCCATGTTGCAACAAAACCAAGATGAAGCAGCTGCAAAGGGGTGAAAAAAAGTTGACAGAAACCTATGGTGCTTCCAGACAGGCCTTTTATCATGCAATCGCTCTGCCTCATTCACAAAATTTTATGGGTAGTGGTGTCCATACAATGGCATCTTCCACTTGAAACCTTCCTGCATTTTCCCACTGCTTCTTCTGTCTTTTCCTCCTTCTTCAGAAAAAAATCTTGGAACAGGCAGAATAGCTGCACATGGTAGCGCTAGGAGCCCTCCTTCTGGAAGTGCCTCTAGTTGACAATAGGAAAAAAAGGACTTGGGGCTGGTACTTGTCCACCTCATCTTTATGACCACATTTCCATACAGCATCTTATAGTACTATCTATTTGCATGTCATTTTTCCTTTAAAGGAGTTTGGAGCAGCTTGAGTATGATTTCCAAATAAGCTTCCACCCAAGCATTGCCCTAGCCCATATTCTCACAAAGTGGTTTAAGGCGCAATTCTATGCAAGTTTATACAAAGAAAAGGCCTACAACTCCTAGCGTCCCCCAGCCAGCATAGCTGGGCCTTTTTTCTGTCTAAACTTTCATGGGATTGCACCATTACAGAATAATAATGAAACAAGAAACATCAATTAAAAATTATACATTAAAACAGGAAAAACGAACAACAAGGGGGAAAACACATTGAAAGCAAGATCTTTTCATTCTTAAGGCAGGTTCTCTCATCTCCCTTGAGGCCTAAGGCAAGGTGATTTTTTTCAGCCACCTTTCTGTGGTTCTGATAGGCACTGTTGTTTCTCTTCTAAGGACCACAGGGAATTGTACTTTTGTGGCGTGTGGCTTGGGGTGGCAGGAAACTACAAAAAACCATTCAGCCTAACTTCTATCCTAGGTAAATTGTGTGTGTGAAAATATATTCAGATGATATATTGGAGCTGTCATAAATGAAAACTCCAGAGAAATTCCCATTTATGATGGGAAATTTTTATTTTTTCCTCCAAGGAAGAAACATTTTAAGGCTGCAAACAAGTTTTCTGAGAAACCCTTTAATGAATAGCATGTTTTTATGTTGTGAGCTAATCCTCTGTAGGAAATCTAAAACCATTTTGTAATGTTTGAGTTTTGCTCAATATGTTTCCCAAGTGGGTTCTCAAGGGGCCTTGTGCAAAAATCCCCCAATGCATTCCTTTTTTTCTGGCAGACTGTTTGCTTCCTTGCTCTTACCCATGGAAATGTTTTTAGTGCAGTAAGACAAGGTTGTCTTTTGTTTTCAGTAGATTCCTTTTCGATATAGAATCACTTAAGGAGCAATCCTATGCATGTTTAGACAGAAAAATGTCTGTTTTTAAACAGACATGCTGGGAGTTGTAGGGCTTTTTTCTGTATAAACATGCATAGGATTGTGCCTTTACTTACAAACCAGCTTCTGGTGTGTGTTTTAAAGAACATAAGACTAGTCATGCTGGATCAGACCAAAGGTCAATCTAGTCCACCCTCCCACCATGTTCTCCAGCAACTGGTGTACATAGGCATACTGCCTCTGTTACTGGAGTTAGTATATAGTCATCAGGACTAGTAGTCATTGATAGTCTTATCCTCCATGAATTTGGCTAATCCCCTTTTAATGCTGTCCAAGTTGGTGGCCTTATAGGGGAGTTGCTCCAGTCCCTTTATCATTTTGGTTGCCCTTTTCTGCATCTTTTCCAACTCTACAGTATCCTTTTTGAGGCTTTTGACACAATAAATCTGTTTGTCTTGGAGCATGTTTAAGTGTCTTTTGCCATCACAAACTGAGGACCAAAGTAGATATGACAAAATGTGACAGTTGTTTGTGTGAGAGCTGGACTGACCTGGGTTCAAAAGCTTACCTAGCCAGTGACCCTCAGTCCCAGTCACGCAAATGGAAGGAGGAGATAACAGCAGTTAATAAAGATTAAAGAGTTTATTTGTAAGACCCAATTACATGGGATTAAGGCAAGCAATGCATCTCTTACTCACTACATGATTGCAGATTCAAATCCAAGACCCCAGTGGTAAGGCTGAGATGCAGTGAAGTGACTGACTTGAAGTAGAAGTCCAGAACAAGACAGAGAGTGAGTCACTGTGTCAATAAGTGTCTTTACCCCTAGACCCTGCACTAATAAATAGGATATTACTCACCAGTTATATAACCTATTCATCACAACATGTTTACCCCAAACCTGTCCCATGGTTGCTGAGTCATAGACCTTGACATTGTCTCGTGACAGAAGACCTTGTGTACTTCACCTCAAGAGACATCCTCCATGTCAGGTGACAATCTCGATGTCAGGTGAGAATCCTCGTTCTGCCCATGCAAAACCTAACAGTTTGCTTGGTTTTTGTTTCAGCAAAGTGCAGCTGTGGGGGGGGGGGGGTTGGCCCCCACTGAAATCCCAGCCTGGATCTCTCCCACAGCTGCTATTTGCAAAACAGAAAAAAAGCATGCACTTGCCAGTGGTAAGCTAACTTTACTGGTATTTTGGGTTTCTTCCTTGTGAGTGGGAATTTGGGATGGTCTTAAGTGGTCTCTTTTTCCCTTAAAATCTTTTTTGACTGGTCAACCTGTATCGGGGGGGTGCTGTACCTCTTTTAGCCTGAAAACCAAATTCCATTTTGGAGAAGCTCTTGGGGGCCACATTCCAGTGGTGGGTGGAGCTAAAGGCAAAAGGGGCGGGGCCAAAATACCAAAAGTACCAGCATATATTAGTGTAACGCTTTTATTGGCAGCGACTAAGCCTTAGGAGAGGCATTTCAACCTTCTAGAATGGGCGGCGGGGGGGGGGGGGAACTGCACAAAAGCTGGGAAGCCACCAAACAATCAGCAGTTGTGGGAAAGGATGTGGGACCAGGGGGAGGGGGCAAGGCCTTCTGGAGAACCAAGGAGGGCCAGATTGGACTCCCTGAATGGCCATAGTGGGCCCCCTGACCTGAGGTTCTGCACCCCTGACCTATATGTTACTGAAGAGGTATTATGGAGTGAGGAAGCAAGCAAGAAGCAGACAGTGCCCTATTCCAAATCAATAGTGGTATCATTCCACCAAACACCCGGAACCCTTTCTCGTTCAGGATTCCTGGTGTTAAAGTGTAAACAAAGATGTCTCATTTGTATGCCATCCATGTTTTAAGCCTTTGCTGTAAAAAACGGTGGTGCATTGACAGCAATTGTGTTTTTGCCATGTAAAGGGTGGAGCTGCCCTTGTGTGAACACAAGCCTTGATTAAACCCAAGGGGTGGATGCACATGCGTGCGCGCGCGCACACACACAGAGAGAGAGAGAGAGAGAGAGAGAGAGAGAGAGAGTCAGGCTTGCAGTCTCTACTCCAGTCTTGCCCAACCTGGTGCCCCTCCCCTTGTCCTCCTTTTTTGGTGATGTGCCAGTGGCCACGCCTTTAGAGATCTTGTGTTAATTTGCTGCAAAGTGAGAAAAAACAGATGGGCTGCTAATCTGCCTGTGTGGCACTGGCTTGCTTTGACGAACTCCAGATGCATGGCACTGTCTAGCATAGCCAATTAACCTGTGGAAGCGTTGCCTCCGCGGTAGTCATCACAGCAGTGCCTTCAGAGTGAGAAACACGGCTGAGAGTTGTCTGTGTTTAGGCTGCCTGAAGACTGAGCCAGGGTTCCGTATGCAGAAGTAAATCCAAATGAAACGAATGGGACTCAAGAGTAAAACACATCTTGTCAAAAACTCTTTCTCCTGTCATCGGCCCTTCTCGGTATATAGGTTGTGCTCCCCCCCAAGTTGCTGATTCTTTCAATGCCCATTGGTTTTGAACATGTCTTTAGATCAGGGGTGCAGAACCTCTTTCAGCCCAAGGGCTGGATGCCAGTGGTGGGCAGTGCCGAAGGCAAAAGGGGCAGGTCCCGAACCCCCCAAATACCAGCAGAGTTTAGCTTAATGCTCTTACTGCTAGGAGCTAAGCCTTAGGAGGGGCATTTCAACCTTTTAGAATGGTGGGGGGGGGGGGAGACTGCACAAAAGCTGGCAAACTGCCAAACCATCGGTGGTTGTGGGAAAAGCTGGTAGGCAGGCAGTGGAGTCTGGTGGCTCCAATGTCAGTGGGGCTGTGTATCCACTCCAGGTTTCAGTATGAACTTTTTAAGGAGCTCTCCATGGTGCAGAACCTGTTTTGGGGATTGGGTTCGGCAGCATGGATAGCTAATGTAAAGTTCTGAGTAAAATCTGGAGTGGATACACAGTCCCGCTGATATTGGAGCCACCAGACTCCACTGGGGTAGGGAGGGGGAAGGGATGTGGCCCTCTGGGAACCCCAGAGGGCTGGATTGGGATCCCAGGAGGGCTGGATGCAGGCCCTGGGCCCGAGGTTCCCCCTGCTTGGTTTCGATACTGCTTCGAGCATCTTTTACAGTGGAAAAGTGCCATATATATCGAAAAACCAAAAAAGAAATGCAAATGTTTCAAGATGTGTTGCACGGAGTACAATACAAGACCACTATTGTTCTGAATGTATGCCTGCAGTCAGGAGATGCACCCTTACAATGCCAGAAGCTTGTTGTCTAAATAATTGCATTTGCTGTATTTGCAGTCATTTCTGTTAGGGTGGTTTAGGAATTCGCATGCTGGGCTAAGGGCTTCTCTACATTAAGGTTCGCTACACTCAGAGGATGACCTCCAAACTATCCCTAAATGCTTTTACAGAAGCATATGAAAAGCTTGGTCCCTCACTTAATATAAAACCCCCCAAAGTGCTTCATCAGCAAGTGCTTCATCAGCAAGTGCAAGTTAACCCTTTGGTGATGCCATCTATCCAGCTTGGCGGGGCAATACTGGAAAATGTCAATCATTTTCTCTATCTTGGCAGCTGTCTTTCTGTTACAGCTAACATTGGCACTGAAATCCAGCATCGTTTGAGCTCCGCAAGTGCTGCATTTTCTCGAATGAAACGTAGAATGTTCGAGGATCGGGATATCTGTAGGGAGACCAAAACACTGGTTTATAAAGCCATTGTATTACCAACGTTATTGTATGCCTGCGAAACATGGACTATCTATAAACGTCATTTCCACCTCCTTAAAAGATTTCATCAACGCTGCCTCTGGAAAATCCTGTGAATTACTTGGGAAGATAGGCGAACAAATGTCAGTGTACTGGAAGAAGCAAAGACTACTAGCGTTGAAAAAATGATCCTTCAACGCCAACTTCAATGGACCAGTCATTGTTCGAATGTCTGACTGCCGTCTCCCAAAGCAATTACTTTATTCCCAACTCAAGGATGGAAAGCGGAATATCGGTGGTCAGTATAAGAGGTTTAAAGATGTTCATAAGGCTAATCTAAAAAAATGCAATTTAAACATCGAGAACTGGGAAGCTCTGGCCCATGAACGCTCTAACTGGAGGTTGGCCTTTCACAAAGGTTCCTATGGACTTTGAAGAAGCCCTGAGTGCAAGGTGAAAGGGAGAAACGTGCTAAGCGGAAAACACGTCAAATGAATCCTTTACAGGACCATCTTCCATCTGGTAACCTGTGTCCTCACTGTGGGAAGCTGTGTGGATCTAGAATTGGCCTCCACAGTCACTTACGGAACCATCGCTAGAGTCTACACATTTTTTTTTACGATTTTCTCTTTTTATAATTTTCTTTTTGTAATTTTAATCTTACTCGGTCACGAGTGATCGCCTACTACTAACCCATCACTTTACCAAGGCTTCTGCTTCCAGATTCTTTGTGGGATTAAGATCAGCTCCTTTACATGTGCCCCCCCGGGGGGGTTCTTTCTCTGCCTTTCTGTATGTTCCATTACACAACTGCAAGGTGCTGCTGCGGTATAGTGGAACTGTGAAAATACACGACCATTTTGCAGCATTTCATAGTGTGATAGCCTCGTTCTAAAAAAAAGCTGCGGAAATCCTTGGACAGCACAGGAGAGGCCCTGGAGGATGATGGCATCATGTAAAGCACCTGCAAACTACTGTGGGTGAGGAATCATGAGAGCACAATAAATGCCTCATGTAGAGAAGACTATGGAGACTTGGATTCAAAGCTCCCTTCTTCCATGAACTCCACTAAGGGCACAATCCTATGCATGTTTAGACAGAAAAAAGGCTTATAACTCCCAGCTGGCTGGGGCATGCTGGGAGTTCTAGGCCTTTTTTTTTTTTTTTGCTCTAAACATGCATAGGATTGTGCCTGTCACATCTCTCATCCTAACTTGCCTCACAGACTTTGTGAGCATAAAATGGAGCCAAGTACGCTATTCTTCTGAACACCATGGAGGAAGGGTGGAATAAAAATGTATTAAATCAATGCCAGCATCTATTACAAGATGCTCTTCCCTGCAATGCCTTTGTGCT
Source organism: Shinisaurus crocodilurus (assembly GCA_021292165.1). Taxonomy (NCBI): domain Eukaryota; kingdom Metazoa; phylum Chordata; class Lepidosauria; order Squamata; family Shinisauridae; genus Shinisaurus; species Shinisaurus crocodilurus. Next base: position 164,594 of record JAHFWL010000433.1, read on the forward strand.
GATCTTTGAACAGAAATTGATTGGGGTGGTGGGGAGAAGGAGCTTACCTGCCCCAGGGAGACCCAGTCCTTCGAATGTAGAGGATTATAATTTTGGCCAGGCTATGGCGTGGCCTGGTGCAGATGGGATGGCCCTGGTCTCAGACCATAGCTAAGAAAGTGAGAGCAGGCTGCAGGTTTGTGTGTTTTCTCTCCTCTTGCATACAAATTTCACCCCATCCTTCCCCTGATAGCCTGAGTCATGGTAAAGGGGCACATCTGCGCCAGTCTTAACTGCTGCGGACGTTAACAAGGTTCCCTTTTAATCAGGACTTGCAAACTGGTTGCCAGTGGCCATGCTCAACAAGGCTGCCGGGGGCAGTTGGCCTGGAGGGAGGTGCTTGCCATTAACTAACTCCCAGCCACTTAACTTTGGTTTGTGAGTGGGACCCCTTTACATCTGCAATCTCAAGTAAATCCTGTCTGTCTAGCATATGATGATATCCAGTTTGGAATCTTAAGTGGAGAATGCAATAGCCGGCCTGAAACATGTCACAACAATTACAATGAAAAAGTTTCTCATTCTCATGGCCAAGACAGTATTGCATGTAAACAGCAACATCTGTATTTCTTGGTTTTTGTGGGCAAAAACCTGCAATGGACCCCCCTTGTGCTGGGCACCCCCCTCTGATACTGGCTGCTGCAGCTGTCCCAGAGTTCTCCTGGCTGTTGCCTGTTTCCTGTCCTCTGGGCCAAATGGGATGGTGGTGAGCAAGAGAAAGGAGCAGGCACTGCCAAATCCATTGGGTTTGGTGGTGGTCCAATGAAAGTGGGACAGCTGCTGTCAACCGGGTCTACGGGGAGCAGAAAGTTGAGGGCTTTGACTTCAGTACTAACATCTAGTACTAACAGTACTAACTAACTAACCTATCTCACAGGCTTGTTGTGAGGATAAAATGGAGAGAAGGAGGAGGATTATGTAAGCCGCCTTGGGTTCCTTGAAGGAAAAAAGGCGGGGTATAAATATAATAAACAAACATCCATGCCTCTGACTGGTCATCACTCCCATCCCACCCAAGACAGAATTGTCCAAATTAAGCAAATGTATGCAAAGTTGTTTGATGTATAGTTTATTCACGTCATAGATTTTGGCTATCACTGATATTTTTAGGCTGCTTTTCAGCCCTGCTTCTCAGAGTAGCTTACAGATAAAAACATAAAATACAACGAAATCAATAAAAAGACAAACCACACCACAATAGGCAGTTGAAAACTAGCACAAAAGAAAACAATGTCAATGTCTAATTAACAGGGACTATGAGTGACTTTGAAACAGAATTTGTATTGTTTTGGCATGAAGTACAGTTGTTTATGAAGTTCATACATTCTGGGTGTGCTATGGCTACAGTATTTTCCCCATCTGAGTTCTGGGAACAGCTTGGTCTCCTCCCACTACTGATTTTCCTGTATCATGCGTAGCCAGCCACAGGGGAGTGCTGGATGTTTTCTAGAACAGTGTTCTCCAACCTTGGGTCCCCAGAGGTTTTTGGCCTACAACTCCCAGCATGCCCCAGCCAGCTATGCTGGGAGTTGTAGGCCAAAAACCTCTGGGGACCCAAGGTTGGAGAACACTGTTCTAGATCACACTCATCTCAATTGGGGCAAAAGCCCTCAAAATGAACAACCAAGACAAAACATGCCTCCAGAATTCACAGGGCTTCAATGGCAGAAATGCAGCCCCCACTGCCACCCTGTTGTCCCCCCCCCCAACAAACTTAAATGGGGATGGTGGGTGGTGCTGAAAGCAGTGCAGCGCCAGCCACCTGGTACTCCCGCACCTCAGCATGGAGAGGAGAGCTGGGTGAAGCAGCTGAAGATGCCATCTTGGTTATCCCCAAAGCTTCTGGGTCCTACCTGAACATACACTGCTTCACAGCACTGGGCTATACTTTGTTTTAAGGGAGGCTGCCATCAGGTAAAATGGGCCCTCTACAGGCCTGTGGCTCACACTAGCTCAGCTTGTCTGAGCGTGGAAAGCTAAGCAGGCTCAGGCCTGGTTATTACTTGGATGGGAGACCCCTCCTCTAGTTTCCTGCATTGAGCAGGGGGTTGGACTCGATGGCCTTGTGGGCCCCTTCCAACTCTATGATCTATGAAATCTATGGGGCTCGTCGTGGGCATCAGCATTTGCACCGCCATGCTTCAAGTTGATCCCGGGCCCGCAAGGGTTCCTTGCAGATGAGCCAACATGGAAAGGGGGCTCCTTTCTATGGAAAGATAGAAAGTTTGAAAACCACAGTGCTCAATGAATACTACTTAAGAGTACTCAGCCTCTGAAGCATTAAAAAAAATAAAATATATCTTGAGTTCATAAAATGGCCATGGCAAGATGGGGACTTATGCCAGTCATCATTTATTTTATCCCCTTATTTATTTATTTTTATACCTTTTAATAAAATTATTTTCAGTGTGGCTAACAAATTAAAACACAGACTATGTCAAACATTAAAAAGCACAACACTATAAAACAGTGACCACAACAGAAACAACTAAAGCAAGGGAGGAAGCTGCAACAATTAAACATAAGAACAGACGGTAGATAAAAAAACAATGCAATGTATTCTGTATTAAAAGAACTTGGGCAAATAAAACCATTTTGATCAGGTGTCTAAAATTCATAAAAGTTTTATGGGGAGCACATGACAGCTAGTGATGTCATGAGTGTTAGCAGAAGTGGCTGAATAAAGAGACTGAATCCAGAAAGCAAAGGGCTTAGCAAAAGTAACCGAGGCCGCCTTTAGCCCTACGCCCTAGGCAGCTGCCTAGTTGGCCTAATGGTAGCACCGGCCCTGGCAGCAAAGCAAATCAGGCCAGGCTTTTAACAGAATGAAACTACTACTACTGCAACAGAACCTACTAGTCTTTTTATATACAAAAAATCCAGGCTAAAAAGGAAACTTGCTTGACTCCAAGGCAACATTCCCCTCCTCTTGTGACCCCTGTTTGTATCCAAGGCTCTCTAATGCATCCAGAGCTGTTAATTAGCTTTGCACCCTGAGTGACCTTTGCTGTTGCGCCTAATAACTGCTTTAAGAACAAATTAACCCTTAGCTTGCACCTTTATTTGGTCTGATCCCCTGCCACTGATATTCCGACAAAGGTATCGACTAAGAGGTGCTCATTACACTCGCATAACTATACTCATACTCACAATTGCAACAGTTGTTTTAGCTGGGTAAAACAACTGCATTTTTTCCAGTGACAAATATTGGTGGGTTGGATCTTGTATCCTCTGCGACAGAAGAGTAGCAACTGCATATTTATTGCAGAGTGGTGCAGGGGAACATACCTTGGAAAGGCCAGATTTTGGTTTCTTGTTTTGTTTTTACAGATGTATGACCATTCTTCAGTGCTATGTCACACTCATAAGCATATGCTGGCATTCTAATCTTTGAGTTAAAATTCTGAATGAATTGTACTTCTTATCCATAGCGCTTTTGACACGGAGAACCTCATTTTCTCTCCTGGATCCACTACCAAGTTTTCTGTGGGGAGCAGAAAAAACTCCATATACAGCTGGACTCCACCAAACACTCCCAGCTTCCGAGAAAAATATTACCTTGTAAGTATGATTGAGGTGGGGAGTGCTTCTCTGCCAAAGCCCTGATCTACACATTATTGTGTGGTCTGTTGTGAAATGGATCTTATTTGAAGTACACCAGCCTTCCTCAACCAGCCTGGTGCCTTCCAGTGTGTTGGGACCACAACTCCCAGGGTGCCAGGCTGGGGAATGCTGAAGTATGCTGCCAGTTCATGTTAGCGCCGTGTCGCTAGATCAAAACGTTGGGCTGTGTGCTACCCTGTGGCCCCTAGACAGCGTCTAGAAAGCCTCAGGATCATTCAGATTCACAGCTCTGAGGTTGGAAAATCGCTCTGACCTTGGAGCTGGGGATCCATGCTTGGATGCCCCCCTCCCACAGTCGATGTGGAAAGAACCACACTGGCTGCTTCTCCAAGGTCACAAAAGCGACTGCAGAGGAGGGGTTTAGTGGGCATTTTGGGAGGCAGGGAGGGGAGGAGACCAGCTCAGCTAAGATACTACATATCCTGCCGGTGCTGGTGCCTCCCTCCCCCACAAAGCACTGCAGTTAGATGGCCATCTAGCTGCTTTGCAGGGTGGGAAAGGCGTGGAGGCGACCTTTGCCTCTGTGCTCCTTCCACCCTGCATAGGATGCCAGCAATCCTCCGAATCTGGAGGGCTACAGGCAGCCTCATTAGATTGCGCCCTAAATGAAGGGAATCCAAGCAGTTGTGTCTGTTACATAGAATACTAAGCAGCTGGGCTCTTTTCTTGACATTTTTGCAGGGATGGGCAACCTGAGGTCCTCAGGCCACATGAGGCCCTTGGCTTAATTTCCAACAACCCCGTGGTCTAATTCCAAAGCCCTTTGTAGGTATTCCGGACCGAGTTGTCAGTCCTTCCCCCAGCAGGGAGGGAGAGAGATAAAGGGGAGTGTGTCAGCGAGAGAGGGGGGAGGGAAGGAGAGAGAAAAGGGGGTGGCAGAAAGAGAGAGGGAGAGAAGGGGTGACCCCATCCACTTTTGGTAATTTTTGCACAGGAAGTAAGACCCAAGTTAGAGCAGAGGTTCTTGTATTTGATGCTAACTACTTTTTTTTTCCCCCCAACCCATCTCAGCCATAGGCTCGAGTAACACACACACATGCCCGGGATACACTGCAACATTTTGTTGTGGGGCTCTGCCTGTATATACTTATAGTGAACTTATTATCTGTGTATCGATCCGTATGTAGCCCAAGTGGCACCATCCACACATGGAGGTATCAGCAGGCTTTACTTTTGCAGAAGTAGAAAAAAATGTTTAGGGGGGGGGAACCCGGTAAAGGGGGGAAGCCCAAAATAGCCCAGTGAGGACTGAACATTCTCAGTAGGCTTGGAATGCTGACTGCTCAGGGTGGAGGGGAGAGAAATGGAAAACGGGGGTGGGGGTGGGTGGGAATTGAATGGAGTTCCTGGAAAAGGACATAGCTTGCTAGCTGGTTGGAATCTAGAAGAGGAGTGCTTCACACTGCAACATTTTGTTGCAAGTCCCACTTTTTGAAATGTATTGGGAAAAGGAACCCATATAGTCTCCCACTTACTTAGCAGCCCCTTCTGAATAAATGTCCACCCAACCATACAATAGTTGTATTTCCCAGCTCTCTTTAAACAGAAAGTTTTGCCTCCTGGGACTATTGTTCATAAATGAAGTGAAGGCATAGTAAAGCGCTAAGTGACTTTAAGCAATTGGATAAGGGTCCGTCCAGGGGGAGAATTGGGGGGGGGGGGAATATGCTGGATGGATGAGTACTTCTGCAATTGATTGGTACAGTATGGAGTGCTTAGCTGCTAGAGCAGCCTTCCCCAACCTGGTGCCTCCAGATGTATTGGATGGGGATTATGGTAGTTGTAGTCCAAGGCTGCTCCGGAGAATTAAAACTAAAATTAATCTAGAGGTTGCGAAACAGCATGCTGTTTCATAATTAATGATATCTGGGGAAGGGCAGGGGAGGAAGGAAAGGGAACACCTAAGAACAATATGCAAATTAGTATAAAGTAAAAGTATACAACTGAAACTATGTTGTGGTTTAGGGCTTGAGCCTATATCCTATGAAAGGCATTACCCAAATAAATACTGCACTTCCCTTTCTACCTATCTGTGTTTGCCTCAGTCCGTCTTGCAGCAAGGGAAAAGACGAGCAGACATCAGGGACGAGGCCCAAGATCCCTGCATTCTGAGCTACTTGGCCGACTGCGATTTTGACATGAGTCTGAGGAGTACAAACCACAGCCTTACAGAGACAATGGAAGGCAGCTCGTTTAGTTCCGAGGATCAAAAAGGGGCAGAAAGCAGAAACGTGACTCCTCCTTCAAATCAAAGGACGGTGCCGTTGACTGTCCTACAGGATGGTTGTGTGGATGGAGAGCAGAAAGGAGACCGTTTGCTCTGCCAGCCTCTCAGCCGCAGAACTCTAGACATCCTGCAAGAGACACCCCATGCTGACGCTGCTCTAACCATCCCATCGTATCCATTGGATCAGGAGAAAGGTGAGAGTAAATCCATCACCCGGGACTGGAACCACCCTTCAGTGCAACAAAGAAAAGTCCTCTCTGCTGGTCAAAGAGGCGGGAAAGATGATGCTAATGCCGAACCTGGTGGAAATACCAGATCGATTGAGATGATCCTGCAAGAAGTGATACATTTACTGAAATCACAGCATCCAAGTCCCATCCAACTGGAGGAATTAGAATACCAGGTTTTCTGTATCCGGGGCAAATTAAAGGTACAGGTTGGTTGCCACCTTCAGTTCTTGCTACTCATTGTTGTTGTTGATGATGATGATGATGATGATGATTATTATTATTATTTTATCGCCCATCTGGCCGGCAACTGGCCACCCTGGGCGATGTACACAGATAAAAACACAAGATAAAAACAGAACAAAATACATTTAAACAATATAAAATTTTAAGATAATTAGCCCACCCCATATTCCCACCTGAATAGCCAAGTTTTTAATGAGCGGCGGAAGCTCAGCAGAGAGGGGGCATGGCGGAGGTCACTCGGGAGAGAGTTCCACAGTACGGGGGCCGCCACAGAAAAGGCCCTCTTCCTAGTCCCCACCAGTCTAGCTGCTCTGGCTGAAGGGACAAGGAGAAGGCCGTCTGTGGCAGATCTTGTTGAGCGGCCTGCTTGGTGTTGCTGGAGACACTCCTTGAGATAGACTCATCATTTTCCTTCCTAGATTCCAAAAGGTCAAAGACTTCAAACATGTTTTCACAGACACATGGATTATACTCAGACACGGGTGGAAAGGTCTACAGAGAAATATACCTTTAAAGACTAACCAATTTATTGTGGCATGAGCTTTCATAGGCAAGCACCAACTTTATCAGTTGCATAAAGTGGACGTTGAATGTGTATGTGCGTATACACCCCCATATAAATGGGTCCAGTGGGAGAAAATACTGTTGTGCAAAATTAGATTGCAAATGCATGAATGCATACTGAAATAAAGATCATGAGTCAATCCACTGAAGAAATCGAGATTCACTCACAAGGGAACATGAAGTCCAGGTACACACAACGATTGGGTTTGCATGGCACCATGTCAGCTTATATTTTATTTATTATTACATTTATATCCTGCCTTTCCCCCCTCTTGTAAGGAACCCAGGGCAGCCTTGGTCCTCCTCCTCACACACGTGTGGGTCAATATCTTCACTGAAAATGTCATGCATCTGCTCTTGCCTATGCAAGCTCCTGCCTCAATAAATGTGTTCTTTAGATAAAATCATGGAGTTGGAAGGGACCTCAAAGCTCATCTAGTCCAACCCAGCTTTAAAAGGGGATTATACAAATTTATGGAGGATAAAGCTATCAGTGGCTACTAGTCATGATGGCTGTATATTGCCTCCAGTCTTAGAGGAAGTATGCTCCCAATACCAGTCTCTGGGAAACATGAGCAGGAAGGTGTTATACATTTATTTAAGGCGCAATCCTATGCATGTTTAGGCAGAAAAAGTCCTGCAACTCCCAGCATTCCCCAGCCAGCATGGCTGGCTGGGGAATGCTGGGAGGTGTGGGACTTTTTTCTGTCTAAACATGCATAAGATTGCTCCCTTATTTATTTTATTTAAAATATTTCTAGGTCATCTTTCAGGGCAGAAGCCCTCCCAAAGCTTCTGTGTCCTGCTTGTGGGCTTCCTGTTGGGCATATGGTGGTCACTGTGGGAACAGAATACTGACCTAGACAGACCTTTGGTCGGACCCAGCATGGCTATTCTGATATTCTTATTATTTTGTTGCTGACTTCTTAAAAAGTCTTCTTTAATGTTTATATTACTGATTTTTTTCTGATTATTTTTGAATTATTGTATTTGTACTGAACTGTATTTATTGCTTATTGAATTGCATATTGTGCTTACATTACCGATATGTTATTGTTGTGGAGATTGTGTTGATCTGCATGTAGACTGAAATATTATTTATATTTTAAAAAAATGTTTTGTTGTGAGCTGCTTGGAGCTCAACTTTCTTGTTGGAAAAGCAGTGTGCAAAAATTGAATTGAAACAAACAGAGGAAATAGGTTAAACCCTTCTTCCCCAGGTACTGCAGTCCTTATCCAAATCACACACCCCATGGATCCTATTAACCTTTGAAAAACCATGGGCAATTGTATAAATGGCTCTCCCACATCACATTTTGGCCCTAAGATGATCTCAGTGGTTTGGGCTAGTTCATCTAAGATATGTAGGCCTCAGTACATCAACACACATAATGAGCACATCTTCAGATTCATCTCAGTTTCAGGTAGGAAGATTAGACTGCACATCACACTGCAATTCCTGGGTTGTTTAACCCAGGAATTGCTGGGGACAAGCAAAGCGACAAGTGTCCTGCCTCTGCACACTTGTCGTTTCCACTTTCAGTTAACAACTCAGGAATGCCCTGTTTGTGATGTATGAACCTGGAAATTCTGGGTTGTTCATGGATTAAACAACCCAGAGTTAGCCCAACAATTGCCCATGTAATTGAAAGTGGAAAGGCCGAGCAAATGGGAGGTAGCGTGTTCGTCGCTTTGCTCATTCGGGCAATTCCTGGGTTAACCATGACATGATCTATGAAATCTATGCATGACATGGAAGCAGGCCCCTGGTGATGGTTAGGCTGTGTGAAATAGCCAGCACTACAGTAGCCACAGCAAAAGCATGGCCATAGGAAAGTACTCTTACATCCTGATTTTGAGTTCAAGAGAAAACAGAATAACTTTTTCCCCCACTTCTGAAATGTCTGGTGTTATAAATGCTTTAGATAGTACTGTATACATCTGGGTAAAATGAGTTTCTATTTACAAGGAAACATAGCTTATTTTGTGTTACTGACAGCCCAAAAAGTACCATCCAAAACATTCCTCTGTGGAGAGCTTAATGGTGGAGACGGTGCTGGAAAGTTTTGACTTCCTCAATGCTGACTGCAGTGCTGATGAACTCTCGTCCTTTGGGAGTGTAAGGACCCGCAGTATCAGGTAGGTGCTCCCGCAGAAGCTGGTGGATTACCTGCTGACAGTAATACCACATTGTCCACCTCCCTCTACCCCTGACTATAGGAAGCTGAGAAAGAAGAATGGTGACCTAACAGGACTGGATTAACCTTTACGCCCCTGTCCAACGAAGCTCTAGCACCGGTGACTTTACCTAAGAGTCTTCCAACCAACTGTGCTTGACCGTTCTGCTGAAATTTATAGATTTCCACAAGGTGTGGTGAAGGCTTCTAGCTTAGATGGCTTTAAAAAGGAGTTAGACAAATTCATGGAAGATTGGTTTATCAACAGTCCTTAACCACCATAGCTTTATAGGATTCCATGTTCAGAGGAAGTATGCTGCTGAATACCGTTTACTGGGCAGCAATAGCAGGAGAGAGCTATTGCCTTCAAGCCCTGCTTGTGGGTCTTTTAGAATCATCTGGTTGGCCACTGCAGGAAACCAGATGCTGGATTAGATGGACCTTTGGTCTGATCCAGCAGGGCTCTTCTGATGTTCCCGTCCTATGCTCCTTGTCCTGGTTTCCCTTAAATTTCCTGAGCCAGACACATTAAACCTGATCCCCAATCAAAATACAAGGGGAGCAGTGACTACGTATATTCCCTATACTGTAATACCTTGGATTGCAAGTAACTTGGTTTGAGAGCGTTTTGCAAGACAAGCAAATTTTAAAATATTTGTTAAAAGTTTTTTGACTTGATATACAAGCGACGTCTTGCAATACAAGTACTGTAGTACGGCTTAAATTAAAAATCTCTGTACAAATTTTTTTTGGGGGGTTTCATTTTGAAATAAGAGTGTTTTGGATTACAAGCACGTTTCCAGAACGAATTATGCTCTCAATCCAAGGCATGACTGTACTACAATGAAATGGGAGTTTAATCCATGCGCACCACCCTGTTTTGCTTTTATTCTATTAATTATTTACTTTCCCCCCCCTTGTCATTAGCACCAGCACCTACAATGATGCCACACTTCCATCCCTGTGCTATGAAACTAAAGCAGAAAAGAAAGAGTTATCCACAGGCAGTGATGACCTAGATACACTTCTGGAAGTTCATCTGCAGTTCTGCAGAGTTCTTCTACAGGTGGGGAATTGTGTTTGAATGACCTTCTTTTTAGTAGATTGGAGTCTTATTACCATGTTTAGTCCCACAAAATGGGAGACCTAGGACAGATTAAAATTACACTCTTCGTTGGGGAAATTCTAGTGGTTTAGTAAACACATTCTGCAAATGTTTGGCTCGTACCAAGTTCTTTGTCATGAGTAAGTACATAAGAATATAAGAAGAGCCTTGCTAGATTAGATCAAAGACCTATCTAGTCCAGCATCCTGTGTCCCACAGTAGGTCATCAGATGCCTCTGGGAAGCCCACAAGCAGAACATGAGAACATTAACCTTCCCCTGTTTGCCTTGGCAATCCAAATTTCTTGTGAACCGCTTGCCTGGCACTGTGTGCACATACATGATGCTTTTATTATGTATGGGTGCACCATGCATGTCTGCAAAAAGTTTTTTTACAAATAAAGATATTAATTGGAAAGCTGACTTTCCCCTACCTTGTCTGGCAGTGAAGGGGGCCAGTTATCCAAAAGCACACTGGACCAGTATTTTTCAGGCTGGTTGGAAATTCTACCCTGCCTCTTTTGAAAATATGAAGCTGCCTTAATCACACCACTGGTCTATCTGATTGGCAGCAGCTCTTCAAGGTTTTGGGCATCTGCTTCCTGACCCTATTAACTGGGGGCAGCCTTCCCCATCCTCGTGCTCTCCAGATGTTTTGAACTACAGTCCCCATCATTCCTGACCACAGGCCCTGCTGGCTGGGGCTGATGGGAATTATAGTCCAAAACATCTGGAGGGCACGAGGTTGGAAAAGGTTGACCTGGAAATTCTGGGGATTGAACCAGGGACCTCCAGCTTGCAGAGCATGTGCTCTTCCACTGAGCGATGGATGTCCTGTCTCTTCGCTTGTGATAGGGTCATAGTGACTTACATGGTGAATATTCAACTCTTAAAAGGTTTTGCAGTCTTAAATTAGGCCACGCTTCCCATTTCCTCATGCCAGAGAAGCTATGCCCCCAGGAAAAGGGTCCAACTTTTATTTTATTCTCTGGTGGGGAAAAAAATGGCAGTTGCTGATCTTCTTTTAAAACTGTTTTCCTAATATGGGTCCACCAGATTATTCAAATTAGAAAGCTATATTTCCAAGGGCTTAGCACGAATTCTTAAAGTCAGGAAGTCTTTTATGAGCACTTCCAGAAGTTGGCTTCACTAGGGATGTGAGTGCCAAATGCAGAAGTGAAAAAGGAAGCACTGCAGAGGAGAGATACCTGTTAACTAAGGGATTCGAAGTAATTGGTTTTGATGATTTCCAGAAGGGTAGCTGGGTTAGTCTGTAGCATCAAAACCAACAAAGAGTCTTGTGGCACCTTAAAGATCAACAAATTTATTCTGGTACACGCTTTCATGGACACTGTCCATGAAAGCTTATGCCAGAATAAATACATTTGTTAGACTTTAAAGTGCCACAAGATTCTTTGTTGTTTTTGATTATGGTGATGTGCCAGGTAACTGAGGGACAATTTAATTTCCAAAAAATAAATAATTTTCAAAACTAAAACTCGTCCAATAACTGTAAGTGTCTAGGTTAGCCTTCCCCAACCCGGTGTCCTCCAGATACGTTGGACGACAACTCCCAGCATGCTGCAGCTCTGCCAAGCTAGGAGTTGTAGTCCAACACATCTGGAGGGAACCAGGTTGGGAAAGACTGGTCTAGGCCTAGATAGTTCTTCCACTTCCTTCCTTCCCGCTTCCGGTGATCTCAGATTATATATCCAGCAAGTTCCTCCCCCCTTGCCTGTCCCATTCATTGCCTTCAGTACTGTATCTGCGGTCTTGACCATTTCTTGCTCCTTTCTCCATGCTGATTCTGCTCGTACAGTAGGAGCAATCAGCACTGGGAAGACCACAATTGGCGTCTGCCTGGTGGGAGTCCAGGTTGCTGAGTCAGTCTGCTGGTTAGCCGCAGAAGCACCACAGTCCCCGTGAGAGACCAATTTCTGGAAGAGGCATGGTGTTTAGACTCCTGAAGGTTCTATTCATGCCTCTTCATGAACAGATCCACTGATTAAGAGCCCTTCCCAGTCAGCATATTTTCCCCCCAGTGATTTCATCTAGACTCCTAAGCAAACTTAGCAGTCATGGGACAAGAGGAGAAGTTACCTCTTTTGGATTGGTTACCTCTTGTGGATTGGTAACTGGTTAAAGAAGAGAGTAGGCATGAATGGATAGCTCTCTCAGTGGAGGCTTGTGAACAATGGCATTTCCCAAGGATCTGCATTGGGATGGTGCTTTTTAACTTGTTCATAAATTATCTGGGGTTAGAGATGAGCAATGTGGTGGGCAAATTTGCTAATAATGCCATGCTACTTTAGGTAGTTAAAAGAAAAAAGGACAGCAAAGAGCTCCAAAAAGGATCTCTCCAAACTGGGAGGAATAGATGTTAAAATGGCGAACATGGTTCAATGTAAGCAAGTGTGAGGTGATGCACACTGGGGCAAATATCCTAACTTCACATATAGGCTGATGGGAGCTCAGCTGGCTGTGACTGACCAGGAAACAGATCTTGAGGTTGTGGTGGATAGCTTGATGAAAACATCGACCAAGTTGTGTGGCTGCTGTGAAAAGCACAAATTTCAAATTGGGGATTATTAGGAAAAGGACTGAAGATAAGGCTTCTAATATCATAATGCCCTGCCCTTTATACAAATCTGTGGTGTGACCACGCTTCGAATACTGTGTGCAGTTCTGGTCAGTGCACCTTAAAAAGGATATTGTAGAGCTGGGGAGAGAAAAGGGCAACCAAACTGACCAAGGGGATTGATCAACTCACCTATTGGGAAAGAGTGTAGTGTTTGGGGCTGGTTAGCAATGTAAATGCAGGGTACGGTAAACGGTTTTTGAAATAAATAAATGGATACGTATGGCTAACAACAATTACATGAGGGGGACAGTGGAGCTGGCCCCATCCCTGCCATTGCAACCCTGCAGGCTCCATCACATGTTCGATGGCACATTTGTAGAGCGGAGACTGCCGTTTGGGCATAAGCATGAAGCGTTCCATATCTCGGGCAGAGCCTATGCATTTAGAGCAAGCTGTCTTTTACAGATGTGCCCCCATGCATGAAAGGCAGGGGGCAGGGCCATGATGGTGGGGGCCGAGCTAGTGGGGTGGTTGTTAATAGGATTGTTAATCATGTGGGATGCCCAAATAGAGCTGCAAATTAATGGCTCGCCCATTAGACTTGCCTGGGAGCGGCAGTCAGTCTTTTGTGAGTGCATTCTTATAGTTTGCACATTTGCAAAAAAAGAAGAAGCTTGTTACCAATTTATGGATTCCGTGTGAGTTGCTGCTGCGCATAAGCCCTTTTTGGTAGTGTTCACATGGGGACCATCATGTTTGAACCTGCCTTGGAGTACAATGCTGAGCAGCCGTATTGTAAGAGTCGCCTTTGTCCATGAACAACCCAGAATAATCCATGAACAACCCAGAATTTCCAGGTTCATACATGTCTCTCTGTGGTCCATAATGCTGGCAGCTGCTTATCAGCATGTAATGCAACACAGCAATTTCAAGAGGAAGGAAGTGGCTTTATTCTTTTTCAGGGTCGACAGAGTGCAATTAACACACAGCTGTTGGGTTGCATTTGGCTATGTGTGTCCCATCAGAGGGATGGGAGGCAGGTGTTCTCCCTGATGGTCCTGGAGAACTTTTGGATCATGTCCAGATGAGTTTGGCTGGTTGATTGCTTTATCTAAGACACTGAACAGAAGTGTTCTTCTCCCCTGCTTTGTTTCCAGAAACTTGTCATGCCAAATTTAGCTCCAATTGTCCAGGAGAACCTTTTGGAAGAGGTGTCACAACAGAAACACATTCTGGAAATAATCTCTGCTCTGGCTGCTCCTGTGCCACGGAACTTAACTTCTGTTGAAGAGAGTAAGTTATGTGATGTCTGAAGTCAGAGATGAGGAACAGGCCCTGAAGACCATTTGCTGGTCCACTCGCTAGAATCCCCTACCTCAGCCCTATACAGACTGATCCACTCATCCAAGCTATGGAATGCCAGAAAAAGAAGACCCTGAATCAGTCTCTGCCTTCTTGTGAGTCAGAGACTCCAGTCATTATATGACAAACATGTACATGGGAAAGCAATATGTCTAATGCAGACTATCAGTGACTTTCTTTTTTGGTTTGCACACAAGTGAAAGGTGCGAGGCTATTAGAGGTGGGAGATCCCTTTGTAAGAGTCGGGCAGGGCTACTCAGGAGAATCTCAGCAGCTAAATCCATTATTGTGGCTTGTACTCTGTGCTACCACATGTAGAGAAAGTATTTGAGTTCTGCACTGCCTGAAGCTTGCTTATGTTCAAGGACCATGTGGCTTGTGCAATCACAGCCATTTTCATAATGAGCAGATTTGGGGAGGGGGCATGTTGGCTGGTTTTCCTTATTGTCTGGCAAAACTCATGAAGAATATTTTCCTTGCTCCCTTGTCATACAATCATATGAGTCTCTGTCTCACAAGAAGGCAGAGACTGATCCAGGGGGTCTTGGACCAGGCTTTTACTGAGATGAGCAAAAGGCTAGTGGCATAATTTGGTAACATATACATCCATCTCTACATTCCTGTCTATCTGTGCGTGCATTTGCATGTGTACAGGATTGCATTGGCTCATCTCAGGCACACCATCTGGCATTTCACTCTCAGCTGAAAATGAGTTCCAGCTCCTTCGCTGACATTCAAAATCTACCCTTTGCAGTTATTCAGAAAGCTAAAAAACAGAAGCGTTGCCTGAAGATCTGGAGTGAGTGCACTGAACAGGGGAGCGTTTTATTCTGTCCGGCGGAGAGATTTTGGAACCCTTTGAAATATATATTGATGTTCAAAACCAAAGAGAAATATCAAGGACACCTAGAAAAAGGTACTTTTCTTTACCTGGCACATATAGGATGCAGGGCTGCATTTGGGATTGAGATTGTCCCCTGTTTATGTTTAAGGCTGCTTCCAGAAGGAGGGCTCGTCGTGTTCCCAATCAAAAAGGCATTGTGTAGCAGTGCCGGCTTCCAGTTTTGAAGGGCCCTTGGGCAAGACACCCTCAATGGGCCCCCTCCATCACTGAGTCGACCTTCTCACTGCCATTGTCACCAGCTGCTGCTCCTTGTCCTCCTCTTTCTCATCATTGCTACAACTTGCTTGCTTGACAGGCAGAGAGCCAGTGAGCAAGTAGTCAGTGGCATCTACTGTTCTTCATCTCATTTTATGACAGGCTCCTCTGTATTGAGGGGGCATTTCAGTACTTAGCCAAAGGAACTTCTCTGATTTAGACAGAACTGCTTGCCTTACATTCACTTGGGTGAGGACAAACTCAAGCTGAAACTTAATCCAAATAGGACCAGAGCAGAGGTACTGTGGCTGGGGAAATCTATGGACCTGGATGGAGGTCTGTAACCAGCTCTGGCAAGACCATGTCTCTCCTGGACCCGATGCTGTTGATGCCAGGACTGGATTAAGACCATTATGGGCCTGGTGCTGAGGATTTTGTCCCCACCCACCCCCGGCCAGCCTCCCCCAACCTGGCACCCTCCAGGTGAACTGGACTGTAGCCCCCATCACCCCCAGCCAGCACGATGGAAGTTGTAGTCCAACACCGCTGGTGGGCACCCAGTTGGGGAAGGCTGACCCGGGGTAGTCCGTCGGCGCCCAGCCAGAGCCGTGCATGCTGCTGCTTCCCCGCCGGGCCGCCGCCGGCGCGCCAGTCCTGCCACGAGGCCGTGAGAACCGGGTCAGAGGCAGGCGCGCGCGGGGGCAACCACCTTACCTTACCGGAGTGGCTTTGGCTCTCCCGA
The DNA here is from genome assembly GCA_021292165.1 of Shinisaurus crocodilurus. Classification (NCBI taxonomy): domain Eukaryota; kingdom Metazoa; phylum Chordata; class Lepidosauria; order Squamata; family Shinisauridae; genus Shinisaurus; species Shinisaurus crocodilurus. The sequence goes on from JAHFWL010000433.1 coordinate 180,586, forward strand.
GCTGGACAGACGGGGCATCTCGCAGAGTCGCAGGTCCCCGGCGGGAAGAGCTGCCGCCGCCGCAAGGGAGCCGCTGCCTGGCGTCTCGACGGGCAAGTGCGGCAGCGCGGCAGCGGCAGCAGCCAGCAGGCGGTGGCGCGGCTCGGGCGAGTGGGCGCGCCGCGCGCTGCCGGGCCGGCTCAGCTATGGGCCTATTTTGGTAGGGGCGGGCCCGCTGCCGCTGCCGTGAGGGAGCCGCTGCCTGGCGTCTCGACACAAGGGCAAGTGCGGCAGCGCAGCAGCGGCAGCAGCCAGCAGGCGGCGGCGCGGCTCGGGCGAGTGGGCGTGCCGCGTGCTGCCAGGCCGGCTGTGGGCCTATTTTATGGTAGGGGCCTGGAGCTGCAGCTCCAATAGCCCCTATCTTAATCCGGCCCTGGTTGATGCCGGTGCACATGGCATGGGTGGCTAGGAGTGCCTTCTATCAGCTCGGTCTGATCTGGCAGCTGAGACCACGTCTAGAGAGAGAGGATCTTGCTACAGTCATACATGAGCAGGGGGTGGGACTCGATGGCCTTGTAGGCCCCTTCTATGATCCTACGTGCTGGTTATATCAAGACTAGACTACTGTAATGTGTCATATGTGAGGCTGAATTTGAAGGCAGTTTGGAAGCTTCAACTGGAAGTTCATGTTGCACCTATTTTGAATCAGCTGCATTAGTTGCCAGTTTGTTTCCAGATCCAATTTAAAATGTGTGGCTGTGGGTGTGGCGGGTGTGTGTGTGTTAATTTTAAGGCCCTAAATGATTTGGGACCAAGTTATTTGAAGGACTGCCTGCACCCATGCAAGTCTGCCCGCCCAGGTCCTCAGATCAGCCTCCACAAAGTGTTAGGTTGGTAGGCACTAGAGACGGGGCCATTTCAGTGGTTGCCCCATGCCTTAGGAATTCCCTCCCTAGACGTTTTCCTCTAACTGTGTTAAGTGTGCTTTAGTATATGATTTTATGATTTGTAGTATGGTATTATATTATTGTTTTAATACGTTGTGATCCGCCTTGAAAAGGGTAACCCTGTAAGGCAGTCTATAAATTTGGAAATAAATAAATACATTTATTTTGTTTTTTAAAAAACCCAACAAGCTCAAGAAACAAGTGCTTGTGAGAAATGTCCCACTTCTTGTTTCTCTTCGTTCCCTTTCAGTTTTGCAGATGTTCCTGGGGCAGATAGTTGGAGGTAGCCTATTATTTCTTCCGGCAGATCTCCCAGCTGAATCAGTGACGTTATTCCAATTTTACAGCTACCTGGAGAAGCACCATGTGAACAACTTGGAAAAATATTTGGCCAGATTTGCTAAAGAAGGTAAATGGATGGCTGAAGAGGGAGAGCAGGATTAAGATTTATTCAGGGGCCTGGCAGGCAGTTACAACTTTGGGTACCTCCCAAGTACATGATGGGCTGTTGTGTTGAAATGAGAGAGAAATAGAGATGGCAATTTTGATAATACAATGGAGTGCCTGCTCTCAGTGTTGCTAGGATATTGTTACTTCTTATACTCAAGTACAAAATTAAAAGTTTATAGAAAAAATATTTAAGAACATATGAAGGACCATGCTGGATCAGACAAAGGGTCCATCTAGTCCAGCATTCTGTTCACACAGTTGCCAAACAGCTGCCCATGGGAAACCCACAAGCAGAACATGAGTGCAACAGCACCCTCCTGCCCATGTTCCCCAGCAACTGGTGCATACTACCTCTGATACTGGAGGTAGCATATCGCCATCAGGACTATTAGCCATTGATAGCCTTCTCCTCCATGAATTTCTCCAATCCTCTTTTAAAGCCATGCAAATTCATGGTCATCACTACATCTTGTGGAAGTGAATTCCATAGTTTAACTATGCACTGTGTGTGGAAATACTTTATTTTATCTGTCCTGAATCTCCCACCAATCAGCTTCATGGGATGACCCCGGGTTCTATTATTATATGAGAGGGAGAAAAATGTCTCCCTGTCCACTTTCTCCACAACATACATAATTTTGTATGCCTCTATCATGTCTCCCCTTACTCACCTTTTTTTTTCTAAGCTAAACAGTCCCAGCTGCTGTAACCTTTCCTCATAGGAGAATTGCCCCTTGATCATTTTAGTTGCCCTTTTCTGTACTTTTTCCAACTCTACAATGTCCTTTTTTTAGGTGTGGTGACCAGAACTGTACACATTATTCTAAGTGTGGTTGCACCATAGATTTGTATAAGGGGAGTATGATCTTGGCAGTTTTATTTTCAATTCCTTTCCTAATTATGCCCAACATGGAATTTTTGAGGTTAATTGCATATTTGCTGTAGTTGTCCTTCCTCTGATTATTGAATTTGTTGGCAGTATTTCCATAGAAAGCGATCTGTACTCAAGAAGGCAAGCAGGCCCACAGCTAGCACGCAGCACCCTCAGACAGCTACTAGGGCAGCTGCTGGGGACTGCCCAACACCCAGAAAGGTCTCTCTGATGATGCCTGCACCAGACACACACACCCCCTTTAATTTCCCCTGCTCCAGCACTCTGATTAGCACCAGGTTGGAGCTGGGGTTTTCAGCAGCAGACATCTCTGCATTTATGGTTGAATTCCTCCCTCTTCAGTGATATTAATTGAAGGCCTGCAGCATCCTGGGAGACTGAAGAAGATAAAGAAACTGAAAGGGAAGCGGCTGAACCAGCTACAACCCCTGCCACAGACCTTAAAGCTCCTTGCAGTCCTGCAGTTTGATGAAAACCACCGTGTTGGCAAAGCGGCCACATCATGTCTTTCTCGTGCAACAGCCAATAGGAATTTCAGGGAAAAGGTACTAAGCTTTGCCCTTCCGCTGGCATTTCCTTATGTACCGCATCCAGAGCATATATGCAGATATATGGGGAGGGGCCCATAGCTCAGTGGCAGGAGACAGCTGCTTTGCATGCAGAACATCCCAGGTTCAGCCTCTGGGTTCTCAGAGTTAAAAGGATCAGGTAGTGGGTGATGGGAACAACTTCTGCCTGATATCCTAGATGGACTGTTGTCAGGCAGTGTAGTCTGTAATACCAAGATAGATTGGAGGGATGTACATTCAGAACTCAAAGAAAAAAATAAATATGAAAGAGCCCCATTCATATCTAATTTGCATTTAAAAATTCCAAATTAACCTTAACTATTAGCTAAATAGGATTTTTAAAAATATCCTTGGGGGGGGTTCTCTTTCGTATTTATTTCCATTTTGGATTTATTCGGCTTGACTTTAGTGGTTTATTTGCATTGAACTACTTACTGAAAGTTGGGAAAGAAACAGTGACTGGGTTCGCACGACATGCTAAGCCACGTTTATAAGCCACCATGGCTTAGCGTGTCATCCAAACCTAGCACGATTCCCATAGGAAGCGAACCTAGACGCCACCCTGCGAAGCCATGGCCTGTTGTAGGGTCTAGAAAACCCGCCGTGGCTTAGCATGTCATCCGAACCCAGATGACACAGTAAGCCAGTCAAGTCAAAAGGCCAAGGGGCTCTGGCCGACCTCCTGCCAATGGGAGAGCAGGATTGCTTGCGAGCAATCCCTGCTCTCCTGGCATCGGCTGGAGCGCGGGGGGAAGCCAGCAGGGTACGACCGTGTGCCGCCTGCTCAGCCCCCATTCAAGGCTTGGGGAGGTGGTGCACACACAGCAGGGGAAGGAGCCGCTCTGCTTGCCTTCCTCTAGAGCAGTGTTCTCCAACCTTGGGTCCCCAGATGTTTTTGGCCTACAACTCCCAGCTACGCTGGCTGGGGCATGCTGGGAGTTGTAGGCCAAAAACATCTGGGGACCCAAGCTTGGAGAACACTGGTGTAGAGGAAGGCAAGCCGAGCAGCTCAGCACCCCTGCCCCGTTTCGCCCCCTCCCTGCTGCCACTTGTCAACGGTGCAGAGGAGAGGGGGTAACAGGGTGGGAGAAGCAGGAGAACGTGCCTCCTCTCCTCCCCGCCCACCAGAGCGATGGCCTCACGATCACACTGGCCAGTGGGGGGGGGGAGAAGAGGTGTTTCCCCCCCGGTTACCCTGGGAAGAGGATAAGCAACCCCCCACACCAGCCAGCAGAGGTGCTTCCCCCCCCCCCGGTCTCCCTGCTCGGAAAGGGACGAGCCACCTCGTGCTGGGCTTGGGAGCCCAGCACAAGGCGGCTTGTGTCCCCCACTGCTGGCCAGCAGTGCTGCTGCTCAGCTGAGTGGCGCCACCACGGAACAACGGGAAGGGATGAGGGGAGCCTCTGACAGCTGCCCCAAAGTGCTGCTTGGGCACTTTTTGGCAGCTGTCATCCCTACTCCGCTTCCCTCAGTGCTCTCGTGGTGTCCTCTGGGATACCGGCAGGAGGACCGAGCGGGAGGGGGAGGAGGAGGGAGGTACCCTAACCCCACTGTACCCAATCGTCTCTTGGGCACAGGGGTATTTTAGCCACAGTGCGTGGCTAAAGTTCCCAAAGGGCTTAGGGTGTTGTGCGAACCCTCCCAGTGTTGCAAAATGTTCGGTGCTAGGGGAGAAGCTAGCTAGCTCTGAAAGTGACAGAAGTTGATAGCTGCCCCATTTTTTGGGGGCAGGGCAGCATTCCCCACGCTACCGCATTCAAGTGCAAGGCTCAATATCTCCCTTCATTTTAACAGGGGTGGGGAAAACCTACCCTGCTGAAAAATGGCTGGAGCAAGGTAGAAGCCTACCCCGCACCAAGGACCCTTGGGGCAACAGGCTCCTTGCTGGGGGGGGGGGACTCCCCCCCCACAACCACCTGATTTTGGGGCTGCAGACTTTCTTTCCTTCCATGCAGATCAGTGGAGGTGGAGTTGTACTGAGATAAGTTGCCAAAACAGGAATTGAAATTTGAAACACGAAATGACTAAATCCAAATTAACTAAATATGAATTAACAGTTTATAAAAGGAAGAAATTTTGAAAATAATTTTAAATCCATAAAGCAAAAAGGAAAAAAATGATTCCCCACCCACCCCCAGTACACACCCCAATTAGAAGGAAAAATAGTCTGACTTGGTATAAGGCAGCTTTCTATGTTCCCTGTACAAGGGATGTTGATTGGCAGTATTTCAGAACTTCTATGCTAGGGCGTTTTTGACAAAAAAAACCCCAGTATAATTTAATATTCTGTTGTATTTTCCAGGCTCTTCTTTTTTACACAGACATGTTAAGTAATTATGATGCAAAATTACAGCAAGCCGCATGCCTGGCCCTCAAAAACCTCAGAGTGAGTGTTTTTAAATTCTTTCTGGTGGATCGTTAGAGAAGTGACCATGCAGTCCCATTACAGTATACCCATTTGTTTCACAGGCAGCCAGCAGAGGGGGCAAGAGTCCTACCTGTAACACAGTGAGGGCATTGAAAACACCCCTTAAGACAAAACGCACTGTTCCAGGAGCAAACTACTAGATGATACATGATACATAATCTATCTGATTTTTGTTATGCACGTAGCAAATGCATGGGGAGGGGGGGTCAGGGTCAGAAGTGTTTCACAATGGGGGTTAACCCTTGCCCCTGTTCCATGGTCCCAATGACCCTGCCTCCCCCACCAAAGCCGTGAAAGGGAGCTATCCTCCTGGGGCTATCTTAGCAGCTTGCTTGTGTGTGTGTGTGTGTGTGTGGGGGGGGGCAATTTTCATGAGGGGAAGGGTTAAAAAAAAACAAACCCATCCCATATGGCATGATCCTGATCTTCCCGTTGCAGTTACTATTTAAACAAAAATTAGATACATTAAATCAGGCGTGGGCAACTTCAGGAAGCCCAGGGACCATTTTCACCCACCAGACACCCCCCCCCCCCGCAGGCCCCATTACAAAAAAAGGTCTGCATTAGTGCTACAGAGCACTATATGGGTCAAATCTAGCTTCAAAACAAGCTAAATTTGGTGCAATGGTGCTAATGCAGCTATTTTTTTGGAGATATATATATATATACATATCATCTTTTTTTGCAATTGTGGGGTAGCGGGGGCTGCATGTGTTGCCCACCGCTGCATTAAATGCATACATGTAATTAATGCAGCATCTAGTTTGGCCTCCATTTTCTGTTTCCATGTTCATGAGGTTAGCTGCAATGGGTGGAAAGTAGTCAGTGGATGTGGGAAGGCATTTCAACCGCCTGTAAATCAGTGAATGAATCTTGAAATTAGAAATGATTGAGAAAGGAAGAAAATGGTGCAGTGTAGTGTTTTCCTGTTCAGGGTTCCAGCCAGTTTTAGTTGCTTAGAATCCGTAATGCTGAAGTAGCCGCCCTGCTGAATGGGAGCACAGGCAGAACACATCCGTAAGACACTGTAAAAGTAGGCATTCGTTTTAGTGGGGTTTGTGCAGCTCATCCTAGTGGATTCTTCTCTACCTTATGATTGTATTCCAAATCCAGGTAGGTGTTTGTCTTTTAGCATTGCAGCTAGTAAGTGTGCATATCACTGGCACTATATAAGCCAGTGTTCTCCAACCGTGGGTCCCCAGATGTTTTTGGCCTACAACTCCCAGCATGCCCCAGCCAGTGTAGCTGGCTGGGGCATGCTGGGAGTTGTAGGCCAAAAACATCTGGGGACCCACAGTTGGAGAACACTGAAGCTATGATTATTTTGAGGGGTGCATTTTGCGGTTGTATCCATTGAACCTGGTGTGCGGTGTGTGTGTGTGTGTGTTTGGTATAGTGAGAGAGGTGTTCTCTTGCTGCATCTCTCCAGAGCAGCCACCTGCCTATGCCTTATTCAGAGTGAGGGTAACTCACTTTGAGAGGCATAGGGCAGCGGCGGCATTGGGACCCGTGGCCTTCCTGGTGGTGGGGTGCGTGGGATCCGCTACTCTTCAAGATCCACCTCCTAAGGCAGGGGATTCACCCTGCCTCGTGGGAGGGCCGGCCCTGCCATAGTCTGTGGATCTTCCCCTCCCGAGCAGTGCCACCAGTCTCCATTAACGGTGCCACAGGTTAGCCATCCATGAATTAATGCATTGATGCTAAGAACGGGGAACACTCTCAAATGCTTAAACAGCTGTTGCTGCACTGCTTCTTTTACAAAACAGGGCATTGAAAGTATAGAGCAAATTGCCAGACTGTGTCTATCAGAAACGGAGGAAGTGCGGAACGCTGCCAGAGAAACGACTCTTTCATTTGGTAAATGCTTTAATGATTCTCTCTGCTTATGGATATTGAATGCAAGTGAAGAGCAGAGGCCTCAGAGCTGCTTCTTTTAGGGTTTTTTGCACTGAGATGCAGTACTGCTGGCTCTAAAGAACTGTCCTCCTGCCTGCCTTTTTGTTTTTCTCTCCTGGAGATCATGCAACTTCTTTGGCTATCAGGGGGAGCGGCGTGTGCGTGTGTGTGCGCACGTGCGTGCAATCCTCAGCACTGTTCTGACAACAAGTTTTCTGAGCAGATGCACTGTATGAATGGCTGCTCCCCAAAGAAGTGCACACTACTAGAAACTGTGGCTTCAGTTCCTTTCATCCCATTCCTATAACCCTCTACGCCAGGGTGGGGAAGCTGTAGCCCTCCCGATGTTGTTGGGTTCCAACTCCCATCAGCCTCAGCCAGCATGGCCAATGGTTGGTGGTGATGGGAGTTGTAGTCCAACAACATCTGGATGGACTCCTGTTCCCTTATCCCTGCGCTGTGCCCTGATCCAACAGCTGCTGCCTGCAGCATCAACTGACTGCTTCCTTCAGAGACACAGGACTGAGGTTTTTGCTGCCAGGCAGGAATCACCATTCCTACCTGCTCAACTGGCCCGTAGAGTGAGGATATCAGTTGTCCGTCCCCGTCCGTCCCCCACTTATCATTATAGGAATGGCAAAAATGTCTTACATGAGGGAGTTGCGAGTTTTAGCGAATGCAGCATTTAAACACTCCAGCAGTTGCAAAATTGTAATGAGAGGTGCACGGTGATGGATAAGCTTTGTCCAATCCTAACAGATGAACTTCTTGTTTATTTATGGGATTCATACCCCGCCATTCAGCAGGTTCTCAGGGTAGCTTACAGGAATTTAAAATGACAATAAAACAAATTAAAACACTGCAATATAAAAAAAAGCAAGAAAAGCAGCAATGAGCAGAGATAAAAACAATCACAAGCAGCAGTACTGATAATTAAAAAGCATGGCACAATAAAAACGGGAGTACCTGTTTGCTGTGTAGCAAAAGGACATTAAGGTAGGTGCCTGATGAGTCTCTCTAGGGACAGCATTTCACAGTTTGGTGCCACCACTGAGTAGACTCTTTCCCCTGTAGCCACCTGCTGTACCTCATATGTCGGGGGCACCTGAAGAACTGCCTAGTATTCTGGTTCCGGTAGGGCAAAGAATGTATCTTATTATCAGCCCACCCCTGGTTCTGCGAGGGAGATACATGGATTCCTGCTTTTGACATTACACAGCAAGCAGGGGTCACTCATCTCACCCACACCCTTCTTTGTAATAACCAAAGTGCTATACACTCCATGCAGAATGAGGCAGTAAAATTCTGGACTGTGACACCAGTCCACAGGTATGGGGGTGGATGGAAGTGTCATGTTTTTTTTTTAAATCTTCCTCCACATAAACACACTCGACATTCATACCAAAGTGTTAGTCGCTGATGGGAATTGTTAATGTGGGGGTGGATTAAAAAATATGGCCTCCCCCCACCAGTAGTCTGACATGGTATAGTCCAGAATTCTACCACCTTATCCTGCATAACATGTAAATCAGTTCTCAGTATGTTGCCATATGCACAGCACAAGTCATGCTGATCGAGCGATTGGAGGGCCAATGTACTTAAATCTGAGTTGCAAACACGCTTACATTCCTAAATCATATACATTTTATCTACTGTATACTTTAAACTAGTACAGGCTATAAACAACCCAGGATGAGTCTTTCAGAAAGGGACAGTTAGGTGCACACCCCTCCTCCCGATAAAAAGTGTGTAAAGGCGGTAGGTAGGTTATAATGCAAGCTATCTGTTCTGTAGTCCAGCAGTGGAACAGTAATCAAAATCGTGTTAAAATCTATGGAACTATTTTAAGGGGCTTTCTCCAGAAGAATTGGCTTTGGATGGCAGCCCAAAGTAACGTATTTTTCGCTCCATAAGACGCACCCCCCCCCCAAATAGGGGGAAATGTCTGTGCGTCTTATGGAGCGAATATTGTAAATAATAATAATTTTTTAAAAAAACTTTTACATACCTCCCTCTGCGCGCCTCCAACCAGTCCGGCGGAACCGTGGAGGGCTTCTGGGTGGAGCGGGGCAAGCCCCCGCCTCTCAGCTGATTCCCCCTATGTGGCCGCTTAACAGCTGATTTCCCCGCGGAACAGCTGATTTCCCCGCGGAACAGCTGATTCGGCAGCAGCTCAGGGTAGGCGTGGGGGAGTCGGGAAGAGGCTTTTTGGCGGGCCCGCGGCCAAGCCGGGGCTTGACTGCGTGGCGGGAAGGAGGCACCTGCAAACACCTCCTTCACACGCTTCAGGTTCCTCAGCTCGACGTCCCCTGAAAGCAGTTATTTCCAGCAACCAGGGAGGGAGGGAAAGGTATTTTAAGCTAGCTGGGGCTCCAATGTTTTAATTATTTACCATGCTGTTTCTGTGTTTTGGTTTTAAATGCTTTTAGGATGCAATCCTACGCGTGTTTGGGGGGGGGGGAGTCCTACAACTCCCAGCATTCCCCAGCCAGCCATGCGCAATCCTACGCATGTTGAGGCAGAAAAAAGCCCCGGGGCTTTTTTCTGCCTCAATGTGTTTAGGATTGTGCCCTGAGCTGTTGATGTTTGCTTTCAGCTTTCAGCTACTCTGACCCAGCTGCCTGCAGCAGCAGCAGCACCACCAACAGCGGAGAAAGCGCAGGGTCGGGAAAGCCCTCCCTGCTCGGTTCTGTGACAGTGGCAGGGTTTTGTCGTCATTTCACCATTTGGTTCAGAATATTTTTTTTCTTGTTTTCTTCCTCTAAAACCTAAGTGGGTCTTATGGTCTGGTGCGTCTTATGGAGCGAAAAATACGGTACTTTAAAAATCATCCACCCCTACTCAGCTCTGCAAAATGCTCCAAGTATTATATTTGAATTCTCTGGATTATTGTTGCTAGAGGCCATTAGGACACATCCTGAACCTACTTTGCAGAAGAAATACTTACCGTACCATGTGGTTGTGTAAATTGGTCAACACCGCAGAAGTGATAAGCACCCAGAAAAGGAAGTTATGTGGAAGTGAGACTTTACTTCCCAAACATTGGCATCTAACTCCCTGGTTTGTCTGCCCTTTTCTATGCAGGTGAAAAAGGAAGACTGGCTTTTGAAAAAATGGACAAAATCTGTTGTGAATTGAGGGATACCATGTATCAAGAAGCTGAAATTGAAATTACAGTATTTTGAACAGGATCTTCAAGTGAAGGCAGCTGTTTTGTTCATCCTGGGTTTGCTTTTATTACCACGTAAATGGCCACAGAGTGAAGACCAAAGCATAAAGAATTGTAAATCTGTCTCAGCTGTATTTTAATATCAGAAACCTTAGAGAAAGGTCAGTTTTCTGGGTTTCAGCACAGCTGGCAGGTGTAGAGTCCTGGTGGCTCTGCTCTCATAACCAGCAGGTACTCTGAACTATTACGTATCCAAATTCCCCAATCTTCAGTATAACAACAAAAGTTAAGCCTGCCGTGTATTTGGATTGAGAAAGCATAATGCACTGAAGTTCTCTGTACTCTATTCTCAGTACGGAAAGGAGATCAAACAGCTTCTTTTAAAACTGTTAAGCGTTTTCTCGTGAGTATCTCAGAATTTCATGGTGTTGAAGCAGGAAAAAAAACACACTGGAGGGATCAACCTGGGACTTCAGTGAGCGGCTGGCATTAAAGAAGAGACTGCTGCCCGCAGCTTCAAGTCAAGACAAATATACACCCTTCTCTAGGCACAGGAAGAGATGGAATACGGCATATATTTATTCATTTAATCTTGCGGACCAAGACTTTCAATAACAGTTTTCTAAAATCATGAACTAGCTGCAGCAAGTTAACCTGCAATGTTTCTTTGGCCACCTTACTGTGGCAAAAACTAAAACGTGGGGAGACTTGTTGTGACTTCTTTATTCACTTCTGACAGTTAAGCCTCCCCACGTCTAAAATGTCATCCAACACCACGAGGTAAATTATACCCCAGGTGCATTTTTTAATTGCAAAAACTTACTCAGAAGTAGATGTACAACAACGTAGTCCTCCCAGGGGATTGTCATCTGCATGGTGGTGGTAAACAGTGTCCCCAAATTTCAGCCACTTACCATTTAGTTTTCTTTCTACACACAAAAAGTGCCTAGGACAAACAATGTCATTCGCCCAATACCCTAAAAAAAATTGTTGGTAAGTTCACTTCTTCTATAACCACACATTTGGATCTGTTTCGGTGACATTTTGCTATCCCATTCCCAAGGTACATGTGAATGTGGTTTGGGGTAGTAGAAGACCCCCCCCCCCAAACCCAGTTATGTTGTTTATTTTTGTCCCTGAAGGTTAAAGTACACACACCAATATCTAGTGCCAGATGATACAAAAGAAAAACTTAGAAACTAGCTCTGCCCATTTGAGTGCCTAATTCTTGGTTTATGACACGTTTAGATCAAAACAAAGAACTTTTTTTTTTTAAAACCAAAGTTTTTTTTTCTGAACTCAGACCTACTTCTGAGTAAATAATTTGGGCTTTGATTTTATGGGGGTGCTTTTCCTGTGGTTGGTAATGAGAAATACTGAAGTGTGTGCAGGCTTCCATCATTGGACCATGGCCTTAATGTACATATTTTATATTGTGTTTGTACTTTTCAGTATTTATTGCTGGGATTCGTTTACATATTCTTTTCTTTGAAAAAAGTTTTATTAAAACATTTGAAAAAGCATTTCATTTTCCTACATGTTATCCTTTACATAAACACAAAACAGTGGATACAGTTAGGGGAGATGCTTGAGAGGAACAAAACTATTCCGATCTGATAGCAGAGGAAGGCAGATAGGTGCCGTTTCTGGCTTGGTACTCAGCCCTGCTGGATGAGACCAAAGGGCCATCTAGTTCTGTTCCGACAATGGCCAACCAGATGATTATGGGAAACCCCCAAGCAGGGCATGAGCACAATAGTTGCAAACACTGTCTGGATTCAGACAATATGATAACCCACATCATAGCTATGAGTGTGGGTGTTGTTGAACCATGGGTTGCTGAAGAAAACCCATGGTTCATTGTTGGGTTGTGAACTGTGGGTTGTTCACCATTGTTTGTTATCTCGGCTGGGTTCAGACAACAGTTCATAACCCAACAACAAACCATGGGATCTCTTCATGGGTTGTTTGTGGTTAACAAGCCATGGCCTGTTAGCATAGCTGGGCTCAGACAACACAATAGCTCACGTTTCAACAACAACCCACACACAATCCTGGAGTGTGGGTTATTGTGTTGTCTGAACTAGAGGGGGGCGATCTGTCCACCACCTGACTTGCTGGACACTCGGCGAGTGCTGCCGCCACACCCACCAAACCGGGCCAAAAGCGGACAGCAGCCAAGCTGCTCAGCAAACTTCCAGGTTCCCGGCAGAGTGCTTTTGACGTAGAAAATGGCACAAGATATGTTAAAAGCGGCCAGTTTTTGTAATGCGCAAATTGCAGCCATTTTAAATATATCTTACACCATTTTCTACGTAAAAAGTGCTCGGCTGGGAACCTGGAAGTCACTTCCCCAGCTCGACTTGGGAGAACATGAGTCGAGCCGGGGAAGCAGGTAGGTGGGAGAGTTCAGGGGGGGTCAAGCCTGGCGAGTTTGCTGGACTCCCCCCCCCCATGAAATCCTAACATATCTGAACCCCGTCAATATGTTCTCTTGTATGCTGTGTGGGGTTTTCCATTAGTAAACTGCACAGGTTTCCTACAAACTGCCTGCGTTTTTTCTTTTCTTTTCCAGATACTGGGAAAATGGTGGCCCAGCACTCAAACTGGGCAGTAGCCAATGTGACCCTACTGCTAATGTAAAATATGTTTTCCTGGCAAAGGGGTGGGGAACCTCTTTCAGCCTCCGGTCCAAATTCAATTTTGGAGCCATTCTCATTTCCCAATGCTGGGTGGGGCTGAGGAGGGTGTGTGGACAAAGGCAGAAGGGATAGGGCCCCATTACAAAAAAATAGATACCAGCATATCTTTAGCTTAAAGCTATTACTGCCAGTAATTAAGCCTTAGGGGGAAGCACTGCACAAAAGCTGTGAAACCACAAAATGATTGGTGGTTGGGGGAAAGGAGGTAGGGCCTGGGGAAGGGGCGTGGCTCTCTGGGGAACCTCAGGGGCAGACTGGGACCCCAGAAGGGCTTGATTTGGCCCTTGGGCCTGAAGTTGCCCACCCTCGCTCAAGTGTAAACGACCTCTAGGGCAAGTGGTCATTTATGCTGGGCCAACATACTGCAATTCGGATTGGACACTGCCCGTTAGCTACAGACCCTTTCACACATACCTCTCTGGAGATCAGAAACTGCATGCATACAAATGTTATAAATTAACATGGCAAAGTCACTCAGATGTTTGTTTGTTTTAAAGGAACTAGAGAAATTCAGGGAAGATAGCTAATAAGTCTATCAGCAGGTGTGATAGCTAAATGAGACCTCCATGTTTAGGTGTAGTATACCTCTAAATACTAAATACCATTTAACATCTACCTAAAGCCACTGGGAGCTATCATCAGGAGGTTTGGGGTGTGGTGTCATCAATATGCGGATGACACGCAGCTCTACCTCTCCTTCAAGTCCTCACTGAGGTTGGCCGTTGAGACCCTGTCCAAGTGCCTGGAGTCAGTGGGTGGCTGGATGGGAACATGCCGAGGCTGAACCCCGACAAGACCGAGCTACTTCTGGTGGGAGACAAGGGGATGTTGACCTGGTGCTGAATGGGGTACATCTACCCCTGAAGGACCAGGTCGGCAGCTTGGGGGTCATTCTAGACTCCGAGATGTCCATGGAGGCTCAAGTGTCAGCTGTGACCCGGGCGGCGCTGTATCAACTCCATCTGATACGGCAGCTGCGCCCCTACCTTCCTAAACATCTGCTCCCATCAGTGGTTCATGCCTTGGTCTCCTTTCGCCTAGACTACTGTAATGCGCTCTACGTGGGGTTACCCTGGAAGACGGTTCGGAAGCTACAGCTGGTACAGAATGTGGCGGCTTGCCTGATTAAAGGCAGCCGCCGGCGAGACCACATCACACCAGTGCTGAAGGAGTTGCACTGGCTACCAGTTGCTTGCCGTGCCGAATTCAAGGTGTTGGTTTTGACCTTTAAATCCCTGTACGGCTCCAGTCCAATATATCTCAAGGAGCGCCTCCAGCAACATCAAGTAGGCCGCTCAACAAGGTCTGCCACAGACGGCCTTCTCCTTGTCCCATCAGCCAGAGCAGCCTGGCTGGTGGGGACTAGGAGGGCCTTCTCTGTGGTGGCCCCCAAGTTGTGGAACTCCCTCCCCAGTGACCTTCGCCATGCCCCCTCCTTGATGAGCTTCCGCCGGGCCTTAAAAACATGGATTTTCAGGTGGGAATATGGGGTGGGTTAGAATTTTTTTTAAAAAACTTTTATATTGTTTTAATTGTGTCTGTTTTAATTGTGCTTTATTGTATTTTATCTTGTTGTACATCGCCCAGGGTGGCCGGCCAGATGGGCGATTTAAAAATATAATAAACAAAATAAATAAATGCCAGGGTCATACAGTAGTAGAGTGTGTCCCTTTTCTGCCTTACTTGTGGGCTTTCCAGAGCTGTGACCAGCTGACCACAGGATATAGAACAGTATTCTCCAACCTTGGCTCTCCAGATGTTTTTGGCCTACAACTCCCAGCATGCCCCAGCCAGCTATGCTGGCTGGGGCATGCTGGGAGTTGTAGGCCAAAAACATCTGGGGACCCAAGGTTGGCGAACAATGATATAGAACTAGACGGCCCTTTCATCTGACCCAGTAAGGTTGCTCTTGTATGTACTAAGGATGAAGTTCCCAACAACACTCTTGTGTCTGGTGCTTGATACAGCACCTAGAATCACAAGCACAGTCCTGACCAAAAATACCAACACTGGCTGTTGGGTGCAATGTTAACTGAAAACGTTGGCTTGCATATGGGGCGAGTGTGTGATTTCTATTATTATGTTTATTAAACACCTCGAAATAGATTTCTCTAGGTGTTGTACAGTATAACAGAAAATTCAAAACCAGTAATGTTCTATTGCACTTATCTCCCCAGTCTCGGTCCAAAGACAAGAATAGTCTATCTCTGCAGTACTCAGTATACTCTTCTCTATATATGTCAGCCTTCCCCAACCTGGTGCCCTCCAGGTGTGTTGGGACTGTAACTCCCAGAATCCCCCAGACAGCAGCTTTGGACTAACTCCAGATAGGACAGGCCTGTGGCTCATGCTTGCTCAGCTTGTCTGAGTGTGGAAAGCTAAGCAGGGTCAGGCCTGGTTATTACTTGGATGGGAGACCCCTCCTCTAGTTTCCTGCATTGAGCAGGGGGTTGGACTCGATGGCCTTGTAGGCCCCTTCCAACTCTATGGTCTATGAATCTATGTAGCCATGCCATGCCGCTTCATTCAGATGTTTATTGCTGTATCCTACCTCTCTCAAAGTTCAATGTGCACACCCAGTCACAAGCATCATTTTTCCATAGCAAATCCCATTGCACTCAATCAATCCTAAAAGCAACAGCACAATTAATTTCTTCCTCTCCTTAACCAGTTCCCCTTATCCCCACCATTTCTGTTGATGTGATGAAGAAAATGCACATCATGACGATATCCTAGACACTATCCCAAATGTTTGGGAGGGGAAGAGAAGCAATTAAAAACTTTTGGTGCTTTAAACCAAAAACATGGGTGTTTTTTCCTCCTTTAGGCAACAGCCCCTTTTGGATGCAACACGAAACCATTGTTAAAGCACTATGCGAATGAGCTTTGCGCTGATACTCCCTCACTCCCCTTCTAGTGCTGTTGAGAGGAGATAGAAAGCATGTTTCCATTTTTAAGCCGACTTCCTTGTTATGTCCGAACCAGAGGAACTCTGGCTAAACAAACTAGGGTCAAATCATGGTTGAAGAACCTGGCTTGCTGTTAAATCATAGTTTGAATGTAACAGGGAACTCTAGTTAGTTTAAAAGTGGATGTGGATGTTTCCAATCATCTCCCTACAACTCTGCCAGAGGATGGAGTAGGCTGGGACTGAGCATGCGAGCCTAAGGCCTGCTGAGTCTTGTTCATGTAGCACTAAACTATGGTTAGAATTTCATCTGAACGGAGCCAAAGTTCAGCACTTGTTCTGTTGGCCCAAGGACCAAGCTGCAAGTGACTTTAATCACGAAGTTCTGCCTTTGAGTGCAGGGTTGTTTTTCACAAATTGCCTGCATGGGCTCTGGATTAGGACCCAGCATGGGGTGTAGGAGGGCTTTAATCCTTTGTTCCATGCTATGGTCTTGATCTGGATTGTCCCCCCCCCCCCCCCATGGCTGGCAATTTGTGAAAAAAACGGCACTTCAAGGGTAGAACTACATGACAAAAAACACATATTATTCGGCCCCAAAGCACATGTTTTGAAAGGTTCAATGCAGAACCTTTGCAGCTGTGATTTAAAAAAAATAAAAAAAAGGAAGTGGAGAAGAATCAGACATGTACTTCTTTACAAAAGAATTTTATTGTTGCAGCTAAAATGAGAACTGAAAATCTGTATGGGAAATTGAAAAACTGTACAGTTTTACTGAAACTGTGTGGTCATTGCAGCGCCTTACACAAAAGACAATATACCTGAAAACGTATTATACCAAAACATTTAGCTTGGTTTTTTTTTTTTTAATTTTAGTTTGTTTTTTTTAAAAAAAGTTTTCTATGGCAATCTGTAAAAAAGAAAGACCTGATGAGTAAATATTTGCTTAAGGCATATAGCAGAGCAGCTCACTAACTTTCTAACAAGTTTAAACATGGATATTTTTTCCATTCCCGCCCCCCCAAGAATAGGTTAACCAGTACATCCACTTTGAAATGCTACTGTATATACACACCCAAAACTACTACATACATATACAGGACATCAAAACAAAATGCTTACAGTTCAGCATTATAAGCCTTATACACACCTCACTGGGCTTGACTAGGGCATTCTACTGTATGTTTTCACTACAGTACAAGTCTTTCTTCAGTTCAAATGGGTAAAAGGCAAATAGTGATGCCGGCAGGCCTAAAGGGACGTGGTAGCTAGAGCTGATTTCCCCCTCTTTCTCTGGATAGCAAGAAAGATCTTTAGTTCTCCTTGACTAAAGGGATGCAAGTATGGTACAATCAAGTCACACTGTGGATTCTACGGAGAACATTCAGAATTTTCAACTATTCCCTCCTAGGAGGAAGAATTATTACAATTCATTTATCACCCACAGTTATTTTCAAAAGCTTTGACTCTTCTTTTAAAAAAACAAAACAAAAATGTGTTCTCTATAAAACAAACAGCACAGACTTTTAAATCTCACTTTGGTTCTGGTGGCCTTTGCAAAAAAGCGTCTCCCTTGGAATATCAGAAGACAGCTCAGTGTATGGGCACCTCATGTTTCAGCTATTTGCTGGAGAAAACTAGCATGTGCGCACAAGAGGGGTGTGAATATGGCTTTGTACACACACTGGAATGTTTCTACTATACTTACTTGGCTGAAACGAGTGGTATACAACTGGGTTACATGGGCATAAGTAGAAAACTGAATAGAAAGTCATGCCAAAGATTAGGCAAGATACAGGCTACCTGTTTTTTGTTTTTTTGTGGGTTTTTTTTTAAAGAGCACACACACCTACCAATCTATTTGGCTGAATGAAGACACTTCAGCAACACCCTTGGATCCACAGCCATTTAAATGATCAGATCATGCAAGTATAATTTGGGCACATCAGAAAGCAGAAATATAAAATATATATTTTCACCTTTCAAGCACATGGATTTTGATCAGGACACTTTTAGGAGACTTTATACATGCATTTGAATAAAAATGGGATACAAATGCCGCTTTTGAACAATATCCCACTGAATGAGAGTAATGGGGACAAAGCAATCACATACTGCATAGTAAAATACACAGATGAGCCATTATATATTATACCATTTTCTATACTCATATCAATATTTTTCATGTTTCCAATATTACTATTAAATATTGACCACTTAACAATATTCCTCCTTTCAAATTCTGGTCTGAACAACAATCTCACAGGTAACTACTTTGTAAGATTCCCAGTACTACCTGAGGATTTATTATTGTACTTTTGAAAAGCCCTTGATGCAAGCTTTGCTTTTAAACCTTTTATTTTTTTTAATCCAACCTTTCCTTCCTTCCTCCTTCCTTCCTTCCCAAGACTGTTAATTAACATCTCATTGGTTCAAGGGAGAAAAAAGAGCTAAAGTTTGCAAGAGTTGTGGAGAACAAAAATAAATATGGAGTGAAAAGTCTACTATGACATAGATTTTTTTTTAAAGGGGATGGAGCCTAAGTGCTATATAAGTAGAATGCAGAATTTTCAAAGCGGTGATTAGTTGCACTGTAGATCAGTTGTCATGGCTTTACTTTGAAACAGCTACAACATTCATGAATGAATTTGTCTTGGTCTCTGGACCATGGGCAAAGGATTCCTCTGTGTTATTATTTCTGGTGCTCACAAAAAGAGGGGTTGACAAAGTCAGTTTACTAACCAAGTCAACAAAAACAAAATACATGATTGGTCAAATTTTTGTCCTCCTCTTAGCAGCTATGGTCAGTTAAGCTAGGCTGTACCAAAAACAACTCCCCCCCCCCTCAAATTTTCATCTTTACATGGAACAATAAGTCTATGGGTTGGATTCTCAGTCAATTTGTCATACTTAGAACAGACTTGCTGAAATCAATGGAACTTAATTAAGTTAGTCATGAGTAACTCAAGTCCCATTTATTCCAATAGGTCTACTCTAGATACAACTAAATCTGGATCCAACTCCATGGATGATCACACCCTTTTCTGCAGAGGCAGAAGGTTCAGACACTTAAAGTGCAATCCTACACATGTCTGCTTAGAAGTAAGTCTTACTAAGTTCAATGGGGCTCAATTTCAGGTAAGTGTGTATAGGACTGCAGCCTCAAGCCTGGCTACTAAACAGTACTATCTTAAACCAAATAAAAGCCAATCTTGAAATCTTTGTTCTAAAAAAAAAAAAAAAGCCAACAAAACTAAAAACCACCAGTATCTTGCGAAATGACTAGCAGATCTGGAGAGGTCTGCTCACCTTTTCTCCAGAGCCAGGTCTGCTCACCTTTTCCCCAAAAGGAAGCGGCACCCAGCATTAGCTACTCAGGATTTATTAAGAAACATTACCAATGGCTCTCTGTAATAAGGAGATTTATTATTATTATTATTACTTTTAAACTCTTCTTGTTCTATTTTGAACACAAAGCACATTCTTCACATGGCAGGTCTAGACTGAAATTGCATTTTACATTCCAAATAATAAAGCAGCTTAAAAACTGGTCCTTTCTAAAGCAAGTATCTGAAACAATTTTTTAATGCTGGTGCACATATTTTGGTTGCATTTCCCTTCCCCTCCTCCAGAAGATTGGTAACTATTTGTTTTTTTTGTTTTTTTTTAAAGAAAGTTGATGGTGCAATGCAATCGGCATGTGCGCACAAACAGAGTGTAATAGAAGACTTGCAATGGGTGGCAGTGGGTATGGAGAAATACAGTTCGTTTTGTCTAAGAGGGAGGGAGAAAACAGTAACGCTGATCTTTTGGGATGCCCTGAGCGATAGCAAGTGCCCATTATAGTAAACGTGTAAGGAAAGCAAAATCTATTTGAGAATGATAAAATATATCCCATATTACCTGCACCGCCAAAAAAATCTCAAGGTACAATCCAACTTCAGGGTAGTGGTGGTGGTACTATATAACATCTATTCACTGGAGCTCCTGAGCAACAGCCAATTTAAGTAATAGAGGTTATGCAGAAGTGGTTCTTTAGAGACTGAGCCTCCGACTTTAAAAGGCATACAGTAAAGAGCTCTCTCCTCTCAAAAAAGTTGTACATTCTTCAGGGGCGTGTATGTGTGGGTGTATAGTGGTGTTTTAAGGAACCCAATCATGTATCTGGTGGTTACATACACAAGCAGTTTTCACTTGTGCCTAGTTTCTTTTTCTTTTTTTGAAAAACAACAACAACAACAACAACACCAAAAGAACAAAAACTGGCTTTAAAGGACTAAAAAACAACAATGTGTTGTAAACTCTTATTATTCCATTAAAAAAAAAAAAAAGGAAAAATAATGAAAAACACAAGAGTTATTTGGCATATTCTCTGCTTACTCCTGAATATCTTAAGGCCCTGAGATTAGAATATCATGTTCTTGGGACCATAGGGCTAACATTAAACCCTAGTGCATCAACTTTCTCTTTAAGCCCTAACCAAAGTTCCAGCTTCTCAAACTTAAGATATACTCTTCCACTGGGACAAGGCTTGGTTGCCCCCTTCAGCTTTCTTTTATAGAAACAAGTTAAACACTGGTGACGTTACTGGCGTTTCGGTACCATCGCCGGCATGTCCATCAATGAAAACATACCCTGTAACAGAGATATGCTCCTGCTGTCAGGAAAGTGAACATGCAGATGTTGACCAGAAATGGTTTCCAAGTTGACATCATGTTGTCGTCATCCTCTTCTTCTGGCTTCACCATCTCTTCACTGCGTGGTGAAGCATCAACAGTTCTCTTCCTAAGCTCAATGTCTTGGTTACCTCTGAGGAACAAGAGTAAATATATTCTGTTCAGAAGGATTCCTTGTCACCTGAGGAAAGGAACTACAAGGCACATGCTTATTTTGTGAGGTAGATGGTAAGACAGGAAAGGAACAGAGGTTTCCAGGTACAGCAGACAGCATGGCAGAATGACAAGGGGCGATTCCAGGAGAAGGGGGCAGAGGGGAAAGGATCCATGTCACATAAATGATGAACAGACATTCTTTTGAACTCTTAACATACACACCTTTATGTCATATGCGGGCTCAGCTTGCCTGAGCGTGGAAAGCTAAGCAGGGTCAAGCCTGGTTATTACTTGGATGGGAGACCCCTCCTCTAGTTTCCTGCATTGAGCAGGGGGTTTGGACTCGATAGCCTTGTAGGCTCTATGCAGGGGGGTTGGACTCGATAGCCTTGTAGGCTCCAACTCTATGATCTATGAAATCTATGAAATCTTGTTTTTGGTAGGCTAAATTTTACTCCAGTCTTTTTACCATTATAGCCAACTGATAAAATAGTTAATCTGACTCAAATGGAATGCTATACCTCGGGGACCATTGTTCAACTGCAGAATTGCCCAGGTTAGCGCCGAAGGTACAGGGAGAGGCTTGAAGGATAATTACTGAATGAGGAGTACACCCTAAATTTTATCAAAAGGTAAAAAAGTGAAAATCTTTACTGGAGTCAAGGAAAGATTGGTGGGATACGGAAGACCAAGCCATTAGTCTTCCTTCAATGTCCATCAGTGTGGTCCTGGGGAAGTCATTCCCCATTTCCATATATTTCCCTTTGTGTGAGAGAAAGAACTACTTTATCTGGTTTGTGTTGTGAGATGAGAATATGGGCTCTGAAAAGGCTGGATCATTAAATGATAAATACTGAGGATTTAAAAAAAAAAGTCCCATCAATTACATCTAACCACTGCCACAAGACAAATTAAAATTTCTCTTAATCTTCTGTTCCATGTAACTACATTGAACTACCTTATTTTTATTGCTTTCTCTGTTTCAAGCATTAATGTTTTCCACACAAGCATTCAATAGCTGATATATGTGAAAGGCTCACGTACAGGAACCAACAAGGGCACTCTTGTGCATTTACACATTACAAGACTCTCAGCCTTGACACAGGCATATGCATACCAAAGAGGTTCTGCTGGAATGTGCTTATGACCATGCCAAACAATTCTTCAGGTTTTCAGCACTGCATAGGCCTGTGCCGAATGAATACTCTAATTCTGACATTCACTTAGAATTGATACTATCATTCATGAAACAGCAGTGACATCTAGTGTTCAGAAGTGCACCTTGCTTCTCTCCCACGCTTTTGATGAGTAGTGCACTCTGTTTCTGGAGCTTTTAAGTTACAGCGGTTTGGACTGACAGGTAACAAGCCCTCCAATGAAGAGATAAAATCTATGTTGAGCTTTAGCTTCCTCTAGCGGAGTAGAAAGCCTTTCATCATCTCTAAACTCTCTTTAAAGAGACAAAACAGTTCTCTGATATTTTGCAATATCAACTGAGGGTGGAACTACATGTTGTGGTTAGTTCCAGATTTTTTTAGAGACTTTTTCTCCTCTAAAAAGGATCGCAGAACTACATCTAATTTGTAGTTCCACCCTGACAATGTTTCAGTTCCAGTAAGAATGTTTCAGTTCCACTGAGAAATGGAGACTGCTGAGTAAGTGACCTCTTTCACTCTCATCTAGTGCAAAGATTAAATAGGAACTTTAAAAGCACATTTTAATTGCAAGACAAGGCATCTGCCCTTCAACGTCTTATGTGAACTGATCTACTTTCCTAATTTTAGCATTTTCCATTTTCAGAAGTTTTTGAAGTCACGTAAAAAGCAGGTTCAGCTGTTTTCAGAACTATTATTTGACTTCTTTAAGAATTATAAATTTATAATACGATTAGGCCATATAAATAAGGTCATCGCTTCGGTCAAGAAGTCTGTGGATGGACTGAAGCTTAGTAGCACTATTACTTTATCCATCTGAAATTCTTTTAACTGTTTATTTGAAGTCAGCTCTCTCTCCCTCCTGGCAATTTTTTTCTGCTAGCTGAGAAGGCTAATGCACAGAAAGGGGAACTTCCCAAACTTTTTCATCCCTTTCCTCTCAGCCTTCACATCTCTATTCTTTCTACACTGATGTATGAAACAGCAGCACATCTAGTGTGGTTTGGGAAAACATCTAGTGACCCAAGGACAACTTGCTGGCTGCACAGCTGCTGAAAGTCTGCTGTAAGTGTTCCAAAATAATCCTTCCCGACATTACCTTTCCATATCTAGTTGTTCAGGGGGACATCCCCCGCCATCAGGAACCTTCTCCTCCAGAGTGCTGACTGAATATGTGACTTCCTCCTCAGCTACCTGAGGCTTTGGAAAAAATTCCATGTGATCATGCACTTTTCCATTATTCAATTCTGAGGTTCGTTTGGGTGGCCTGGGTGGTGGGGGAGTATGTTCTGGTGGTGGATCCAAGTCCTCTTTAGAGAGCTCTTTCCATTGCTCCTTCAACAGAAACAGAGACTTATTAGCCTTCTCCAAAATGACAAGCAGAACAAAACGCATACGTTTTGCTGGAACTCAGCAATTAGGAATTTACTGGACCATTAACATGTTAACATTTTCAAGGAAGAGTTACTGCAGTTTGTTGTGCCTACTGCAAACAAGGCTTAGGAGTACCTGAAGAAACTGGCTGCTACCCAACAGACACACTTCCCCCGCTAGAGTCTTCCTTGTGCTACAAGATAAAGGAGGAAGTGGGCAGGAGAATGAGCCACTGCAGCATCAGGACAGGAGTTGCTTTCCATGTGACATCTTGCTGCCCCAGGGCTGTAAAACAACAAGAACTGCTTCTGGGTCAGGCAATGGCAACCACCCATGTGGCATCCTATAACCTGGTTTATGCTTGTGTGTCTGCAGCAGGTCAAGTTGTGGGTCATAATATTTTAGTGCATCTTATCACCTTTGGATCCCTTCAAGTCCTACGGTTCTATGGACTGATCTTCCATAAAACTCTGGGCACACATAAAATTGAAGACAAACTATGACATACTCAGCACGCTGCTAGTGACACTCACCTGCACAGATGAGTCTCCCATAATAAATTTTGCTCCCTCTATAACAGCCAAATAAGAAAAACGAAGCTGGTCTGCAGTCTGTATAAGCCCCATCCGGTATTTTCTCATTTCTAGAAGGACCTGCTTAATGTCGACAGAAGAAGGATCTTTCCTTTTGTCCATCTGAACAGAGAAACATGACACTTAGTTTATGCTCTAATTTGTTTTAAAAATGGCGGGCAGTATCCAACGCTCCCCTTGTGCTAGCGAGAATGACCACTGCTGCAATGAGAAGCGAACGTTCTAGCAGCCAGAGCAGCCAGAAACTGCCCCAAACTAGCATTTACGGAATGGGACAAGTCAGCTTGCAGATGGGAGCTCCACTGTGCTAGTTTTGGCTAGCTTCTGGGGTTGCTCTAGGAAGCGCTAGCTTCTCGTTGTGTCCGCGGTCATTCTTGTTAACGCAACCTAATGAGCGATGCTGCCCTGCGCATTCCTGCTTTCCCCCCAGAAACTTAAGTTCAAGGCAACTTACAGAGTGATACATCGTACAATATTTTAAAATATATAGAACCCAAACTCATAAACGCAGAAATTGCAAGAAACCAGTATTAACGTATCAGGCAGGAGAAATAAAAACAACTTCCGAGGACAGCAATCATAGAGACACAGCATTAAACAAGGTTTAATTAACTGCAAAGCAACAATATAGTGGGGCTGGGTTCGCACCATCAGGGAAGAAGCCACGGTGGCTTCTTTCCCCCACCCCACGTGCTGGATGCATGCCACCTCGTTTCCACAGTTACCCTTGCTGGGCAATGAGGTGGATGGCGGCGGCGGGGGGGGGCTTCCAAACCACCCCACAACCCATGGCTTGTTCTAGGGTTTTGGGGTAGTTCGGAAGCCACCCCTGCCACCCACCCTTGCTGGGTTTGGATGGCATGGCAACCTGTGCCCGACAAAGGTAATGATGGAAATGAGGTGGCATATGTTCAGCACATGCAGGGCAGGGAAAAGAAGCCACCATGGCTTCTTCTCCTTTTCCGACTGTATGAATCCAGTCAATTTCTCCATTGCAGGACAACTGGAAGACTCTAAGTCACCTAAACAGCCAGAACTTCTATTACTTGATCTGCAATCAGAATGTATCACTCGTAGTTCCAATATTTTAGAGCCCCAGCCATCATTGGGTCTTTCTCCCCTCATGCCCCTAGAACTAGACAATTTGAATCCTGATTGGTATAAATAACTTATTACCCAGTTGCACAGAATGAACAACATTCAGAGAGGCCAGGGCTCTGTGTACTATATGTTTTTTTTAAAAGCTACAATGCTGTTCCAAAGCAACACAGATTTCGGAAAACGTAAAGCAGAATTCTGCAACATGAATAAATCTGCATATATTTGCTATTTTACATAATTAATTCTGCTTCTGATCGCTCTTTTGCCACTTCCTGTAGCTATGTAGAGCCCAGATGGCCTGACCCTTAAACATCTGCTGTGATTTCTCAATTTCAATCTCAATTTCAGCCAGAAGGACTAGGTGTGTGTGTGTGTGTGTGTAGTACCTTAAGCTTTCTATGATTAAGAGAGATCAAATGTCATGCTTTTAGTGATGCAGCCACTGAAATGAGTAATACACAATGATCTCTCCAAGACACATATTGGCCAGCCAAACATCACTCTCCTGAAATGAAATGAAGGCTGCAGCCCTAAACACACTAGTCCCACTGAACACAGTGGGTCTTACTTTCAAGTAAACATGCACGGGATTGTGCTGTACAGTTCATAGAATCATAGAAAAGTAGAGTTGGAAGGGGCCTACCAGGCCATCGAGTCCAACCCCCTGCTCAATGTAGGAATCCAGGTCAAAGCATCCCTGACAGATGGCTGTCCAGCTGCACCTTGAATGCCTCCAGAGTGGGAGAGCTCACCACCTCCCTAGGTAGTTTCCTGACTGTCAGGAAATTTTTCCTGATGTTTAGGTGGAATCTGGGTTCCTGTAACTTGAGCCCATTATTCCGTGTCCTGCAAACTGGGATGATCGAGAAGAGATCCTGGCCCTCCTTTGTGTGACAAGCCTTCAAGTACTGGAAGAGTGCGATCATATCTCCCCTCAGTCTCCTCTTCTGAAGGCTAAACATGCCCAGTTCTTTCACTCTTTCCTCATAGGGCCTTGTTCCCAGTCCCTTTATCATCCTTGTTGCCCTCCTCTGAACCCTCTCCAGTTTGTCTACGTCCTTCTGAAAGTGTGGTGCCCAGAACTGGACGCAGTACTCAAGATGAAGCCTAACCAGTGCTGAGTAAAGGGGAATTATCACTTCATGTGATTTGCAAGCTATACTTCTATTAATGCAGCCCAAAATAGCATTTGCCTTCTTTGCAGCCACATCGCATTGCTGGCTCATATTCAGTTTGTGATCTACCACAATTCCAAGATCCTTCTCACTTGTAGTATTGTTGAGCCAAGTGTCCCCCATTCTGTAACTCTGCATTTGGTTTCCTTTCCCCTAGGTGCAGCACTTGGCATTTATCTCTATTAAATTTCATTCTGTTGTTTTCGGCCCAGCGCTGCAGCCTATTGAGATTGCTTTGAATTTTGTTTCTGTCTTCCAGAGTATTAGCTGTTCCACCCAACTTTGTATCATCTGCAAATTTGATAAGCATTCCCTGCACCTCCTCATCCAAGTCATTAATAAAAATGTTGAAGAGCACTGGGCCCAGGACCGAGCCCTGTGGTACCCCGCTCGTTACCTTTCCCCAGTTTGAGAAGGAACCATTGATAAGCACTCGTTGAGTCCGATTCTGTAGACAATTGTGGATCCACCTGATAGTTGTTCCATCTAGCCCACTTTTAGCTAGCTTGCTAACCAGGATATCATGAGGCACTTTGTCGAAAGCTTTGCTGAAGTCCAGATATATTATATCCACAGCATTCCCACAGTCCACAAGGGAGGTTACCCAATCAAAAAATGAGATCAGATTAGTCTGGCAGGATCCATGCTGGCTTCTAGTAATCACTGCATTGCTTTCAAGGTGCTCGCAAAATGACTTCTTTATAATCTGCTCCAGAATTTTCCCAGGGATTGATGTCAGACTGACTGGCATGTAGTTCCCAGGTTCCTCCTTCTTGCCCTTTTTGAAGATGGGAACAACATTTGCCCTCCTCCAGTCATCTGGCACTTCACCTGTCCTCCATGATTTCTCAAAGATAATAGACAGTGGTTCTGAGAGTTCTTCTGCCACTTCCTTTATTACTCTAGGATGAAGCTCATCAGGCCCTGGAGATTTAAACTCGTTCAGAGTAATCAGGTACTCCTTGACCATTTGCCTATCAATCTCAAGCTGCAATCCTGCCCCTTCAGTCTGCACTTCAGGTTTTCCAGGGACATAAACTCTCTTTTGGGAGAAGACCGAGCCGAAGTAGGAATTGAACACTTCCGCCTTTTCTTTGTCTTCTGTTATCAATTTGCCATCCTCATTGCGTAGCTGAACCACCATTTCTTTCCTCTGTCTTTTACTGTGCATGTATCTTTCTGAAGAAAGCTTTTTTGTTGTTTTTAGCATCCCTGGCTAACCTTAGCTCATTCTCAGCTTTAGCCTTCCTGACATTATTCCTGCAGTTCTGTGCTACCTGCCTGTACTCTTCCCTTGTAGCCTGGCCTTCCTTCCACATTCTATATGTGTCCTTTTTTGTTTTCAGGTCATCTGAGTTTTTTGTGAAGCCACGCTGGCTTCTTCTGTTGTCCTCTGCCTTTTTTCCTTGTGGGAATTGTTTGCCATTGTGCCTCTAGAATTTCCTTTTTTTTAAAACTCTCACCCCTCCTGGGCTCCTTTTCTCATTAGAGTCGCTTGCCATGGGACCTTACTTATCATTGTTCTGAGTTTATTAAAATTGGCTTTCCTAAAATCCAGGGTACGCGTTTGGCTATACTCAGTTTTTGCTTCCTCTAGAATCAAGAACTCAAGTATAACATGGTCACTTCCCCCCACAGTTCCCGAAACTGCCACTTTATGCACTGTTGGTTAGAATCAGGTCAAGATAGGGATGTGACCGAGTAGCCCGGCAGACAGGAGCAAGGCCCGAACCGGGCCTGCTCGTGTCCGCCGAGCTACTCGGCCACCGCGGGCTTACCTGCAGCAGGCTCTCCGGAGAGCCTGCCTCCCCGTCCGCTGGTCCCGTCGCGTCCTTCCGGCGCGGAGGAAGTGACGCGATGGGACCCCCGCGCTCTGTTTTTGGCGGGGGAAACCAGGGCAACAGGGCTGTTTAAGCCCTGTTGCCCTGGTTCCCCCCGCCAAAACAGAGCGCGGGCGGGGCTCCGGCAGCGGCGGCGCGGAGGCTGTGGTGGGGTGGCGGGTCCGATGGCTGCGGGGTGGTGGCGGGGTGGGGGTCCGGTGGTGGGGTGGTGGTGGGGGGCGGCGGCAGCGGCAGCTCAAGCGGCGCATAGAACGCTCCGCGCCGCTTTGAATGGCGAGATCAGCCGCCGCCTTGAGGGCCAAGCCAGGAGCGAGCCACGAGCCGACTCCAGGCTCGGCCCCACCACTATCAAGGATAGCCGATCCTCTAGTTCCTTCCTCCACTTTCTGTAGGAGGAAGTTATCAGCAACACAACTCAGGAATTTCTTGGAGGGGCCATGTTTGGCTGAATAAGTCTCCTAACAGATATCAGAGAAATTGAAGTCCCCCATTACTACCACATCATGCCTCCTTGAAACAATGGCAATTTGCTTTTCAAAAGTTTCATCCTCGTCTTCTCCTTGATTGGGAGGTCGGTAGTAGACTCCGACTGCCATGTTCATTTTATTCTTTGCCCCATTTATTTTAACCCCGATGCTCTCAATGGGGCTGCCAAGCTCCTCTTCCTGTATCTCTGTGCAGAGATACGTATTTTTAACATACAATGCAACTCCACCTCCCTATCTGTTGCTTCTGTTCCTTTTGAACAAGTTATATCCTTCAATTGCTGTATTCCAGCCATGGGAGTCATCCCACCAGGTTTCAGTTATCCCTATCAAGTCGTATTTGCCCTCATGTATCAAGAGTTCAAGTTCGTTCTGTTTGTTGCCCATACTCTGGGCATTAGTATAGAGACATCGAAGACTATGTGCTTTATAGTCCGACTTTTTTCCTACAATTCGTCCCAGAATCCAAATCTCTCGTGTCGGCACCACCTTCGTAGCCAGTCATTCACTTGGAGTATTTTTCTTTCCCTTTCTATTCCTCTTCCAAGTATGATGATGACTGGAAGGATGGATGAGAAAACTATCTGTGCCCCAAAGTTCTTGAGTTCCCTTCCCAACTCTTCAAAGTCTGCCGTGATTTCTTTGTAACTCCGCTTGGCAGTATCATTTGTACCCACGTGGAAGAGAATAAAGGGGTATGTGTCGGTGGGCTGTATGAGCCTCGGCAGCTGCTCTGTCACATCCTTAATCCGTGCCCCGGGGAGACAGCACACCTGGCGAGTCCATGGGTCTTCGCGACATACTTTGGCTTTGCACTGGAGACATCCCCTGCAGGAGGGAGTCTCCCACTACTAGTACTCTTCTCTTTCTCTTGCTGTAGGCCTTGGTTTGATTGCCTCCACTTGACTGACCTTCAGCCTCTTGCTCGCTGTCACGTTGGGTGCCAGATAATTCGTCCTCTGCAGGCTGTCCTCTGCTCTCGTCCTCAAGTACCTGGAAGCGGTTCCATAGCTCCACTGCTTCCACAGGCGCAGAATGTCTTCTAGTTCTTCTGCTCCTAATACTCACCCTTTTCCAGGGAGTTCCCCCTACGTTATTTCCCCTTGCCTCAGCAGTCTCCGACTCTGCCTCATCCTGCCGTTGTCCTTCTGGCTCCTGTACTACGCTTTGCTGCTGTAGATCCATCATTCTGTCTAAGAACTGTTCACTTTCTCTTATACCGCTGAGGGTTGACACTTGCTGCTCCAGTCCTCTGACCTTTTCTTCCAACAGCGTGACCAGCTTGCACTTGTTTCACGTGTAGGCCATGTTGATCTCCGGCAGGAAAACAAACATTGCACACACATTGCAGGTCATCACCACTGCAGATTCCTTTCCTTCCATAGTTCTCTGTTCCCTTTATGTTTCTGCCTTTCTTTTCGTACTGGAATGGCCGGTGCCTTGTCCTGCCTTCCCTGAATGTTAACAACAGAGTCCCCCTGGCCTATAAGTGTGTGGTATTAGAACAAAACAAACAATCTAGGAAATTTCTTAGGGACCTCCCCCTTGACCTCCCCAGTTATAATCCTCTGCGCATGTACTTGCTCAAAAGATTTTTCTTAAAAGCAGTGGGACCCATTTCCATGTAAATATGCTTAGGACTGGAATGTAAGAGGGAGGGGAACAGAATAGGATGCTCCCCCATGCTGCTAGCTGTGTTAGTGAGGAACTTTGGAAAGGGCCATGAGCTCTGGATATAGATGCTCAAAAATAATTGTAATAAATCTGAAAATTAAGGCAACAAGTATTTAGAATTAAGAGGATCAAACTAAGCATTTTCATAGTTCTACTGCCAATAACAAGAACACATTTATTGAAACAAGACAGAGAAAGAGTGGGTGGTAGCTATTGACTAACAGAAGACAGACCTTACCGAAAGCTAGGTTTGTTCTAAGCTTTGAAGTGGAAATACAGTACCAAAGGATGGGATTTTTTTGTAGACCTCAAAAGATTTTTTCAGCAGCATTAAAAAACAACGGTTTGTGTATTGCCCCACACACTCCTTTTTTTAGGGTGAAGATTCACAAGAATTGGACAGTAATTTATACGGGCCTCAATGTGGACTGCCCACATCACACATCAATTTAACTGTCTGGTGGAGGTGAGGGGGTGTGCACCGTGCTCTTCCATGGCACAAAGACGGCTGCCAACCCAGCATGTCTCTAAAATGGGGCTATGCTAAAGCAGAGTTCAGAGAGACGTCCAAAACTGTCATTATATAAGCAGCTTGCCAAAGTTTCCAAAAGATATTCTGCTCTGCTCCAGCTGAGCCAGCACTGTTATCATGTTAAACGTGTTTGCCAGCACTTCCTACAAGCCGTTCTTACCAAGAGGAGACAAGTATCAACCAAACAGAAAGTTCCTGATCTTCCAATTCCCGCACTGCAGTGCACAACAACAGGCCCGTGCTCAGGGCTCAGCGACCCCGACTCCCTCACTTTGAACAGGAAGTTGAGGAACGAAGCTGGAGACTCGGGGACTCCAAAGTCTGGCCACGTTGTATAGTGAAAGTGAAGGATTTCTCGCGTTTCATGTGTCTGTAAATTACAAGGGGGAAAAAAATGTTTTCACTTGGGGTTTCTTGAGGATGAAAATGCATCTGCAATTCTGGTTACTGTCTGAAATAACGCTTCAGTGATTAGGAAACCAACATTCAGCATATTTTCATAATCCTTGTTAAAAACTACATCCTTGCGCAATGTTATATTGATTGACTGATTTTCAAAGAACATTACAAAGCTGATTTTGAGGCTGCATGTGACCAGGCATTTACTGCAGGAAGGGCTACAAGTTTCCTTACACATGTTTCACAGGCAGGAGTCCCACAGAGCATGTGAAACTCTATTGTCACAACTTCCGTTGTAATTTACAATGTTCTAGGGCAGGGGTGCAGAACCTTAGCCCCAAGGCCCAAATGCGGCCCTCCTGGGGTCACAATCTGGCCCTCTGGGGTTTCCCAGAAGGCCCCACCCCTTCCCTTTGCCCCACCCCCTTTCCCCTGATCACCTATCACTGGGTGGTTTCCCAGCTTTTGTGCAGTCCCCCCCCCCCGAACCTAAAAGGCTGAAATAATTCTCCTAAGGCATAGCTACTGGTAGTAAGGGCTTTAAGTTAAAATAAGCTGGTATTTCAGTAATGTCCCTTTTGCCTTTGGCCCCACCCACTGCTGGGATGACCCCCCCCCCCGAGAGTTTCTCCAAAATGGAATTTGGCTCCCAGGCTGAAAGTGGTTGACACTGCAAACCACACGTGGCATGGGCAATTAAGGAAATGAGGCAGCGCACAATCAGCACACACGGGGTGGGGCCACTGTGGCTTCTTTTCCTTTCCCAATCATGCGAACCCATTGTCATATCTGTAGCTATGAAGATCATATATAACATGTAATAATCCTGAGGTTTGCCTCCTCATGGAGTCTTACTCCTTGGCTCTTTTGCTTGAGTCATCTAGCGCTATCTGTTTTGTATGCCTCCAGTCTCTGCTTCCACTGAACAAGTGGTGTGATTTACAAGCAGTATTCTACTGTATTCTGCATTGGGAATGTCACTTGTTGGAATACATTCACATCCTATTTCCTCCCTTAAGCATTTACACTTTACCTTCAAAGGATCAGCAGGCATTTTCAGGGGCCTAAAAAGACACTATATGCTGTTCAAAGTGCTAGGATGGTGGCTGATGGTGCATTATAATATCTTCTTGTAACGGTTTCTAATGCTATACACTGACTAGGCTCCGCTCCGACAACACAATAACCTACATTCAAGGGTTGAGTATGGGTTGTTGTTGAACCATGGGTTGCTGCTGAAATGTGGGTGATCGTGTTGTCTGAACCCAGCCACGCTAACAAACCACGGTTTGTTAACCATGAACAACCCCACGGTTCAAAACCCAAGAATAAACCATGGTTTCTCTTCATGGGTTGTTCGTAGTTAACAAACCATGACTTGTTAGCACAGCTGGGTTCATACAACATGATAACCCATGTTTCAACAACCCATGGTTCAACAATAACCCATACTCAACCCTTGAGTGTGGATTATTGTGTTGTCTGAACCCAGCCAATGGTTTATTTCTTAACAGAACCTTGGAAATATGAACTAAGCAATCAATCAAATGATGCATTCACAGAACCACTTGCAAACAATACCAACTTTGGGGGGCAGGGGAGGAGGCTGGCATGGCAAACCTGAGGGACACTGAAATATTGGAGAGCAAACTTTTAGAGCTATGAATAGAATTTCTTTCCTTAGATGCCCATAATGCAAGATTTTCCATTATGCCCATATCTTCATCTTGTTCATACAATAAAGGTTTGTATTTTAAGATAAAGAAAATTACGGGTTGGATCCAGAGTTCCATGAGTAGTGTACAATTGGGCCTCATATCTCCCTTTCCCTTGCAGCCCACCCAATTTGCTTGGGTGAGCTGCGAAACCGTCTTGAACTGTGTGGAAGGCAGTGCTCGGAGCCACAAAAAGTATTAGCAAACAGAAGGGCATCTTTGGATTTAACAGCATATTTTTACACCTCTAGCTGCATCAATATTAGATACACTATGACTAAAGAATGGTTGCATATGTGATCCTTAAACCAGTGTGGCAACTGCTTAAATGCTAGAATGCATTGCTCTCCAAAATCAAGACAATGGGAATTCTGTTATGTCAGCATTTGAAAACTATCAAAGCACTGATGGAAGGGGTCATCAAACATCTATGGTTTGATGTTTGATAGAGCAGACTTCCCAACATGGTTCCCTCCAGAGGTGTTGGACTACAACTCCCATAATCCCACAGTCTGCCAATATAGAAGGTCAATATAGCAATATATAGTTTTCTGAGCAGGGGGTGGGAGGTAAACGGGGAAATGACACCACTTGATGCTTTTCCATACTTACTGTGAGGTTTTCCAATTCTAACTGTCGTACTGTATAATATGATTTTATATCTTCTGATATCAAGGTTAACGTGAAGTTTGTATCCTCAAAGAGCATTTCTTTCTCCTCTTTTTGTGGCCAGTACTGTGCACATTTAATCTAAGGGAGGAGAGAAAAGCAAGCAAGACTTGTGCACAATTCTTTAACAAAGAGAAACACAGAATTTTTAAATTATACCGCATCATTAACATGTATGTTGTTTCATAGGGAAAAAAAAGAAACAGCCCTCCCTTCTTCTCCTACTGGGTGAGCACAATCTATTAAACACCTAAAGGAAGACTTGCAGAAATGAAAAAAAAAGGGTTGCTGCTTCCCACAGGTAGTTTCCTCTTCTAAAAGAAGAAACACGACAAACAAGGAAACAGGAGAGAGGAAGGAAATCACAATGTGAAGTCCTGAGCAAACAGACAAGCCTTTAAAATGCTTCTTGAAGATGACTGAGGGATCATGGCAGATGTCAGGGAGATCATTTATAAAGGGCAGGGATGGAACACACACTGTGCACGCTGTAGGGTGGAAAGTGGCTCAGTGGTAGAGCACATATTTTGAAAGGAGAAGATCTTGGGTCCAATATGAAGCATCTATACTTAAAAGGATTTCAGGTGGCAGGACTGTGGGAAAAAACTCTTGCTTGAGACCTTGGGAAGTTGCTGCTGATTGGAGTAGACTGTACTTTAATATACTGTAGCTTCGTGTGCATGCGTGCATGAGGGGACTGTGTCCATGCCTAATAATTTAGGATGTAATTCGTAACCACTAACTAGAAACCCCACTGATTAGTCCTTAAACCACCGCAACCAGTGTGGCGTAGTGGTTAGAGTGTTGGACTGGGACTCGGGAGATCCGGGTTCTAGTCCCCGCTCGGCCATGAAACTCACTGGGTGACTTTGGGCCAGTCATGGACTCTCAGCCTAACCTACCTCACAGGGTGAGGAGAGAGGAGGAGGAGGATTATGTAAGCCGCCTTGGGTTCCTTGCAGGAAAAAAGGCGGGGTATAAATATAATAAATAAATAAATAAATAAATAAACCATGTATTTCAATACCATGAACTGTTACTGGGTACTGGTTTCTGGAACTGTTTTGAGAGTACAGAACATACCAACTAAGAAAACCTCATTTCAACAAGATTGACAACAGAGACAAGGCAACAAAATTACCTTAATGATTTATGGGACACTATTTAGCGAACACTTAGAAGGCTACATGCACAAAGCTGTAAGACTTTAATTTGGAAGCAAGAGACAGAATTACAATTGAGTTGTCCAGTTTTTCTCAAAAAATCCCAGCCTTATGAGATCATTTTGATGACATATGGGATAGCTTAAAGGTTACAATTGTTTATTCTCACTGAAAATGAAGCCTGAGCATTTCAGTTACCTAAACTCTAGACTAATCATAGTAATTTTCTCAATAATTTTTTTCCAGGAAATCCAAGTTCACCATCATTCACCAGAGAACCAAGGGCCACTGGGAGGCTACACCCCCTGCCTCCCAGGATAAACATCATTGGCAAGGGGGAGACCAGCCTGGCCCCATACATCGGCCAAAGAAGGAACAGCTGCAGGGAGCTTGTTTTGCCCTTCCCTGCCAGAAAAAAGAAAAGAAAAAAAGAAAAAAAATCTATAAGAACCTTGTAACTAAGAACTGGTGCCTGAGTTTTGCTTGCTTCTTCCTCCTCCCTCCCAATCCCTTTTCCTTTTGTGTCATGTCTTTTAGATTGTAAGCCTGAGGGCAGGAACTGTCTTATATTAATCTTTGTAAGCTGCTCTGGGAGCCTTTTCTGGCTGAGGAGCAGGGTAAAAATGCTGTAAATAAATAGTAATAATCATTAGAATGTTTACATACTACAAACCCGAAGGTGTCCAATGCTTGGAAGGGGGGAACCTTTCTAAAGGATCCTGGAGCTAATATACTTAATTATTAAATCTACAATTGTGTTTATACATGCTTGTTGAGAACATGTCCTGCAGAATTCAAAAACAGTTGCTCTGGCTAGCATTATGAATCAATTATACTTGAAAGAGCATCATAGATTTTAGGTGTTCCATTTTCAGTGTAATATCCTTATTGTTTCTGCTTTTTCTACCATTTGACAAAGAAATGATTACCGGTACACACTTTAATTACTGATTTAAAAAATCATCAAACAAGGGATGGTAATACTGGAGAACTTTTATAGAACAGAAACCAGTGTGATTCACAAAAGAAGAGCTTCAGGCAATAGTTTACCAACCCACAACACATTTTATTCAGAGAAAATTAAGGAATGCCATGTAGGTTAGTCCATTATAGGAGGTACCAAAGTCTTTCTTGCTCTAACTCCTGAACAGTATGACTCAGCTGGATGTAGCAAGAAATTACAATCTTCTGTACATTTATTTTTAATTACAGTGTGCAAGTGAATTCACTCCCTGTACAATTTTTGTACCAAATGGTTGGCAAATAACATTTTTGCCAAGTTCCCACTGAGTATCCCCCCACAACAGTTTGTTGAGAAGCATTAGCAGGCTGCCCCCGAGGGATCTCAATAATTCTGTTCTTTGTTCAAGCTTACTGGCAGTGGAGAAAGAGCAAGTGGGGGTGGGTGGGAGAGGGAGGAATGGTTGAGCGTGCGGTTAAGGCACTTCTCTCTTTTTTAGATTTGTTTCACTACTCGTATTACCGTAGAACTGGAAACCTCCACTCAGCAAGACAGAGGTTACTGCAGAAGACTTCTCCAGGTGGAGACAATTCTTCTCTACCGCACATAATGATTCATCCTCCACTTCAAGGAGGGCCAGTGACTGAAAGGACCAGTGACCAGGACTTTTTAAGAACTCCAGTTACGTCATTTATTGGAAGTAGTCAACTGACTGTCATTTGGGAGGAAAAACAAGGGCAAGCAAGTCTGGCAATACATTTAAGGGTGAAGGCAAATCTTCATAGAAGAAGAGAGCTCACAGTGCATCACTTAATTGTTGGGTGACAATCACAACTAAAATGAGTAACACCCATACCAACTAACAGTACAATCTTATACATGTTTACTGAGGCATACGACCCACTGTACTCAATGGGACTTACTCCCAGATAAGTGTGTATGGGATTGCAGCTTAATTGTATGCCAGTTTCAGCCATTAGTCTTACCTATTCCGCCCTCCACCGCGCCATGCTCTTAATGTTTTCTAAAAGTGCTGTATGAACATTCATGTGTTTATATGTTCATTTGTCACATTATTATTTTTTAATGAGAAATTGCTCTCGGGATTTGGGGGACGGGGCAGATTTTTGATGTCATCCAATCAACAGGCCAGCCAATCAGGTCCACGAACGCTTTTCCTATAAATTTGCAGAACTGGTTTTTTTTCCAGAGCTTGACCCTGGAGAGGAATAGGTATGCTTGCAGTGAAAGCTCTTCCAGATTAATCTTTATAAATCAATGGGGCCATTGTCCGTCTTTTCCCTAAGGTAGCTGGGCAAGTATTTTCTAACTATTTTAGAAGTGGTTTAATCTGAGTTTACAAATTGTGCTCCAGCCATCCCCACAACTGTTTATGATGAGAAGCAAAAATACATTATGCAAATAAATAACATGCATATAAAATGTTTGCTGAATTATTTCATTGAAAAGTGCTTTTAAATGAGCAGCATAGTTTCAGAAAGAAGAATATGGGGAAGTGATGGCCAGTAAGGCAGAATAAGGAGAGGAATATGAAAGGAAATTATGAGAGAAGGAAATACCATAAGCTATACCAGGCAAAGAAACTTCAACCTTCTCAACCTGCAACTTTCAAACAGTCTACCTTTAGGGAACACTTTCTACACTGACTTATCTGCCAAGGATTGCTTTTAGGGCTGCCATAGAACCCCAGTAAACTGCAGAAGGTTCTGAGGCATGATTCTGGGTGCATGCTCATATAGCCAGGCCTGTTGGGTCTTACTGTTGCCCTGTGAACTGAGTGTGACCTAGAACAGAGCCAACACGTCCTTGTGGCTGCACAGTGCAGCAAAAGAGGCTCAAAAATAGAAGACAAGCTATCTGTAGGAACATAGGAAGTTGTCTTCTACCAAGCCAAACCATTGGCCCATCTACCTCGGTGCTGTCTACTACACTGACTGGCAGCGACTCTCCAGGGTTTCAGGCAGTCTTTCCCAGTTCTACCTGAAGATGCTGGGAAGTGAAGCCAAGTTTTTGTGTGCAAAGAATGCGCTCTACCACTGAGCTACAGCCCCTTTCCATAAAGCTTACCTGCCATTACTGATGTTCTCATTAAAGGACTTATGGAAAGCTTTTGAATAACTTCAGGGTTCCTTGGAATTAAGTGGAACCTTTTGCCTGAAGCAACCCAAGGGCTAAAAATCTGTCAAAACCACATGCCACTGAAAACTCCCAGGTGCCAGGCCAGGTAGATACTGGCTTCCATGCTAAAGTGTAGAAGATGGACATTCCTGGCTACAAGACTCCCCTTCACCATGACTGGTGCTTCTGGACACAACTGCTACAAACATTAAAAATGCATGCTTTCCAGAAGCACCTGCATGACGGCAACTGAAGTCAAACGTGTTCTCTCCTAATCCCCGTTGGATCCCAGTCTTTAATATATAGGCAGCAATCACAAGAAAGCATGTAAATGGTTCACTTCCAATTTGTAGCATCCTGTTTACACCACCTGCTTGTGTAGGACTAGGGTGGGCAACTTGTGGACCTCTAGTGGTCCCACTTGTGGACAACTCCCATAATCCCTCACCATTGCCTATGCAAGCTGGGGTTGATACAGGTTGTACGCCAAAATATCTGGAGGGCCACAAGTTTCCCACTTCTGGTGTAGGACCTCAAAGCAAGAGTCAATGTACTTGAAATTCCCAGAAAAGTGTAAGTGATACCTCAGTGTGAAAATGAATTGGATAAAATACCTCTTTACTGACAGAAAATACCAATACTTAGAGCCAGTGTATAGTGGTGAGAGTGTTGGACTGGGACTCGGGAGATCTGGGTTCTAGTCCCCGCTTGGCATGAAACTCACTGGGTGACTTTGGGGGCCAGTCACTGACTCTCAGCCTAACCTACCTCACAGGGTTGTTGTGAGGATAAAATGGAGAGGAGGAGGAGGATTATGTAAGCCGCCTTGGGTTCCTTGCAGGAAAAAAGGCGGGGTATAAATATAATAAATAAATAAATACTTAGGTCTATTTATACAACACAGCTCATATGAATGCATGCAGGTAATGACACAGTTTGCTTTTCTTTTGCATATAGGGAAAGGATAGAAAAGACAACAGCTGAAAATTTGGTCACTAAAGGTTTCACTTCTAGTGGCTAGGAGTTCAAACGTGTGTTAATGCTGTACTAAATGTGCATGATGTTTGATTTTCAATACGAAAATGACTATTTCAAAGGGTGCAAGCATGTCTGCAAAATTCCCCTGCCTGCCTTCAGCTCTTTCGCACATTTTTCACACCTATTTGCAATCACTGGTCCTCAATATGCTGGTGCTTCAGAGGCATTCCTTTAAATACCTGAAGGGGCTTCTTCGCTGTGTGATCCCAGGCAATTAGGGATCACATAGTGAATGTATCATCATCACTTGCCCACATATCCAGATCTCATTGGCTACATGATGAGGGCAAACAGGGCTGC
Source organism: Shinisaurus crocodilurus (assembly GCA_021292165.1). NCBI lineage: Eukaryota > Metazoa > Chordata > Lepidosauria > Squamata > Shinisauridae > Shinisaurus > Shinisaurus crocodilurus. The sequence continues at coordinate 219,671 of JAHFWL010000433.1, forward strand.
TATATTATTATTTTTTCCAGCCCTGGTGCTGTGTGCTGATACACATAAACTGATCTTTCTTCCATGAATATTTTCACAACTTTTCAAGCGGCCCAACATGAACCACTCAAAATGAGAAGTGCTTTTTTAAAGGTGTTAAAATGTTCATGTAACATTTTAGCCTTACTGCCTTACACTGGTTACTACCTCTCCATGAACTAACTAGAAATCAGGAAGGAGTGGAATAAAATCCAAATAAATAAATATGCTCAGTTCTCACTATACCGAAATGCTGAGACAGCAGAGAAGCTAAGGGAATAATTTCCTTCCACTGGGTTGTAGCACGATCATACCACACTCGTATTGCAAACTTACTTTCTGAACTTGGAAGATTCCGTTGTATTTCTAATTCCCTCAACCAAGACCTATTTTTCTTCATTCTAGGCATACACAGTCAGGTAATTTTCTATAAATGTTTTTAACAGAAAAATAATTTTGCCACATTTTAAAAAATTTGCATGCACGATGTACCCATGATCCCAAAACAAATAGAATTTTTTTTAAAAAATGTTTTATTTACTCACTGATCCCTTTTCCATCACTCTGTTAAGCATGACAACACCACGGCTTTTCTGTTCCCAAATCATCTCCCAAAAGTGAGCGCAAGTATTTGGCAGAGGACCCTGCGAAGATACAGAACCTTCAAGAGGAAGCAATATTCACGTGGTACGCGTTCAGAGTACTGTAGCCAAGCAACAGTTATCTAGCAGTTCTGCTCTCACAGTGAGCAGCTTCTGTTTTTAGATATATAAAATGCATCATTATTTTAAGTGATTACCCCCCCCTTCTCATTGTGTAGTTGCCAAATATTAATATTTAAACATACACAAGTTTTCTAGGCAAATATACAAGGCAATCAATGTCCCTATTTGCCAGAAGTGAAATGGGAAAGAACAGTTCTAAGACAGCTTGCCCAGAAAGAAGACAAACATGCCACTCTGTAGGATGAATGCAAGATGTTTGTCCAATCAACGAGACTTATGATTTGCAGAGATGGGGGACAATAAAAGCTAACTGCTAGGAAGTTCAGCTGTCTTTAACATTTCATGAAAAGTCTTGGCATAGCACTGATAAAGGAGGTCAGGAAGAGTTTACTATTCTTGCTAGATGTTTACCCTAGCCACTTTCAATGCAACCTCTCTTATAGGTCAAAGGTTCTTCCTTTCCCACCAGTGTCTTATGGATCAATCCATACTGTCTTGAGGTATTAAAATATAATTACAGAAGAGCTATTCAGGATTTAGGCTGCAATCAACCAAGAAGAAACAACCTAAAGATGGGACTTGCTCCCATAAGGCTTGCAAGTGCAGTGACATGACCCTTGAAAACGCAGGGCTGATTGTTAAGTGGCCAAACATCATTAGTCCACAACTGACACTCAATATCAACCAAACGTACATTGTATCCTGTAGGAATTAAAGTCAATAATCCAGATCAGATATTGCTAGGATTTGGAGGCAGAAGGATTTTGGAACTGCTAGGTCTATCCAAGTTCAGGCGATCAGGCACAAAAGTTTCTTAGAGGGTAGCACTTCGCAACGACATTTATCAAAGGAACTCCAACTGAATTTTGCTTTTGTTGGATAGACATTTTGGTACAAAATCCTGAGTCCTGTGGACTTCGTTCACACGGCTATTTTCAATATGGTAAAAACTCTGCCTTCAAATGTTCATGTTGGAGAGTGGTACTGCAGAAGCATCCTATGTGGTAAGATCATTATTTAGGACACATTCATGTGGAGGCTTTCTAAATCATTCGAAAAGGTGCTCTTGACGCATAAATAGGCCCCTGATGATCTGATACTGTGCTGATCCCCTTTCAGTTCAGCCAGACATCAATACAATCTATGCCATGTGTGTGACCACATACTTTCCTTACTGATGTTTCTAGTTTACTGTTATTGTCCTTAGTTTTAATAAAACTTAAAAGCATAGGAATGGCTCCCTCAACCTGTGCATATGGGCATTTCCCAAATTGGTATTAACATTTCTCAAGACTCCTCATACACGGCTCAGTAAGACAGAAACCAAAACCAGTGTTAGATCTCTTAGCAGCTCAGGCCCAAACCAATCAAAGGAAAGGGGTTGGAGCAGGGCCATATGAACACATGAGTAATTTAAAGTACCTGAGGGGAGAAGATTCTATCAAAGGAAACAGCTTCGGAAAGAGAAAATTACACGATTGATCACATCATCAACTATCAACAGGAAGGGTGGGGTGCACAGCTTCCTGTATTGTGCTTTTGGGGAGTAGATGATTTGATCCTGGTTCAACAAAAAAAAAAAAAGACATATGCTGGGAGGAGTCACGGTGGTGCTTATACTTCACCTGGAAACTGTTCATTCCTCCACTAACAAGGTCAGTTTCTGACAGCCACTGAGGAAAGGATTAAAATCCCCACTGCTTTTACATACATGACCAATTATTTAGCTAGGAAAAGGGAGGACAAGATTGTGCACTTCTAAGTTACTTGGACCACAAAAGCATGAAAATACTCTGTAGTAAGATATGAAGAAAAAGCAGCCCTCTAGCACCAGAGTTCCTGAGTGGAGCTATCTGAGCACAGAAGATGTTGGAATGCTTAACTCATAACTACAATTTATAATTCTAGGTATACAGATGACAAAATGAAAAATCATTTCATGTATAAGATTGTATATACTTTTTCAGTCTTATTCCACTTAATGAAGCCATACACTAAACTAACAGAAACAGTGTTTATAAATATACTTTGCCGAACGGGTTCCTAAGTCTTTGGAATTCATATTTCATGTTACAGGTTATCCCAGGGTCCAGCATAATAGATCACTTGCAGGACCTCTTTTCTAGCTAGGTCCCCCACTACTCAACTGACTTCTCCTAGTATCTGTATCTCATAATTTGCTTCTCTACAGTAGTGAAATGTTGCCTAAAAGAGGGGACTAATGCATTCCACCAGCTTTACCATGCTACACACAAATTATGGGCTCATGAGCTTCAAAGATTGGGGAACAGGAAAAAAAGACTAATAAATGTATTATCTCTCTCTCTTGCTCTCCAAATCACTTACCTGTGTGAGGATGTAGCTCCTGTGTGCCTCTTTCATTGTTATCAAGCTAGCATTCATATAATCATTATCACCCTGCTGCAGCTTAATTCGACTGTGGTCAACTACAGAATGAATAGAAAAAAAGAACACTGTTGGGACACCTGTGCAGTATTCATTTTATGCTAAGCATCTTATTTAAGAGCAGGGCTGAACATCTTTCATTTCCAGACAATAAAGTACAAACAGCCCCATTATATTGGGTTCTCAAGAATTCCTTTGAAAAAGAAACAGGGGTGGGTGGGTGAGGGGAAGAAGAGTAGTTGACGTTTAACAAGATGTTATACTAACAATAGAGATGCTATAATCACAATTTCAATTTCAGTCTAAATAGTAATAGGCAGTTCTATACCATACTGAAGTTGCATGAACATTTTATAAGTTTTTTTAAAAATAAAGTTATTGCTGAAATTCTCAGAAGAAATCAGAATCTCAATTTAAAAACTTATCTTCTCCTGCACTGTTATATATCTTTTATTCAAGTAATGTTTCTCCTAACCCACCCAGCTATTATCAATATCCAAACCACTTTGACAGTAACTGCACTCCATCTTTAAAGATCTAAGTTTGCTCTATTTAGCCTACACAGATATAAAAGAATCCCCACATTTTACAGGAAAACCAAACTGACTGGAAGCCATGTCATCATCTAAAACAAACAAAATCAATGGTGGTTACCACAAAAATAACTCCTAGAACTGATCAGTAAGCAAAATTATGTGCAACATTATAGCTTCTATTGAGTTTTCCTGGAAGACTCAACAGAATTTTAGTCTATTAAATGATTGTAGAGGGTTTTCTAGTACATGAACATGGAGAGTATATCCTGTCTACAGTATTAACACTCTGACTGGGTTCGCACAACACGACAACTATCACGGGTAGCTACCCATGATGGGTTGTTGTGCCGTGCGAACCTGGACCCTTTCCACAGGGTGGCTTATTTTTCACAAACAAGCCACCCTGACAATGGCTTGTTCTAGGGGTCATTTGGACCCAAATGGGTTGTCATGTCCTCTGAACCCGGGAGAGCAATTTGGGATCACCTACAGAGCCGCTCGGGAAGTGTTGAGAAAACACCTGCTGCTCTTCACGATCTCACCTGTGCCACCACCAGTGACTGCCAATCAACCAATGCCCAAATGACACTTTGGTATGACTATCACTTGTTTGCCACCTTTCCCCCCCCCCCCCCCAGTCCTTGAAAATCGCACAAATCTGTTCATAATGGTTTTTTTGTCTGTCTTCCGCAAATGCATGGGAGCGCATTTGCGGCTGCCTGATATGCGTAGCCTTGACTGGTCAGTTTCCTTGCATGTTAGAGTAGGGAACATACAAAGAAACCGACAAGGTGAGACTACATATAGGCTAATTTGCGCACAGTGGACAAGGATTGGGGGGGGGGGGAATAATAGGAAGGGAGAGGAGGAACCCCTTTGCGCCATGCAAAAGTACTGAAAATGAGGAAAATGGCAGAAGTAGGTACACCAAAAGGGAGACAATGCCTCCTGCTTAGGAATGTAATTATCTCAACTTTGAGCGTTGAACTGACGGTTTTCAAAGTCCTCCACCCTTTTCAACACCTCCCCGAGTCTGCAGCCAGTCCAGAAAGGGGAGATATTAACTCCCACCCCACCCCTTTTCACAGCTCTTTTTCAGAGCACTTACTGCTGTGGTTACTGTGGTGCCTGCTGACAGTACTAAAAAAACCCTCAAAACACTGAGGAGGAGGCTGAATGAGACCGAGTGAATGGTGCCCTGAGTGGGGGAGGTGTAAGTACTGCTGGCGCCCCGTTTGCTCGGTCCCATTCTGCCACCTCTAAGAGATTTAAAAAAAAACAAAAAAACCTGTCGGGAATATTTGTGCAGTTTTTTTGGGGGGGAGATGGGAAATCTATGTATATTTAATGGCTGGAAAGTAAATGGAGGGGAAATTTGCACACCAGCATTAACTGCTCTGTTACTGCAGGTGTGCAAATTTCCCCTCCACTTACTTCCCAGCCATTAAATTTCCCAGTCCAAAAAAATATTGCATGGATTCCCAACAGTTTAAAAACACACACACAACCCCACAACACAAAACCCTTAGAGCAGTGTTCTCCAACCTTGGGTCCCCAGATGTTTTTGGTCTACAACTCCCAGCATGCCCCAGCCAGCGTTGCTGGCTGGGGCATGCTGGGAGTTGTAGGCCAAAAACATCTGGGGACCCAAGGTTGGAGAACACTGCCTTAGAGGGTGGCTGAATGGTATGGAGCAAATGGGGGCGCCAGCACCAGCAGTACTTACACCTGCCCCCACCCCGGGGAGTCCCATTCACTCTGTCCCATGCAGCCTCCTTCTTAATGTTTTCTTCTTTTTTTTTAGAACTGTCAGGGAACTGCAGTAGTAAGTGCTCCGAAAAGCAGCTGCAAAAAGGGCAGGGGGAGAGTGTTAATATCTCCCCTTTCCAGAGGAGCTGGAGAATCGGGGAAGTGTTGAAAACATGGAGGACACTGAGAACTGTCAGTTCAACACTTAAAAGCCTGAGGATCACATTGCCAAGGGGGAGATATTGTCCTTTTGGTGCACTTACTCCTTTGGCTGTTTCCCCTCATTTTCAGTGCTTCTGAATTGCACTAATGGGTCCCTCCTTTCCTTTACTATTATTTCTCCCCCCGGTCCTTCATATCTGTGCACAAATTAGTGGTCAGGCAGCCTCGTCTTGTCAACTTCCTTGTATGTTGCCTACTCCACTTCCACACTCCCTTTGACAGCTGAAACATACAAGGAAATTGACCAGGAAAGGCTACACATACTGGACAGCCGTAAGAGCACACTTGTGCACTTGCGAAAGACCGACAAAAATAATTATATATAAATTACGACCCAAATTGCGAATTTTTGAAAAATAAATTTTAAAAAGCCGGGGAACATAAAGAAGTAACGATCGGAGTAGGCAAGGAGACAAGACAGGTTCTGCCACAAAGTCCCTTGGGATACGTGCTGGAGCTGCCTGGAGCACTGAGTGGAAAGGAGTGGGAGAACAACCCACAGCAAACCCTGTCAGGTATACCATGGGTTGCTCAGAGAACAACTCACACTGCGTAGTTTATTCGCAGAGCTGGCTTAGTGTTACATACAAACCTGCCCACTATATCTTCAACTTTAATGTAGATAGGAGATCACTGACTGTAGTTTACATGACAATAAAAAAAAAAGTTTTAATGAGACGTAGATGGTCATTACTATGCACTTGGAGCTGAGCAGCTACAACACTGCATCTTGATTTGTTTGAGACTTGGTTTCAAATCCCTACTCATCATCTCTCAGTCTAACTCACCTCATAGGGTTGCTGTGATGATAAATGAGATAGCCCTATATATGCTGGTCTAAGCTTCTTGATGGGCTGGATTACAAATGGAAATCACAGCCACAAGATGTGGTGACAGCTACTAGCTTCCATGGCTTTAAAAGGGAGTCAGAAACATTCATGGAGATAAGGCTACCAATGGCTATATGCTACCTCCAGATTCAGAGGCAGCATTGGCTCTGAATATCAGTTGCTGGAGTGGAACAGCAGGAGAGGGTTCTTGTCTTCATAACCTGATCATGGGCCTCCTGGAGACATCTGGTTGACCGCTTTGGAAAACAGAATGCTGCACTAGATAGGCTTTTGGGGCTGATCCAGCAGATCTTTGCTTAACTTCTGAAAAGCCAACGTGTCTGTGCTCATGCTTGCCTTGAAAACCATGTAATCCAACCCTGCAAGTGTTGCTCAGTACATGTGGACAGGCTGGGCTTATTCAGTGGTGAAAGAAAGACAACATACACATGATCAGATATACCTTTCTGTATTATTAGTACTGCCTACATACCAGGACACAGGCCTGATTGGGTGACGTGGGACAGAACATTTTCCAGTGCTTTTTTTTTCCCCATAGAAAAATTTCCATTTTGTAAGTTCATTAGCAACAATGAATGGATGCCAACCGCAAATACAGTATTAGGCAAGTTGCAGTTTCAGGTTATAGACGAGTGGTTGTCAATATATCATGCACAGTTCTTTGGGTTGCTAACATTTATCAGTGTATCAGCTGTTTTCAGTGCCTTGTTTTCTTTTTCTTAAATTGAAACAACTTAAGCCTTACATATTTATATAAATAAAAATAAATTGTAAGGGAAGTACAACATACATACAAACATACATACATATATTACATAGTATTATAATATATTATAACATCTAAATCACACTGACCCGGTTTGCATGATCATTGGTGCCCACTGTGGTTTAAGTACGTAAGTAATATTCAAAGCTGCAGCAGGCAGGCGCCATGGCTTATTGTGACGCGTGAACCTGGGCAGGGCGGCTTGTTGCCATGGGTAACAAGCCACCCAGAACCCATCGGCTGCAGGAAGGAGCTGGGGTGGCTTGTTAATCACAGGAACATCATGATAAGCCACAGTGACTGCCCACTGCAGCTTGAATATTCAAAATGGCACCAGCCATCGTGTGAACCAGCCCACTGTGTGATTCATTTCCCCCGTCTCAAACATTTCCAACATAAAATACTTGTGGTGCAATAGGGCAAAAAGTTAACATGGGGTACTTTTTATAGCTTTGTTGTTTACTAAATAAAAGTGAAATAAACATGCCCAACATGGTCTCTCTCTAAGGCATTAAAAAAAAAAAAAAAACCCAATGCAAACTGAAAATTTTTCTATGCAAATTACTAATTTGTATAGGAAAATTTTCCAGTTCAACCTTTCCATAAATCCCACATCACTAGGCCTGATACTGTAAACTCATTCCAAGGCCACAAAAACCTCATCCTTAGCACAAACACTTGCATGAAGAGAAAGCTGGATGTCTGGAGAAAATTGAGAAGAGGAGGGGAATGGGTATACTGCAAGTTGTCCATAACTTTGTACAAACTGGACTTATCTACCTTGTCTGTGAATGCTGTTTGCCCCACTTGTGAATTTCTCTGCTTAGCACACCTCTGTTCAATTACAAGTATTGGCTACCTGACCAGAAGCACCAAATTTTGGAAATGCTATTTAAAGCAGCAGCTTTTTTAAAACAACAACAACAACTACTACTATGGATATTGGAACAAAGTTTTAGCTTGAATTGCTTGATAGAATTAAGTGTTGTGGAGATTGCTTAAAGGTTCTTAAATTAAATATGGTTGCTTACCATTCCTAAGCTGAGCCTTTCCCAGCTAAATAAAATCTCAGTAGCTTTTCCTTCAGACCAGATTTCTCTAAGCTCCACCCCACAAACAGGAACAGGTTTAGGAATTTCCCTAAATTTCCTTACAAACAGGAACATATGCTGTACACCAGTCTTCTTCTGCCTCCAATTCTTCCTGCTTCCTCTGGCTTGTAGGATGATTCAGATGTTTCAGGGACTACTTGCTGAAGTTCCCTCTGGTCAGACATAAAATAGGAACCTAACATGTGTTACGTATAACTTGGGTTTGCTCATAAAGTTATCATGTTTGGTATATTAAATGTAAAAGTATAGTTTATTCAGACAATAACTACAAATTTACTAACTGAATTTACTTTTTAAAGTTTTTAAATATAATGATAATTTTATGAGCAAACCAAATTATACATAATATAACTTTAGGAACATAAAGTCTGCTCTGTGTTCCTGAAGCAGCCTTCCCCAACCTGCCCTCCAGATGTTTTGGATTACAACGCCCAGCATTCCTGACCATTGACCTTGCTGCCTGAGGCTGATGGGAGCTGAAGTCCAAAATATCTTGGGTCCCCAGATGTTTTTGGCCTACAACTCCCAGCGTAGCTGGCTGGGGCATGCTGGGACTTGTAGGCCAAAAACACTGTTCTAAAGCAACAAAGTGACTTTACATCTGTGAAGAGCACCAAAAAAAATAAGCATTGCTTATTTTTCTATCTCCCCCCAAATTTTCATTTTTTCTGACAACCCCGGGGAAAAATCCTGTTCCCCAACCCATGTCTTCAAAATTTCTGGAAATTTTACATCGCTACTACTATCCTTCTCCTACCTCCAACATAGAACAAAGTTATTTTTCTGTGCCGTGCACATCCAGAAATGATGTCACCAATCCATGGAAATTTTGGATCAAACCCTGGTTTACGACCTGGGCTTCCAGGGCCAGCACTAACTATAGTTTGCCAGTTTGGACAAAAGCAGCAACATATGGTTTGCCTCAAACCAGGAGAGGCAGCAGGAATTGTTACTTGCAAGGAAAGGGAGGATTGGGCACGTGAGTCGAAAGGTCCAGCCAAATTCATCCACATTATGGTTTGGCATTATGTGTGAACAACCCCATTCGTTTTTAAAGACTCCTTTTGGGAAAACAGTAACCCTATAAGAGGTAATCAACCTACTTAAATGAACTGAGAGGGACCTGATACTTACAGGGGCTGACATCTCTGTACCTGTTGCGATTTTTGTTTCTGGGAAGTTTAGCCACTTTGCATGGAAAATCACTGGCTTCATGTCTTATGTCCTGGAAGGAAATAAATTAAGACATTTGTACATGCTACTGGTTTACAAGGAGTCACAGTTCAATCTATATTGTTTTGTTGTTCTGCTTTGGTTCGGTTCAGAAAAACCACTGAAAACTGTTGATAACACAGTACTTGATTCTGTTCGGAGAATTTGCACAGCAAATATTTCAAGTTTTTAGATTAAAGGTGGTAAGAATGCACCTTGGGAGGATTCAAGCTCATATTAAAGGCTGTCAGTATATACATAGTCACTGAAAAAGGCTTTGGACAGTTAGAATGTTAAAGTAGAGACCATGTTTTATGTGATATACAGCACTAAAAACAATTTCATCGCCAAAACAAAATGCACCAGAGTGGGCCTCATTTAACTACAAAGGACTCAGTAAAGTAAGCAGAGCAGCTAAACAGGGATATCTGCAAGCACACAGTTGTGCTTCGGTATCCTATAAACCACCATTTCATAAATGCATATTAATAACTAAAGGCTGCAAATGTTTGGTTGAGATAAGAACCCAAGTTTTCTTGAGTCATCAGCAAGCTGTGCTGGAGCGGCAGATGTCAAATGGTCCCATTGTACTCAATGTGTTCTGTGCATCAAGGCAGCAACAGAGTTTCAGATATATCATAGACAGAGCCACCCAACTTCTGCAACAGCTGCTTGTCTCTTTTACATCTCACAAATAATTCAACACTCCCTGGAAGTAATAAAATGGAAGCTTTTTGTGCCACCTCAATATAAATTAAATCCATGTCACATATCACAGGAACTTCATACAGAAAGCACACAGCATAAAAAATAATAATAATACAGTAGACAAGACATTGTGCAGATTAAGATACAGAGAGAGAGAGAGAGAGAGAAATTGCAGGGTTTTCACTTGAGGCATTAACAAAAAAAACAAACCTTAGTGGGTATAAGGAAACTTAAGAAATCCCAGGACAAGGATTTTGCATGTACAAAACGAAGAGTAAAGCTCAGCTTCAAAAGGCCATCCAAGAAAATTAAACAAAATGCTGGGCCAAATTGCATCGTTTTCCACTAGGCTTGGAGTGAAGCCATTTTTGATTTATTTTGTTAGCTAAATAAATGTAAGACAACTTACATGAACGCCACACAAGTTCACTTTATTTTCCCTTGTCTTTAGACATAATAAAGATTTAGTGCCAGATTGCAGTCGTGTCCGCCCCCACCCGTCTCCCAGAACACACACACTGTGGCAGCCTACAGACAGCTCTGTCAAGTACTGAATGTACAAGTGGTCTCGCATAGGGGTGGGCAAAAGATAGATCTCCAGATGTTTGGGACTTCAACTCCCAGGCCAGCATGGCCAATGGTCAGGAATGCTGGGTGTTGAAGTCCAAAACGTCTGGAGATCTACTTTCTGCCCATTCTTGGTCTAGCAAACCCTCTTACAGTTGAGTATATTGGGATTTCCAGATACACTTTTATAACATTTCTCAACAACGGTAAAAGTAGCTTTTCAGTGTCAGAAATAGCACTTAAGCGGGTTGTGAAACAACCTCTACTGAAAAACCTTCCCATAAGATGTGAACAACTATTGGCCAGTAGCTAACATTTCCTTCCTAGGCAAGTTGCTCAAGTGGGTGGTTACTGGCCAACTCCAAGCACTCTTGGATGAGACTAATTTTCCAGATCCATTTCAACTAAGTTTCAGGCCTGGTTTTGGAATGGAAACTGCCTTGGTTGCCCTATGGAATGACCTTTGCCGGGAGAGACATGGGGAAGTTCAATCCTGTTGGTTCTCCTGGATCACTGAAGAGGCTGTCCAGGTTGGGCATTGGGGGTACTGCTTCTTAGTGGGTCCAATCAAACAATGGATGGCCGATTCCAGATGTTGGTGCTCGGGGATTTCTACTCAACTTCTTGGCATTTATATGCTTTGGGGTTCTATTTTATCCCCCATCATTTTTAACATCTATGTGTAACCACTGGGCTGGTTCACATGATCGCTGCAGCCCACAGTGGCTTATTTCAGCCACAGTTGGTTGCAGTGCATGTCGACAGCCATTTTAAATACTGAAGCCATGGTGGGCAGTCACCACAACTTATTGTGTCGTACAAACCCAGCAAGGGTGGCTTATGTGAGGGTTAAACAACCCTCGTCTAAGCCATCCTTGCCAGGTTCGCATGACACAATAAGCCACGACAACTTCCTACCATGGCTTGAATATTCAGAAGGTGGCCAGCACCCACCAGGTTGACTATGGTGATCGTGCGAACCGGTCACTGTGTGAGGTCATCTGGAGACTTGGGATGAGGGGTCATCAATAAGTGGATGACACCTAACTCTACTTCTCCTTTTCATTTAATGCAGGTGAGGTAGTGGAAGTGCTAAATCAGTGCCTGGCTGGATGAAGGCCAATACATTGAAGCTCAATCCAGATAAAATGAGTTACAGTTAGTGAGTGGTTCATCTACCCAGCTAAATGGTACATATTTTGTCCTGAAATGGTTGCACTCCCCCTAAAGGATAACAGACCGGTGTGTGTGTGTGTGTGTGTGTGTGTGTGTGATATAGCTTAGTAGTAGAGCATATGCTTGCATGCAGAAAGTTCCAGGTTCAATCTCTGGCTTCTTGAGATAGGGTAGGAAAGAATCCTACCTAAAACCCCGGAGAGCTGCTGCCAGTCAGTGGGCTAGATGAAACAATGGTCTGACTCAGTATAAGGCAGTTTCCCATGTGGGGTGCTTAATGATCTTTCATTTTCACTACAGACACTAGTAGCCTCTGTGGCCTGGAGGGCTGGACACCCCCTCCCCCTGTGCATAAAGTCAGAGTCTATAAAGAAGTCTTGGCGATTGAGGGCTTCATAGGTATGGAACACATGAACTCTGGCAAAAGGGTGTCATCAATCAAGGGAAAGAAGCTGAGGAACAAATGCAATTTCGGAAATATCTTCTGAAGTAACAGATTGGCATTTGTCCTTAACCTTCCAAGCTTAAGCATGAACCAACATTGATAGGGAGCACTCATGATGAAGACTCATTGCTTCTTTTCATTACACTCTTATTGTGAACAAAGGGCCTTCTTGATTAAAACATGGTAAGGACACCAGAGACAAGTTAAAATTGCTTCAGGGCTTGGATGTGACTTGCAGGCCTCCATTAGCCAGCCCTGGTCTAGACGATTCTAAGGAGCAGATTATATATATATTACAGACATCCCCGTTTATAACCCACTATTCTCTACCATTCTCCCTAATTAGGCAGCTTCTTCAGCTCTATCATATATTTAGGATGGTCAAAACACAAAATTATATTAAAAGAGATCTGATATATTCAGGACTACTTCCACCAAATACAGATGAATTACAAGAAGTGAAAATAAGGCCTAGTACTCAATGCAGTGGTAGTTTTGTGTCTGGGATGTACCACTTCCTAGACTGCTGATGGGGCTCATGTGAAAAGGGAAGGGCTATGGCTCAGTGGTAGAAACATTTGCTTTGCATGCAGAAGGTCCCAAGTTTGATCCCCGGCATATCCGGGTAAGGCTGGAAAGATTCCTGCCTAAAACCCTGGAGAGCTGTTGCCAGTCAGTGTTGACATTACTGGGCTAAATGGATCAAGGGTCTGACTTGGCATAAGGCAGCTTCCTATGTTCCTATGATTGAATATTCCTTCATACAAAATAAAATAAAATCCTCCACATAGGAAACTAGATGGTAGGGAAAGGGATTCCAGCCTAACCTAGTCTAGCTTTCCTTTTTGGGAGATTTTTGTTTGTTTGTTATGGAGGAGCATTCAAATTCTACAAGCCCCCAACATGAATTCTCAAGTTGTACAGCCCAGGCATAAGTTTACCACCTACCTTCCATTATAAACAGCGCATTATTCCAAGAAAAGGGTGGCATTTTCAACATAATGTCAAGTAGCAAAATACATGAAAGAGGAAGCAACCAAAATTTTCCAGTGTTAAAATACTTGTGCAATTTGAGCATGAGTAATAGGATACCAATAATCTTATGTGCTTGAATCATTTAGGAAATATAGGTATGGTAGCTTGCGCATTGGAAGGAAGCTTGTGAATTGGAAGGAAGAGGCAGCTGAGAGGTGACAGATCGCTCTTCTCCACTGTCAGTATCTTTCTAGTAAATCTAAATTGAATAGCTTCTCGTTTCCTTCATGAGTAAGAAGTCTGCTTAAAGCGACACATCAGGAATCTTTAGACTGTGAAAGAAGAAAGCAAGCAGAAAGAGGCATATGGTCACCCATCACTCCCTTGCTAGAGTTTCCAGACACATCATAGTGGACTGCCAAGTTCCCGTGAACTGCTGGTGTAAAGAATGGTACATATTCAAGTCACAGATCTAAAAGCGACAGTCAGGTCGGGAAACTGCCCCTCTTCCAGATAGGTGCAATCCCTTTAGTGCAGTGTTCTCCAACCTTGGGTCCCCAGATGTTTTTGGCCTACAACTCCCAGCATGCCCCAGCCAGCATGTCTTGTGGTGTTCGGTTTCATCTCCTCTATTCTTAAACATGAAGCAACTGGAACAGGTTGTGTAGTGGAGAAGTGAATTCCAACAGGATGGAAGGATTGATGGTTTTGGTGCTGATGATATTTCCCTTGCATTAACAGCTGGAAGTACTCCTGGATCCTAGATTTCTATTTTTTTCTAGTGTGTCCAGAAGTGCTTTCTATCAGGTCCATTTCACACGTGAGAGAGGAATGAATGGGTGTGGGGTGGCCCTGGCTCTGCCTACATTTGGCTCTGGCCCCACCCACTGCAGGCATGTGTCCCTGGATGGTTTTTTCCCATGGGGGAATGAGGCCCTTGGGCTGAAAAGGGTCCCAGCACCCCTCTGCTACAGTTTACTAATATCTTCTACTGGGGGGAAAAACATATTTCCCATGCTTTGTCCAATCTTAAACTTTATTTTAAAGAATCAGTATTTGCCATTCATATTAGCGAAGCTGTCAAAGACTTCACAGTAATGAAGCCATCCTTTATGCTGGCTGACTTGCACTGATTCAGTCATTTGCCGTAAAGTGGCAAAGATTTGTATGATGAAACTACAATAATCATGAAGCACTGTAAGGAAGTCAAGTCCTTTTTTTTGCAATTACTGCACTTAAATTGGGTTTGCAATAGATATAGCGATAAACATAACAATGACATTCATTACAAAAATGGATAAATCATCAAATAAAAAATCAATATGATACTCAATTCATAACAATTCGTTAACTAGAATCATAAACACGACAATGGCAACAAGATACTGAAATCACAGTACTAGGAACTGCATGTGTTCGGGTAAAGCTTCAATCTAAAATGGCCAAACTGCTGGTGAGGAAAAAAATCAAACCATATCCTTAAAATCTAGCAGTCAGAATGAAAGCATTATTTGGCATACAAGCAAAGCAGCCAATTAGCACCACTGACCGCTCCCTTCCACACAAGCACACAGTACCAACACTGTTGATCAGATAAAGCTTTGTGTGAAGTTCTTACAGGAGAGATAAAATCTTACAATGAGGAATGGATAGCAAGAGTTTTTATTCTTGCACATTTTAATTAGCTTGGCTACTGAATCTTGCTTTTTAATACGGTGGGGATGCAAACGAGTAACTGTGCTATATGAGTACCCTTATAATGTGACTTTCCTAGAAAGCCCCTTGCTGATTGAGTACTACAGAAGTACGGTAATTCGACATGTTTTAGTGAAGCAACATAAGCAGCAATTTGTGGACTACAGGCAACAAGCCAGGGTGCTGAAACACACAGCCATCAGTATGCAAACTAGGTAGAACCATTAAATCATATCAGCACTTGGAAAAAGGCTTGTACAGAAGTCTTACTCCCTTCTGCTCATCACACCATGTCGATACTGGGAAAGTGACTGCTGTTCAGCCCAGTGTCTACCATCTGTGCCCAAGTTAGGACTACAAGGGCACACAGATGGGTTGCCGACATCTGCCCTTCTATTCTGAAATAGCCCTCTGCTGGAAACTTGCCAAAGCCATCTGAGCATTATCTGGAAGACTTGTAAATATTATTTTGGCTGGCTTTAGGAGGCTGGAAATAAAGTGATAGGAGGCTAGAGTTTTAATAAAAATAAGGCATTATAAGCAATGTGATTGTTTCAATATAAGGTTACCAACCCTCCAGCTGGTGGGATGGGGCAGGTTACAAACCAAAATGACTAAGTAAGAAAATAAGTAGGTTTCAAATATTCTGAACCTAGCAGACCAACCCTTACAGATGCAAGATAACATACAATTAGCAAGCACATACTAATTAACCCTTGCAAACATCTGTACGTGTGCACACAATTCAACACACCAGCAACTTGTGCACCACTCACTATTTCTAATTCAGACCCTGACCATAAAGTCATGCGTACATAGCCTGATACTAGCACATTTCATAGATTAGATTTCATGGAGTTGGAAGAAGCCTACAAGGCCATCGAGTCCAACCCCCTGCTCAATGCAGGAAACTAGAGGAGGGGTCTCCCACCCAAGTAATAACCAGGCCTGACCCTGCTTAGTTTTCTACGCTCAGACAAGCTGAGCCAGCATGAGAGATTTTGTTATGCTTCATTTGGTAAACTTGGTAAACTATTGCAAAATACCCAGGTGGTCACAATAGCTTCCCTACTGTGCAATCATGGTGCAAGAAACAAAAGACAGACACAAAAGCTGGGTGTAAGAGCACAGAAACATGATGAAGTAACTTAGCTAACAAAAGCTATCATGATGCCTAATTTGAGCTGCAAGCTGGAGAAGAAATCTACTTCCTCAAATCAGTAAAGGGCATCAAACAGAGGCCACTGCTCAGTGGCAGGGCATGTGCTTTGCATACTTAGGAAGTCCTAGATTCAGTCCCAGGAATCTACAGCTAAAAGGATATCATCTAAGGGGACTGGGAAAGGGACCGTGGAGATTTGCTGCTAGCTATATGGACTACTGGCCTGACTCAACATTAAGGCAGCTTTGTAAGGATACAGGTTACACATCCCTTGAATTAGCACAATCACATCAATTTCATTTCAAGCCAATACCTCCTAATACCATATAGATCTGGAGTCTCCAATGTGGTGCCCGTGTGCACCAAAGTGCCCAAACACCTTTCTTGGTGCCCACCAAATTCCATCCCCCTCTTGATTTTTATTTATTTTAAAAGGGTTAAAAAAAATTAACTGGGAGGCTGCCACGGCACAAAATGAAGTGCAGATTCTACTGCAAGCTTTATTTCCAAGAATGCCTCAGGGCTCCACACGGGGCACAGTGTGCCCAGCAAAAAGAAAAAGGTAAGCTGTGTGTTGTTAGGGATATCTGGGGGGGGGGGTAGAGTGGACTGGGGAGCAAGGATGTTTTGCCTGTGCTGTGTGTGTTAGTGGATTCGTTTGTGTGTGGTACAGTAATACCTTGGATTGTAAGTAACTTGGTTTGAGAGCGTTTTCCAAGACAAGCAAATTTTTAAATATTTAATTTTTTTTTACTTGATATATAAACGACGTCTTGCAATACAAGTATTGTAGTACGGCTTAAATTAAAAAATCTCTGTACAAATTTTTTTTGGGGGATTTCGTTTTGATATGAGTGTTTTGGATTACAAGCATGTTTCTGGAATGAATTATGCTCTCAATCCAAGGCATGACTGTATATGTTTTGCCTGGGTGTGTGTATGTGTCATGGGGGAGTTTCATCTCTCGGATGAATGCCTTTCCTTTTTCAGCATGAAATACACATACTTCTCTCACTTATTTGAAAGACTGAATCCTGACAGGGCACTATAACACTGAAAGAAAAGCTCCAAATGTCACGGTAATTCTGTGATGTCCTAAGAGCAGAAAACAATTATTACAGAATTTAGAAGGAAAGCAGGTTAAGTTTCCAAAAACAGATACAGGCTTTTGCGTTCTTGTCACACACACAAAATTACATTTCTATAAATTGAGAGGGGGGAAAGCAGCAACAAGGGATCTGGAATGGTTAATGTATACTGACTCATGTCATATTCAAATTTTAAAAGCCCCGTTTAAATTTTTTAAATAAAACTTTTGTCTATGAAAAGACACAGCACTAGACATGGAGCGGGTGGGGAGGGGAGAATAACAACAAGTAATTGCATTACGAGTTTTATTTGTGCAGTCAGTGCCACAAAAGTATTAAAAAGCAATTATGAACCCATTGGTTTGGGGGTCCTTCCCACTGGAGCAACAGAGAACAAATTTCCTCAATCATGTAACAGACCTTCAAAAGCTCAACACATTACCTGAACCCACATGCTTTGCATGCACCCTTCCCTCTCAGACGAAATAGTGCAGGGCATTGGCCCACTAAACCAATACTTAGGAAAAAATAAAAACCAAGTATAATAAAATAGTATTTTATTATTACTTACAAAATAATAAAAAGGTACAAAGAGAAACTCCACTAACAAAGTTCCCTGAGCTGCTGCTGCTGTGGTGGTCAAAATATTGTGCATCAGCCAAAAGATTGATATTACAACACTGGAAAGATAAATGCTCACCTCCTATAACACAATGGATTGAGGACCTAATAACGCTTTCAACATTTGAACAGGTGGTATTTAGACACCACCTGCAGATGGATAAATACAGTAATACCTTGGATTGCAAGTAACTTGGTTTGAGAGCGTTTTGCAAGACAAGCAAATTTTTAAATATTAATTTTAATATTTTTTTACTTGATATACAAGCGACGTCTTGCAATACAAGTACTGTAGTACAGCTTAAATTAAAAATCTCTGTACAAATTTTATTGTACAATTTTTGTTGGGGGATTTTGTTTCGATATAAGAGTGTTTTGGATTACAAGCACGTTTCCGGAACGAATTATGCTCTCAATCCAAGGCATGACTGTACATGGCTATTTGGTCTGCTTTTTCTAAAGCTTATGCATAACTATCTTTATGGATAATTGTATTACTACATACTTTTTGATACTTATGGATATATATTTCACACATATTTACTGCAAGTGATCCATTTAAAATACTGTAAGAAAATTGTATTTTTTGTTGTTGTTCATTTTTTCCCTTCATTTTTTTAATGGTTTTTGTTTTGTTTTGGCGTAATTCACATTTTAAAACCTAATAATTTTTTTAATTAAAAAATGAAGGTGCTCGACCCACCCCTTGAGGCATGTGTGGATCACCACAAATCTCTGTGAGGCAAGGGGTGGGTGTGCCAGTCCCTTGGCTAGAGCTCTGAAGGATCACCATGAACCACCATGGTTCAGCTTGCAGAGACATGATCTGTCCTACCCTTCCAGAGGATATGTATATGAAGATGGGGAAAAAATGCAAAAGAAAGAAGAGGAAGCCTCCAGGCACATGCACTAATCTCAGTAAACATAATTTCACATCATGGTTTGTGGCCAATCCTTAACCATGGCTTAAGCATTCAGACATAATACTTAGCCATAGTTAAGGAAAACAAAGCATGATTAAGTGTTACGTCTGCATGAAGCATTTAAGGCACTGCTGAGCTTTTCAGACAATTCAGCAGGACCATGAGGTGTGGGGCATGTCAAATAGAGATTAATGTGCGTCTATAGAAGCTACGGCAGCTGAACTGCAACTGTCCATTAACAAAGGAGTCTGTGAAAGTTGTAGTCCAACTGTAAATTGAGAATGGGACAATTGTCTCTCTTTCACAGGCAATAGTCTTTCATCACTCAGAATAAGCTTTTAGAATGAAGAGTATCTGTGTACAAGGAATGCTGCCTGTTGCACACCAAGAACAGCTGGCATGTTTGGAGTTAATATTGCACAGTTGAAAAATCGTTAGATCTAGCAGCTCCTTACCAAGCGAAACAAAAGTTAATGCTTGCTGTACATTACATTTTGTAATGTATTTCTAGAAGTATGAACAAACTGCAAGCATAATTTACTCTCCTGATATATTCATAAAAGAAAATCAAGATGGTATTCAGTTTAAGATTGTGAATCACTGCTAACACTTCCTCCATCCATTTCTTCCTCAAGAAGCTCTTCAAATAGCTGTGCAGAGAAAGAGTAGCATGCACTATATTTTCTTTTTTCCCTTGCAATCAGTTGTCTCTAATTCTCATTACAGTGTAGAGAATAAAAGCACACAAGAAACATTGCTTTCAGGGAGGTCCATCATCACACTTCCATGGAGGATAATTAAATCTGAATGGCGCTCTAAAAATCCATTAAATAAACAAACCTGTGAAGAGAAAGCCAGGGCAGGTACACACAGACCCCCACCTCTCACCTGGTACCGCACTTGATTCATGCAAGGAGGCTCACAATGGAACACATCTGCATACCCCCTGGCAACTTCCCCTTCCCTGGCAGCCAAATGAGCTGTAAAACATTCCAAATAACAAGAGGGGCGCCAAGATGCCTGGTGGGGCCACAAAGAAGTGGCAAGTACTCCTAAGCACCCTAAAGCACCCAGAGAAACAGGTACTCCTGGCTCATTCAATGGGTCAGGAGGGGAGGGGGCGCAGGAGGGAGCCAAGAAGAGAGGATAAAGAAGGGGGCTTGTGGCGGGAAAAGGTTGTTGGTCGTGGGCAGCAAGCTGTGCGGAGGTCCAGGGCTTCGGTCCGACCTCAGGATCCAGCCCCGGGAAGCTCCTGGTGAAACTAGCTGAATTTGCCCAGTCGCTAGCATACGCGGCTGTCGATGAACCAGGGTCATTCCAGGTAACCCTTGCGTGTATTACTGCTACGGCTCGCTCTATACCAATGTCAACTGCAGACGTGTGCTTTGCGTGCTGCTTTTGTGTATGTTTTGATACGCTCAATTAAACTCTGTTTACCTATAAACAGTGTAGTGGCTCCCATTCATAAGGCTGCTTCTTTCACTGTCCTAGCGTTAAAATTGGTCATGGCTTCTGCCTAGGTGCCGCGAACCACGCGTAAATGGCTAACCCCATTCCGGTTAACCCCTTGGTGCCTGAACCCGCGCAAAGGACTGGCTTTGGTCCTTTTCACAAAACCCCATTAAACATGGGAGGCAGATTTCACAGAAATTTCCCAATTGCAGCAGGTTTAGCGCAGCGGAGTCATCTGTACATGAGCTGTCTCCACAGGGACTCAGTGGATACCACTGTAGCAAGGCCAGTAGGTTGGCCTAGCAATATCCCAGATAGAGGTACGGGTAGGCAAGAATGAGCAACATATAAAAGGATAGAAACCTGCCACTGGCCTTGCAGATAATTTGACTCTGAATGATACGGAGGGAATAATCAAAACAGACAGTGCTACACAAATATCCTCCCATACAACTCTTCCTTTGCTAAAGGAAGCGGACAAGCGGCATGGGACACACTTTCTGCTATTTTTACTTCTTTTGCATCTTTCCTTACACATTTACCTAAATCACCAGGCCAGTGCAGAAAACTGAGGCATATTTTCAACACCTATTCCAACCAAGTTTTATATTCCTGGTGTTCCTTCCATTAAGAAAAAACAAAGACAGATTGCAAGTACATGCATTTCTCTGTCCCTTGACTTATCTTGTTTGAGAAGGAAGAGAAGAAGTAAAGTGAGTCCACGAGCAGGTGGAATGGGTAAGGGGTGAGAATCAAGCATATCCTTATTTTTATTTATTTATTTATTTATTATATTTATACCCCACCTTTTTTCCTGCAAGGAACCCAAGGCGGCTTACATAATCATAGATTTCATAGATCATAGAGTTGGAAGGAGCCTACAAGGCTATCGAGTCCAACCCCCTGCTCAATGCAGGAAACTAGAGGGGTCTCCCATCCAAGTAATAACCAGGCCTGACCCTGCTTAGGTTTTCCACGCTCAGACAAGCTGAGCCAGCGTAAGCCACAGGCCTGTATATCCTCCTCCTCCTCCTCTCCATTTTATCCTCACAACAACCCTGTGAGGTAGGTTAGGCCAAGAGACAGTGACTGGCCCAAAGTCACCCAGTGAGTTTCATGGCCGAGCGGGGACTAGAACCCTGATCTCCCGAGTCCCAGTCCAACACTCTAACCACTACGCCACACTGGCTCTTCCACAGAAGGTTGGGGAGAGGATGTAATGAAGTTTCTCAATAATTTTGAGCGAATCTTCTGCTTTGACCAACTTGGAAAGGGAGAAGGGAGAATAATGTTGCTCTGCAAAGCTCTCTATCACATAAAAGATTGAGGTCTGAGGGTTCAAGTCTCCCCCAGGATATCTGGTGAATTTCTGATTTGCTCATTTCTCTCTAGAGAGGGCTCTTTTTTTGTGACCGTCCTCGAGGCACAAAAGAGAGAGAGATTGTGCTGGACTGTTTCTGGGAATTTCCCCTTATATTCACAGCAATGCCATTTAAACCAGCCCTGTGATCCATTCAAGAATGGGAAGCTTCCCAGTGAGTCCTTCTTGTGCAAGGAACTGATAGCCCACTCGTTATCACCAGTTTAGCAGTAAGCTAATTAACCAAGGAAGTCAAAAATAATGTAATGACTGAAAGCAGAACATAACACTTTCCTCACAGAACTAGGGCAAAGGTCCCTTTGTTGCTGCTACTCCTGCAACAGTCAGAAAGAAGTGGGAAGATCACTGGACCTGACCCTTCCCTGGTACCAAAGGTGCCAAAAAAACCCAAAACATTAGGGGAATGAGAGCGGAGCTGGAAGGAACCTTCTCACTTCTAGAGCTTTGTAGAGGGACTTGACTTGCATAATACTTTCTCATACGCAGAACTACACAAAGACTACAAATAACTTGTTTCACAGTGATTCACAGTCATCCTTTTTTCTTTTCTTTTTTTTAGTTGTTTAAATCTTTTTAAAGGTTCTTTTCTGTTTTTAAAAGGCAATGAATGACCTGGTTTGTATGATATGATAAGCCACGGTAGGCTATCCCCACGGGTTGTTTCAGGGCTTGTCATGACACCCGAACCTGGAGTGTTTTTTCTGTCCTGGGTTGTTTTCCATGAACGAGCCGAGCCACCCAGAGAACCCATGGCTTGTTGTTGACCTGGTTCGCACATCACGCTAAGCCACAGTGGGTTGTTATCCTGGGTTGTTGCAGGGTGGCTTAGCAGGACATCTGAACCCAGAGTGGTTTTTCTCATCGTGCATTGTTGTTGTTGTTTTGCTAACAAGCCACCCCAAGAACCCATGGTTTGTAGTAGGGCTGTTTAAGGTGGCTTGTTCTCAGGGTGGCTTGTTGTGATGTCCGAACCTGGCAGAGCAATTTTATTGTGGGTTGTTGGGAACAGCTAGAGAGCCACCTGGCAAAAGCAGCAAAACCCCCTGCTGCTCCTTGCGATCTTGCCAGTACCTCTGCCATCCCCTCATCCCTTCTCAGTGCCCTACATCCCATGCTCCTGAAAATCAAGAAGAAAGATAAGAAAGGAAACCGGAGAGTGTCCTGAATGCATTCACAACCTTAATATTATTTTATTTTTTCAGTCTTGTGCAGGTGCGCACATTTGAAAGTCCGCTGCAATGAAATCTGTGTAATTTCCCCCTCTGCTTTACTGCTCTCCCTGTGAAATTTGTGTAAATTTACCAATCACACTCACTGCTCTGCCTTGAAATTTGCGTATATTTACCAATCCACCTCACTTGTCTGTCTTGAAATTTGTGTTGTTTACTGCTTCCCCTTCTCCTTGCTCTGCCTTGAAATTTGTGTGTCCTTACTGATCCCTGTCACTGTTCTGTAACCCATATATATATATATATATCACAGGTAACAACGGAGACCGGTGGAGGGAAGTCACAAGCATGACCCAGAATAAAAAATACAAAGTTGCGAATGCGTTACCATGTTCACAAGGGCTCAGAAAGTAATATGCATTTGATGATCTGATGCGGGTGGGGGGGAGTTTCCCTCATGAGTCGCCAACCCCAGTGGACCAATAGCAGAAAGGGTGCTGTCATAGGGACAGTGAGTGACAAGGAGAAACGAGCTTTCATGCCGTACGATTTACGGTGCTTACTCTTCCATTTGTGCATGAAGTATGGACTTGGGCAAATTCTTCCCAAACAACATGTCCTTGGAAGGAAGCCCCCTTCAGTTTACTGGCACTTGCTTCCCTTCAAGCATGCTCAGGGTGGCCCTTTTCTACTTCAGTAACTGGGAGGAATTATATGATTTCTTCTGTAAATTTTCACCATACTGTAAGCCTTTGCTCCCCAAAGACTGCAGTATCTGTTCACATCAAATTAGTGTACTTGCTGCCAACAATTCTATTTAAAATAAAACAATAAAGTGCTATAAATTTACCAAAAACCAGATCCACTAATTAAGCCATCCTATGACACATCTATACATCTGGGTGGGCTAGAAAGATTGTTATATTTATCTGCAACACTGGAACAAATAGTACATGATGATTTCATAATGATACACTAGTGGCCTCAACTACATGTGGCCTTAACGTGCCAATATCTTGTTCGAATAATGCACTTTGGTTGCTAGTTTATGGGTATGCAATATGAACTGTTACCCACACATTCCCAAAACTCAGATTCCTTTCCACTGAATGATTACAAACAGGAATAGCCTGTAAGGGACTGTCAAGGGATTTAACCCACAAATTTCTGCACAAATATAGTATATTTATGTTCCAAACAAGCTTCAAGCCCACAGTTATTTGAAGGAGAGGGGGTAGCACTCAAGTTTTAGTTGTGTTCATGTTACATTTGTGGCAGAAACAAATGTTGATGATGTCCAGCAAGACCTTGTTGTTTATCTGCCATGCTCACATCTTATGTTCAAACCCCTTATACAGGTTGATTTGTGGGCATATATATCATTCACATTATATGAACACTGTGTGTAATTATTGTTATTATGAATATTTATCATTTATAGTGTCTTATAGAGGATTCAAAGCATTACACATACTTCATCTTGTTAGAATCCTTGAAACAACCCGGCAAGGCAGGTCAGAATTATCATCCCCATACTGTAGATATAAGTACCGGTAGTTTGTAACTAGTGAGTGCTCTCTGTGTACCACATGTTAACAGTATGTAAAAATTCGAGCCACCATTGACTCCAAACTATTATATAGACCCCTTTCTACATAAGCACAAATGGGTTTCCTTTGTTCAGTTAACATTTTAATGATCTATGTATTATGTACCCAATCCATGATTTTAAAAGGTTTGATGAGTGGAAACAAAGTACGTGCTTGAGAAAAGCCTTGGCTTGAGAAAGAATCAAAATCCACAAAATAAGTAAAGCTGATTTTGTAGCTGATGTCAAACAGATAAATCAATATAATTAACATAGCAAACCACAAGTTTGTTCTTGTAAATAAACTTGGGCAATCTGGAGAACTCAGAACAGAGAAGTGATGTAGGGTAGTAGAACTAAAAGTGATTTGGGAATTTTTCATTACTCGTACTTGTGTTATTATTTCATTAACTTACCAGGTTCACTTGTAGAGATCTGGCACTTGGGATATCTTGTTTCATTAAGGTCTAATTAGCATGTTCCTTATTTTCCTGTCATGTTCCCTACTAAATGTTTCCTATTATAGCAACAACTGCCTGTGGTTGTCACCAGCTGCTGCTCATTAAGAAATGCTCTAAAAACTTACTGCAGCTCCAGCTTAGTCCTTGTCTTTAAAACCTATGAGCTTATTTATCCTGTAGTGTTTTCTTTTTAAAATTCTTTTTCTGGTAAGTTATAGAGCTGGCTCTTCAGTTTTGTAAGGTCCCTTTGAACATTTTAAAATCTCAACTTTCTAAATGATACAAATGGTTCCATTAACTCCAGAAAGATCAGCTTCTTAGAACGGGTGAGCTTCTTAGATGCAGGCCCCAAATAACTGTGGGACAAATGTGCCGGCAGACCTGTAAAAGTTGCCTGCCCCTGCCTTAGAACTAAAATGCGTCGAAGTTGGCACATAGTGTGGCGGACTCTCAGTTGTCAGGCAATACACATGTATTATTATTTTCATGTTAAGTGTGGCATAATTATGGTATTAAGGCGCGCTAGTTCCATGTTTTGCTGCTATGTTTTGGCTTTATAATGTCAAGGCCTTTTTAAAAAACACACACATACACACAACTGCTGGCTGCACTTACCGTAGATGCTTTTCATGAACTTTTTGCTTTTACCACACAACAGAACTCAACTTGTTTAGCATCAAGAGCCTGAGACTGCAGATTTTGGTACAGTGTTATTTGCATATCGTTTAAACAGCAGACAGCAAGCTACCACTGGTGGACACAGTAGGCTTATCCTACAATATTATATATTTTTTTAAATTACTGATTTTCAGCTGTTTAAATTTGTCAGCAACTGGTAGTAATACAAGCTGGAAAAGCACTGAATTCAGACGGGGTTTCCTTGTTTCAAATTGTTAAGCATTTTGCCACTGTATCTCCAAATGTTTCTCTGCAACAATGAGAACTCATGGTTTGAAGAAGAGCTTCAACCTGTGCATGAAAATGATTCAGAGCTCGTATCTTGTCCACGCCTAGTACATGCACCATTTTTAAAGGTATACTCTTTTACTATATATGTTGCCAGAGCTATAAAATGCCCCTCTCAGCTCAAAAAAATGCTAACAGCTGAAGACTCTTGTGATGCAGCCAGTCTAGAGACTGCTGGAAGAGAAAGAGATCTTAGGCCAAGCAAGATTGCCAAGAGTAGTTTCACTTCCTTCATCTGATTTGGATGTGGCAGACTTGCTCTGTATATATGTTCAAAAGCTTCCCAATTAAACAACAGGCATATTCGTTCCTTCAGTTTGTAACTGCAATCACATGCCAAGTAGAGAGAGTTTCCAAGGATGAATATTTCCACCAAATGGGTTCACCAATGCTTTAAGACTACTGACAACGGCTTCAATGCTCTTTTAACAAGTGACAGATGAACATACAAACCCTCAAATCTCATGCAACAAAAAGAAACCAAAATTAAAAAAATGTCCTGGGGCAATGTGCTCATTTTAAGCATATAACCTGGAGTTAGATAAAACAAGAGGAGGGAGTCACTGCTTTTCAATGCTCAGCAAAAAAAAAAAAACCCCTCACACTTACTGGAACATTTGCCTGGAGTTCAGAAAACAGCAAATGAAACTTGTTTGTGAGATGTGTGTCCTTTCACCTCTCTCCTAGAAAGTATGCTTGGATTTTAATCAACAAGTAGCAACAGTGTTTTAACCACATAATAGCCAAAAATCACAGATTGTACTTGAGTGAACTATCTACACAAGAACGACAACAACCTTAAAAAATAAAAAAGCCATTCCAGAACTTTACAAAAGCAAAGCAAACATAGATCTCTAGTGACTGAACAGCTTACATTCAGTAATAAAGCATTTGCGGCTTTGATTTTCGACTGGCACCACATAAACGTAGCCCATAGTCAAATCATTGGAACCCTTTATATCAATGAGAGAGCTAAATCCAAAGGTATAACTCTCCCAGCTAAAA
This sequence comes from Shinisaurus crocodilurus, assembly GCA_021292165.1. Lineage (NCBI taxonomy): Eukaryota > Metazoa > Chordata > Lepidosauria > Squamata > Shinisauridae > Shinisaurus > Shinisaurus crocodilurus. The sequence goes on from JAHFWL010000433.1 coordinate 246,650, forward strand.
TACTAGATGTGTGATGGAGGCTTAAGATGTATGATGAAGGCTCAGCTGATGAGGAAAAAAGAAAATGCCTTCTCAGTGGTCATGCCCAAATTGTGGATTTCTTTGCACTGTGACACTTGAGTTGGCCCCCCCCTTCCTATGCTCTGCCAAACAATAGAGACATTTTTATTCTGGCAGGCCTTTGAGATACCAGCTAGATCATTTCTGATCCAATGTATTTGTTATCTGCTGAACTTGTCATGTTGTTATTTTTATAGATTATACTTTATAATTAGTTTTAATTGCTTAAGCTGTCCTGAGCAGTGTGTAAGCACTAGAACGGCAGGATATACATCCTTATATAAATATAAAAATGGGGTGGGGGAGAAAAAGAGGAGAGAACAGGGAGAGGGAAATGCTGATAGCAACACTGAGCTACACTGAGGGCCAAAACAGACATTACTTTAAATCTGTATCTTGTAGCTATGTCTCTCTCCCCGCACCCCATTTTAACTCTACAGTAGGTGCAGTGGGCCAATCCAGATCAGTTTTGTTTTCAGCGCCTACTGAAGACATTTTTATTTAAGCAAGCCTTCCCTGATTGATCAGCCACGTTTTTATTGACATAATCTGATTTTAAATATTTTAATTCTGTATTTTGATTTTTTCTTTTATTGTTCATTGCTCGGGAATCTTGTTAAGATATAGAGCAGTATACAAATCTTGCAATTTAATAAATACCCCCACTTCTTGACAGCATTGAGTTCCTGTGTGTGTGTGTGTGTGTGTGTGTAAAGTCAGGGTATAAGTCAAATAAATCAATACATGTGCAGAAAACTGGCCTTCTTTCCAAAAATCCTCTTAGCTTTTCTCCAAATCCCTTTCCTAGTAGTTCCTCACAAAGGTGCTTCTCCTCCCCCACTCCCAAATTCTCTGCCACCACCAGGCAAGTTCTCCATCCTTTGCCCCCACTCAGGACTACATTGTGCTATGGCTCAGTCCGGGAATCTTATTTTTAATATCAGGGCTGAACCCAGCCCCACAAGTCCACTCCAGGTTTCCTCCTTCCCTTCATTACAGCCATATGCTTGTCTCCCTACAACAACAACCCCCTCCCGACCTCACCAAATGCATGTGCGGTTTCTGCCCAGGTTTCACTGCCACACGTTGAGTGATCTAGTCTTAAGCATACAGTACAAGCCACGGTTGGAAGTCATGAGAACAAGAGACAAGGTCAAAACCTGAGGAATGCAGTGAGTGGGCTAGAGCCAGTGGAAACACAGGAAGCACATAAACCATTTGTGATGATTTCAGAACGGGGGTTTGAAAACATGAGCCAAGTGTCCTAGCAGAGGTGTGAGCAACTGCTGAAGGCAAAATGAGACTCAAAGTGCAACATGGACGCATGGGGCTCTCAGCATTACCTTGTTTGATGATTCGCCAGCCCAGAGCCTGGGAAAGAGCAATTCCTGTCCCCCTCCCCATCTTTTATACTTTGAGAGAATCACTGAGGAAGTTTGAAAATGCTTGTAATTAGGTGATAATCGCATGGGAGAAAGATAAAAGAGATGGTATGGTTCCAGTTCTTAGACACCAGCCCACAGAGAGACAAGGAAAAGATAGAGCAGGACAGGAAATCATGGTTTTCCACAGTAGCAGAAAAAAGCCTTAGAAGTCAACTAAGCCCAAAACTTCAGGACATTGACACCAATCCAAAGCCTTCGCAGCGGAGCTAAAGAATTCTCCATAATATTTTTTTTTATTAAGGAACACATTGAGAATAAACTGAGACTCTGGCAGGGCAATTCCATGATTAAACACTGGTGGAATATGGCTATAGATGGTAAGCAGGAGTAGAGCCAATAGAAGCCAGTGTGGTGTAGTGGTTAGAGTGTCGGACTGGGACTCAGGAGATCCAGGTTCTAGTCCCCACTCAGCCATGAAACTCACTGGGTGACTTTGGGCCAGTCACTGACTCTCAGCCTAACCTACCTCACAGGGTTGTTGTGAGGATACAATGGAGAGGAGGGTGACCATGTAAGCCACCTTGGGTTCCTTGCACGAGGAAAAAAAAGAGGGGATATAAATGTGAATAAAAATAAATAAAAATAGCTGTCAAAACAGCAGCCAATGAGCCAACCCTGGTAGAAGTTCCTACAGTGTCCCCAGGAACCCTGCCACTACCTGATCACGACACTGTTCATTGACAACAACCTCCCGCCCCCACTTGTCCCACCATTAAACAACCAGAAATTACATCAGTCAACATGTGGTGACAGTGAGAATACCACAATGATGTTCCCCTACCCAGTACATATCCCCCCCGCCACTCTGCACACTTCCCGGAATAGACAACAGTACCTCCCTCATCACTGGCGTAGCATAGCGCAGCACTCAGGAGGCATGCATGTAGGCTCCCAAGGACACTCAGGAAAAGTATTTCATACCCACTGGGTGAAACTGTTCCACACACTCAAAGCTAAGAACACTGCACAAGAGTAATGTATGTCTGTGGAAGGGGAACACGTTCTTTTCCCCGTCCCCAAGGAAGAGGGAAGGAAGCCATACTGATCAGGAAGAATGGAAGTTATAACAGCAAGCTCGCCAGAGGCAGCACCACAAACTGCCCCATACCAAACTGGGAAAGGCACTGCAATGTAAATCAGAGATATGTGCTCAAGTCCCACCTTGGGGAAATGCAGTGTGGTCTCTTCAAAGCAAAGTTCACTTGGGGTGTGATGATGGAAAACCGACTGCCCTATCACACCAACATACAAGGTGAGTAATAAGGAGTGGTTACGGTTCCCTATCTGAAAACCACGAGAACAACACACACACAGCTGAAAATCATAGATTTTATTGAACAGCATCCATTGTGGAAAGAGTTTTGAAAGCAACTCAGATGAGAGGGGTTCTCAACTCTTTATTCATGTATGGGCCCCTGTGCCTTTGAAACAGACAGCTGTGCTTATCTGTGCTGGGTAATGCTGCATATGTAACATTTCAGTCTGCCACACATCCTGGAAAGGCACAGGAACCCCACTTGAAGAAAAAGCTGGCAACCCCAGAGAGGAACAGCTGGCTTCCCATGTAGTCAATACCGTTGCTGCAGGTCTTGCATACGATCTGCATGGCATATCTTGGACTTTGTGACTGTTAAATGGATGCCTTGTTGCCTGTAGGGAGACGAGACAAGACATTGGGATAGAAATGAGTATTGGACAATAGCTGAAACAAATATAGTCACTCATTTAGGGTTGGTAAGTGAGAAAGAGTGTTGTTGTTGTTACTTAGGTGTTCTTCCATTGCCTTGGCCTAGCTCTCCACTCTCCCACTGGTAGTACCCCGATGCCTGTGTTTGGAGGGTTCACCTGTTAAGGGCGATAACGTGGTCATCAAGACAATACCCACCTATCCAGTGTAATGCATTGCACTGGAACGCTGTATGCAGTTTACAGTTGTCCTGCTCCATGTGTCCCAGCTCATATCCTGTAAAGAAAAACAAGTCATAAGTGGTACTACCACTACTTGATGTTCTCCCACAAAGGTGGCTAAACTCCCCACTGATGCACAGTAGGAACTTAGCATCTGGAGGGTTTAGGGCCAAGAGGGATCCCCCTTTCTGCACAGTGTACTTGTTCATAAAGAACTTTCCCTTACTCCAATTCACCACAAATTGCATGGAGTGGGTGGAAGGCACTCTGTGGCCATGGGAGACTAGGTGTTCTGCACACCTCTCTCTTTTTACTTTGGTGACCTAGGAGGGAGGAGGTGTAGATCCCATACTTTGAAGCATGATATCCCTGCCCCCTTTCCCTGGTGAATAACCCTGTCTTTGCTTACCTGCGGTGGGTGCCTTGTCTTTGCAGGCCCAGTTACAACAATGCAGCTGAGGTTACCGATAGTTGTTTGTCCCAAGGCAAGGTACCTGTAAGGAGTCTGAGGAGACGAATGTCATTCACTTGACAGTCATTTCTCTCCTTGGCTGTTGGCCATTTGCACAAACAAGTAAACCCTCCTTTCCCCATCACAATCTGTGTGCCCTAGAAATAGGAGCAGGGTAATGTAGCCCTGTATTGCACATCTTGATATATGCAATCTATATTCTTTGGCTGGGGCATATATACATCTCGTGGCATGCTGTGATTGGCTGCAGAGTTAGTCAGAATCCTACCTTCCACTATGTCTGAGGGGCAAAGACTGGAACAGTTGTTTTGGGTTCTCCATCAACTTCTGATGGGAGCATTTTTAACTTGCAACCACATCTCTTTTGCAAATCCAACATTACACTCTCACCACAGGCATGGCTGAGCTGTGGGCAAGCACAGGATTCCAATTAAATTCCCACTCCTCCTCCCTACTTCACCCAGCTTTCCCCTTGCACTGGGAATGCTCCACCAGTGCAAGTGTTTCATCAGTAGTAACTACTGCCAGCATAATGGTGGTACAACAACTGATATTCCTAATATTAAACAAGTGAGAAAAGCAACATGTAGATTCTGGCCAAAAGTGCCAAGGAGTTTTCCTTTTGCGATACTGCGCAAAGAGATGGCAGTGGGGACCAGAGAGCTTATCAAAATCCAACATGAAAGTTAACACATATATTCATTTTATACAGGCTTTTTACAGTCAGCTGCTCTTTGGCTTTAACTTGGCCCATTTGTTGTGTTTTACTGTTTGATGGTATTTTTAATTTCCAAATTCCACTTTTGGGGTTATACCAGGCTATAAAATAGTATGTAAACAAAAGGGATCAAGATTATAACAAGGAATAAAGAGAGGCAGAGAGCTTATTTCTTTCAATGTAATTTTAGTGAACATAGGTTTGGCTAAATAGGAGTGGGTCATAAGGAAGGAAATGGGTAAACTCATTAGTATCAGTTAATGTAAGCCAAGTTTGACGTGTTATGCCTAGCCTATCAACTTGTTTATTGATACTAGTGTTTTCAGACAATGTTGACTTTGAAGTACACTGCTTCATTCTACAAAAATGTTATTCGAAAGAACTGCATGCTAAAACCTGTCTGTACCTGACAGAATCTGGCTGGGCCATTTTTGTTGTGCACACTTCATTGATGTTTTCATGCCAAGAGAAGATGCTTTATACATCAATATACCTACGGTACTTATGTTTAAAAACACAGACGTGTACAGTTAAGATTGACAATATATTTTGTTCTATTATCAGGGGTTATGCTATATGTACATTATTTATTAGTAGTAGTAAGGCACTGTGACTTAGTAGCAAAATCTACCAATTTTTCCTTGAGTCAGAGACTTAGGCTGCAAGTTTATGCATAGGACTGCACTGCTAAGGTCTCAAGATTATTAAAACATGAAACAACATTGTGCAGCATCTGACACTTTCAATTCAAACACTTCTTTTGCCATTATTCCCCTCTTCCAATGACAGTACTAAGGAGAGATTGGTAATGGGCCTAGGGATCACATACTTCAGCTTCCCATAGCAAGGGTGGGAGATGTGTGTCTTTCCAGATGTTGTTGGACTCCAACTCCCATCAGCCATAGCTAGCATGGTCAATGGTCATGGGTGCTGGGAGTTGTAGTCCAACAACATCTGGAGGGCCCAGAGGTTCCTCACTCCATCCCACCATGACAGGAGAGGGACTTGCGCGACCCACTTCCCAATACATCCCTAATACAATCCTGGGAAGGAGAACAATGGAACAGAGCCATAATCCTCAAAGGATAGTCCAGGGGTAGGCAACCTGGTGCCTGCCAGATGTTTTGGACTACAATTCCCATAAGCCCTGGCCAGCATGGCTAATGGTCAGGAATTATGGAAGTTGTAGTCTAAAACATCTTGAGAGCGCTGGTTTGCCTACCTCTGATAGTCCTATAAAGTGTGTACTGAAACAGTATGGCCTCACAGTTATGGGGACATGAAGGGTAGTTGTAAGCCCTAAACCCAACAAAAAGGTGCCATCAATTCTGTGTGCTCCCCAATAGTTGGTGCCAGTGCAGAAGTGAATCGACAAAAAATACAATAAAGAAGGTAGTAGCTGCAAAGCCAGATATCATCTGCTTTAGCAACATTAAAACTTAAAGCCAGGGGCGGGGGCTAGATTTACTGAGCTTCCAACAAAGAGAAAATGTCAGTCCTATGATCTCCAGGGTGCTTGGTTATTATCAAGCTATATCACCAGAAATGTGCAATTAGCTATGCACCCGTTTAGGTTTCAGACTACTGTGGTAAGAATTATTTTGGTTAATGGTCACTGTCATACTGATTATACGCTTGTTTCGTTCCACTGAATAGAACAGGGTTTTTTTTTTTGGTTTTTTTTAAAGTCCTGTGTCTCCCCAAAATGTCTTTCGTCTTCAGAAGTCCTTTGGGAAAGAACAAACAACAAAGCTGTAGACTTTTACTTACCTTTTTCTGACCATTAAAGTTAAACAGGATTATTTGCCATTGTGGCTTTAATCCAGAGCAACAAATAAAAGGATGTCTGGGAATCCGGACTGGAAATAATGCATTTCCTTTTAAGTTCTCTTTTTGGCAAGAGGAAGAACCTAAAAATGATCTACCCTTCCAGTAAATATTGAACTTCATTGACCCTGTATCAGGATCTAAGCATAAAGATGCAGTAATTCTGTTTCTGCTATGGGGCATCAATACAGCTTTGCCTGAAGACGACAGGTACGGTAATTTAAAAGTGTGGTGGAAGTAGCCTGAACACACATTCTTTGTTCTGAAATCAAATGCCCCAGAAAGCAGTAAATCACTGTTCAAAATATTTCTATCACACTTTGTCACTTACATTCTTTGCCAGGTTGCCTTTTCAAGCTCCTCTCACTATTTCACGGGAGAGGAGCTTGAGGTGGCATTATTTCATGGACATAAAATATTCTAGCACCATGCTGACAATTTTTTAAAATGAAGAGGGGAGAGGAAGAAATAGCTCTTCTAAGAGCTACCTGGAAAATTATTTTGTAATATCTGGTTAATAAAAAGATGAAAAAGTACTTATTATACTGCTGTCCAACACAACACATCTTGGATTGCTTAGTAAGATTCTGAACATTATCTTAGCTAGTAATGTTCTCTTGCCTGCATTTCATTTGTCATATTCATTCTATATTTTAAAATCAGTTGTGTCTATTGAGAAGTTTACACTGGGTTGAATCCAGACTTGGTCATACTTAGTCTAAGCATTTAACCAACTGAAATCAATTAGCCATGCCCAAGTCCCATTGATTTCAACTGGTCTACTCTAAGCATGACTAACAGTGTAATCCTATACATGTCTACTAACAAGTAAATACTACTGAGTTCAGTGGGGCTTACTCCTAGTAAGTATAGGAGTGTAGCCCAAGTCTGGATCAAAAGGAAAAAACAAGAGGAAATCAAACCAACAAAATCAACCAACGATCAATCAGTCAAGTTGGGATATACAGCATCAAAACAAATAAATAAAATTTCAGAAATGCTTGCTTTATTTATTTATTATATTTATACTCCACCTTTTTCCCTGCAAGGAACCCAAGGCGGCTTACATAATCCTCCTCCTCCTCTCCATTTTATCCTCACAACAACCCTGTGAGGTAGGTTAGGCTGAATGAATTTATGAATTCATATAATAAATTTTGTAGCCACAAAAATGAAAAGCAACCAGCTTGATGCATCTCTTAAGAGTAAAAATGAAATCTCTCATATATAACAAATAAATATGTTTCTACAGTCATGCCTTGGATTGAGAGCATAATTCGTTCCGGAAATGTGCTTGTAATCCAAAACACTCTTACATCAAAATGAAATTCCCCAAAAAAATTTGTACAGAGATTGTTTATTTAAGCCGTACTACAGTGCTTGTATTGCAAGACATCGCTTGTATATCAAGTCAAATTTTTTAAAATAAATATTTAAAATTTTGCTTGTCTTGCAAAACGCTCTCAAACCAAGTTACTTGCAATCCAAGGTATTACTGTACTATGGTCTTTTTGGGTGGTCTAGCGATATCACATAAACAGATGGAAAAATACCGTAATACCCTGCATCTCAGCCAATCTGCCAAAAAGTGAAGCAACAAGTGGTATCACATGTAAATTAAATTGAAATTAATTGCTATAGTTTAAATGGGCACTAATAATTAGAATTGAAAATAAAAGCAATCAGCTTAATGTATCTCTAGAGTAAATAAAACATGAAATTCTTACATAACAAACACCATGGATATGATGGTGGCTTTTAAGTAGTGAGTTTATTTTTGACTCTGATTATTTTAAGTGTTTTGTTTTTAAGTTTTTGCAGCTATAAAATGTATTATATGAATTAGTAAAGTGTTTGTGAAATTCATTTATTTTGATACTGCATATCTCAACTGATTGTTAATCCTAAGTCTGGATCCAACCTATTATAACTTTGAAAACTGTTTTGATTGTATAAAAGTGATCTAACCTGCTCAGGTGAATGAGGAATGAAGCAGCGTTTTCCTTCTTACACTGGCAAAGCTAGAACATTTCCAGTAAGTGTTCCACGCAGAATGGAACTGGGATGGATTCATAGTTTCTGAGAATTTCAGATTTCCTAGATTTGGATCTGGCTACTAATGATTTAATTGGCCTTGGACAAGTCGTTAGTGACCTAGTTCACATGATCATTGCAATGATAAGGAAGAGGAAGTGCCTTCCTGTAAACAGGCTGAAGAAACTTTTGCCAAACTTGAATATGTGTAAAGCTATTCACCAACCCAAACACATACATGGCTGTATTTCTGCCTATCTACTTCTACAGCAAACCATGCAGAGTGCTTACAATACCGTAGTTATGCTACAGATCACAGGCAGGAATGCAGCAAAACAACTGGAACAAGAGAGACAGCCCCCATCTGGCCAGAGAAGGAGAAGTTCAAAATGTTCTGTCCTGCCCACAAGACCCTGAGCGAGTTTACAGAGTTCACTTTCAATGTACACATCATCTGTAGGCTCTGCACAATCGAGACTACTGTGGCACTCTGGTTTGATAATCCAATAATAAGGCAGCCTTACAAAAATGAAAGGGTATGGATTTGTTCGCACTTATTCCATCAAACAGATGTTGGAGGATTTATTTATTGAACACCTTTATATCCCATCTATCCAAAAAGTTCAAGGCAGCTAACTAAGAAATACAATGTAAAAAACACAGTATGATAAAAATACAATAAAACTACAATTAAGATATAATAAAACATCATTAATGGAAAGAAGAAACAGAGTAGCAAAACTCAGAAAGATAAAAATGTAACAGTAGTAAAAACCCATCAACCAAGCTTCACCAAGCCTGCAATCCTATGGTCTCCATGAGGCATCGCAAGGGCCACAGAATGTTTCGGATTCTGAGGGAGGATAGAGAGGTCCAGCCTTGGAGTAGGGGAGATGCAAGTGCACAAACCTTCTCCCAGCCGCCAGAAACTTCCATGGCCATTGACTTTTGGACGTCAGAGCTCCAATGTCAGTAGAGGAAAAAGAGGAATGTTCTGTGGGCGTGTTGAGGAAGATCGGGGAAGGGTCCACAGGATCCATAGGCTTGTCATTCCCCAACATGTCCCAGGAATACATATTTCCCTCCCATTGCACACAAAACAAAATAAAAAAGGACAAAAAACCCAAGAAAAACGCCACTCCTCCCTCCTTTCTGCCCTGTAAGCCCAGCAAGGCTTTGCATAAGGCAGCTCTTCCGCCTTCGGATCTCCCCTACCCACCCAGTGGTAGGATTGCTCTGCCCAATCACTAACAGAAGGCCTCCCTAAAAAGAAATGCCTTCACACTGTAGCAGAAAATCACCAGGAAAAGGGTGAGGTGGATCTCTCTAGGCAGAGAATTTCAGAGTCTGGGGGCAGCCACTGAAAAGGCCCTCTCTCTCTTGTTGCAGTCAATCGTGATTTTGGAACACATAGAGGGCTTCTGTTGATTACACCAAGATCAAAGTGAGTATCAGTTTACAATGTGATCTCTCTTTAATCATTTATAAAAAAACATCAGCAGCAAAACTATGACCCGGTTTGCACATTATGACCAATGGTTAGTTGGGGTTATGCATGAGCTAGTGTGCTGCCTCCTGCCTGCCGCTTCAGCTTGTTATCAGGTTTGGCAAACAATCCTGGGTTGTTCGGCATGATGACATATGAACTTGGCACTCTGAGTTATTGAGGGAGAAAACTCAGGAGTTTTAATCCAACAACAAACCATGGGTTAACTCTGGGTTGTTTCTCCCGGAACAACCCAGAGTGCTGGGTTCAGACATTGCAGCAAACAATCCAGGAATGATGCAAAGCAGAAGCGGCAGGTGAGAGGCTGTTCATGCACAACCTCAACAACCTATGGGTTGTTGTTATGTGCAAACTGGGTCTATATCTTGCCTTTCTTCGCACAAGTCCAAGGTGGCTACGCTTGAAGCTTCATGCTATTAAGAGCTATTTTCTTCCATTTCAAGATCAAGGGTTCTCTAACCACACAGAACCCTCAAGAAGAGAGAGATTCTGACATGAGGGCACACCCAGACCAGCAATTCTTCTCATGTGATTCTAGGTGGTAAAGTAACAAGATCACCCTCTGCATTTTGTACGAGTTCTCAGGAACTTTTCTCCACAGTAGTAGTCCAAGGTACAAATTCATCTTCCATTCATATTAAGTTATTTTCTACAGATCAAATATTAAAATATACAGGTTAGGAAGTTGCAAGGTTTCTAAAAAGAAAATTGTGAACACCAAATTGCCTTTTAAAAGATATATCAACATTTCAAGCCCCACTTCACTGGAGAGGTTTACAAACTATATATATGATTTGCACAATACACAAACTACATGTTGTTGTTTTACAGAATTTACACTTCAGCAGTCTTCCAAAAAGTCATTATTTTAAGGCTGAACATGAGAACAGCTATGATAAGTTTAAACTTGATGCATAAATAGTAACCTATAAAAGTCGGGAAGGAATAGTCTCCTGCCACCCCAAAAACAGCTGAATTGAAGTTGGCTAAAGGGGATGAGTACTACATACACAGCTTGCTTCACAGGTGGAAAACCATGGCCCTGTACATACACAAACTTCTCATTGCCAACTATTTGGAAGCAGAGGTCTACAAGAACCTAGGATGGCAATGGAGAATTTCAGCTTGCCCCTCCAAGCAACTTCAGTCAATTGCAGCAAAGGAGTCTGATTCAGGTGTACACAATTTGCTGGCTACCCAAGACCTGGAAGGCTCAGTTTTAGACTCCTGATGTTTCAGCCTTCATTTCTCACCACAAGAATGGCTGGTTACTTAGATTCCACCTTTTATTTTGGTTGTACCTGTTACAGATTTCATAGATCACATCTTTGAATCATCTGGGTATATTCTGTTAACACTGATTCCTTGCCTCACAAGCATCTTAGATGTTTTGGTCTAACCTGTTCTCTATTTGTTGCGCACCACAATCTGTACAATCACACACTGCACTTTTCTCATAGGAGTTAAATTGTTCAGAAGAAACTAGGTTGAATAGTTTAGTAGCATTTCTTTCCCCTTGCCAAAATCTCTATGAAGGGCATACTATGGTGTTTGAGAAAAACTAAAATAGATTTTTAATAGGAAACCCACCTTCCCATTAGCAGCTACGTAGATCTCTTTTATACCACATTACGGTATTCTACAAGAATGGAGTAAATTGGGGGCACTTTCAGTTCAAACTAGATGTTTATTTACACAGAACATAGTAAATGGTTCTAAGAAAAATCAATATTTTTTCTTTGGATAGGAACAAAAGCCATACTATGGAATAACACTACTTTTTTAATCTCCAAAACAGGCCGAGGTTCTGAGGTACAAAGTAACAAATGGCCCCAAGAAAAAAGCCTGATACAGTTACTGAAAAATGACAACGAAATACATCTTACAGTGAGGCAGAAAAAGGAGAGATTCAGGAAAAGATGCATGGCACTGCTACTATCTGTTGGAGAAAATATTGAAGAAGCCAGTAAAACAGAACAATGCAAAGAGAAGGGGGAGCTGAAAAATGTTACAACCCAATGATTACAGAACACATTAAAAAAGCAGGAAACAAAAATGTACTAGCTGGCAAAAGAACTAAGGGCACACACACTACACTTCATTACGAATTGATTCACTGCCATTAATAACTTGCAGTAGTTATTAACCGAACTGTGTGCTAACTGGGAAAGCCCAGGTGGCTGTGGTGTCTAGGAGTGTGTTTTACCAGCTTAGGCTGGTAAGCCAGCTGTAGCCCTATCTGGAGAGGATGAGCCTTGCCTCAGTTATCCATGCACTAGTGACATCCAGGCTGGACTATTGTACTGAACAATAGTACAATTGTACTGTTGTACACGGGGCTGCTTTTGAAGATGGTCTGGATACTTCAGCTGGTGCAGAATGAGGCCGCCAAAGGGTTGGTGGAGGTGAGGTAGTCAGATCATATAACACCTATACTGCACTGGTTACCAGTGAGCTCCTGGGCCAAAATTAAAGTGCTGGATTTGACCTTTAAAGGCTTAAACAGTTAAGGACCAAACTACTTGAAGGACCACCTCCACCCATATCAGCCTGACCACACTTAAGGTAAACAACAGAGGCCCTTCCCACTAGCCCACCCATGAGGGCAGTTAGGTTGGCAAGTACACGAGAGAGGGTCTTTTCTACAGTGGCCTCAGACCTCTGGAATGCATTGCTATCATGACATGACCGATTTTTGTAAACTCCCTGGAATGCCTTTTGTGGCCAGAAATTTTAATTAATTAGGAAAAGCAAACCCCTGATTATGTTTTATCAGACTGTTCTGGGTGGCAGCTGCCAAAAAATATGCTTGTGTTCATTATTTTTTATGTATGTCTGTTCTTTTATTACTGTATCAGTTTTTATTATATGACTTTTATTGTTGGAAGCCACCTAGGGAGGGTTCCTGCCCTGAAAGACTGCAATCCTATATCCACTTACCTGGGAGAAAGTCCCATTCAACACAGTGGGACTTGACTTCTGAGTATATGTGCACAGGATCGTACAGTTATTTATATATTTCATTTCTGTACCGCCAATAGCCAAAGCTCTCTGGACAGTTTACAACAGTGCCTAAAACAAGCAGGGATTTCATTTTGAAGTCCCGGGGGGGGGGGGGAAGCAGGGATTTATTGTTGCGTAGTCCTGGGGGGAAGAGCTGAGATTTCATTGTGTAGTCCCGGGGGGGGAGCAGGGATTTCATTGTGCAGTCCCGGGGGGTGGACAGAGATTTGATTGTGTAGTTCCGGGGGGGGGGGAGCAGGGATTTCATTGTACAGTCCCGGAGGGGGAAGCAGGGATTTCATTGTTGCGTAGTCCCGGGGGGGGGGGGGGGAAGCTGAGATTTCATTGTGTAGTCCCGGGGGGGGGGGAGCAGGGATTTCATTGTGCAGTCCCGGAGGGGGAAGCAGGGAATTCATTGTTGTGTAGTCCCGGGGGGGGGGGAGCTGTGATTTCATTGTTGTGTGGTCCCGAGGGAGCTGGGATTTCACTGTTGTGTAGTCTGGGGGGGGGCAGGGAATTCATTGTGTAGTCCCGGGGGGGGGAGCAGGGAATTCATTGTGTAGTCCCGGGGGGGGAGCAGGGAATTCATTGTGCAGTCCCGGGGGGGGGGGAGCAGGGAGCAGGGATTTCATTGTGCAGCCCCGGGGGAAAGGGAACATGGATTTCATTGTGCAGTCCGGGGGGGAGCAGGGATTTCATTGTGCAGTCCCGGGGGGGGGGGGAGCAGGGATTTCATTGTGTAGTTCCGGGGAAGCAGGTAGTCCCGGGGGAGCTGGGATTACATTGTGTAGTCCTGGGGGAGCTGGTGGTCCCGGGGGAGCTGGGATTTCATTGTGTACTCCCAGGGGAGCTGGTAGACCCGGGGGGAGCAGGTATTCCATTATGTAGTCCCGGGGGACCTTTCCTATGGAGGGCTTCAAAACACTGGTCAGCTACCTTAAGGAATTTCGAACAAATAGTGCCTATAGGAAAATGACAACCCGTGTAATGCCGGGTTAAAAAAAGCTAGTACAGTAATACCTCGGATTGCAAACATAATTCGTTCCGGAAACGTGTTTGTAATCCAAAACACTCTTATATCAAAGCGAGTCTCTGGTGGGCGTGAGCGGGGCTGATTTCGGCCCGCTACGCCCGCTTGAGGTGAGCAGTTACATCCCTACACTACTTGTCTTGGAAGACCTTGCTTGTTTATCAAGTCAAAAAATTTAATTTTTTTTTAAAAATTTGTTGCTTGTCTTGCAAAATGCTCTCAGACCAAGTTACTTGCAATCCAAGGTATTACTATATATATATATATATATATATATATATATATATATATAATATAAACACCTTTGAAGGCGTAGGACAGGGGTGGACAACTTGGGGTGGACAACTTGTAGGCCAAAACATCTGAAGAACAGCCCTAGCAAAGCCAATGGTGAGGGATCATGGAAGTTGTAGGCCAAAGCATCTGGAGAGAGACAAATTGTCTACTCCTCTTTTAGAGGGTGAAAAGGCTACATAGCTATTACTACTAGCTCAACCTTCAAGCATGAGGAACATACCGGTAATCATTTTTTTAGACATTAGAAAAGTTCTCGACATAATTAGAAACAGTGCCTTAAACTGAGGTTAATTCCAACCGGTTTCACTTTTGGTTATGAAGGAACAGAGGTTATGCAGCCTTGACGCTATGTGACCAACACACACCAGTAATTTATTTTATAAAGTAGTGTTAACTGATCTGAAGAATACTTCAACTGGATCCTTGCCAGGCAGCATACCTGGGAAGGACTGTTCCAAACGATGGGGCACTTACCCACGCCCCCAAGATTAATTTCCGCCATGCAAATTCCCTTCTACAAGCGGTGGGTTCTGCCAATTCTGTTGCGCAAGCGGGAGCCCCTGTCTACGCAAGGGAGAATTAGCTCTTCCTAAAGGAAGCCCCGAAATGAACAGAAACACATACATATTTCTGGAAGGAGGCAGGTCGGTGGAGCTCCCTTATAGCTCCCGTTTGCACAACAGAGCTCCCTTATAGCTTTCTCCTTCCACAAATGAGTGTTTCCGCTTATTTCGCGTTGCAAGGAAGTGCTAAATTGATGGGGCCGCTTGAGCAACGCAATTGGTGGGGCATAAGAGAATCTATGGGAACCCAAGTGCCCCATTGGATTCTGCCCCAGACACCCAAATAAAAATATCAGAATTGGGGGTAAAAGTGTATGCTCAGAATAGGCCTCTGGACTTATCTCAACTCACTCGCAAGTCAAATTCAGAGAAAGGCAAAGTTGGATGAGGAAAATACAGCGGAAGGGGTCAGAATCACCAGTGCATACTTTGTCCAAAATTCACCTCTCAAGAGGCATACTTGCAAATCGGAAGGTTTCCCAGGGACTAATTCAGACAAGGCTACCTATTGTTATACCAAACTATCTTAAGATTTCCTATTGGTTTGTCTGAAGTGCTGCTGCATATTGGTTTGCAGAACACAATTTGATACTGAGAAGGCTGCAGTTTGGACCAGAAACATTTTATACAGTTAGTAATATTTAATATTACCATCTGCATGGCGATAAATATTAAAATAGTTAGCCAACTTTCCTCTCTAATCCCACCACAATATACAACGATAACCAGACACCTAACCAAGAAAAAAGGTCAGAGCTCTTGGCAAGGCCCCCACCCACATCAACCCCACCTAGCCATATCGACTGTACCTTCACTGCTGCTTTTCACAATGCGTGTGCATGCATGTGCATGCACGTGAGATAATTCCCATTCGTGTGTAAGCTGTGGATCTATTACTGATTTTTGTAAACTGGCTTGAATGCCTTTGGTGGCCAAAAATTTTAATTAGGAAATCATACTTGCATAGTACCCCAAAAGCCCAGTTCCACAGAGCTGTTACCTACCCACTTCTTCCATCATATCTCCTGTCTATTATTTCAAAGACTCCCTTTCTTATAGTACAGGACCACGCTCGACCCCGCTCCCTTTGCTAGCAATTTAAGGAAGGGAGAACACCTTTAGTGGGTTGACAAAGCAATTCATACTTTAGTTAGTAGCCTTGGTTTGCCTTGCAGTGAGGCCTGTCCTACTGCCCCGTATATCATTTACACAAATGCATTAAAATTCGCAAGACAAACTAGGCTTGGTTTTCCCATACCAACAAAACTAAGGCTTGTGGGTAAAACAAGTTATACAGGACAGCTAGTAGGCTTATGAAATAAGGATGTGTTTATCTGAAAACTCCAAGCCTATTTGCAGAGCCAAGCAACTAGCAAGAACTTGTATTTCTAAATATAGAAGAATCCTCTTTGGAAGATCATACAGCACCCATGACATTCCTCTATGCTGCCTTTGCCATCCAGATCATGCTGACACACCCATACCACTATACTCTGCAATTACCGGTAGCTTGTTTCCTCCTCCTCTTTATATAAATACAATCAATAAATTAAAATTGACTAAAAGTTATATGACTAATCAATTAAAATTTATTCCATTGGACTCCAGCCCTACTTGCTACAAAATACACTTGGACCTTTGCAGGTTTTCACTTGATCAAACCTATTCTTGAACGGCTGGGGTCCCAAATTTGGTGCCCATGGACACCAATGTGTCCGCAGACACCTCTCTTGGCACCAGTCTCTCCCAACTGCAATCTACCTGGACACTATGCTCAACATCTGGGGCCCTCCTTTGACTGCCACCTCCAAGGAAGGCTCGGTTGGTGGCAACAAGGAGGGCCTTTTCAGTAGTAACCCCCCAATTCTGAAATAAGCTCCCCACTGAGGCCTGCCTGGCGCCAACCTTACTATCTTTTTGGCACCAGGTTAAAACTTCCCTCTATGCCAAGGCATTCAATACTTACTGTTCAAAATAACACTGGGGGTGGGGTGGGGGGTGATTGTCACCTGTAGGGTTAGTTTTATTAACTTTTAGTATTGTCATTTTAAACTGTGCTTTTAAATTTTGTATTAAAACTTTTAAACTACATTGTATGTTTTTATTGTTGGTTTTTATGTAGATTTTATTGTATGAATTGTTGTGAACCGCCCAGAGAGCTTAGGCTGTGGGGCGGTACAGAAATGAAATAAATCATCATCATCTGTCCTCTTGATTTTTATTTTATTTCAAAAGATTTTTGTAATTAAAAAAAATTAAGTGGGAGGCCAGCATGCTGCAAAGTGCATGCATGCTGCCAGCATGCTGCCTTCCAGCACCATCTTCATTTGGGTTAAAAAGAGTGGTTTTGTGTTTTGGAGCTCAGGTTTCCACCTCTACCTTATATTTAGGTTCTTTGGTAAGTTATTTTTCTTTTAGTTTCACCAGTCTGACTTCTGGAAAATGAGTGTTTTGTGACCAGCCATGCCCACCATGCCAGCCATTTTGTGAGAGTGTCCACAACACTCCATCAAAATTCCAAATGTGCCCTTGAGCCCAAACAGTTGGGGAGGAAAAGGGTGGCATTGCTAGAACTGTACAACTTGTCTCAATTGTCAACAAGCTTGATATTAATTTTAACTGGAGAGAACTGAGCATATCTACACAATATAAATCTACTCAAGGAACAATTGGAATTGTTACTGTGTTTGGGTACAAACATGGAAAGCAAGAACAATGATCTTCTTAACTTGCACAAACAGTGCTGTGGCACAATCTAAGTAGTTCCTTGTAGAAGATTGTTCTAGTTTCTCATCTTACCAAAGTCTCATCCTCGTATTTATGTCCTTGGAAGTCGAAAACAAATTCATCCCAATTGCACATGTAGTCTTTCAGAAATAAAGACAAATATTTCAGACTTACTTTTGTTCCTGTGGAGCTGGTATTTCAACCTTAGCATATACTCATCCCACTCCCTCAAGGTCTAACATTAGTGCTCTGATATTTTTCTCTATTTTTTGCATGCCTTCTGTGGTTACTTTCTGCTCTGAACTCACTTCTCACTGAACTGCACCTGTAAGTCAGGGTTTATTCTATTGTTTTTCCCCTGGTTGCAATACGGTGGAAGGGAGGTCTTCAGTCGCAATGCCAGTTCCTCCTGCCAGAAAACAGGAAGCTAAGATCTTCTTCAAAGATTCATTTTCAAAATAGATTGTTCATCTTCCACCTCCTCCCACTAAAAGGTCATGCTGTTTCTGATGTAGCCTGTGGGTGTGAAACACTTCATTGAAACACTTGGGGAGGATAGATATCAGAATATTTCTCTACATGTAGATGACTGTTCTACATTTCTGAAGTAGTGAAGAAACAAGCCCTTTTCATATATTAGCTCTGAATACCAAATATTCTGATGAACTCGAATGTGTCAAAAGAACGCAGCAAACATAATTTGGAGACACCCAAAGTCTTACAATTTGAATATGATAAACCGGTTTGAGCATCTCTGCATCAAAGTGTCTGCCTTTGTCTGATGGTTGCAAAGCCCACACCAGTCAGGACAGCTGACTCAGCTGATACAGCAGTTGCAAGAACGGAAGCAGCACAACACCCATGTTACAGAAGAGAGGAGACAAAACAGCTGCTGCCAGCAGCATGCTTCTTCCAGCAAAGAGATCAACAGACCTTACTTCCTAGTAATTTGCATGTTTAAAGATAAGATGGTGGCAGTGAGGAAAAGGAGGAGACAGAAGAAGAGGGCAGCAAGAACGAACAAGTAAACCTCAAAATGGTGGGTTAGAAAGGCTCAACCACACGGTGTGGCTGAGAAGGAAGAAACTGTGACAGGCCCAGATAATGTCTGCTGGAAAATGCTGACTGATACAGAAGGGAGAATACAGCATGCCTATATGAACAGTACTGGCATCTGGGCTTTCAGTACATAAAGTCAACTGCAAAATGACTTGAGTCTGAATACATTTACATCAGATGTGAGCTGATTTGGGAAGGGAAGCCAAATTAAATTTGTATTCACCCAGTTTTCTCATCAGCCATCAAAAAAAGCAGTCTGGATACCAACAATTTTTTTTAAACTTTTCCTCATTCAAAAATTTCAAGCACAGTCCTGCACAGAGATGAATTTTAAGTCAACTTCCACCGTCCCAGTCCCATACCCTTCCTGCTCCTTCCATTCCACAGTTCTCTGCCCCTCCTGGGAAAAAGAAGCTTTAAATATAAACCTGAACAGTTTATACACCAATTCCTTACATGCATTTTTGTTTGCTTGCATAATTATGGGTGCAGAATACACACAGATCTGTCACTTTTGTAAACGTTCTGCAGGAATTAACAAGTTTGAAATCCTGGGGTAAACAAAAAGATAATGTCTTTTGAAAAAAAATACCACCAGCTTGCCCAACTCAGTGATAATTATGTGAGGCAGAAAATTTTCCGAAACAGAAAGTTTTTCAGTGCTTTTATTTTTCAGCAGAAGAATTTCCATTTCATAAGTAACAATGAATGGATACCAAATGCAAATACAGTATTAGGCAACCTTGGCAGTTTCAAAGTTGTAGATGAATGGTTGTCAGCATATCATGAACAGTTCTTTGGGTTGCTAAAATGTATTAGTGTGCCAACGGTTTCCAATACCTTTGTTTTTTTCCTTAAATTTAAACACTGTAAGGAAAGTACAGGCTATTGTCTTTAAATTTTTACAAGTATTCCGATAAAAAAATCTACATAATATAACATTTAAATCACATTAAGTATGCTTTACTTTTCCCCTCAAATATTTCAGGTCAAATAATGGTGTGTTGGGACAAAAAAAATCAACACCGGGTACTTTTTTTTTTTTTAGCGTTGTCGTTTACTAAATATAAGTAAAATAAACAGGTTAAATTAGATCACTCTTTAGGGCATCAGATAATTTTCCAGTGCAAACTGAAAATTTTCCAATGTAAATTACCCTATGCAAATATTTGTACAGGAAAATTGTTCCAGAACATTTTCGGGAAAGCCCACAACACCAGGTGAACCTCACCTGGCAAATAATTTGACATCTTGGCACATTCCATATGGAACTGGCACAATACACTCCATCCCAGCTTTTCCTTAAATTGCCAACAGAAAGTATTAAAACTAAAACTTCACCTGATGCCTTTTGAAGAAAGAGAAACATCTTTGTTCTACTACAGGAACATTAATATCTGTATTTTGTGTTTATGTGACTACCACCACAATACAGTACAAAAGAAATGCTATATTCTGAGTAATCTAATCAAATTAAGCAGATATGTTGGCTTAGATCCCATGTAACACTAGTGGAAGCCCTGCAGCCCTGCGCACCTTCAGAAAATCTGCTCCAGCGGGTTTCCCAGCCCTCCAGAGCAGATTTTGAGGGTGTGCAGTGGGGTGGAGGGGGTGGAGGAGAAATTGTTCCCTCCTGATTCTGCTGATGGAACTGCTTCCATCAGCAGAACTGCAACCATGAGCTTTTAAACTGGATTAATATGGAAATAAGCTGACAAATCAATGTGAAAGATTTTATTCACCAACTGACTTGTTTGCTAGTCTAGCTGGTTGAAAGAAGAAAAGACCTGTCTGTGCACTTACTGTACGAACAGGAAGACCTTGACTATGAGTTGCTTATCTGACTCTCTGTATAACCCGTATCCCGATCCCATTGTGCACCGCAGCTGTTTTCTGCCAAGTAAGCCAACTCAGAAGCAAAGAGCTCTAACTTTTATCATCTCCAGTGTGAATAATAATACAGAACTATGGTTACAGGGCAGTTTAAAAATGTAAGGAATAAAACAGAAATTTCTGCCCATATTGTTTGTAACTCAGCCAATTAACCCAAGGCACAGAGAAAGGGTCCCAACAGCTAGCTCCAATTTATAAGTCAAGACACCAGCAACTGATGCTTAAGCAGAGGTCTCTGTTACTGTTCACACTGGAGAGAAGCAAGAGTTAGAAAGCTCTTTGCTCATGCTGGAGCAAGTCAACAGTGATTCTTCAGCCTTTTCTCAACTGAAAGAATCAGACACTAACCAGAGGCTTAAATTTTGTTTGGGATCAGTCTGTCAAACTCCATTCCTGACCCAAAATAGCTTTAGCTCCTTGTGCTGCATTGCTCCAAACTTCCATTGCTGGAGGCATGGTGCTCCAACTAGGAAACTGCCAACTCAGTGACCCAGTGCGCATGATGGAACAACCCACAGTTTGTTAACCATGGGTTGTTTGGGAGGGAGCAAATGTGTGCGTATGTGTGTGTTGGGGGAAGGCTTGAATTGGGACCACTACCCACAGAAACATTTATTTCTCTTTCTTCCATATCTCTGCCTCTATCTCCCTCTTCACTCAATGCCCCCCATTTGGTCATCCAAATACAACTGCAGTTTGACTTTTTGAGAAGCAGTACCTAGTTCTCTGCAGGTACCTGCAGCAGAACAAACACCAAATTTGGTCTACAAGCAGTCCCCGGGTTACGAACAAGATCTGTTCTTATGTCTGTCTTTAAGTCGAATTTGTACGTAAGTCGGAGCAGTAGAGCGTAGTATACATTAAAAATGGCATTATGCAAATTGCAGCCATTTTTACGTATACTACGCTATACTCTACGTAAACGATGTAGAGCTGGGGAACCCAGAAGTCTGGCGAGTGCTTCAGCTGGCGCTCGCCGGAGGCTTGGCTCACACGGCGGGAGCGCTCACCAAGCACCCCCGTGAGTCGGGTGCTGGGCTGGGCGCCCATCCCTAATTATGGCGGTCTGTTCATAAGTACGAGTTGTCCGTAAGTCGGACGTTCATAACCCGGGGACTGCCTGTATAAACGAAATGGTTCATAGACCTGCTCGCTGTAGCTGATCGGCTGTGCAGGCTGGAAAGCATGGTTTTCAGGCCACAGTAGAACCCCCCTTCCTGCAACACCCAACATTCAATACTAGCTGTGCTGGTCTCCCCCCACCCCATCCCTATGGGACCAAAATAACTCAATCCAAAGTGTCAATTTACACACCTCTGCCCCTGCCTCCAGCCTTCTTCTTGTTCAACTCCTCCATTCTCAGCAACTGAATCAGTACGAGATGGGGCTGCTTCCACTGGTGTCCTGTACCTCGACGGGAGTTATGGCAGAAGAAGCACTAATTTCTGCTGTGATTGACACTGCTCTAAAAGCCTTTACTGATTACCGTGATGAGCAGCACGAGGTCCTCGTGCACCATCGTACGACACCTGCACCAGATTCCCTAATGGCTCTGCTGCACTTGTATGCTGCAGGTGGTGCGGGATGGTTCAGCAGTCTCCATGGGATATAAATGTCAACCTCTATGAAAGGAGACCGTGCCACCATGGCTGCTGCCGCCACGGTGGAGCTCACAGCAGACAGAGGTGTCGTCCATCAGTTCACTCACACGTACTGAAGCTTTGTGGACATCAATTCTGGACATGGATGCTTGAGATGCCAGATTTTGAGGCAGCTTCTGCATGTCCTGGGACACTTTTGAAATCATAACATCGAAAATTCAGCCTCTAATCATTCATTTGGACACGGTAATGTGGAAATCCTTGCTTTCAACATTGGGTACCTCTCCCTCAACATTACCTTCAGAGTAGCGAACTCTACTGCGTGTGATATCTTCAGAGAGACGGGCATTCTGAACGAATTCTACCTCGCTGATGTTATAAAGGTGGGGGACGAGAGGAAGAACATGAACTGGGATTCCCTCCAGTGGCAGGTGCCCTGGATTCCTCGCACATGTGCATTTTACCTCCTCCCGGGCGGTGTGAGTTCTACAACTATAAATGCATTTACAGCATGGTCCTCCAAGGTGCTTGTGAACTCTAAAGGGAGGTTTATAAACATTTATACAGGGGTTTCCGGGAGAAGCTATGACATGGCTATCTTCTGGAACTCACCTTTGGCAGACAAACTAAACACGGGCAGATTCTTCACCAGTCCCCGCCCCACTATGGTAAACAGCCTCCCCATGCAGCCCCTTATTCTCAGAGATCAGGCCTTTGCACTTCAACCGTGGCTTATGGCACCGTACCGGGCTCCAAGGCCAGCCGAATAGAAAAACTTTAATTACTACCACAGCCACGCTAGACTCCCCGTAGAGCACACTTTTGGCTGCTTAATAGAGTGCATGGCGGCACTCTATCTACCCACTTCTGGATGTGGAGGAAGAGCTCATACCAGATGTGATTGTCACTTGCTGCATCCTGCACAACATCTGCGAGTCAAGGGGGGACGTGCTCCTTCAGGACAACCCCAAGCCACCTGGACCAGAGACTGAAAATGACACCATCGCCACCGACGGGCAGGAGAATGAGCCCCCTCGACTTCCCTTGAATCCATCATCCAGATCAGCAACTCGGGAAGAAGCTAGAAATATCTGTTCAGCTATCTCTGAGTGGATCTAGACCCATTACCCATGTGTGTACAGTCACTAAGAAGGACTTACACCTGCAGAAGTGCCTTTCCCATCTGCCTGTGTTATACTTGCTAGAATAATGTAGAATGTAGCCTCCGCCCATATAAGCATTTCTTCCCTATAAGCATCTGTTGAAGCATAGCATTCCCCGAGTAAGCCCCCCTCCATAGTCTCTAAGAACCTTGTTTTCTATAATTGCACCCCAGCCTACAAGTCAGTAGCCCAGTTACTTGCATTTCCTATCTAGAACCAGCAACCCACCCCATCACCACCCCTCACACAAGTGATGCCCAATAGTGCTTTCCAAAGGAAAAACAGGTTTTTAGTTGTTCCTACGGTGGCAACAGAAGCTACCAAAAAATGTTGTTTCTCAATAAAGAACTTAGGGTGAGAGTGTGTGTGGCGGTGTGAGCTCAATGAGATTTCCCTGTCTGAAGCAGCAAGGTAGGAAGGAGGGTGAGCAAAAGCAGCTTTGCCAATGAGCCTGGGGGCATGGGTGCAGTGATGGCTGCAACACAAACTGCTACCTGGGGAGTCCGAGAGCAGAGAGAGGGGATACAGAGCAAGACCAAGAACCAATTCAGAGAGGGGAGGGGGAAGAGGGAGACTGGATGAACAAAACAAGCAGCATGGGCAGGCAGATGGCAGCGTGCTAATAAAAACATAAAAGGGCAGGAAAAGGTTTACAGGTTTTAATTAGAGATACAGTCAGGTATCAGCAGCCACGGGGCGTGGCAAGGATGAGAAAACTTTCCAATGGGAGGTGGCAAAGGAAAACACACCCCGAACATGCAGCAGACCAATAGTAAAAACGGCTGCTGATACAGCAAGGGATCGTGGGATGCGGATTCTGGTTTAAAGGCACCTGGGATATGTGCTGGAGCTGGCTGGAGGACCGAGCAGGAAGGAGGGGCATAGATTTTATAGATCAGAGTTGGAAGGAGCCTACAAGGCTATCGAGCCCAACCCCCTGCTCAATGCAGGAAACTAGAGGAGGGGTCTCCCATCCAAGTAATAACCAGGCTTGACCCTGCTTAGCTTTCCACGCTCAGACAAGCTGAGCCAGCGTAAGCCACAGGCCTGTAGAACAAGCCATGGCAAGCCTGATCGTCTGTTAGGCATACTGTGGGTTGTTCTGTGAATGGCCCACACTGCGTAGCTTATTCGCAGGGTAGCTTACCGTGTTGTGCGAACTCGCTCAGTGTCTACACACACTGAAAGGCAGTGGCTCTCCAGGTTTTCAGACTGGTGTCTTCCCCAGCCCTACCTGGAGAGGGCAGGCCTGTGGTTGATGCTGGCTCAGCTTGTTTGAGCGTGGAAAGCTAAGCAGGGTCAGGCCTGGTTATTACTTGGATGGGAGACCCCTCCTCTAGTTTCCTGCATTGAGCAGGGGGTTGGACTCGATAGTCTTGTAGGCTCCTTCCAACTCTATCTATCTAGGTATCTATGGATTGAACCTGGAACCTTCTGCATCCAATGCATGTGCTCTCTACCACTGAATTATCCATTTGGCAGTATGAGCATTGTGCAGTGCAAAGCAGCCATTTCCACTCCCAGAATGGATTGCCCTTGCTATATCAGGGCAATTGACTGTTATGTCTTTTTTATGTTTAAAGGCAAGCACAGATTTATTCAGCCCTGGTTTCATCTTCTAATCTCGATAAGTGATTCCCCCCACCCCTGTAAATGTTTAGGCTAATTACTCAGCATTTGATTCCTGCAAGTGATGGATGACATTATATTGCACTTCTCATCATTTATATGAATAGCATGTGCAAAGTATTTGAAAAAATAATTAAGTTTTCCATCAACAGCATGAAGGAGGTGCCAGGAAGTTTTTTAAAGCAGCTGTTAAGCATGCCCACTTCTCAGCAACTGAAATACAGCAAATTAGTATTTTAACATAAAGTGTTTTAGCATAAACAAAACCTGATAACAGATACGGTAACTTCTAGACCAAATATTTGTTTCTTTTGCTCATGAACAGCCATGAACGCGCTGGCTAATCTTGTGCAAGTTCATTCTCTTTCCCTCATCTCCATCTGTCATGACAGCAACCTACCTTCCTGATGTGTGTAGTTAACACACAATAAAGATTGTGCGAAGGCTGAGGGGACATGGTGGAACAGAAAAAATAAGAAAAAATCGTCGTCGTCCCCCAATTTTCCAAAAATCCCTGGGGGGAAATGGTAAACCGGATCATTTGCAGCAATGTAGCTTCGTGCATCTTTAAGTGTGGGTGGTGGAAAATCTATTTTCCTTATTTTAGTACACATTGCAATGCACCTGTTGTGTAAATCCTACTGCTAAATCCCTGTGTATTTTAATTACAGCCACAAATGCTGGACAACTGTTTTAAAACAGGAGGCTGATGGGACAAAATACAGCTCAATACAACTTAAGGGCTTGACATAGCCATGGCTATATATTCTGTGTGCTAAAAGGAAAAACCCATCAAAATTCTGTGCTGGTACTCCAAATTGGTGCCTAGACACTTTGAAGTCCATTGACATGTGGAGAGCTCAGACATTTATCCAATTTACATATATTTCACATAGAATTATCAGGAGGTATACCTGTGCAGTAATTCATTTTTACACCCATATTAGTCTCACAAGAACCCTGTGATACAGCTGGGGGAGTGAGGGGGCGTGGCTGAGCCCAGGTCTCCCTGTTTCATAGATTTCATAGAGTTGGAAGGAGCCTACAAGGCCATCGAGTCCAACCCCCTGCTCAATGCAGGAAACTAGAGGAGGGGTCTCCCATCCAAGTAATAACCAGGCCTGACCCTGCTTAGCTTTCCACGCTCAGACAAGCTAAGCCAGCGTAAGCCACAGAGTTCGACATTTGATTCACTATATCATATTGGCTTCATACTGCTAACCACAGGGAAGGGAAAGCTGCTATGCATAACACCGAAGCCTCACTCAATATCCTGCTCAGAAACACCCGTTTCTAAGATTTTAACCAAGCATTACCCACCCACTTGAAGACCTATCTTTGCAGCCTAGGATCTAGAACTTGTTTTAAGGGGGTAGTGGTGGATGAAAACTATGATTTTTCAGGATACTGACTTCTGTTTCCCTGTAAAAAATTCTATGCTTGCATGGCAAGAGGGCAGAAAAAAAATTCAACCTGAATGTATCCACTAGATCAGGGGTGCAGCCCTCCAAATCCAGCCCTCCTCGGGGCCAAATCCAGCCCTCCTAGGTTCCTCAAATGTCCCCACCCCCTTCCCCAAGCTCCACCCCCTTTCCAGTAACCACTGGCCGTTTGGTGGTTTCCCAGCTTTTCTGACCTTTTTTTCCCCATTCTAAAAGATTGAAATGTCTCTCCTAAAGGTTAGCTACTGGAAGTAAGAACTTTAAGCGAACACATGCTAGTACTTTTGTCCACGTCCCTTTTGCCTTTGCGCCCCCCCCCCCCCCGGAATGCAGCACAAAATACCAGTCTTCAAAATGGAATTTGGCCCTCAGGCTAAAAGGGGTTCCGCACTAGAAATACTTTTTACAAGATGGGCAAATACGTAAATCAAATTACAGCTATCCTGGAACACACACACAAAAATAGTTTCTCTCTCAAAATATTTTGGTCTATGTGCCATGTCATAACAACATGATCATAACCATTTGGAGTGACAACTCTTAAGGCGCTGCACAAACCATCCAATACCAGAGGAGATAAGGGATTATCACCAGCAGCATTTAGTCATGTGAATCAACCGCATTCCATCTGCAATGTACAATCTAATCACGGGCAGCTATTTATGTCATGGGAATGGGTAACCTTTTCACATAGGTGGCAACAGCCTACAACTATAGCCGACACACTGTAGTTCTGCTTGTGGTTGAAATCACCACCAGTGGCTGTATGCTACTGGCATTACTGGTTACATATCTTTTGAAGTATTCCTGGGCTGAAGGGCTTGGCTACCTAGCAGTTTTCTTTGAAGCTAATAGGGTACTTACGCAACCATTCAGGTATATTGCAGAACGCAGAACCAGTGCAAAAACTAGTAACAGAAAAGATCACAGGAGAGGGTGGCAGTCCCATGGATGGAAGGAGCTCTGTAACTGAGTAGCAGATTCTACTAGAAGTAAAGATTTGACAGACCATAAGAACATCTCTCCTTCCCCTCCTCAGCCCGAGGTCAACACTAATGCAGGAAGGCCTGTGATGCTGCTACCATATTGCACCATTTGTGATGCAAAAATGAACTGAGACTCCAATGTTCATCACTCCAGCACTGAAATTAACTTGATAATAAACAGCAACCTTCAACTTATCCAGTGCTAATTACAGTAAGCCCTGGATAAACATCAACACACATAATGATACTGCAAAAAGAGCTAAGGCAAATAGCAAGGAATGTGCAGCTGAACATATACATACTGCAACAGTCAAGTTCACAGAGCCCATCCATGTAACTGGTAGAATGTTAGAGCAGGACAAGAGAGACTCAGGTTAAAATCCCGAGCAAGTTACTGGCTACATTTGCATGTAATACTAAATTATATTTTAGCCCTATGTGTACAAGCAAAAAAGATCCTGAGCAAAGTGCAAGTTTCATGTGGCTGGGCAGAAGAACAAACCAGGATTCAGTTTCACTTTAACAGATTCTGCCTTGTTGTTGAATGCGAACCAGGAATCGTGGTTTAAAATAAACTTTAGTCAATTACTAAACAAGCCAACTGCAATCCCTGGATTGTTCTGGTGGATTGTTTAACAAACTAATTTTATTTTAAATGACAATTCCTGGTTTGCAACAAGCCAGGAGTCTGCTAAAGTGAAACGGAATCCTGGTTTATTCCTCTTCCTGGTCACACTGAAGGCAATATCCCTACATCTAACAGGAAACTCAAGTGGTGAGTGCCAACAGGAGCCAAAACAGAGCTACTGAGAAACAAGGAGGCGGTATCAGCATGCTTATGAGAACTCTGGGATTTTAAAAGATTTTTTAAAAAAGAAAAACTACAGAGCAACTCCCCTCCCCCAAATCAGCCCAACAAGACTCCATATGCTGAGTAGTCATGAAAGGTAGAAGGATGGTTAGAAAAGAAAAACAAACATAGAGAGTAGAGGAGAAACCCCTGCTTGGCTGGAACCTTGAGCAGGTGCACTTCTTTTAGGAGGGAGGATACACACTGCAACATTCTGTTGCAGGCCCCATTTGTACACCCTAAATCAGTGATGGCGAACCTTTTTGAGCCCGAGTGCCCAAACCACAACACAAAACCAACTTACTTATTTCAAAGTGCCAACACTGCAATTAAACCTGAATACCGGGGTTTTAGTTTAGTAAAAACAACTCATACAGTTGTCCAAACTAATTAACATCTTTTGTCTTAAAAGAAAAACACAATAACAGGGCTTTCAATGATACAAACAGCTTTTTATTGAAAAAAACATCAACTCAATTTTTTTTAATAGTACTACATTGTACATGTTGACTTTTACTTTTACTAATCCAACACCTGTAGAAGCATCAGAGTAAAGCTTGCCCCATACAATTTCAGTCTGGCATATAATTTTATTACAAGTTGAGAATCCCTTATCCTTATCTAAATTACCTTCATGCTTATGACATAGCAGCCTGAAGGTAATTTAGATAAACTTTTTAAATAATTAGGTGCATGTATTTTTGAATAAGGGATTCTCAACTTGTAATATGATTATATGCCAGACTGAAATTGTATGGGGCAAGCTTTACTCTGGGTCCTTTCCCTGCTTCTACAGGTGTTGGATTAGTAAACGTAAAAGTCAACCTGTACAATGTAGTACTATTAAAAAAAATTGAGTTTTTTTTTTTTTTTACAAAAGGGGCTCATGTTTTTGTTTGTTCAAGTCATGGAGTCTACAAAAACACAAAATTTATGAAAAAAGACAAATGAAGCACCTGCAAGGAACCCAAGGCAGCTTACATAGTCCTCCTCCTCCTCTCCATTTTATCCTCACAACAACCCTGTGAGGTAGCTGAGGCTGAAAGTGGCCCAAAGTCACCCAGTGAATTTCATGGCCAATTGGGGACTAGAACCCAGATCTCCCTTGAGAAGGAAGAGGGAGGGAGAGAAAAGAGGGTGGCAGAAAGAGAAAAGGGCTACAAATGCCACTTTTCAAGCCTTTTCACATTCTCCGGATCAGGAAGGGGCTGCAGAGGCCCCTCTTCTCCGCCGGCTGGGCACGGGAGTTGGCCCGGCCGGGGTGGCGGGGCTTCCCCGCCCGGGCCCAGGCCGGCGGCGGCATGTCCTCCGGATTGGGAAGGGGCTGCGGAGGCCCCTCTTCTCCGCCGGCCGGGCACGGGAGTTGGCCCGGCCGGCGCTGCTTTAGGAGCGCCAGGCGGGGCGGCGGGGCTGCCCCGCCCGGGCCCAAGCCGGCGGCAGCGTGTCCTCCAGATCGGGAAGGGGCTGCGGAGGCCCCTCTTCCCCGCCGGCCGGACACAGGAGTTGGCCCAGCCGGCGCTTCTTTAGGAGCGCTGGCCTGAAACCGGGTGTGGCGGCGTGGCTTCCCTGCCCAGGCCCAGGCCGGCCGGCGGCATGTCCTCCGGATTGGGAAGGGGCTGCGGAGGCCCCTCTTCTCCGCCGGCCGGGCACTGGGAGCTGGCCCGGCCGGCGCTGCTTTAGGAGCGCTGGGCCGTGGCGGCGTGGCTTCCCTGCCCGGGCCCAGGCCAGCGGAAGGCGCGTCCTCCAGATCAGGAAGGGGGCTGCGGAGGCCCCTCTTCTCCGCTGGCCAGGCACAGGAGTTGGCCCGGCCCGGCGCTGCTTTAGGAGTGCCGGGCGGGGCGGCGGGGCTTCCCTGCCCAGGCCCAGGCCGGCGGCAGCGCGTCCTCCGGATCGGGAAGGGGCTGCAGAGGCCCCTCTTCTCCGCCGGCTGGGCACGGGAGTTGGCCCGGCCGGCGCTGCTTTAGG
This sequence comes from Shinisaurus crocodilurus, assembly GCA_021292165.1. Lineage (NCBI taxonomy): Eukaryota > Metazoa > Chordata > Lepidosauria > Squamata > Shinisauridae > Shinisaurus > Shinisaurus crocodilurus. The sequence goes on from JAHFWL010000433.1 coordinate 276,829, forward strand.
AGTGCCGGGCAGAGCGGCGGGGCTTCCCTGCCCGGGCCCAGGCCGGTGGCGGCGCGTCCTCCGGATCAGGAAGGGGCTGCGGAGGCCCCTCTTCTCCGCCGGCTGGGCACAGGAGTTGGCCCGGTCGGCGCTGCTTTAGGTGCGCCGGGCGGGGCTTCCCTGCCCGGGCCCAGGCCGCCGCCGGCGCGTCCTCCGAATCGGGAAGGGGCTGCGGAGGCCGGGCGACACGCCCTTCTCGGCCCTTCCCCGGCAGAGGAGGTGGCCTGCGCGATGCCGGGCGAAACGCGGCGGCCAGGAGCGGCTGCTTCGTCCCCCCTGATCTCGAGCTCTGTTAGAGCTCTGTGCCCCTGGCGACCTATGGCTCGTGTGCCAGCAGAGCGGTCCCCACGTGCCAGCTGTGGCACGCGTGCCATAGGTTCGCCATCACTGCCCTAAATACTAGAGGCTGGGGAAAGAGAACATGGGACAGTTGTTGCCTTTATGCCCTCCTTGTGAGCTACCCAGGAGTATCAAGTTGGACTCATAGTTGTAAACAGAATGTGGCACTAAATGGACCTTTGGCCTGATCCAGAAAGGCTCTTTTTATATTCTTAAATTATACAGGGCCATCACATTAGAAGCCTCTATCACAGGGCTCTCTAACCTTGGGTCCCCAGATGTTGCATGGCTAATGGCAAGGGATTCTGGGAGCTGTAGTCCAGCAACATTTGGGGACCCAAGGTTGGAGAGCTCTGCTCTATCAGCTTGAAGCTCAGTACTGTAACTGGTTGCAATGATAATGATGAACAGGAATTCCTGTTCTTTTACTTGATTATTTGATTTAAATACAGCCTAAATAGAGAAATTAGGGCTGAGCATTTCACAAACTTCATTAATGAATCCAAATCTGGATTTGAATGAGGATACTTAATAGAAAACAATCCAGTCAAAACATGTTCTAAAGTTCCTATTCTGTTGTTACAATGATCCCAATCGTGAACACAGTCGCCATTTTTACGTAACTCAGGAAGAGTTTCTGTTGTCCCCAAAAGAACTGGCCATAATACAGGGTTTATACTTCTCCACATTTTGTAATATTTAGGAACAAATTTGCATGTGGCATTTCAGTCTGGAGAGGATGAATCACCCTAGCTTTGAGCAAAAATGATGAATTCATTTTAAAAATAAGAACCAATTAAAATTAACACACTGGAAAAGTTACAGGCAGATTAAAGGGTTGCTTTCAAAATTAATAGGTCCCAAACCTCCCTTTCCTTCACTAAATTCTCACTAAGATTTTGAAATGCAAGTTTCCAAAGAACACATTCCATAAAATGCTGGCTTCCAATTGAAAAATACATCCCAGTACCCAACAGGGCTAGTAAAAAATTCTGACCACGAGAGACAAAATTACAGTAGTATAATTTGTAGGTCTTTAATCTTCTGCAGAATCGAAGCTTCTTTTCAAAAAGCCCAGTTCCTAAAGATATTTCTGTGCATTTGTAACTCATGCAGGAATGCCCAAAACTGCATCCACAGAATAAGATACAATATTCTTCTCATTAGTATGTTTTATCTTTAATGAGGTTTGGTATATTTGAATACTGGCATCAAGAAGTAGAACAGGATCAGTCAGCTTTTTAAAAAAAACGTAATTATGTCTGGCACATTTAATGTTGGCAGACTTGCTTTTTACATCTGAGAACTACCTTGGATAACATCTCCTAAAGTTTACTATTAGAGCTTTCAATATATATATTTTAAAAAAATAGGCTTTGATTATACCGGACAGCAATATTAGTGAACTGAAAATTCATCACATTTTCAAAAAACATTTTTTTTGTTTTATTTTATTCAAAACTGCCTTGCAACCATGAGGCTTAAGAATGTACAGACAGCAAAATGTTGCTCAGGATTTTAAGAGCCCACAGATTGTAAACAAATCTCCTTGCAGATTATACAGAGCCCACAAGTTGCCTGCCTTTATACATTATATCTATATATTTCCTTTTCTTAGGAACATCAGTAATAACTGCTTCAACAGGTGGAAATTCTCTTCATATAACATCTTTCTTCCTAAGAAGACTTGGCCAAAACTTGCTTTCCCTGGCTGCCAGTTATTGCTCAATATCCCTCCACCTTGAGACTGAAATCTCTTAATTCCTATTGATACACCAGATATATTTATGTGCTGAATGTGTAATTTGTCTAATGCTGAGATGCCTATTTTCTAAGAGCTATACCATTACCTTTGTTTGCAAGAACACGACATACCAGATCTTCCATTTAATCCGATGCCCACCCTTCCTGCTAAGTCTTTTTTGATGCACACCACAATCCTATGCATGTTTATTTGCAAGTAACTCCCTTTCCAAGGGGTTTAGCTTCACAGCCTCACTGTTTGTTTTTAATGGAGGCTCCTTAAGGGTGCAATCCTATGCATGCTTAGACAAAATAAATAAATAAATAAAGTCCTACAACTCCTAGCATGGTTGGCTGGAGAATGTTGGGAGTTGTAGGACTTTTTTCTGTCTAAACATGCATAGGATTGAACCCTAAGTCACATTTGTACAGCTTGACAGATTCATGGATATCCAAGGCCGATTTCTCCCAAACAGGAAATGAGACGATCAGTGTGTGCGACTTAAAGTGGAGACTCATGACCAAAGCAGATGTGATGCTAACTGTGTGAATGCAATTAATGTGCAAGTTTTTGTCATGTAAATAGCAGCTGCAACGGATTCTGAGCAGCACCTAGACTGCAGGGGTTGGAGAGGGGATGTTTAACCCTTCACGCCCCAGTCCTAATTAAAATCACCCCCCAAGCTCTTGGACGGGCATCACTTGGACCCCCCCATGCAAATAGCAGGTTCGGGGTGATTTTTTTCAGGGCCACCAGCTATGGTGGTGGTGGTGGGTAGATTTTCCCTCCACATCTTCTGCAGTCCTTCTACTGCTCAGGCTCCTTCATGGCAATTTACATTTTAAAAAACATGCATGTTAATTGCATTCATGGATCAGGAGAATGAGGGGTAGAATGGATTATGCTACTTCAAACTGCAAGTAGGATATACCAATTCTGAATGCTTCCATATGTAAGAAACATTCCCTGCAAGTAAAAAACCACACCAGGGAGAAAGGCTCTAGCTGAACTCTTCCTTTTTTGGCTAGCTTTCTTCTTACAGGGAGTTTTTAAAGTAGGGAGTATTCTGATGAAGTGTGATTGCTTTTATACGTTTTTAAAATCACATTGGCTTTTATATTTGCATCTGTATTTTTATCATGTTGGTTTCATTGTTGTGTTTCTGAATCTTTGTATTGTATTACTGTTTTATCTTTAATTGTGCGACACCTAGAGAACTTGGAAGTCCATTCTACCACCTCATTCCACTGCATGTGTTCACCAGATCTGACACGATGGAATGCTCCTCCATACAAAGGAATCCCTGACCGCAGAAAGCTAGATGTCAGGGAAGATGGTTCTAACTTCACCATCTCCCTGGCATGCTAGTTTTCTATGTAAAGCATCGTTCGTACCACCATCCCAAAATGAGAGAGCATCTCATCGTGAGAGTCCTCATCTGCAGTCTGAAGCAGTATGGTCGAGACACAGGTCTATTACATCATCTGCTGCTTCTGAGAACCAGACCCAGATGCTTCCAGAGCAGCGGTGAGCTTTTTTGACTATTTTTTGAGACATTGGTCCAGACTGGAAAACAGATTGGATTCTTTGCCTTTGTCCTGGGCATCCTTCCCAAACTCTTATGCCCTGAAGAATTTGTGGCAAACCATCTGGCACCCAAATGCCAAAGTACTTCCACTGAGGACTCTATGTCATATTCATTCTTGTCACAATGTAATACAAACACATAATTAATATTTTATACTTTTTAGAAAAAAAGTATCTATCTTTTTTTTTTATTGTTCCTCAAAATTTTCACTGGATTACCATGGTTATTAGTCAAGGTTAGTTCACCCTGCTCAGGACAGGGAATGCATAAAACCTCAAAAATGATTACGTACATGTCTCCAAATATCACATGATAAGGACAAGAAAAGAAGAGGTGGAATATAAATATAGTAAATACATACAATTATATGATATTGCATTAAATGTTGTGTGTCTCTGGCAGAGATGACACATCTCTGGGTAGGCGCTGGATGTCACATACTAATGTCTTCAAGATTAGCTCTGTGTGTTTCCCTACTGTGTTCCCCATTTAACATCAGAGGTCCTACCCTGTATTCTCCCAATGACTGGTGTGGTGGGTGAATACATGGGGAGGCCTTTTCAGTTATGGCACCAACATTATGGAATGACTTCTGAAAGAAGCCCACCTAGCTCCATCTTTTAAGTTCTTTTTGACATCAAGTTAAAGTGTGGCTGGGGGGAAGGGTGCAGCTTATTGGCAGTGATGTGAGTTTTCCCAAAGTTTTTGGATTTCAAAAAAAATCTGGAAAGATTTCCAATGGCCTAAATAGACTGGGATATTAGTATGCTTATTAGACATATTTAGTAAGCTAAGAAAATATGTCATGTTAATTTTTGATGCTTCATATATCTCTCAAAACTTTTTCCCAATAGCCCAAAGTAGCTGAACTGAAATGTCTGATTAGGAAAAAAGAATTCAATCATAAGTCATCAAACAAGCCGCCTCCACCCAATTTTCTCTGGCTCCTCCGTTCCTAGTGCAGCCCCCACTGCATACCCTAGGCCTTTCCTGATGGTCCCCAACTCTTAGGAGAGGTTTTTCAAGGGGTTCGGAGGACTGGGAATTCCACTTGTGAGAGAATGTCCTTGTGCTCATGCTGCACTGGATAAAACTGTTATAATTTGTAAAGAAAAAAACCCAGCTATACACTTACAAACCAAAAATAAGGAAGTGGGCATGGCAGACACCTCCACAGATTACAACCTGTGTTTACTGCTGGCTCATAAATACTAAGTCACTCAGCTGGTAACTTGTGGCAAAGAAGAATCATCAACAGGCAGAGAAGCTTTTGTAGTCAATTTGTTATTTTTTCTGTTTCTGGCTCCCCCACCCCACCCACCACAAATGACTAATAATAATAATCACACAGGTATGTGTGGGAAGGTGGGCTAGTAAAACATTTTGTGGGCTTGAAACAAATGCTCACAACTATTCTTTTACATGAAACAGTTTGTGCTGTTGCTCATGTATCAAAACCTTCACCAATTACTCCATTAGCTAACTGTGGCAAAGCTCCATTAAAGACACTGTGAATGGTAACAACTCCATGAAAGGTTGTGCAACAATGAATTTTATTACTCCTAGACCTTGGAAACCAGTGATAACACTTTAATTGTTTGCAGTGGGAGAAAAAAAATATCATCAGAAAACAAAATGTTTTACATATAATCTGGAATTCCAAGTAGTCTACAAAGCTCTAAGGATAGAGCAACTTTTGATTAAATTTTATGTATATAAAGGCAAGGGGCAGTTGAATTTAAGTATATTTAGAGTCTTTGAGTTTAGATTTTATGGCTGTGTTGTTGTTTTTTTAATTATTCCTTTGCTGTTTGTTTTGTTTTGTATTGCATTGTATTTTTAAAAAATCGTTTAGCTTTTTGTAATCTGCCCAGAGTACAGATGTTATTGGTCGGATGGGTAGATAGGTAGATAGATATTACTTTAATCTACTCTTATGACCATGGTAAGAAAAGCTGTACCAACAACAGCCTCTTGACCCTCACACAAATTATGCTAGAAAATGAGTTTACTCATCTAGGTAGTGTGAACAGCAAGCTAGATTCTGTACAAAAACCAACCAATCCCTGGCATTTTTTTACTGGTTGGGTAAAAAAATCTTCTTCAAACTGCAGGCTGGTTTTGTGTTTTATTGATAAACCGGAAATGGAGAAAAAGAGGTAGCAACTAATGCAGGACTCTGGAACAGAGCTGACTTCTGACATCCCTGCTGGTTCTCCTCTGGCACTTATGACTAGCAGGAAGCAAAATCCTGCTCTACAGATGTTGAACAAGTAACAGTACCTTCCTATGTGGGTGCCTGCAACCCTCTGAACCCAGAGGATTATTTACGGGCATTCTATTGAGTGTGGGAAGAGCATGGCGGATAGGGTTGCTGCTGCACTCCCCTCGCCATCAAAAACATCTTGATGGCCAACTCTGGCTGTCTAGATGTTTTACACCTCCTCCGGAGGAGGAGAGGCTGAGGCACCTGCCTGCCCCCTCCCCATGGGGGAACTGAGGATGGTCTTCCAACTTCTGTTCCCTGCCAGTGAGGAAAGAAACGGCTCAGAGGTCACAGTGGGGAGCCTGAATTATCCTATGCCCCCCCACAAGGTTGGAGGGCCATTGGATTGTGCCCTAAGGCAGCTCACTGAATACTCAGAAACCTCTGTCTGTAAGCAGTTAAGACAGGCAGCACAATGATGAAGGGAGAGGATATGGCTTGATCAAAAATAGTGAAGGGAAGGCTACCATAGCAAAGGATGCAGAAAAGATGAGGCTATGGTGGCTTTGAAAAAGAAGCAGTTCTTAAGGAACAATTTAATGGGGAAGAAATCTGGCTTGATAGAAGAAAGGGTGGGAGACAGATATCTCAAGTGTTGCAGCTTTGTAACTAAACATCAATACAACCTGCCCACAGCTCAACTGAAGAGTTAGGTGAATCTAAATATTTCAGGTTGCTGTGAAGTTTATCCAAAAACCGGGTAATGCCGGGCTGAATACCACTGAGTGGGTGGTGTGAGAGAAGAAAAATTACACCTGAGAGTCAAAACAGTTTAGCTCCATGGTACATTTAATACTTGATAGCTCTACTGTGCCTGGCACAGGTGAGAACTAAAGTGTTCTTCAGTGACAAGTGCACTAGAGAGATAAAATACGCAGACATATTTCTCCAAGGCCAAAAGACCTGAACTGAACGCGTCTGCAATTGTGAAACAAAAATATACACATTTTAAAGGATTAGTAAATTCTACAGTACTTTCCTAAATAGGCCTACTGTGCTTCTAGTAGCAAAGTGCTCGCAAATGCGGTAGAGTGTTAGCATATTAAGGAGTGATATTATGCAAAGCACATGATGTAAGAATACCAAGAGCGAAACAGCCACCTTGACCTAATTTCCTTACTTTTGCTGGCATAATTTACTATTCAAACATTACTATTCAATACAGCTACGTTGAGAAGGCAAAATTAAGTTAAACCAAGAGTAACAGCTACATTAGTATAATGCAGTGTTCTCCAACCTTGGTCCCCAGATGTTTTTGGCCTACAACTCCCAGCATGCCCCAGCCAGCATGCTGGGAGTTGTAGGCCAAAAACATCTGGGGACCCAAGGTTGGAGAACACTGGTATAATACATTTTGCAAAGTCGCTTTCCAAGTACTGTGCCTGCACAATATCTAGCATTTCAAGGCAGATTAGTAAGGGGGCGGCGGAATTAACAAAACCTATTATTCTGACATTCAACAATGTCTAACGTACTGAAGAAACTGAAAGTCACATGAGAGCCCCTGCCACCCAAAAGACACAAATCTCAAATCTCTACTTGTGTTGCCTGATCCCATTTGGAGTTAGATGTATCAAAACCCACTGAAATCAACAGGCTTAACAGTGCCTAGCTCTGCACAGGGCTGCAGCCTTAATGTATAATTTGATGTAAACATCAGTATTTCACCATGTTTTGCAAAAGATTTTTTCTTCAACCTTTCATAATATAACCAAAGGGAAAGAAATTGATTTTGCAACTTTTCCACTCTCCAAAATCCCCATGGCAAGGGATAAATTCATTCAACTCCTCTACAGAGAGAATAGTAGCAAAGCCCAATCTCACATATTGATTTGGCCTGGCAGCATATGAACGAAAACACCATCAATATCCATTAATACAGATCTTACAAAACTCTAAGCCAAAAAGAGATAAGACATTAGAGGATTGGAAAGAATCCCACCCCTCTCTGTTTACCAAAAACCCCGAAGCAGCAAAATATTGGTACAAGCCACAATACTAATATTAAAAAGATATAAAATTATTTCTTATAATAATGCCAGTGCATCACAGAAGATACATGTGTGAACTGGACTACTCTGGCACATTATCCGCTACCACAAGCAACTTATTTGCATGTTCAAGAGCACCTTTCAAGAAATTTGTTAAAAACTCAAGCAAAACTGCACTCTTTCCAAGCTTCAGACCAACACTATGTGATTTACATCTCTGGGTAAGGTTTTCAAAATTAAAGTCAAAGACTGACGAAAGCTCTACCAAAAAGAAAATCCAATTTCAAGATCATATCACAAAATATTATTTTCCAAAATATTAAAGATTATTCAGATGCCAGGTAGGCTGCATATTCCAAACCCCTTAGGCCTTCCTCCCCCCCCCAACCTGGTGCCCCTCAGATGTTTTGAACTTCAACTCACATCAGCCTCAGCCAGCACGGCCAATGGTCAGAAATGCTGGGGGTTGTAGTCCCAAATATATGGAGGGCACCAGTTTGGGGAAAGATGCCTTAGACAAATGGCGGGGATATGAAGATAAAAATATTTAGATAAAACAAAAATGTTTGTGGAATTCAAGTGCTCAGAAACAAGCTACCCAAAATTCACAGATTGCCTCAGTAGTTGGAGAAGGATGAAGAATCAGACACAGAAAGGGTACTTTTACCCTAAATCTGGGAGAATAGGAGGGCAAATGGAGACCACACTCTTCTTGATAAGAGGTTTGGGAAGGGGGGTGGCGGCGGAGAAAGGGATTACTAGGATTATTGTTTCCCAGGGCAGAGCAAAGAGATGACTACATTGACCATTAATATATCTGCTCCAGGGCACTGTACAGAAAGCTGTTAATTAGGGCTGCACTAACGGAGGAGTTAGCCCAAGCAGATTGCACATATGTGCAGGAGGCAGTTGCCCTTGGGAATGTTGTACGGGGGTGGGGCAGATTCCGGAGAATTGATGGGGGGGATTGCTTAGACAAAAATGAAACCGTAGAGCCTCTCTTGCCCAAGGGGGTTGCACACAGGACTGATTTTTTTAAAAAGTAAATCTTTAATATTATGGAATTCACAGGATTCTCCCACCACCTTTCCCTTAAGCGAAATAATAAGGAACCTTCTACACATCTAAGGCCAACACAACGTGACATCCTATGCTAGCCAGGCAACCTTATAAACAGGCAAGGGGAGAACAAACCTTATATAAAGGGTGTGTGTGTGTGTGTGTGTGTGTGTGTGAGAGAGAGAGAGAGAGAGAGAGAGAGAGAGAATGAGAATGAATAAGTGGAAACATGGGGAAGAAGAGCGCCAAGGTCAGGGCTGCCCCCCACCCCAATAAAAACCAGGTTATGAGAGGAGAGGAAAGCGGGGTGGGGGAGAGGAAAGCCTTGTCCGAGGAGCCCGAGGCGAGTCTTCAGGGCAGCAGAAGGGGACAAAGCGCGGACAATGGGACGACGCAGGAGGCGGAGGACGGGAGCTCGCTCGCTCGCGCTCCCGGGCCCCGCGCCTTCAGGGCCCGTGCAGGGCCCGCCGCTCCGCCTGGCTTTGCCACCCCCCCCCCTCGGCTCACCTGGTAGATGGCCGCCCAGTTGTCGGCCTGGTCGAGCCGGTGGAACTCCTTCTCTATCTCCATGCTGTGGGGGCCCCAGGCCTGGCCGGTCCCTTCCGCGTCCTCCTGCTCCCGCTGCGGCGCCGGCGGCTGCTGCTGCTCTCCGGAGCGCCGCCGCTCCCGCGGCTCTGGCTGCCTGCTCTGCATGGATAGCGCCTCCCCTTCCTTCCCTTCCCTTCCCTTCCCTTCGCTTTCCCCCTTCCTCCTCTTTCCTTCCCCAGCCCACGGGAACTACGCAAGCGGCCCGGCCCGGCCCGGCCCACGAGCCTTCCGGGACGGCCCTCCCCGAGCGGAGGAGGCGGCGGCGGCCGAGGGAAGCCCGGCCTCTCGCGGAGGCGGAGGAAGAAGGGCTGAGGGCAGGGCTCAATTTGAAGCAGGGTTTCCTCCGCAAAACAAAACCCGCGTCCAATGCCGATGCGCAGCCAGCGGGCGTGGGCGGGTCAAGCAAAGTAGGAATTACGTGAGCGCCTCTGAGCACGTGCAGAGTCTCGCCCCACCCTCCCCGTGTCCCCGGTAACAGCAACAGTTTTTTCCACATCGCAGGGGTGGAACTTGTGGCCCAGTTAATTCGGCCTACAACTCCCATCAGCCTTAGCCAGCATAGCCAATGGTGAGGCATCATGGGAGCTGTAGGCGGAAACATCTGGAGGACCAGAAGTTGCCCACCTTTCGCCTAATCCCTCTGATTAGGAAGAATGGCTGTCCAGGTCCGATGCATGGCCGGTGCACTTCCAAATATGCTTGAAAAGTATGCCAGCCTTGCTGGTTTTAGAAACTAAATGCAGGGGGAGAAAGCTGGGGGCCCTCTTACAGCTGAGAAAAGGCCCTTTCTCTCTCAACTCAAACCTTCACATGATATCAAACTTCTCTAATCCCCCTGATTAGGAAGAATGGCTGTCCAGGTCCGATGCATGGTTGGTGCACTTCCCAATATGCTCGATCCCAGGCCTTGCTGGTTTTAGAAACTAAATGTGGGAGAAGAAAGCGGCGGGGGGGGGGGGGCTCTTATGGCTAACATTATGTAACTTGTGACCTTCCAGATATTTTGGCCCACAACTCCCATCATCCCTCACCATTAGCTATACTGGCTAGGGCTGATGAGAAATGTAGGCTGAAACATCTGGAGGGCCACAGCATCTGGAGGGCCACCCCAGCATGGAACTTCTAGGGTAGGGGCACAGAACCTTTTTCAGCCCAAGGGTTGAATTCCATTTCTGAGAAGCTGGGGGGGGGGGGAATTCCAGTGGTAGGTGGGCAGGGCCAAAAATACCAGCATATGTTAGTTGAGCGGTGCAATCCTATGCATATTTAGACCAAAAACCCCTCCTATAACTCCCAAAAGGTCTTGGGCCAGCCCCCCCCCCCTAGTCTTGTTCCTGTTTACTTGTAATGTCTGTGGCCCTCCAGATGTTTTGGCCTACAACTTCCTATCAGCCCTAGCCAGTATAGCCAATGTTAAGGGATGATGGAAGTTGTAAGCCCATGCTGGCCCCGGCATGCTGGGAGTTGTAAAATATTTTTTTCCTTCTTCTGTCTAAAACATGAATAGGATTGCACCCTAAAGCTCTTACTGTCAGTAACTAAGTCTTAGGAAAGGCATTCCATCCTTTTAGAAAGGCGGGGGGCTGCACAAAAGCCAGGAAACCACCAAATGATCTATGGCTGGGGGAAAGGGGAACCGCAGGTGGGCCGGATTGGGACCCCAGGCCTGAGGTTCTGCACTCTTGTGCTAGGACTTCCGTTTGCAGAGATGGGAGATCTTGATTTGTTTTGGGGTTTTTTGCTTCATATGTTTTCTATGAGACTGGAAAAGGCTAGAATCCCAGCTTGTTAGGAAAGTGGGTGGGGAAACTAAGGCACAGTTTCTTTCCCCTAGAGAGCTTCCCTGAGAAGAGGATGTAGGAACAGAGTCCCATTGTGGAAGGGGAGGAACTGAAACTGCACAAAGGCTAAAACATTATGAGTAAACAGCAACAAGACTAGGCAAGACATTTTGGCACTTGAGTACCCAGGCCAAATACACCCTCCTGTGTCAAATGCCATCACAACTAGGTGCATACAAGTCTATATGCTGCTGAGAAAGCAAATTGTTAATCATTTGTTTATGCTCTAGTCTCTCTCCCTCCATCACCTGTCCTTCACGCCCCAGAAATCAGTCTTGCAACTAAACATTGTTACACTTTGCAGAACACAGTGCAATGGCACATAAATAAAGTAACATTTTAAAACTCGGTTGTAAAAAGCAAACCGACAATTTGCTGCCCTTTAATGGCACCCAGAATATGGAATTGGGAGTTAATATTGGTTTGCTGCCTTATTCCATGGTAGGGTTAGCCCTGAAAACTGATATATATCAGGTCCGTATATCAGGTATTATTTGCCTCTCTTCCCAATTATATGAATGTTTTAACAATAAGGCAGTAAAGGATTTGAATAAGGAACAAATCACCACCACAAGAATGACTAAAAACTGGGACACCCAGTTTTATTTATTATATTTATACCCCACCTTTTTTCCTGCAAGGAACCCAAGGCGGCTTACATAATCCTCCTCCTCTCCATTTTATCTTCACAACAACCTTGTGAGGTAGGTTAGGCTGAGAGTCCGTGACTGGCCCAAAGTCACCCAGTGAGTTTCATGGCCAAGCGGGGACTAGAGCCTGGATCTCCCCAGTCCAACACTCTCACCACTATGCCAAACTGGCTCTGTTGGGTCTGATTTGTTGAATTTAAGACATGGCATTGAGGTTAGTAGTACATACAGGAGAAGGTGCTCTCTAGGGTTTGGTGCTTTAAGGGCTAAATATTTTGTGTACTTCTGAAAAGTTTGGGATTTCACCATGCATGCTGATACCTCCTCCTTGTTTCTCAGTGGCCCTATTTTGGCTCCATTTCTGCGGGCACTCATTACCTGTGTTTGGTGTTAGAGGGAATGATGATTTTAGATTTAGGAACACCGAGATTCTATATCCCCTCAGGTCTTAGCAAAGGAAAGCTAAGCTCTCCCCCGCTAAACTGATAGATAAGTGAAAAGCAAATCTATCACATGATCTTCCTGTTAGATTCTACAACAGAAGGAACCTAGAAACTACCTGTATTATATGACTCTTGGGCAGGGATGGTCAGCTTGTGGTCCGCCAGACGTTTTGGCCTACAAGTCCCGTCAAGTTTAGTCATCACAGCTAATGGTGAGGACTGATGGGAGTTGTAAGCCAAACTGGAGAGTCACAAGTTGCCCACACGTACTCTAGGGAATTTACTGGTACCAACACCTCTTCAAAACAAAGATGATCGTAACCATGCAAATTTCTGCAGTTATGTCATCTGGACTGACCTGAACAATATATTCAAACACACATCCTAATCAGTGAACCATCTAAATTATTTCCCCCTATTTCCAGGAACTAGTTTACAATATGCCTAAGAGTGTTTTATATTGCAAGTGGCAAGCGAGGATAATGGTGCAACCTAAATTTAGGACTAGGAGAAGCTGTTGAAGGGTAGGATTATAAAGGTTCATCAAAATGGATACAAAAGATATTTCTAAGGGTGTTTCTAAAATTTACAGTCTGATATTATTGAAGCTTTTGCTGCTCTGAGGGTTATTTCTTAGCACTTTCCCCCGAAGGATTTAGTATATGCTGGAGCTGATTTAGGATTGCACTGAGCTCAGCACCTCAGGAGGTTCAAAAGGCCCATAAGAAGCTACATGAAGGAGCCATTTGTCTCTGTGTGTGGGAACCACTGGCATAGACTGAGGTGGGGTCACACCCCAGCCTGGGTGTAATGCTCCAAGGTTTGACTATCGATCTGAGGACCTCAAGGCAGTAAAGTAGGGGTAGGTAAAGGGGTAGGTAACTTATGGCCCTCCAGGCTTTTTGGCATACAACTCCCATCAGCCCTAGCCATCGTAGCCAATGGTAAGGGCTGATGGGAGTTGTAGGTCAACACATCTAGAGGGCCACAAATTGCCCACCCCTGTACTAAAGGAAAACTGCAGTGTCCAAGCCCAGGATAAGTGCTGCGGGATATGCAGTCAGGCCTTGCCCGAACAACAGAGCAGTTTCCCCTGTCTACTGTCTCCAGTGTTTTATATTGCTGACTATATTTCTTCTTCAGTTGCCACCCACCTAGCATTGTCCCAAGCTTTCTCTGGTTCCAGTAACCTTTCTTCTTCCCCCCACACTAACCCACAGACTGAGACCAAGACCTACAGATTATTTTCAGGTGCTGTTTCAATTGGCCATCTTGCTCCAACCCACCCCTTGCTGAATCCAGTTTCAATGAATCTGCTTGTGGTTTCCTGACAACTACTCTTCTGAGGAACCTAGTATGACTCAGCAACCCCTCCCTTCTGTGTGCTTGTGTCATAACAATGGCACTGTATCAAAACTCCAGCACCTTAATCCCACGTGCTACTTGGCTGGTACAGTAGCGTATAGACTCCAGCTGAAAGAACTCCAGAAATGGAAGGGAACCACAGGAAACGAGGTCTTCATTCAGCATGTGCATATTTCCTCTATGAGGTGTTACATTTGTATCTCACCTTTCTTCCAAGTTGCTCAGAACAGTGTTTTAGCCTCATAACTCTGTGAGGTAGGTTAGAGACTAAGAGAAAGTAACCTGCTGCCCCGAGGTCTCCTGGTGATGGCAAAATCCACATGTGTTACATTGTTCAACACATCAAAGTAGTTTTAAGTTTCACCTAAACATGGAACATGTGCCAAAAAGATGTTTGCAAACATATGTATCATACAAGTAAACTCGTCAGGAAGTGAAGCTATGGTTGGTGGTGTTGAGTGTTAACTTGATAGGTCCCTGTTGAGTGTTAACTTGATAGCTACCCTGGGTTTGCTGTTGTGTAAATGAGCCTGAGCATTGTTCCATTATGCCATGGGTGAGCAATAGGGCCAGCGTCAAGGGTAAGCATGATCGGGCACCTGCCAAGGGCCCACACCCCAGCAGGGGTCCACTGACAAGAGCCCCCTGGAGTTGCTCCTCCTCCTCACCATTGAAACCTGCTTGTTCACCTGCCTCTCACTCTGCACCAGACAACAGTGATGGCTGAAGAGGAGGAGCAGTTGATGCCACTGCCTACCTGCTCACTGGCTCTCTGACTGTCAAGCAAGCAAGTGGTAGCCATGATGAAAAAGAGGAGGAGGAGCAACAACAGATAATGGTGGTGAGAAGGTAGACTCACTGACGGGGGGGAGGGGGCTCAGGAACCTGGAGCTGGCACTTGTGGGCAACTTGTGGCCTACAACTCCCATCCCACAGCTTGCTGGGGCTGATGGGAATTGTAGGCCAAAACCTCTGGAGGGCCACCAGTTGCCCACCCCTGTGTTATGCAGTAATAAGCCTAGGTTTGCCACTGAATATTCATTCGACAGGGAACCACAGCCAATCACGACTCCCCTGATGAGTGTTACTTGTGTGATACATCTATTTGGAGATGCTTATTTAGATTCATAGATCATAGAGTTGGAAGGGGCCTACAAGGCCATTGAGCCCAACCCCCTGCTCAAAGCAGCAAACTAGAGGAGGGGTCTCCCATCCAAGTAATAACCAGACCTGACCCTGCTTAGCTTTCGTCAGACACATGGGCAGTGCAATCCTGTGGCCTCTAGACAGCCAGGATTTTTTGAATTCCCAGCTATGAGGTCGGAAAATTGCTGCGACCTTGCACCTGGGGATCCGTGCTTGAATCCCCCCTCCCCCCCCCACTTGCAACCAGCACGGAAAGAACGGCACTGGCTGCTTCTCCGAGGTCATAAGAGCAACCTCGGAGAAGTGCTGTCGGGGGTGTTCTAGGGGGTGGGGAGGGGAGGAGACTGGTGCCACCAAGATGCGGCATATCCTGGTGGCACCTCAACCTCCTTCCCATCCTACTCCAAAGCATCACACTTAGACTGCTGAAATCAGCTGTCTTAAGTGCTTTGCAGAGCAAGAGGAGCATGGAGGCAACCTTCGCTTTCACCCTCCTCCCGCTTGTTGGTGTTATTATCTCTGGTTTGTAATAATCTCACAGCAGAGACAGCAGTAGCAGTAGTGTCAGTGCTCCAGCAATACATGTCCATTAAAGAATAAATGCCTTACTCATTCGGGTCCTTTCTAATATATTTAATATTAAGAGTTAAATCAGAACTATATACAGAGTACATTGTTCCCTCTCTGCTCCCCACAGCCATCAAGCGAGAGAGAGCACAACTGCGCTGCAGAGCTAGGCTTCATACAATAAATAAAACACCTCCCACATGCTTACACAGATTATCACCACCGGTAGCAAGGGAGTAGGCGGCCACTCAAGGACACACCTGTTTTCAAGCTCATTCCAAGTCTTTGGTTAGAATACACCAACACCGCCCTCCACAGGATGCCTGTAATCCTCTGAGTTTGGGGGGTTATGGGCATCCCCATAGGATTGCGCCCTTAATTTTTTTAAAGTGTATGTATTTAAAACATCTTAGGGGTTCACCTAAAAACATAACATGTGAAATGGTCCTGAATTTCATAGGTGAATGGGGATTTGAATCTGAGATTTCCACATCTAAGCCAAACACTCTAGCCAGTGCACAACACTACAATAATCGCATGTGTATTAATTTTACCCGGAGTGTAGTTACATTCTTAGGAGTACTGATTTCCTGCAGAAACAACAGTACTATTTGTAGGTTTAGAAGTAAAAACAACAACGACAACAAAGCAGAACACACATCTGCAAATCATAAAATAAAAGAGCCATACAATTCTGTTTTTTGTCATTTTGAAATCCATGCAATGAGGTTCTGCGGGGTTCTTATCAAGGGGTTCATGTTCAACTAAGCAACAGCATTTCACCTGTGCTTGGTATATTCCAGATTTGAAGATGCTGACCTATGCATTCGCATGTTAAATGTGTGTATATACATCTGTAAATGAGATCCACAATGTTCCTGCACTCTGCCCTTCTGCACTCTGAATGCAACACTATAATTGCATTTGACTAACAAGCAACAGTTCCAGCAGCAGTCTCCATTTACAAATAGGAAAGTTGTCATTCCCATTCAGCATGCTTCTTGCTATCAGATTGTACATAATTGTTCCATTATTCTACATTAACATCTCTGTTTTATTTAACGGGAAGATAGTCTTGTATTAAACAGGGCTGATGCTGGCAGCTCTTGGAATGTCCTTAGGGTATTGAGAGCCGCAAGCATGTTCCTTATTTTCTGTCTTGCTGTTGATGGTAATTTAAGTTTCAAGAGCCAACATGATTCAGTCATTCATTCAGCAACGCTAGAATTTCCAAGAAAGCTTTTAAGGCCAGAGTATTACAATAAGCATGGGCCAGCCAGGCCAATATTTCCCAAACTTAAGGGACATTCTACAATTCAGCCTTCCCCAACCGGGTGCCTGCCAGGTGTTTTGGACTACAACTCCCATTACCCCTGACCATTGGCCATGCTGGCTGGGGCTGATGGGAGTTGCAGTCCATAATGTCTGGAGACTGGAGGACACCAGGTTGGGAAAGGAGGCTCTATATGAATTAAAATGGAAAGCATGCTCCACTCACCTATACCAACAGATTTAGGAGCCCCCGCCCCCCAATCATGTTCCTGCAAGTAATTGTTCTCAGAGAGCAGGTAATTTTATTCTGTGTCTGTACGAAGAGTCCTTGAACTATCTGATCACACCTGATACAAGATGTGGCAAAACATTACATTCCCTGGCAAAGGCCCAGCAGAGAGCATTGATTAATGCAGAGGTACAGCGGGCACTGCACACTCTGTGGGTGTCTGCTTCAGGCCTGCAGGAACCTCTGATGATTTAATTAATATCAGCCTCGTCACAGACTAGAATATTCCAGCACCAGTTTGGAAATTACTAGGGTGGTCATTTGCTCATCACCAAAAAAAGAGGACACGCACCACCCCCAAAAGAGGACACACGTTTGTGCAACGCTTGCATATTCTAATTCATACGCCTAGACCAGGGCTCTCCAACCTTGGGTCCCCAGATGCTGCTGGCCTACAGCTCCCAGCATACTCAGCCAGCATGGCTAATGGCAAGGGATTCTGGGAGCGGTAGTCCAGCAACATCTGGGGACCCAAGGTTGGAGAGCCCTGGCCTAGACAAACATTTAGAAATAATTACTATAATTTAAATAGAAATAGAGTGCATCTCACCATAGTGAGGAAGGCTGTGACCAGGTGACCTGTGTGCCTGCTCAGTCTGCTGCCCAGATACTACAGTAACCCAGTGTTCTCCAACCTTGGGTCTCCAGATGTTTTTGGCCTACAACTCCCAGCATGCCTCAGCCAGCGTAGCTGGCTGGGGCATGCTGGGAATTGTAGGCCAAAAACATCTGGGGACCCAAGGTTGGAGAACACTGTACTAACCGTTGATGGTCACTTTCTAGGACCCTGCTTTCTCTTCTTGTCCTTCATTATCTTTAAATGTGACTTTTTATTTGCTTACATATTTATTTATTACATTTCTATACCGCCCAATAGCCAAAGCTCTCTGGGCGGTTCACAAGGACCCGAAAGCCCTTCAAGCAGAAAACACCTTTAAATGGAGGACTGTTCTCTGTGAATTAGGATGCCTGGCCACCTTATGGGCGAGGTCATGGCTCACCAGAATCCTTCGGAACAGTGTGGTTCATTTCGGGGAGGGTGCGGGAAGGAATCAAAGGCAAGGTGGTGGCTCCGTAATTTGAATTAATTCATGGAGGATAACTATTGAGGGATATTAGCCATCATAGCGAAATGGTACCTCCACGTTCAGAGGCAGTTGTTGGGCACGGGTGGTAACTGAGGAGGAGCTATTTCCTCCGTGGCGTGCTTGTGGGCTTCCTGGAGGCATCTGGATCACCACTGTTGGGAATAGGATGCTGGACTAGATAGATAACAGTGTCTCTTGAGTCCTAGGGATTCTCTACATGAGGCATATAACCCGACTTCTTCTTCCATTTTCTTTGTGGGAGGATTAGAGCATCTTTCACACAAGTCCCCCCCCCGGGGGGGGAGTTTCCTCTCTGCCTTTCTATATGTTCCTGTATGTTCCATTACACAACACAAGGTGGCACTGTGGTATAGAGTGGAATTGCGAAATTACACTAGGACTCTGTAGTGAATAATGGCGGTATCCAGGGTATACCTGACTTCCCTCGCTCTAAAAAAAGCCACGGAAATTTCTGGAAAACACAGGAGAGGTCCTGGGAGGATGACGATGTCATGAAAAGTCCCTGCAAACTTCTGTGAGTGAGGGATCATGAGCACACAATAAATGCTTCGTGTAGAAAAGCCCCTAAAGAATTGTCACTAAGCAGTCTTTTGAAAACCCCAAAGTAAATAATAGTAATCCCGCATCTACAAAATATCCCTTTAATAAATTACTTGTTTAATAGTTCAACTTGTCTCTAGTGTTGGTGCCCATCTCATGCCTAAGCAGCTACTTGTGGATCTCTGAGTTATACTGGTGGAGAGTCCTTAGGCCCAGAAATATAAGCATTTGCTATAAATAGGAGCAGTGTATTAGAAGAGGGGAAAGGGAGCAAGCCATGTCAAGATATGATGTACTTTTAGAATATTGAGTAATAATGGATCATAGAGATAGAAATTAACTTTTGGTCCCAAGGTGACGGGTGCACTGTATAATTTTCTTATGTATGTCTTTTTATTTGTTTTATATACCTTGTTTTAAAAAAATAAATAATTTTTTAAAAATAGCAGTTTCCGCATAGGTGGTGGCAGTAGTGGGGAGGTAACCTGCGCTTTCCTTCCTATGTTCTTAACCTCTCCTAATGATCTGAATCTGTGCTTTCATGTCAATGAGATCCCATTTTAAACTCCTGGCGATCAATACTTCTCATTAATTACATCTTTTGGAGATTCCTCAGGTCATTAAAAGCAACAAGGATAAATGGTACCAGTGAGAATGTACACCCTCGCCCTGCTGCTTGCTGCCCTTGTTCCCTCAGGAACTCATCATACCATATTGATTGCTTAAAATTACTTAGAATTTTCTTTGTAAAGGAAACTTTAAATATGCAAATATGATACTCTGGTGCGCTTTAATTCAGCCTTCCCCAACCCTAGAGATGTGTGGGACTACAATTCCTATCAGCCACAACCAGCATGGTCAACTGGGGATGATGGGAGCTGTAGTCCAACACATCTGGGGGGTGCCAGGCTGGGAAGGTTGCTTTAATTCATTTTTTTTAAAGAATCTCTTCCAAACTAATCTGTTTCAAATGATTTATTATAAACTTTTTGTTATTGTAGTAGAACTCTGTTCATCATATAAGTGCTGTAGAAAATCTATTTTCTCTTTTGTCCGAGCTGTGTGTTGTCCTTGCTCTTCCTGAGAAAAAGAAAGATAAGCAATCACATGACTGGAAGAGGACAAAACACTAAAATAAACTGTTAATACACACAGAGAGATCTCCTCATACGGAGAGCAAACAATGAATCACCAAAAGATCAATCAGCCAAACTCAGAAC
This sequence comes from Shinisaurus crocodilurus, assembly GCA_021292165.1. Classification (NCBI taxonomy): domain Eukaryota; kingdom Metazoa; phylum Chordata; class Lepidosauria; order Squamata; family Shinisauridae; genus Shinisaurus; species Shinisaurus crocodilurus. Next base: position 296,885 of record JAHFWL010000433.1, read on the forward strand.
TCGGAAAAAATGTAGGTTCCCAATGTAACAAAAGAGGGATCGTGTTGTTTCTCTTGATATCTCCAAATTCTTGGAAACCAAGGTCAGGTTGGCTGGCAAAATTGGTGGTGGGATAGGGGAGTGATTTCACAAAGGATTTCACTGAAAAGGCAGAAGGCAGCAGTTTGTCCAGTCATCAGCACTTAGGGTGCAATCCTGTGTGCCTCTGACCTTGTCTGGCGGGACATAGGATTTGGCCTGGAAGGTGCTGTGACCTTGGAATCCTTTTCCGAGGTTGCAGCGCCGTGGAGCACCAACCCACCCCCGTAGCCAGCGCTGTTCTTTCTGTGCCGGCAGGGAACTGCAGGGAACTGAAGATAGTCTTCCATTCCCCTGTCTATGGGGGTGTTCCTGGGGGCGGAGAGGGGAGGACTGAGGCTCCGCTGGATTCAGAAGAATCTAGGCAGCACCTCAGCCTCTTCTCGCGAGGAGAGGAAAAACATTTAGACAGCTGAAATCTAGATGCTTTTCAGGGCAAGGGGAGTGCAATGCTGCTCCCACCCGATGCCCGCAATCCTCCGTGTGTTGTGGGCACCCTCATAGGTTTGTGCTGTTAGATCCTAATAATTAAATACGGTATCTACAATTGCGAAGCTAAATTTTGCCCCAGCCAAATCAGAGTTCCATCATCATCATCATCATCATCATCATCATCATCATCATCATCATCATCATCATCATCTAATTTCTATGCCGCTTTCCCACAAAATGTGCCTAAAGCAGCTCACAACAGAACAATACAAAAACAAGAAAGCATCCCGATACATCAATTGCAATAGCATGCCATTAGAATAATAAGCAACCTAACAATTCATTTCATTGATACTAACATGATAACATTTCAAATTAATTACAAAATAGGCAATATCAAACATTACAGCACAATATCAATGATTGTTTATCAGTAAAGTGTAAGTCAGAGCCAAATAAACCAAACCTTTCCAATGCATCGAGGCATTAACAATACAGCCTGCAAACAGCTATGCCAAGAGTACCAAGTGCAGAAAATAGCAACCAGGATCCTTACAACCTGCAACAGCTGATCTCTCCCATGCTTCACTCTCTCATGCTGGTGCCGTTCTTAGAGCTCCAACAGAGACAAGGGCTGCTGGTGGTGGTGGTGTTTAGTCTCTTCCCCTGTACTCTGGATGTTTGTGCTACTTCTGGAGGGCCTATGGTGGCTGCAGATTTGATGATGATGATGATGATGATGATGATGATGATGATGATGATGATGATGATGATGAGCATAAAAGGCCAGCCGAATTGAGCAAGGTGCTAAAAAGCAACTCCCCTAGGAGGAAAGCTTATAATATCTGGAGCTGTTTAGCTTGATCATCCGTGTTCAGTGAAGTTCCCTATGATTTTACTGACTATGATCATCCGTGGGCAGTGAAGTCATATGGATCTATCCAGGGATGGGGACTCGGACTCGGGGACTCGACTCGTGAGTCGGACTGAGTCCCCCCTCTGACTCGACTCGGACTCGAGTCCCAATATTTTTAATGGGACTCGAGACTCGACTCGGGACTCGAGACCAAGAACTCTTCAACATCCCTGGGCTGTGCCAGAAGGAGTGGAGAGGAGCGTGATTGCCAGCGAAGAGCGCATGGAAGCGAGGTGTGCCGCTGCTTGGTCACTATGGACGGCTACCAGGAGTGCAGCCCCAACAGTGTGTCAATATTTATTTTGATTGATGTGTTGCGTACTTGGGAGAGGCAGAAGAAGGACCTGAGATTACTCTGTGTGGCTGCTCTGAGTGTGTTTCTGGTTCCAGCAAGTTCATCACCAGTGGAGCGGGTGTTCAGTGAGGGTGGAATTGTGATGAGATCTCACCGTTCCAGAATGGGGGCCAAACATTTAGAAAAAATCATGTTCCTCAAATGCAACATGGATAAGTTTTAGGAAGTACAGCAAGTTTATTTTTTAAAATCATTTTTCTAAAATGCAACCTTTCAGACATTTTGGGTTTGGCTGCCTCTGCCTGCCTGTCTGGGGTTCCCAGCCTCCTCTGCCTGCCTGGTCTCTTCTTGACCAGTTCAACAGTTGAATTGTCCAAGACAAAGGCCTCTGCCTGCCTGCTTTGGGGTTCCCTGCCTCCTCTGCCTGCCTGGTTATTTTGGGTTTGTCTGCCTGGTCTGTTCTTGCCAAAATCAGTTGCAGAGTTTTGAAATAAAAAGGCACACTTGTGCCTAGAATTTATTTAAACCACACATCTGAAGTAGCCTTATTTTGTTGGGAAAACCCCCCATTGATTTTAATAGGGACTCGTGGAGTCAGATTTGGGAGTGACTCGTGACTCGTGAGTCACCATTTTGGACCAAGGACTCGGACTCGAGACTCAGGTCCAAAGACTCGTGACTCGACTCGTGACTCGAGACCAAGGACTCTTCAACATCCCTGGATCTATCCCAGCAATTCTCCTGTCAGAAACCATGTTATATACCTGTGGCTTACGCTGGCTCAGCTTGTCTGAGCATGGAAAGCTAAGCAGGGTCAAGCCTGGTTAATACTTGGATGGGAGACCCCTCCTCTAGTTTCCTGCATTGAGCAGGGGGGTTGGACTCGATAGCCTTGCAGGCTCCTTCCAACTCTATGATCTATCTACCGTATCTATCTATCTATCTATCTATCTATCTATCATCTATCCATCCCTGTTCTTAATGGGTGTGTGAACCATAAAGAAGTAAGGGACACTCTTCTGGATAGCCCTGTATAGAAATGCCTATTGCAGCTTAAACAATCAAGAGTTTCGTGGCACCTTAAAGATCAACAAATGTCTGTGTTTGTTTATTGTTTGTCCTTGGCACAAAGGCCATTACAAGTGGAAGTTACAATGCGGCCATATATACGGTAACATAAAAACAAAGCAAAGCTCATGAATACCTAAAAACAGAATCCGGGAGGCTATACAAGAGAAATGCAAAAGGCCAAGCATCAATAAAACAAAGTAACAGTACACACATTAAAAACAAATAAATTATTTGAAACTAACACTGAGAATAAGAGCAACACCATATAACAAAAGTATACTAAAACGAGCCAGCTAGACAAGCTCATGCACTGTATGTTATAGTAAATGATCTCCTTGGCAATCCACAGCAGATGCCATTAAAAAGTTTTGGCGGATTTTTTTGAGCTGCTACTGCAAAAGATGCAACCCTCATTGTAATAGATTTGCTATAGTCTGCTAGCAAATCACAGATAATTTCTGGTGGAGGCCTGTCAGCTCTAATTTTCAGGAAGTCCCCCCAAAGGCAGGTTCTAGGTTCCTCATACAAGGGGCAGTGAAGAAGATGATGTATGATGTCCTCAACTTCCCCGGAACCACAGATGCAGGTCTGCTGAGCTCATCTGTGCTTGACTCATCTAAGTTGGTTACCTACAGGTATGGGAGGCTGGTGACTCTTGTGTCAGTGGGGCTCCTTATCCATTGCAGCTTTTATTATGAGATTCTTAAAGTCTATCCATGGTGCTGAGCTCCATCCCCAAAATAGGTTCACCACCATGGAGCACCATGGATAGCTCCTATAAAGCTCAGAATAAAAGCTGCAATGGATAAGGAGACCCACTGACATAGGAGTCACCGGCCTCCCCTGCCTAGAGGTGTAACCATGCAAGATGGGTCTCTAGACTCATGGTTCCCATTCCTTTCTTTCATCAATAAAGATGCCTTGATGATGATGATGATGATGATGATGATGATGATGATGATGATGATTTCTATACCGCCCAATAGCCGAAGCTCTCTGGGCGGCTTACAACAATTAAAAAATACAATATAAAATACACAATAAAACATTATAAAAAATTTAAACAAGACAACCCATCACACAAGCATTGCTCTGGAAAAACACATTAACACAATTCATGCTTATTTCATGTCACATCTCCAAGTGCGTAATCCTTTTGGCATAGAGTATAAAAGCTCATCTCTGACTTTTCTAAAATGCACATCCAACCTGCAGTGATATTTTTTGTTATATGTTACAAGTTTTCTATTTATTTTATTTTATTGTATTTTTATTTATTCTTGTTATATGTGTACATTTTGAAAATTAAATAAAAATATATGGGGGGGGGAATCCAAATTCCTGCTCTCAGAACGAAGTCTTTAATTCTAAACATAGGTCTTTTGCACCAGACTCCGACTAGTAGATCATCCTGGAGTTCTAGTAAAAAGCAAAGTAGATCCCGCAAACCTGAAGACTGCCCACGCCTATGGCAATTCAGTCAAAAGTTAAATTTATGCAACCCCTCCCCCTAAAACCAGTGCAGTGCTAATGTTGTTTGCTTATATTCATGTGAACACAGCAGTCCTATTATAAATAAATGGCAAAGAAAACATAGGCATCTTTTAAAAAATCCACTTTAAGGGTGCAATCCATCCTATGCATGTTTAGACAGAAAAAAGTTCTACAAGTCCCATCATTCCCCAGATAGCATGGCTGGCTGGGGAATGCTGGGAAATGTAGAACTTTTTTCTGTCTAAACATGCACAGGATTGTGCCCTGCAATTATATACACACTTACCTGGGAATAAGTCCCACTGAACTCTGTTGGGATTACTTCTGAATAAACATGTAACATTAGGATTGCACTGTACAACAAAGAAAGAAAAAGTAGAATTACTTGAAAAACAGAATTTGGTTGAAAATATTTTGACTAGTCCCTTGAACTGAAAGGGTAACTAAACTGAACTGAAAGTGTGTCAACTAAATCACTTTAGTTGACACACACAATTTTGGAGCTGAAATTCTATCCCTGCCACCACATGGTTGTGGTTTAACTGATGCTTGTGTGGTTACAGTGCAGTCGGTGTCCATGGATCATTTCGGCACCTAATGAAGACCTGGGGTTTGGAAGCATGACTCTGGAATACCACAAAGTGACTCTTAATGTTTTGCCTCCAAAAAATGGATATTACGCTTGATAGTCTATAAGTGCTTCCTGGCTCTCCCTAAATTATGGTACTATTTTAACCGCTTTTCAGAACCTAGCAATTTAACTTGTTTTAAAAAGAAAAGAAAAGAAAAGAAAGCATTAGCAATGGATAGATACAGTTGGACGGGGCAGGGCAGAAAAAGGCAATACTAGATTTAATCACTTGATGTCACTCTTTGAAAACTTTGAAAGCAGGGCAATAAACTTTCTGCCTTTTGTTCAGGAGAAAGTCAGTTTGGATTATACAGTTCTACTAGAGGCCTCCAGTCAAAGTTTTCTTTCAAATCTATACGAGATCTATACAAGACCCAGCACGGCGTAGTGGTTACAGTGTTGGACTAGGACTCAGGAGATCCGGGTTCTAGTCCCCACTGGGCCATGAAGCTAACTGGGTGACTTTGGGCCAGTCACTGACTCTCAGCCTAACCTACCTCACAAGGTTGTTGTGAGGATAAAATGGAGGGGAGGAGGAGGATTATGTAAGCTGCCTTGGGTTCCTTGGAGGAAAAAAAGGCAGGGTATAAATATCTACTATATAAATGTGAATGTTTGTACGTGTGTACGTACGTACGTATGTCCGAACGGCTCGCGTGCGTCGCATTGACTCCTATCCGGTTGGATGGATCCGCCCCAAACTTGGCACGCATACTCCCCATCACCCAAGGACAAAGACTGGTGGGTTAAAATCTCCGAAAAACCCTCGCCGTGCCTATACGGCCCCAAACAGATGAGAGCCAATGGCAACACTTGGAATGTTCGCAGGGGCCATTCAGGAGTGGTTATGCAAATAGCTCCAACGGCATATAGAATGTTGGTATGCACTGCCACAGGGGCCCAATCAGAGGCGGATATCCACATCTCTCCTACGTCCAAACAGAATGTTCATATGAACTGCAGCCGGGGCCTACACGGGGGGGGGGGGGGATTTTGAACAAACAGTGATTATAGGAAAATGACAACCCATGCAACGCCATTGTGTATTCCCGGGAGGGGGGGGGCGGGAGCAGGGATTTCATTGTGTGGTCCTGGGGTGGGGGGAGCAGGGATTTCATTGTGTAGTCCTGGGACAGCAGGGATTTCATTGTGCAGTCCCGGGGGAAAGGGAGCAGGGATTTCATTGTGTAGTCCTGGGGGGGGGGGGAGCAGGGATTTCATTGTGTAATCCTGGGGGAGCTGGGATTCCATTATGTAGTCCCGGGGGACCTTTCCTATGGAGGGATTTCAAACAGCGGACAGCTGCCTTAAGGAATTTCGAACAAATAGTGCCTATAGGAAAATGACGACCCGTGCAACGCCGGGTAAAAAAAGCTAGTAATAAATAAATACTACAAGCCTTCCTTACCTCTGTATCTCCTGCCAACATGCACATCTCATCTCAATTCACAGTGTCCCCGTTTCTCCTCCCACTGGACGTCTCCTCTTCCTTTGGGTTATTCCTGTTTCCAACCTTCTTTCTTCCCCACTGCTTCCCTTAGCCTTTGGTCTTCTATGCCTCTTCCTCTTCTGGGCCTAGGTTGTCCAGATATCCTCCTTTACAGAGGACAATCCTCTCTTTGAAGGCATTCTCTATGGGCTGTCCAGTCCAAGTCTGGTTTAAACATAAAGAACTGAAAGAAGGAAGAGGAAGGGCCTTGAAGTTGACCATAAAAAGTTAGCAGAACCTGGACAGCAGACCCAGCCACCAAATTTGCCTGTATACATGTAAATCCCTAACCAATGGCAATCAGAGATCCTTCTGCCTCCTCCACCACTGGTTGACAGTGGGAATATTCAACTACCGTAATCACTGCCAGAGGCTTCATCACCACCATCACGTGTTGAGATCAATGGGACTTACTCCCAAGAAAGTGTGTATAGGATTCCAGCTGGGCAGTGCAATCCAATGAGGCTGCCCATAACCCTCTGAACACGGAGGATTATGGGCATCCTATTGAGGGTGGGAGGAGCGCAGTGGATAGGATTGCCACCGTGCTCCCTGTGGCATAACCCCACAATTCAGTTCCCTGGTGTATGTCTGCTTTAGTATATTTAGTGAGTATAGAATGTTGAACTGAGTGGGTGTGGTTTGTGATGTCTTAGAAAGGGTGGGGGGAGGAGTATATAAGGAGTGTTTGAGTGATGTCAGAGTTAGTGAGTTGAGAGTTAGTGGTTAGAGTGTGTTGGGAGTGTTAGAGAGTTTGGGAGTTAGGTTAGTTGGGTTATTTGTGTCTTGTCAGGAGTTGTAAGAGAAACCAGTGCTTGTATGAGGAGTGAAAGTATTTAGAATTATAGGGACTTAGGTTAATTAATTATCAAGTGTTTGGTGTAAGCAGGTTTTAAGTTATTTTCTGGAACTACGATTTTGAGAATTAAAAATTTTATTTATCTATTATATTTATTAATCGCCCATCTGGCCGGCCACCCGGCCACCCTGGGCGATGTACAATTAAAACAATACAATAAAATATGATAATTAAAACAGTATAAAAAATTATTTTAAAATTCTAACCCACCCCATATTCCCTCCTGAACAGCCATGTTTTTAATGCACAGCGGAAGCTCATCACGGAGGGGACATGACGAAGGTAACTAGGAGGGGAGTTCCATAATGTGGGGGCCACCACAGAGAAGACCCTCTTCCTAGTCCCCACAGGCCTGGCTGCTCTGGCCGATGGGATAAGGATAAGGCCGTTCATGGCAGATCTTGTTGAGCGGCCTACTTGATGTTGCTGGAGGCGCTCCTTGAGATAAACTGGGCCGGAGCCATGTAGGGTTTTAAAGGTCAAAACCAACACCTTGAACTTAAGCACTGGCGTGATGTGATCACGCCGGCGGCTGCCCTTAATCAGGCGAGCTGCTGCATTCAGCTGAAGCTTCCGAACCGTCTTCCAAGGTAACCCCACGTAGAGCGCATTACAGTAGTCTAGGCGAGAGGAGACCAAGGCATGAACCACTGATGGGAGCAGATGATTAGGAAGGTAGGGGCGCAGCTGCTGTATCAGATGAAGTTGATACAGCGCTGCCCGGCTCACAGCTGACACCTGAGCCTCCATGGACAGCTGGGAGTCTAGAATTACCCCCAAGCTGAGGACCTGGTCCTTCAGGGGTAGATGTACCCCATTCAGCACCAGGTCAACTTATTTTTATTTTGTTTGCTACCCAAATCCTACGTGTCAGCTTGGTGTTATTAACCTGCATTACTTTTAAATCTACACACACACACCTTTGTACCCACAGTATCATAAATTTAAGCTAGATCCTTAATAACCAGTATTAATCTTTTCCCTCATTAGTAGGGGAAAGGTTTCATTTGACCCTCCCCTCAGGTTTTTAAGTGTTGATGCTTAGCCTGAGAAGGGTTTATACGCCTGGTCCTAAAGTGTAAGGGACCATGTCGTCGCACTCCCCTCATCCTCAAAAACACTTAGATGGCCAGTTTCGACCATCTATATGTTTTCCACCTCCTCCTCCTGAGGAGCAGAGGCTGAGGCACCGCCTGGATTCCTCGCATGCTGGCAGTGCCTCGTTCCTCTCCTCCTCACCCCTGGGAATGCCCACCATGCCAGAACTGAAGGCTGTCTTCCAGCTTCGGTTCCCAGCTGGCACAGAAAGATCTGCACTGGCTGCGAGGTGAGGTGGGGGTGGGTGCTCTGTGCTCGGACTCCCCACTGCGACCTCAGAAGGGATTTCCGAAGTCACAGGGAGGACTCCGAATTATCCTATGACACCACCCCCACCACCCCCAGCAAGGTCAGAGAGCCATAAGATTGCACCCTTGGTGCATTACAATCAGGCGGTGAATTGACCCTGCCATCTCTTCCACAGCTGGTTGAAATTAGGGAAGTTCAGCATTACAATCTAGGTAAATTGATCATTTCCAATACTGGAATGTGATATTAGAACTACATTTGATTATTTATTTTATTTCCTGCTGTATGTTGTAAGGTTATAGCCCAAATCCCATCGGTATGGGCTGTTATGCACAGGTTAATTTTAGAATCAAAAGACCCCCCCCCCCCAAGTTTGATTGTATTGATAACGCAATGTCAATATCAATTGTATTTTACATTGCCTTTATGTGTATTACTCTCAAAGCAGTTTATATCAAACTGACAAAAGCATAGCGATGATGATGATGATGATGATGATGATGATGATGATGATAGGAAACAAGTAGATGACAATATTTCAGTTCACTTCCTAAGATAGTACAAAAATAGCAAAATTTTAAATAGTCATTCACCAAAACTATAACTAAACATAAAATTTATGATTTTGTTTATAAATTGAATAAAATAAATAAATAAATAAGCATAAGATCAATGAAACCAATCACAAAACAAGTCAATTCATAATTACTAGATGATAACAGCATCTCAATACAAAGCAGAGGCATAAAAAAAATTCATGGAGGATCAGGCTATCAATGGCTACTCATCATGATGACTATATGCTACCTCCAGTTATCGAGGCAATATGCTTATATATACCAGTTGCTGGGAAACATGAGAGGGAGGCACAGGCAGCTGGTTGGCCACTATGTGAACAGAATGCTGGACTAGATGGACATTTGGTCTGATCCAGCAGGGCTCTTCTTAGGTTCTTACATCACATGGTTGGGCCAGTTTATTTGTTCCCCTCCCCTCCTTGTGCCTCTTCTTAAAGTTTCCATTTGTTTAACAATAGTAACAACAAAATGACTTTTCCCACCTGAATTAGGCAGTTGAAATGAAGAGACCATGCATAGGGTAAGCAGGAGTGAACTTTTGTGTGAAAGGACTGTGAGCTCAGTTCATTTCTGGTACTGAAAACAAACTCAGAATGTGTTCAAAGGCATTCTGTTCTTTAATTCCAAATGTATGTTTTTTTGCACCTGGCTCTGGTTGTTGAATCATGGGGTTCAAGTAAAAAGCAAAAAACAAAACACCCTTAGCTCAGACATGCATCCTGCTTACAGGTAATTTTTATTTATTTATTTAATTATTATATTTATATACCCCGCCTTTTTTCCTGCAAGGAACCCAAGGCGGCTTACATAATCCTCCTCCTCCTCCTCCTCCTCCTCTCCATTTTATCCTCACAACAACCCTGTGAGGTAGGTTAGGCTGAGAGTCAGTGACTGGCCCAAAGTCACCCAGTGAGTTTCATGGCCAAGCGGGGACTAGAACCCGGATCTCCCGAGTCCCAGTCCAACACTTTCACCACTACGCCACACTGGCTACACCACCAACCAATTAGCAAAATTTGCCTTGGCGGCAAAGAAAATACACATTAAATATCAAAAGATGTAGGGAAGTGGGGACATGTCATTCTATGTTATATAATATGTCAGAAACTATATTGTAGATGTATAATAATGTTTTATTGTGTTAGTGCTGTTTTTATACTGTGGTGGCTCATGGTGTGTTCAGAAGTGTTTTATTGTTTTACTGTTGCTTTTACTGTTTTTTCCTAGTGTATTTTTTTATTTTATTGTTTTACTGTTGATACATTGTGGCAGCCTACGGTTTTAAGCAATCAAGTTGGACACAAAGTAAAAAAAAAAAGAAAGTAGATCATACAAACCTGAAATCTGCCCAGCCCTGATATACAGTATAACCAGTTAGAGGTTCTGCATGGACTAAATGAGTGCATCTGATCCCTTTTTTTTTTTAAAATGCCCTATTCCTAAAAAGAATGCATGCTGTAATATTGAAGCTTACCTGACAATTGGAGAAGTCCTGAATTCCGTAGGTTAACTAGGCTCTGTCTGGTTTGGCCCTCAATGTGTAGAACCAGTGACTTGTCAAGAAATATAAGTACCTACTGAGTACTTATGTCATCTGAAGAACAAGGAAGGAGGCGTCTGGTCTTTTTGCCCTTCCTAAATGGCACCCCTAGATGTTATCTGAAAACGGGCTGGGCAGAGGTATTCTTCATTAGATCGTTGCTGATAACAGTATTTCTCTGGAGGAAAGCAGAGCTGCAAAGCAATTTTACGCCAGTAGGTGACACTGCAGTCCACGCTAATGTATGTATGAGAATTTCATTTCAGTTTGCAAATATCCAAACTTGCCCCGCTCTCAACCCCAAATGCGAATGGGAGCCCCCCCCCCTTTTTAAGGAAAAACGTTTGCACATTCCCGAACTCGCAACTGCCTTTTCTGAAATGCACATTATTATTATTATTTTAAATGCACATTTTCATGCTATGGTCAACGCGCACAAAAATTATTTTTGAAAAATGCCCACAAAAATGCACTTTCCCCTGTTTGAACAAGCTGAAAAACGTGTTGCAAACGAAAATGGGAGTGGACTGAACCGAGCTTCGAACTGAAGTTTGGAGAATTTCAGGGAGCTCAAACCCCCCGTCCTCGCATCCCTAAAATTTTTTTTTGCTCTCTTAAATGCTTTTAATTCTAGCCAGATATAATTAGTGCTTCAGACAGACAGCTCCTGGCAGTACCAATAAAATAAAAAAAACAAACAAACACTGTGCAGCAGCAGCTATTCCCTCCTAAACAGATTTTTGTGTGTGGAAAGAATAAAGACTGAAGAAGCAGTGAGAAAACACAGGAGGGTTATAAGTGGAAAATGTTGAAGTCTGGACTCGCATAAAATTCCATGAATGAGACAGGGCGATTTCACTCATTTGGAAGCACCCTATATCACATAGGGGAAAATATATTCCCTGGTATGATTTGTCTCATCAGTAAAAAACTGGAAGAAAACTTATTCCAGGGGATGGGCAGGGCATGGCAGGCCTTTTCTCGACACCCAATTTTACATATTCAAAGCCCTTTAATTCTATAAAAGCCCCCATGACAAACTGTTAGCTATGGGGTGTGGATTTGGGGTCTCCCTATAACGTAAGGGCATCAATGGACTCCCAGCCTGTTTTAGGAATAGAGAGATTTAAACCCAGTTCTTCCCCTAACATTTGTCCTGATTTTTGCATCCCAGTTATGCATTACCTTGTGCCAAGATGTTGGTGGCATTTGTACAATAGTGTATGGCAGCCTTCTGCAACCCGGTGCCCTCCAGATGTTGTTGGACTACAACTCCCACATGTATACAGATTGTATGTGCGTTAAAAGTCACATGTGGACGCTTCTGTCCTCTCATCCTGTCTATTTCCACGGGGTTGTTATGAAGATAAATAGGGAGAGGGTGAGAATCATGAGTAGAGCCAGTGTAGCGTAGTGGTGAGAGTGTTGGACTGGGACTCGGGAGATCCGGGTTCTAGTCCCCGCTTGGCATGAAACTCACTGGGTGACTTTGGGCCAGTCACTGACTCTCAGCCTAACCTACCTCACAGGGTTGTTGTGAGGATAAAATGGAGAGGAGGAGGAAAATTATGTAAACCACTTTGCCTTGGATTCCTTGCACGGAAAAGGTGAGGGTATAAATATAATAAATAAATAAATAAATAAAATAAAATAGTTCCCTCGAGGAAGAAAGGTGAGATTAAAAGAGGTGGGTGGGATCAAAAGAGCCAGTGTGGTGTAGTGGTGAGAGTGTTGGACTGGGACTCCGGAGATCCGGGTTCTAGTCCCCGCTCGGCCATGAAACTCACTGGGTGACTTTGGGCCAATCACTGACTCTCAGCCTAACCTACCTCACAGGGTTGTTGTGAGGATAAAATGGAGAGGAGGAGGAAGATTATGTAAACCGCCTTGCCTTGGGTTCCTTGCAGGAAAAAAGGCGGGTATGTAATTTTTAGGTATTTAATGTGTGGATACTTGGCACATTTGTTTTCATCTCTTGCTTATAGTTACTTGTTCATAATTACTTCTTTTAGTTGGGCATGTCTAGTAGAGTTCCCCAATGTTCTGACAGGGAGCTGATAAAATCAGTGTGCGTGTCCATAGCAAGAGAGACAGCCAACTGCACCTCCTACTGGCATAGGAGTTTTTTCCATTGTAAATATTAAGCCTTTTCTTTTTCTTTTTTCTTTTGCTGAAGTCTAGGGGTTAGGAGACAGGTTAGAGAGCTGGGAATGGTTAAATCAGTGTTCTCCAACCTTGGGCCCCCAGATGTTTTTGGCCTACAACTCCCAGCATGCCCCAGCCAGCTAAACACTGGGTTAAATAAACTGTGTTTGTGATGAGCCAGTAAAGAGGCTAAATTTAACTGAAACTAGCTCAGGGTTTCCTTTAATTAGCTGTTAAGTGGCCCAGTCAATGGGGTCTTCTTATCACATAAGTCAAGCATGCCCAGTGCCATTCTTCAGACAGTGGGGAAGGAGTAGCAGGAGGCTGCCAGCTGAGACAAGACTGAGGTAATTTTGAGGGCTGAGGAAGCAATTCTGCCTGACAGACAGATCACTGAGGAAGAGAGGGGTGGAAACGAAAAAAGGTATTCTGAAATCCTGTGCAGGCTTCCTCAGAAGTAAGCCTTTCTGAACATAGAGGGATATATCTATTCATTTGCACACATTTTGTGTGTGGTCCTCCTCCCACAGCAGTGTATTGTAATGATACATTTCCATTTATTTATTTATTTATTTATTTATTATATTTATCAATCGCCCATCTGGCCGGTCACCCGGCCACCCTGGGCGATGTACAATTAAAATACAGTAAAACACAATAAAATATAATAATTAAAACAATATAAAAAATTCTCATTAAAAACCTAACCCACCCCATATTCCCGCCTGAACAGCCATGTTTTTAATGCACGGCGGAAGCTCATCACGGGGGGGGGGGCATGGCGAAGGTCACTAGGGAGGGAGTTCCATAATGTGGGGGCCGCCACAGAGAAGGCCCTCTTCCTAGTCCCCACCAGCCTGGCTGCTCTGGCTGATGGGATAAGGAGAAGGCCGTCCGTGGCAGACCTTGTTGAGCGGCCTACTTGATGTTGCTGGAGGCGCTCCTTGAGATAAGCTGGGCCGGAGCCGTGTAGGGTTTTAAAGGTCAAAACCAACACCTTGAATTCAGCTCGGCAAGCAACTGGTAGCCAGTGCAACTCATTAAGCACTGGCGTGATGTGATCACGTCGGCGGCTGCCCTTAATCAGGCGAGCCGCCGCGTTCTGTACCAGCTGAAGCTTCCGGACCGTCTTCAAGGGTAACCCCACGTAGAGCGCATTACAGTAGTCTAGGCGAGAGGAGACCAAGAGACCAAGGTCCCTGTCTTTTAAAAAAGACAGGGACCTTCAATGATTAAAAAACCTGCCAGTTTAAGACCAGAATTAAGGCTATCTCGTGTTGGCTCAAGCCCCACAAAGTGAGGAAACTGGAACTACTTCTAAGGCTAAAAAACTGCAACCATCAGCCTTAACAGATGTGTCCCGTGATCAGGGATGCTGTTGTGCAATGGCACAAGTTGTGCTTCCTGATAACTTACCCTCCACGCACCCACCCTTTCCCTTGATATTTCAGGCCCAAATCCAGATGGGGAGAATGGAGTCCCTGCGGCTGCGGGTGGCGAGATCATGTGAATTGGGCCATTGTGTACACGAGCCTCCACACAGAGTGTCCACATTCCATGCTACATTATGTTCATGGTGAAGGGGCTGGCCTGGCACTCAGCGCCTGGCATGGTGGGTAGGGTGGCCACTTATGAATCAGCCCCCCAAAAAGGAAATGCATCACAAAAAAAGGACAAAAGAAGACACTGCTTTGCGTAAAAATTTGTATATGCTAATGTATATGTAGTGTTGCACATTTATAATTAATTATTATAATTTAAATAGAACTAGAGGACATTCCACCATAGTGTGAAAGGTTGTGACCAGGTGACCTGCTGTGTGTGCCTCACTAACTCTGCTGTCCCGGTGCTGCTGATGGGCAGCTTCAAGGCCCGGGTCTTCCTTCTGAGGGTTCTTTGTCTTTATACTGGACTTGGACTGGACAGCCCTTCAAACAGAGGATGCCTTCAGAAAAGAGGACAGTCCTCTGGCAGCCCTTCAAATAGAGGACTGTCCTCTGAAAAAGAGGACATACGGCCACCCTATGAAGTGTGGCACAAATGCTGAGGTCCATGCACCCCAGCAGGTCTGCTGGTGCTGACACCAGCATCATCTCTGTGTGTCTCTTGTGTGTGTGTTTTAACTTAGGCAACCACAATCTGTTTCCCCCTCTATCTGTGCCCCCCCCAATGCAGCAGCAGTGCTACGTTAGGACCCAGAGGAATGGGGGTGGGGGCAGGAGTTAAGATGGTGGTGCTGCAGACATCTGGCCCAGCACTTCCCTTTTTAGCACCAGGCCCTAAAGTTTTCTTTAAAGTGCCACTGCAGACCGCTGCAACTTCCCAGTAACTTTGCTGTGAGCAACCCCACTAGCCACTATGGTACTGCTGGGGGAACAAGAGGGCTGGTGACTCCTGTGGGGCTCCTAATCCATGGCAGGCTTCATTTGGAGCTTTATAGGAACTATCCATGGTGCTGAACTCTACCCCCCCCAAAAAAGGTTATCACCATGGAGCACCATGGATAGATTTCATAGATTTCATAGATCATAGAGTTGGAAGGGGCCTACAAGGCTATCGAGTCCAACCCCCTGCTCAATGCAGGCAACTAGAGGAGGGGTCTCCCATGCAAGTAATAACCAGGCTTGACCCTGCTTAGCTTTCCACACTCAGACAAGCTGAGCCAGCGTGAGCCACAGGCCTGTTTCGATCTTATAAAGCTCCAAATAAAACCTGCAATGGCCTAGGAGCCCCACTGAAATAGGAGTCACCAGCCTCCATGGTCCAGGTGGAAGGGGAGTGCCAGGGCACTTTGCCCACCCACCCCCAATCCTGGCACTGGCCTGTGGAGAAGGCATGCTTGCCTGCCCCTCCCATAATGGGAAAAGGATTTGTGGGGCAGATATGGGTTTGAATTTTCCCTTGATACAATCACTCTACTCAGAGGCGTGATTTTTCACCAGCCGCCCGCCCCCCTTTTATTGTGGGGGAAGCACCACACAAAGAGGGCCTCCACAAGTGCATCACACTTTAACATTATGCCCGTGGTAAATGTGTGTGTGTTGGGGGATGGGACGGGACGGGAGGGGGGCTGCCCATTCCACCTCACGGACATCGTGAAGTTCATAAGGCCAGGCTGGGCAAGCATGTGGACCATAGGGTGGCCATATGTCCTACTTTACAGAAGACAAGACAGTCCTCTATTGAAAGGTGTCCTCTGTTTGAAGGGCTGTCCAGTCCAAGTCCAGCTTAAAGATAAAAAAAAAAAACCCATAAAAAAAGGAGAGGAGGGGGTCCTGTAGTCACCCATCCACAGTTAGTAGCTGGGCAGCAGACCGAGCAGGCACACGAGTCACCAAGTCACACTTTCCCATCATGGTGAGATGCATTACTATTTAAATTGTATTAATTTTCCAAATTTGCATCTATACATGTGGATTAGTATATGCAAATTTTATAGAAATTTGTGTCCTCTTCTGCCCTCTTTTTCGGCGATGCATTTCCTCTTCTTTGGCGATGGGTAAGTGGCCACCCTAAGACTGGCCCGGGCAAAATGAACCACCATAGTACCTTTATATCCCACCTTTCATTCACATCTACTACAGGCCTGTGGCTCACGCTGGCTCAGCTTGTCTGAGCGTGGAAAGCTAAGCAGGGTCAGGCCTGGTTATTACTTGGATGGGAGACCCCTCCTCTAGTTTCCTGCATTGAGCAGGGGGTTGGACTCGATAGCCTTGTAGGCCCCTTCCAACTCTATGATCTATGAAATCTATGAAATCTATCCATGGTGATAACCTATTTTTATCCTGGTTATTACTTGGATGGGAGACCTCTCCTCTAGTTTCCTGCATTGAGCACTGGACTCGATAGCCTTGTAGGCTCCTTCCAACTCTATGATCTATGAAATCTATGGAATTCCCTGCGCGGGGCAGGGGTCCCCGATCCAGACACTGACCAGACCGAAACCTGCTTAACATCTGCAAGAGGGCTTCATAGTGTGCCTTCAGATGCCCTCAGGTTTTCAAAGCCCCTTTTCTCACCTTACCTGAGTTTGTGCAGATAGTAAATGGCACCTTCATGAGTAAATATCAGCCAGGAAACAGTGAAACTCTTCCTCCCACAGTTTGGATTGTGGCCTCATATGGCTGCTTTTTTCCTGACCCAGAAAGCACCCAGCGTTAAATCACACTTTCTAAAAAGCGGGCTTAACATCATGCATAGTTTGGCCCAGAGTAATGCTTATGAAATGGAAGAAAAGGAACTGAGGGCAAGAACATCAGAGGCCGTGCTTGACTCCCCCATTAATCATCACATGCCATGTGGTACAATAATGTGCTCCACTTAACATTGAATCACCCTTGCTGCTATATGACCTCGGTTGGTCCATTCAGAGGCCGGTCAAAGAAGCCAAAGTAAATTCCGCTCTGGGCATTTAAATCAAAAAAATAAACCGCAGAGAAAGAAGGGCGGAGCTGTGGGTGGGAGGAGGGAGTGCTGTCCCCGAGGGATTGGGTATTATTTGCTAGTGGGCGGGAGGAGTGTCTTGATGCTCTGTGGACTTTAAAGCAGCAATGGAGTAATCAGCTGATAATCAAACTACTTGGCATGTGATGACATTAGAAGTGAGGGGGGGAAGGATTTTGGGCCCCACAGGCAAAATGCTTTCGCGATACTGAGGGATGGACACACTGATAGATGAGCTCAAGGAATCAATTCCATCTCAGAAAGAAAGTTACAAATAAAAAGCTACTTCATTGGCTCCCAACGCTATCCATATAATCCATATATGGCCAGGAATGTAAGTTGTTGCAACAGCCTCTCACCCAGTCAAGCCACAAACCAAAAACCATTGGGGGTTGGGTGGGTGGAATGGTGGCCAGGAGGGGGTGGGTTAGGAAGGAATTTGTCAGGTGCTTCGTCTCTAAAACGAGTGGTGCTCAAATCTGCCCGAAAGTTAGACCTTCTGATCTAGGATATTGTTCCCTTACTCTCGGAGACTAGTTGTGGTTACTCGCCTCTTTGCACATGTTCAGTGGGGCCACTTGTTGTTTCATTTGTTCCAGGACTGATAGAATCATAGAATCATAGAAAAGTAGAGTTGGAAGGGGCCTACAAGGCCATCGAGCCCAACCCCCTGCTCAATGCAGGAATCTAGGTCAAAGCATCCCTGACAGATGGCTGTCCAGCTGCACCTTGAATGCCTCCAGATTGGGAGAGCCCACCACCTCCCTAGGTAGTTGGTTCCATTGTCTTATTGCTCTGACAGTCAGGAAATTTTTCCTGATGTTTAGGTGGAATCTAGGTTCCTGTAACTTGAGCCCATTATTCCGTGTCCTGCAAACTGGGATGATCGAGAAGAGATCCTGGCCCTCCTCTGTGTGACAACCCTTTAAGTACTGGAAGAGTGCTGGCATTGAAAGCAGGTTTAAGGCTTGAGCCCTGGTGATCCCCAGGTCAAATAAAGCACTAAAATGTGCTTCTGCCCTGGCAATTATACATGCCTTCCCACAGAGATCCAGCGTACACCAGGGGCGGAGCAGGGAGTAAGGACCAATGGCACCTTCCCACCAGGGAATGATAGCAGCTTCTATGTGGGTGGGTTGGGTGGATTTCATCAGGACTATGGCAGGCAAGGAAACCATTAAACTTCTCCATGTCCCACAGTCTCAGTCCTAACTGGGCCCTGCACAGCTGTTATTTTGGAGAAAAAACTAGACATGTTAAATGCATTCTTGCATTTAATCGCACATCTAATTTGGCCCCAAGTTTAGCCATCACTCCAGTGATATTTCCGAGGGCATCCTTTCACTTTTCCCCAAATACATGAATGGAGTCTATGTGGTGGTGGTGGAGAAACACACACTGCATTTGGGGATACTGCAGTGGAGCTTCACAGCCATTGCAGTGGTCATTTACCCATTACCCAAAAAGAGGAAATGCATCACCAAAAAAGAGGATGAAAGAGGATACCAATATGCATAAAATTCGCATACACTTATATGTATAGATGCAAATTTAGAAAGAATAACCATAATTTCAATAGAAGTAAAATGCATCTCACTATAGTAGGGAAGACTGGCCATGCGGCCTGTGTACCTGCTGAGTCTGCTGACCAGGTATTGTTGATGGGCAACTTCAAAGCCCTCGATCTGCCTTCTTAGGGTTCTTTATCTTTAAACTGGACATGGGCTGGACAGCCCTTCAAATAGGGTGCCCCCTTATGAATTGCTAAAAAAGAGGAAACGCAACACCAAAAAAGAAGACTCCGATTTGCTGAAAATTTACATACTCTAATTTCTATGTGTACATACACGTTCAGAAATTATAATTTAAATCGAGTTATAGGATATCTCTCCATGGTGTGGAAGACTGTGACCAGGTGACCTGCAGGGATGTTGAAGAGTCCTTGGTCTCGAGTCACGAGTCGAGTCACGAGTCTTTGGACCCGAGTCTCGAGTCCGAGTCTGAGTCCTTGGTCCAAAATGGTGACTCACGAGTCACGAGTCACTTCCAAAGCTTACTCCACGAGTCCCTATTAAAATCAATGGGGTTTTTTCCCCAACAAAATAAGGCTACTTCAGATGTGTGGTCTAAATAAATTCTAGGCACAAGTGTGCCTTTTTATTTCAAAACTCTGCAACTGATTTTGGCAAGAACAGACCAGGCAGACAAACCCAGAATAACCAGGCAGGCAGAGGAGGCAGGGAACCCCAAAGCAGGCAGGCAGAGGCCTTTGTCTTGGACAATTCAACTGTTGAACTGGTCAAGAAGAGACCAGGCAGGCAGAGGAGGCTGGGAACCCCAGACAGGCAGGCAGAGGCAGCCAAACCCAAAATGTCTGAAAGGTTGCATTTTAGAAAAATGATTTTAAAAAATAAACTTGCTGTACTTCCTAAAACTTATCCATGTTGCATTTGAGGAACATGATTTTTTCTAAATGTTTGGCCCCCATTCTGGAACGGTGAGATCTCATTACAATTCCACCCTCACTGAACACCCGCTCCACTGGTGATGAACTTGCTGGAACCAGAAACACACTCAGAGCAGCCGCACAGAGTAATCTCAGGTCCTTCTTCTGCCTCTCCCAAGTACGCAACACATCAGTCAAAATAAATCTTGACACACTGTTGGGGCTGCACTCCTGGTAGCCGTCCATAGTGGCCGAGCAGCGGCACACCTTGCTTCCATGCGCTCTTCACTGGCAATCACGCTCCTCTCCACTCCTTCTGGCACAGCCCAGGGATGTTGAAGAGTCCTTGGTCTCGAGTCCCGAGTCGAGTCTCGAGTCCCATTAAAAATATTGGGACTCGAGTCCGAGTTGAGTCCGAGGGGGGACTCAGTCCGACTCATGAGTCGAGTCCTCGAGTCCGAGTCCCCATCCCTGGTGACCTGTATGCCTGTCTGTTCAGCCTGTTGCTCGGGTGGTAACTGTTGATGGGCAGCAGTTCTTATGGTTCTATATCTTTAAACCTTAACTGCAACAGTCTTTATTGTTGCAGGGCTTTATTGCTTTGAATTGTTGTACACCGCCTTTTTTTTTTTTTTTAGCAGATAAGGCAGTATATAGATGGTGATGGTGATGGTGATAGTAATTTCATTTCATTTATTACATTTCTATACCGCCAAATAGCCAATGCCATTCCACAGTAGGGGGGCCATCACTGAGAAGGCCCTCTCCCTTGTTGCAACCTTCCAAGCCTCCCTTGGAGGAGGTACCTGGAGGACGGCCTTAGAAGATGAGCATAGTGTATGGATACAATCATGCTGGGAATCTGACACCTCTTCAAATAGAGGAGTGTCCTCTGTAAAGTAGGGCACCTGGCCATTCTAGGAGCTTAGTGCTCCACCCCTGATAGGCCCGGTGTCAGGGCCCAGCATGATGGGCCACATAGGTGCTGCCGTTGGCATCCCTCATGCATATGTGTTTTTTTAAAAAAACAACTTGAGAGTCTAGCACTGAAAAGAAAAGTGTTGGGCTGGGCAAGAAGCTTGCTTCTGGTCCTGTGTTATATTCCCAAAGGTTGCTGGACATTAGCTTGGGGGCAGAGCCTCCCTTTGCAGATAAGTTTATGTCATCATACAAATTCTTGGACGAGTCGTAGATCCTCTGTCCTCCAGAAAGCCCTGGCTAGTCAGTCTGCTCTTTTACGTTATTTTTATAATAAAGGGGGTCAGTATATTCCCCCAGCTGTTAAGGTTTTTAATGCGAAGACAGTCTCACAACTGCTGTATGGTGCTGCTATTTGGATTAGAGTTGAATACTGTCCAGGTCATGTGAGCTCTTCTTCAGATTCTGAAATGTGCCCCTAATTCAGTTGTACTATTGGAAATGGGTGAATGCCCAATAATAACAAGAGCTTGGCTGGCAGCTTTAAAACTCTGGTTGAAGGTTTTTATTTTTAAGTTGGGTGCAGGACTTTTAGTACATCTATCTAGGGATATGTATCAGAACCACTGGATGATACATGGATGCCACTGGATGCACAAAAAGCTACTTGTATTGGTGTATCACCATCTTCCTTACTCTGCTTGGGGTAAAGTGATGCACTTAAATCAATTAGACAAAGACTCTGGGATATTGCTTCTCAGGATCGTTTGTCTCATTCGTATACATCCTGTTCACCATGTTCCCTGGGTATATGGTATTCTGGCCCCTTTTGTTAAGCCGCATACCTAGGGAATTTGTTTGTAGCCACATATCGAAGAGCCTTCACTTTGGGCTAGATTTAATGCTCTTCCCTCGCAAGTGCTTAGTGGCAGATTTGCTGGTACCCCTCTTTCCTTAAGATTATGCCCCTGTAATAGCCAAGAGATTGAATCAATTGAGCATGTTCTTTTATTTTGTAAATTTGATACGGAAGTTCGAAAACATACGATCAGTCAATCATTGGCTAATATACCAGGGAGGCCAGCTTGTTTTTATGTTAAATATTTACTGGATAACAAAAACCCCAGGGCTGTCTCTGAAAGTGGTAAAATATTTGTCAATAGCTATTAGACTCAGAGAACAACTCACCATGTCTACTAGCTAAAGTTATTTTAGTGGTCATTTTACTTGAAACATTGGTTTACTTATTATGGAAGCTATTGTCTTTTATTGGTTTACATTGTATAACTCTTTTATTGTGCCACAACTGTTTGTAAATTACTTTAAAATTGTTTTAAAACTGTATTTACTAAGTGCGGGTCAATCGGACAGTACTAAATCATCATCATCATCATCATCATCATCATCATCATCAGATAAGAATAGCACTAATTCCCTCTTTGAAGTAATGGTGTGCTTTTGTTTCCTACTTTCTCATCTTGTTTAGTTTTTTGTTGTGGTTGAAAAAGCTGTTTTAGCTAAGCGAGTGATTCCCCCCACAAGTATACAGTGTAAAGACGGTTGGTGTTGCATATTGTGTGACGTGATTGTTCTGCCTGATGAAAGAGTCCTCTGAATTAACGCCAAAGCCAGCAGACTCTGTCCTATTTGCTGGGAAGTTTGTCTAATAAAAGATACCACCTTATCTGTTTGTATCCCTTCTGTCTCTCACAAGGGCAGTCTCAGACGTAAGATCTGTGCAAAGTTCAGACCATGTCATCCAGGGCGGGTGTCAAGAGTAGGCATGGTTGGGCACCTGCTGAGGGTCCACACCCAAGCAGGGGCCCCACCCCACTGACAAGAGCCCCCTGGAGTTTCTTGTCCTCTTCACCAACTTGCTCACCTGCCTCTCGCTCTGGCCCAGACAATGGTGGTGGTGAGAAGGAGCAGCAGATGCCACTGCCTACTTGCTCACTGCAGGGCCAGTGCAAGGCAGTTTGGTGCCCTAGGCAAGGTCAGATATTTAGCGCCCCCCCTTCCCACTTGAGCCGGCTACCGGGCCAAGGAGAAGGGGGGGAGCTGTCAGTGCCGCACTTACTTCCGAGTAGACTCAGGGAGCCGGAGAGGAGCCACCGCGTGCGCGTGGGGGAAGCGACGGCGGCGCGATTCCCTCTGCGCAGCTGCCACCGCCAGTGCTGGCGTTTGGCGGCACACGCACCCAGGGAGCCGGAGAGGAGCCACCGCGACGCATGGGGGAAGCAGCGGCGGTGGCGGATCCCGCCTGGCTGCCGGTGGGCTGGCCGCATTGCCGTAGGAGCAGAGCGCCCGCGGCGGGAGTCCCTCTCTGAGCCAGCCCTCCGCCCGCCCGCCCGCCCGCCTCGGTCGCGCACTCCAGCAGGCGAGCCACTGCCCAGGCAGGCACCGCTACAGTGCTAAAAAATTTCAAGGCGTTTCTGCGCCCCCTTTAGCCATGCGCCCTGGGCTCACTGGCTCTTTGCCTGTCAAGCAAGCAAGTGGGAGCAGTAATGAGGAAAAGGATAAAAAGTAATAGCAGCTGGTGACAATGGTGGTGAGAAAGCAGACTCACTGAGGGAGGGGGCCCAGTGAGGGTGTCCTGCCAAGGGCCTGCAAAAACCTGGAGCTGGCATTGATGTTGTCATCATCATGACACCTAACAGCTCTGAACAGCCCGATCTTGACTGATCTCAGAAGCTAAGCAGGGTTGGGCCTGGTTAGTAGTACTTGGATGGGTGACTGACTGCCTTGGAATACCAGGTGCTGTAGGGAGGGACCAGAGCTCTGTGTGATAGAGCACATGCTTTGCATGCAGAAGGTCCCAGGTTCGATCCCTGTCTTCTCCTGGTAGGGCCTGGAAAGAATCCTGCCTGAAACCCAGGAGAGCCGCTGCCAGTCAGTGTCAACAATACTGGGCTAGATGGACCAATGGTCTGACTCTGTAGAAGGCAGCTTTATTCCTATGATGTGGCACAAATATGAGACTAGGGTTTTGTTGGAGTTCCTATGTTATGACCCCCCCCCCCCGTCTGACTGAACTAGCTTCCTTACCACTGGGTTTGGCAACTGTCTCCATCTTGCAGGGATAGGCTATTGGTTACCCAGGGATTTGTTTCGCTCTCAGGAAGGGCTGGTCTAAAACAGTTTGCTATCTGAGGCAGAACAGCAAATCTCTCCCCCTGCTGCCACCCCCCCCCCCACATCAAGGTGCACAGTACCTAATACCAACCAAGTTATTTGTGCAGCTGAGGCCAGAAAATCCCTCAAGCACCTCTCCCTGGAAGTAAAAATACATCATCATCATCATCATTATTATTATTATTATTATTATTATATTATTTATTATTTATTATTTAAATTTATTAATCGCCCATCTGGCCGGCAACCGGCCACCCTGGGCGATATACATAGAATAAAAACAATAAAATACATTTAAAACAGTATAAAAATTTTAAAATCTAAAATCTTAAAATAATAATAATAATAATAATAATAATAATAATAATAATAATAATAATAAATTAAAGGCATTATCCTATGCATGTTTAGACGGGGTGGAGGGGGGAATCATACAATTCCTAGCATTCCCCATGGCAGGCTGGGGAATGCTGGGTATGGTATGACACTTTTTTTCTGTTTTAACAAGCATAGGATTGCATCCTAAATAACTACGGTAATGATTTGCTGACCTTTCATCATACCCAAAATCAGTGACCTAAAGGTAGCCACTGGAGTCTTCCCCACTATCTACTGTATTTCTATTTAAAGTATAACGATTCTTTCTAAATCTGCACCTATACATATATATTAGCATATGCCAGTCTCTGTCCTCTTTTGTCCTCTTTCTTGGCAATGTTTAAGTGGCCACCTTATTCCACACTGGCGATGGAACAGCATCCTCCACTGCACCTGAAGGCAGCAGGCTAGCTTAGGGGGCATAAGGCAGGTCGCATGCCCCATAGTCTCCAAATGCCCTGAAAATACCGGGACTGTCATGAAAACCCTTAAGCTGACCTGGCTTCTCACTTTGTCATGCAGAGTCCCAAATTTAACCTTTTAAAACTTTCCTTAAAGGGGCCATGCCATGGGCAAAATTGTAGCTAAGCTAAAACTGCAAGCATAGCTGCAATTTTGCCCATGACATGGCCCCTTTAAGTGTAACTCTTTTTAGGCTCGAACAGCTCCGTGGAGAGACAGATGCTGGGAGGACACACACTCTAGCTGCTGAAAAGGAGGCTGCACCTGGTGGCCTGGACAGAGGGAGGGAGAAATGAATGAGGGAATTTATCACATGATTCCTATCGTTATATTGCCAAAGATTTTATTTCCTAACAGAGCTGACTCTGAGTCTGTGCCTCTAACAGGTGAGTTTACAGTGTCAGAAGGAAATGCAAGAAACATCCCCTTCTATCTGAAGCTCCATGTTTGGGGGTGTGGGGTGGGTGGGTAAGCTTCACCTGTTGAATTTGTGCCAATCCTGACCATTTTAAAACAAAAAGAAAGAGATTGCCCTGCAAGCACTCCCCCCCCCCACGAAAAACACCAGATATCAACAATTAAGGGTTTAAGTAAGGTTTAAAAAAAATTACAAAAGCCACTTATAAAGTATATAATATTTTATATATTATATAATATATATATATATATATATATATATATAATATTATATAATATATAATAATATTATATATATATATATATATATAAAATATATAATATATATAATATAATAATGTAATAATATATAACAAATAAGATTTTGTGTGTTTCCTCTAATAACTTTTGTACTTCACCATGCTCTTTGGTTTCCTGGCCATACCCTTGGCCTCGCCCTCATGTTGCCGGGACACCCTCTTGATCACACGTGTTGCTTAACCATACCTCTTACAAATTCACATGTGTGTTCCTATTTTTCATCTGTGAAATGTTGAAGGGTATGCACGCCAGACACAGCTCTGTCATGCAACACCTTGCAGCTGCTCCCTGTCCCTGAGCCTCTGCCAACCTGCTCCACTCTGGTAGGGCCAGCCTGGTAAGATCTTCCCCATAGGAAAATGGGAACAAGCAGGGAGGATCAGCCCTGTACATAAGAACATAAGAAGAGCTGGGCTGGATCAGACCAAAGGTCCATCTAGTCCACCTTTTTGTTCACATAGTGGTCAACCAGCTGCCCACGGGAAACCCAGAAGCAGGATATGAGTGCAACAGCACCCACCTGCCCATGTTCCCCAGCAACTGGTGTACATTGGCATACTGCCTCTGATACTAGAGGCAGCATATAGCCATCAAGGTTAGTAGCCATGGATAGCTTTATCTTCCACGGATTTGTCCAATCCCCCTTTAAAACTATCCAAACTGGTAGCCATCACTAAATCTTGTGGAATTGAATTTCATAGTTTATGTGCTATGTGAAGAACTACTTCATTTTATCTGTTCTGAATCTCCCACCGATCAGCTTCATGGGATGACCCCAGGTTCTAGTATTATATGAGATGGAGAAAAATGTCTCCCTATCCACTTTTTCCACACCATGTATAATTTTATACACCTCTATCATGTATCCCCTTACTTGCCTCCCCCCCCAAGATAAACAATCCCAGAGTTATAACCTTCCTCGTAGGGGAGTCGCTCCAGCCCCTTGATCATTTTAGCTGACCTTTTCTGCACTTTTTCCAACTCTACAATATCCTTTTTTAGGTGCAGGGACCAGAAGTGTACACAGTATTCTAAGTACGGTCACACCATAGATTTGTATAAGGGAAGTATGATATTGGCAGTTTATTTTCAGTTCCTTTCCTAATTATACCTAACATGGAGTTTGCCTTCTTCACAGTGCACACTGGGCTGACATTTTCATCGAGCTGTCCATCACACCCTCAAGATCTCTTTCTTGGTCAGTCGCCACTAGCTCAGATCCCATCAGCTTATACTTGAAGTTGGTATATATATATATATATATATATATATATATATATATATTTGCCCCAATGTGCATCACGTCTCCTCACTGTAAGATCGTCTCCACAGGAAAACAGGAACGAAGCAGGGACAGTTATTTACCGGGGAAGGTGGAAAGAAATGAGGACTGGTCATAGTACACATGGACTATAGGAGTGTAGTTAGGACATAAAATTACCTACAAGATAAGTAAGAAAGAAACAAAATGAATATTGGAGGACCCACAGTGGAAATAGCAGTGGCTAGATAAAGCAGGAAGAAGTTTAGTTGTATAGCTCTGCTTGGACATCTAAAAAATGTTACACGTTCCAAACAAAATTCCTGACAAAATGCCAAGACGGTTCATTCCTATTGGAGTAAAAACTGTTGCGCAAGTCAGGAAAGAGCCTGGATGCATGACAGTTAAAATGAACAGGCAGTTCACATGTGCACCTTTAAACACACACACACACACACACACACACACACACACACACACCTTGAGTAGCCATTGCTCATGTCAGGAAACTTAATGTCAAATGGCATTAAGAATATATTTTTGGCCTCTACTGAAGGGGTGCAGCAGAATGTCTGGCTTGGGAGTCAAATGCACCCTGCTTGGAGTCCCAATCTAGCCTGCCAGGGTTTCCCAGATGGCCACACACCCTTCCCCTGATCCCACCCCCTTTCCCCAGACCACTGATCCTTTGGTGGTTTCCCGACTTTTGTGCAGTTTCCCCGCATTCTAAAAGGCTTAATTACTGGCAGCAAGAGCTTTAAGCTAAAAATATGCTACTATTGCAGATTTGCCCTTTTGCCTTTGTCCCTGCCCACCATTGGAACATGGCCCCTGAGAGCTTCCCCAAAATGGAATTTGGCCCTTGGGCTGAAAGAGGTTTAGCATCCCTGCTGTACTGCTTTGTTTTTGAACATCATCATCATCATCATCATCATCATCATCATCATTATTATTATTATTATTTTATTTACAACATTTGTATACTGCTCCACATCTAGACAGATTCTGGAGCAGTGAACAATGCAAAGGTAAAACCGATAAAATAATAAAAACAATGCATTATAAACAGAATAACAATAAAATGTGGCTTGTCAGCAAGGAAGCCCCCCCCCCCCCCGGAACAAATATGTCTTCAGCAGGCATCAAAAACAACACAGTGTCGGAGCCTGCCTGACCTCCAGAGGTAGGGAGTTCCATAGAAGTGGAGCCACCACACTGAAGGCTCTTCTCCTGGTGGACTCCAATCAGGTCATAGATCCATGTGAAACGACCAGGAGACTGTTCTCTGATGACCTCAGTGACTGGGCAGGTTGGTAAGAGAGAAGGCTCTCTGTCAGGTATCCTGGTCTCAAGTTGTTTAGGGCTTTGTACACTAGTACCAGAACTTGTGGGTATGTTCATTGCACCTGGTCAATGTGGAAAACAACCACTTCTATTTCTGCTTCATACATTATCCTCAATGGTATGACTATTGCCTTCCTCTGGTGTTCCCAATAATGTATGCAACTTCTTTCCATGTGGTTAGGGCAGATCGTGGGTTACACGAAGGGACGGTTGGACAAATCTGTCGGTTTTGCTTTCTCCCACATTCCAGTTTTTCAAATCTCAAGTTCTTTCTGCCCCATTTGTGAAGGAATTTGCAAATTCTTATAAAAACCACCACCAGCACCACCACCAAAATAAATTTTCACCCATCTGCACTGGCCAAATTCAATAGGTACAGCTATTCCCAGCATGGGCAAAACCATGTTGTATATGCCTGCCATGAACTGTTAAAAATTAGGAGCCTGTCAGAAGAAAGAGGTGACAACGACTCTAATTCAGCACCACAAACGTGGCTGAATTCAAACACAGACTTTTAAGGTCTCAAAGTCCTTCTGCCTGGATGGAGGGA
This sequence comes from Shinisaurus crocodilurus, assembly GCA_021292165.1. Taxonomy (NCBI): domain Eukaryota; kingdom Metazoa; phylum Chordata; class Lepidosauria; order Squamata; family Shinisauridae; genus Shinisaurus; species Shinisaurus crocodilurus. Next base: position 325,411 of record JAHFWL010000433.1, read on the forward strand.
AATTACCATTTTCACTTTCTCCCACATTTGATTTTTTTTAATTTGAAGTTCTTTTCATCCTGTTTATGAAGAAATTTGGAAATTTTGTTAAGTTCTTATAAAAAAACAAACCAAATGTAATTCTCACCCATCCCTAGGCCCGCACAATGCTAGCCACATACCTAGGCATTAGTATGTGGCTTAAGCAATGGTATGCTACTCACCACTCCAAGTACAAATGAAGTTGGCCTTTCTTTGTCTCTAAGAGCTCTAATTTAAATGATGTTGTGGATATGGGTTAGCCCATTTGTGTTCACAGATGTGTTCTTAGTGATGCATAATTGTGGTCTGTTAATCATCTTTATCTAGGGTGGCCATGTGTCCTACATTACAGAAGATAGTCCTTTGCTTGAAGATGTCCTCTTTTTCAAGGGCTGTCCAGTCCAAGTCCAGGTTAAAGAAAAAAACACACACATAAAAAGGGAGAGCATGGTGGTCCTTGAAGTTGCCTATCAACAGACGGGACAGCAGACTGGGCAGGCACACACAGGCCATCTAGTCAGTGACTGGGTGGGTTCACACAACACGATAAACCATGGTGGCTTATAAGCCATGTTTGCTTCAGAGTGGCTTGTCGTGTTGTCTGCAACCAGCCAGTGGCTTGTGCATGGTTAACAAACCATGCTGCTGGGTTCAGACAACATGATAAGCCACTCTGAAACAAACATGGCTTATAAGTCATGGCTTATCATGTTGTGTGAACCCAGTTGGCGGCCGGGTTCACATGTCACTTTAAGCCCACAGAGGCTCTGGAAGCCTCTGTGCCTGACTAACGGTTGGGCGCAGCGAGGGTCCGGAGGTGCTGCCTCTCCCTTCTTCCTCCATCAGTCCACCCGTGAGTATCCCAGGGGACACTGCGGGAGCACTGAGGGGTGGGAGCGGGGATGACAGCTGCCAAAAAGTGCCCAAGTGGTACTTTTTGGCAGCTGTCAGAGGCTCATTGCCCTTGCTTGGTGGGGCCTTCTTCTGTCTGTCACCGGCATGCATGTGTGTGCCAGTGATGGATAGAAGAAGCCCCCACGCCACCTTGCTCTTGCTCTCCCTTCCACTAGCCACGCCGATTGCCCAGTGGGTTGATCAGTGTGGCAGGTGGGAGGGGAAGCAGGTGTGTTGTGCTGGGCCTGCTCCTGGGTAGACCCGTGCATTGGCCAGAGTGCAGGGGGAAGCCGATTACAGCTGCACAAAGTGCCACTTGGGCACTGTGGCATCTATCATCGGCCAGAGCCTCGGCCAGAGCATCTGCAGCCCTTTTTGGCTCCACACTCAATGGAGAACACAACCCCCCCCATATGAGTTGTGGCCCCACCCACTACTGGCATGTGGATCCCAAAGTCCTGGTCCAGGGCCAATTTGGCCCTCAGGCTGAAATGGTTTCCCTGTCCCTGCTCTATGGCTCAATTCAGACAGCATGCCAAATCATGGTCTGTGCTAACCATTGTTAAGAACCCACACCATGGTTTGAGCTTTTGGGTGTACAGCAGGCAAATCATGGTTCAGAAGTGCTTGTTTGCTTTCATTTCCCATCTGCTCAGCACTCAGCTTTATAATAAGTTCACTCTGGTCCTTGCGATGCTTCAGCCTCTTGAGGGGCAATGGTGTTGGTTTGAGTATTCAAACATTACATAGCAAACCATGATTAGCAGAAACTGTGGTTTGCAAAACAGCATCAAACCATGGTTTGATATCTTGATTTGGCAGCCCTTTGCAAACCATGGTTTGTAAGCTGACATTGGTTAAGTCATAATGCTTTACAAACCAGGGTTTGGCATTATGTCTGAATGCTGCCATAATACATGGGTGTGGTTTTTGAGGATTTCAGACCTTTTGTGGTAAAATTTTCAGGACTGTTTGCAACTGTACAAATGTCTGTGGTTGGTGCTGTGTTGCCTGTCACACTCTGTAGCGTGTAATGTGCCTAACTGGATTGTTGCCAGCTCAAGAAATTTAATGTCTAATAGGCTTGTCTTGAACAAGGGCGGGTTACTGAGAAAACTGAAAATGTCTCTTGTTTATGGGAGAAGAATGCAAACCCCACCTCCTCTGCAATAGATAATTCTTGGGCTGCCTTCCAGTGCCAAATATAGAAATCTGTTAATGAAGGACCAGCAAGGCTGTCGTACAAAAAGAAGCTATCCGTTAATTATCTACCATTTGTGGTTTTTCTGCATGTCAGGTCCTGCTGTAAACTTTTAGTGTTCCAGCTGCTACATAACATTTACCTGCACGTCGTCACTGGCACTGCATATAGCCACTTCCTGACTCAGTACCAGATGAAGTGTTCTTTGGAGCTGGCGCTTTAAAGCCCTAATGCAGGGGTAAGCAACCATATGGCCTCCAGCTGTTTTGGACTAAAACTCCCAGAAGCCCCAGCTACCATGGCTAACTGTTGGGGATTATGGGAGTTGTAATCTAAAAAACTCTGGAGAGTACCACGTTGCCTACCTGCTGCCCTAATGCTCGGGACCAAAATACCTGAAGATGCGCCCCCTTGGGGTAGGCAACACCCGGCCTGCAGACCACATGCAGCCCCCACCACACCCAAAATCCTTAAAAAAAAAAATTCCCTCAAAAAGAATGTCTCTATAGTGGTTACAGAGCACCAAAAGGGTCAAAATTAGTTTGCTAACAAGCTATTTTTGTGCCATTTGGCGTTCCATAGCTTGTAATTTTTTTAGACACCTGCAAGGAGAGTGGGAATGTGGACCATGGGCAGGTGGAGGGAAATGGCCGTGGATCACTTGCAGTTGCTCATCCCTGCCTTAAGATCTTCATTTGAGGCCCTTCTCATTGTGCCTTCCTCAGTGGAGGTGCATAATGTATGCACTAAGGAGAGGTTCATGTCCATGGTGGTGCCCCAATTCTGGAATACCCACCCCAAAGGGGTATGAATGGTGCTGACATTACATTTTATGAGTAATCGATGCCAAAATCCCTTTGGACATTTATACATTATGAGCTTAAGATGTCACAGAACTCATTGTACATAGTGGTGTAAGACAGGGGTGGACAGAAAGTAGATCTCCAGATATTTGGGACTTCAACTCCCAACATTCCTAAGTATTGGTCATGCTGGCAGGGGCTTCCAGGAGTTGAAGTCCCAAACATCTGGAGATCTACCTTCAGCCCACCCCTGGTGGAAGGCAAGGATCTATTGTTAGATCTGAGACAGCAAAAATTCTCATTGAGATTTCACTTGTGCAATGCCATGCCATTACAGGATCAAATCTGTTACTGTAGCTGCTGGGGAATATGGCACTGTTTCTTGGACTTCAAGAGATTAAACCAAATTGAATTCTGCAGAGGCTCCATACTGTATTAGAAGGGCACATCTGTTTACATCTGGTATCTTACAAAAGTGTTTCCTAGTACAACAGAGAGATGGCAAATATAATGTCCCATTACTTAAGCCAATTAAACCCTCTAATTTTGTGACCCATGGGCAACAGTAGGATATAAATAGGGGACACTTTCAAATAGAGGACTGTCCCCTGTAAAGTAGGACACATGGCCACTGCTCTCTCTTATTATGGTTCTTTAACTTTAAACCAGACTTGGACTAGATACGGTAGTTCTTCAAATATATCATGAAATATATTGTATGTCTACTTACATTACATGTATAGCAATTCTTTCTAAAGTTGTGTCTATGCATAGCAATTAGCATATGCAATTTTTATGCAAACTGATGCCCTCATATGTCTTTTTTGGCGATGTATAAGCGGCTAACCTAATGTTTAGTACTGCCCAGTCCCACCCCACAACACATTCCAACTGTATCCTGCAGAGATTGTGAGCTGTTGTGCACCCCTTTGTTAAGCTGACAATATCATGGGATGTTGTGAAGTCTTGACATTATAAAACTGGTTAAAACAGGTGAGGTTGCATACACCCATATCTAGAAAAATGTAGCACGAAATAATACCAGGAACCTCAGATACAAATGAAGGCTGGGGTTTTTTTCTTCCTTTTCCTCATTCACTCACCCTCTGTAAATGTAATATGATCTGGGTGTGAAGGAAAATCCTTTAAATATAGAATGAGAAAACATAAATCTGTGATTTAAAAAAAAACACCACACCATTCAACTCACTTTTAAATGTATGATTTAAAAACAATTCTTGGAAATTTGGGTGAAGTCCTAACCAAAATGATGGCTCATCTCAGGCTCAGGATGCAAAAAACAAAATGAATCCAACCAAAATCTTGTTCCAGATTCCCATCTTCATATTAATTAGGCACAGCCTAATTAGCCTTAGCCTTAAATGATCTGGGACAAAGTAACTTGAAGGACTGCCTTCATCCATATTTATTTGTTTGTTTGTAATACTTATAAACTGCTTAATATAATAACATCTCTAAGGGCACAATCCTATAGCTGCTAGATGCTGTCTAGATGGCCATTGGAAAGGTCTGAGTTCCAGGTATGACCTTGGAAACGCGTTCTGAGGTCGCACCGCGGCTGGAACTCTGACCTCGGAGCACCCTCCCTCCACCCTTGCAGCCAGCACGGGTCTTTCTGTGTAGCTGTGGCTCCGAGGACGGAAGACTGACCTTGGAGTCGGCATTGAGTAGGTGTTCTGTGGTGGGGAAGGGAGCAGTGAGGCTCTGCTGGGTTACGATGTATCCTGGTAGCGCCTCAGCCCCTCCTCCTCGCGAGCAGGGGCAAAACACTTAGATGGCTGAAATAGGCTGTCTAAGTATTTTGCGGGGTGGGAGAAGCACGGAGGTGACCTTCACCTCAGTGCTCCTTCCATTCTTGAGTGGATGCCCACAATCCTCTGAGTTTGGAGGGTTATCGGCAGCCACATTGGATCGTGCTGTAAGTGGATTTCACCACCCTGCCAGTCCCCACACTGAGGTAATCTGCTGAGGCCCTATTCATGTCCCTGTCCCTGAGAACAACTAAGTTGGTGGGCACGGAGGCGAGGGTCTTCTCAGTGGTGGCCCACAGCTGTGGAACATGCTAGGTCAGGGGTAGGTAATCTTTTTGGGCTGTGGGCACATTTGGCAATTTGAGAAACTGTCCTGGGCACCACCACAAAATGGCGGCCACGGCAAAGGACAAGTAACCTGCCCCTAAGATGAACACAAGGCAGAGGTGGGGGCTGAGCCCCAACACACTAAACAACTCCTTTGAACCTACAGTTTCCCACACCAACAGAAACCTATTTCACAGCAATCCCAGCTCTTGGTAAGAAAATGTGTTAATTAAAAAGAAAAAAAAGGGGGGAGGGGAGGCACTTTGGTGGGTGCCAAGAAAAGTGTCTGGCCTGGGGGTGTATTGGTACCTACCCACAGGCACTGCATTGCCTACCACTGCGCTAGATGCCAGTGTGGCCGTTTACACATCTCCAAGAAAGAGGATATGTCTCACCAAAGAAGAGGTGTAGTGTTTTTAGGGGGCCGGAGGGGCTGTTGTGCAGAGGAGGGGGCAGGGGAAGTCTGCTTCCACCAGGGCTGTTGATCCAGCACAAATCTGGACCCCGCCCATGGCATTTTGTTTAAAGAAAACTGTCTCTGCTTAGCAGTCCTCCTCCTTGCCTGCTTTTTCCCAGGACAAGGAGGAGCTGTACGCTAGAATTCTCACACGTGGTCCGTCGTGCATGCAAGAATTCTCACACGTGGCCCGTCAGCTTTGTACACACACACGTTCTTGTAGGGTAGGCGCTGTGGCAAGGCCCCGAGCATTGCACCTACCCCAGGCCCCATAAACCTCTGGGTGGGCCTCCGTATGTCCGTGCACTGCTCTTTGCCATGTATTCACAGATGATCGAGGGGTGGAGTGTAAGCATTTGTTTATAGGGTGGCCACTCACCCATTGCCAAAAAAAGAGGAATTGCATCACCAAAAAAGAGGATGAAAGGGTGCACCAATTTGCATATGCATGTATATTGCATGCATATATATATATATATATATATATATACCGTATATATATGTAAATATAGAAATAATAATAATAATAGTAATTACAAAACATCTCACCACAGTCGAGAAGACTGACCAGGTGACCTGTGTCCACTGCTCCGTCTGCCGTTTAGGTCCTAAGCGTTGATGGGCATCTTCAAGCCCCCCCACCTGCTCTCCCTCCTTACGATTCTTGGACTTTGAATCAGACTCGGGCTGGACACAGCCCATCAAATAGAGGACACCATCAAATAGGGGACTGTCTTCTGCCAGCTCTCAAAAATAGAGGACTGCTCTCTGTAAAGTAGGACACCTGGCCATGCTATAATTGTTTAGCACCGAAGCCTACAGCAAATGTGGAACTGCATGTTACAACTTTAGCCAAACATGTGTTTGCCAATTAAGGGTAATATGGGAGGCAGGAAGCATTTGCAGAAGTGACTGAGCAGGTGGGAAGGGGTCCTTCCCTGATCTGCCCATTTCCCCATCCAACTGCTGCCTGCAGGACTTTTGTCCCCCCAGCCAGTTTTAATTCCAGTCTTAGAGCTGGGGTGAAAAAAACGGCTTGCGGAAGAAGAACTGGCAATCAAAGGAAGGATTAAGCGGGCTTGCACACCTGCCAATGCCCCACCCCACAGTAGTGTTACGAAGCCAACACAAGATTGGGAACCTCATGAGAATTCCCCCTGTCCTTAAACGTGTGCTGTAAATAAAATAAAATAAATGAATTAAATCCTTGTTTCAGGAAGAAGTCCTGGGAATTATAGGTTAGTATAAGGCCTGGTGAGACTTTCGTGTAGGCTTCCCCAGCATGGGCTCCTCCAGATGCTTTTGACCACAAGTCCCATCAGCCCCAGACAACATGGCCAAAGGTCAGGGATGAGGGGAGCTGTGGGCCAAAACATCTGGAGCAGTGTTCCCCAACCTCCAATCTGGAGGGACCCACATTGGGTATGGCTAATTTAAGGTGCAATCCTATGCATGATTAGATAGGGCTAATGGGGGGGGGGAGTCCTACAACTCTTGGCTGGCTGGGGCAGGGCAGGCTGGGAGTTGTTGGACTTTTTTTTCTGTCTAAAACATACATAGGATTGTACCCTTAGAGTGCGGATGGATGAAGTCCAGAAGACGTTGAGAGACAAATGACCTGTCCTTTAGATCTCCTGCATATTTATTCTTTATTTTATCTATTTAAAATATTTATAGGCCACCTTTCAAGGGCAAAAACCCTACCACAGCAGTTGCATGTGTGAGTGTGAGGCGGCTTTTCCATTAGCCAGAGTCAACAGTGGAGATGTAGGAGAGAGGAAGGAACAATCCACACTCACTTTATTAAAAAGCTTGATTAAAAGCTAGAGCACACAAACATTATGGGTTGCTTTGGGGAGGCCTTCAAAAATGGTCTCCCTGAGGCAAACTATTCCAGTCCTGGCCATAACATGTTAACGGAAGCATTGCGAATCCTCATGTATTTCCCACCTATTATACCTGGAGCAGGTATGATTCACCACCTGGCGGATGTTTTCAATATCATCCACTTGGCAATCCATATCATCTGTTCCAGCTCTGTCGCTCTTCAAAGTCCACTGTTGGCTTAACCGTTTAATGTTCCATCTCTCCGAATGTATAGCTCCATGGAAAGAAAGTTCCAAATTGCAAGGAGCCTTGGAGTAGTAGCATTATGGTTTGGGCTTTTTCAGGTCTGACAGATACGATGTGCAGTTTTCTTGGATATGAAACCATGAAAGTTAAGATTACAACATGCTTTTCATGAGAATTGTGCAGAGACTGTGGTTTCAGAGCCATGACTTCAATCCTGCTTTGAAAGCACCCTCACTGTGTTCAGTTCAAACATACCTCCAAGCTCAGAAGAGAAGGGACTGTGAACATTTGAGAAAATAAGCTACCTGTGCATAGCACTGATTGGCTGGTTCTCCATGATGTCACCCCTCCATGATGTCACCCCTCAAGCTGCACATCAGCTATGCAATTAAAAACAATGCCTTTACCTTTAAAAAAATGAATAAAGTGATGGATGGATGAATTAATGAATGAATAAAATACATCTTATGAATTAACGAAAAATGTATGCAGAACTTTTAAAAGCTTGAAGTGGAGAGGGGCAAAACTGGCGGCTGGACGGAAGTATATATGTCTGTCATTTGCAGTTGCGAAAGCAGGTGGAAGTGATGCTCAGTTTGCAGCACAGGGATGTGTTATGAGTTCTCTTTTTATATAATGTCGGTCTTCTTCACCCTAAGACTTGAATGCAAAACCTCTTTTGGCCACAAAGGGCCACACTCCATTTCAGAGAAGCTGTTGGGGGCCACATTCCACTAGTGGGCAGGAATGAAGGCAAGTGGGGAAGAGCCAAAACACCAAAAATACCAGTATGTTTTAGCTTAAAGCTCTCACTGTCAGTAACTAAGCCTTAAAAGAGGCATTTCAACTTTTTAGAATGGGGAAAAAACTGCACAAGGAAACCACGAAATGATAGGTCAGGGATCCGCAACGCAGTGCCATGGCACTTCCAATGGTGCCCAGGGAGGGGTCCCCAACATTGTGCCCATGGGCACCCGACTACCCCCATTTTTAAATATAGGTTTAAAACCTATATTTGAATGAAATACATACAACTTTCTGGCAATTATACATAGGCTTCAACAAAAGTGGGCCAAATATCCAAATAAGGTCTATATGCCACCTGTTCAAATACTGAAAGCATTGTAAGGTCCTCAATCCATTGCATTATGGGAGGTGAATGTTTATCCTTCCAATGTTGTAATATCAGTCTTTAAGCTGTCAAAAGGGTGCAGAGAATCTATTTATGCTGACCATTTGTTAATTTCCATGAAGCAGGTAAATAATTTAAAACAGCTTGGACAGTGCCAAATTTAACCGTGTAACAACCTCCTCCCAAAAAGAAGCAACTACTGAACATTGCCAAAACATATGTTTAAAAGAAGCATTAGCTGAATTGCACTGCCAGCAATTAGCCAAATTAGACCATCCCTTATTAAAGAGACGTTGTGATGTCCAACAGACATGAAACAAAAGCTTTTGCTGAATTGGACACAGGCTAAGATCCATAGACATGACAGGTAGATGCCAAAGTGGTGATCCACTGATCAGGCCTTTTGTGGTGGTGCCCACAGCAGTTTCTCAAATTCCCAAATGTGCCCACAGGTCCAAAAAGGTTGGGGAACCCTGTGATAGGTGGTTGGGGGAAAAGAGGTCGGGGCAGAGGAAGGAGTGTGGCCTTCTGGAGATCCCTGGAGGGCTGAATTAGGACACATGGAGATCCAGATTTGGCCCCTGGGACTGAGTTTCTGCACCCCTACCCTAAGATAAGCTAGGACTGAGGCCAGTATCTCAGTCTGGAAACCACCATTCTCAATGCTGTTACTAACTTGAAGTTACACACACACACACACACACACACACACACACACACACGGCAGCTACACATGCATTAGCCATGATTATACCATGTGCACTCTGATGTTTCCCACAATCAACATGTGAAGTGTGAGCAGACATGCTTCCTTAAACACCCTTGAACATGTGCCTGGGATTCCAGTCCAAATAGGACTCACCCCCACACGTATATAAATGTACGTTGGTGTTTAAGGTTGAGCATCTGTCATGTGTTTGTTATGGGAACTACTGGTGTAAATGGAGCGAATATGATTGTGGAGTAAAGCATGGGACTTACTGTGTGTGTGTGTGTGTGTGTGTGTGTCTGTCTGTGTGTCTGTGTCTGTGTGTGCATGCATATACATGTGTCTTACAGTGGAGGCTGGTGGCTCCAATGTCAGTGGGGTGGTGTATCCACTCCTGGTTTCAGTCTGAACTTGTAAGGAGCTATCCATATTGCTGAACCCCATCCCCATACCATGGAGTTCAGACTAAAACCCGGAGTGTATACTCCGTCCCACTGACATTGTGGGACGTATGACGTAGTGTGGCGTAGTGGTAAGAGTGTTGGACTGGGACTCGGGAGATCCGGGTTCTAGTCCCTGCTCGGCCATGAAACTCACTGGGTGACTTTGGGCCAGTCTCAGCCTAACCTACCTCACAGCCTAACCTACCTCACAGGGTTGTTGTGAGGATAAAATGGAGAGGAAGAGGATGATTATGTAAGCCGCCTTGGGTTCCTTGCAGGAAAAAAGATGGGGTATAAATATAATAAATAAATAAATTGGAGCCACCAGCCACTGTTGAGGTCCACACAGGATTGCCACGTGAAGTGTGTAGTCACCCATTGCATCTTAGCCATTTATAGTGCACAACCCACAAGATTCCCACAACCCACAGACCTAGGATTCCTGACTACGAATTGCCTGACTATGGCCTGAAATGTTAACATTTCATTGTAATACTAGATTTTCAAGTTACCTTTAAAGGACCATTTAATATTTAATATTTAGTATTTAATATTTAACCACTGAGAAGGACCAGTTATTACACTATTCAAAAACTACACTATTCAAAGGATAGCAACTGGCAAAGAACCGTCATGACATATTTGCTTTCGCTGGTGTGTGTTATTTTTAAAGAGTTTTCTTAATAGCTCAGTAAATATAGTAAGTACTTGAAAAAAGGAACTAGCAAAAGGCCTTTAAGTAATCAAAGGCATTGTTGTGTCTGTGTGTTCTTGTATTACGGTCCTAGTACTCAATCAAAAGTACAATGGCTTTTGAGCATGTATGAATTTTCCTAAGTGTTCAAAGTGGAAACAAAGCAAAATAGAAACAAGTTCTTATGGTGCACTGCAAATTCTATTCATAGCATTTTCAGTTTGTTCCTCTAGTATCCCCTTCCCTTCCTCTGCCCCCTTTTTATTAATTTCTTCGATATGTTTCAACTTGTTGCTATGCCTTCCCCCCAACTTGTCCCAGCACCAGTACATTATGTTCTTGGTTAGGGCTGTGACGTCAAATGGTATCTGGCTCCCAGCCAAGGAATGTTGCTGGGAAGGAATGCATGCATGAATGGGGTTTTCAGTTCAGAAGGCAGCATACTCTTTCATGAGCCAGAGCATCTTTGTCTTTTAAATATTCAGCCAATCGGGACTGGGGTTTGGATTGTGTTCCATGGCATTGGCTAATCCAGGGCTCTCCAACCTTGGGTCCCCAGATGTTGCTGGCCTACAGCTCCCAGCATACGCAGCCTGCATGGCTAATGGCAAGGGATTCTGGGAGCTGTAGTCCAGCAACATCTGGGGACCCAAGGTTGGAGAGCCCTGGGCTAATCAGATAAGAAAGGGCATATGAGAGTGGTCACTGTCTTGAAGGGTGTGAATGAAGATCCATCAAAAGCAATGTTCTTAGATGAAAAGGCAAGGCCGTAATGCAACCCATGATAGAGCATCAGATGCTCTATCGTAGGTTGCATTATGGCCTTGCCTTTTCATCTATTCATTTTTTTTTAAAAGCCATCTATTCATTTTTAAACTGCCCCAAATGTAGCTAAGGCTTAATAAGTAGAGATTTATTTATTTATTGCTTTAGGAAAAAAAGATTGACAGAGGAATAGAGGCTTCTAAAATTATGAATACTATGTGTACGATAGTCATCTGTCCTACTTTCCAGATTACAGTCCCCTGTTTGAAGGTGTCCTCTCTTTGAAAGGCTGTCCTGTCCAAGTCTGGTTTAATGATAAAGAACCATAAGACGAGGGAGCAGGAACTTTAAACTTGCCATCAACAGTTAACATCATTCTGGACATCAGGCTGAGCAGGCACAAAGGTCACCTAGTCAGTCTTCCCAACTATGGTGAGATGCATTGTATTTCTGTTTAAATTATGGTTATTATTTCTAACTTTGTATCTGTACATACAAATTAGCACATGCACATTTTATGCAGACTTGTGACCTAGTTTGTTCTCTCTTTTAGTGATGCATTTCAATTTTTTATTTTTTTGGGGGGGTGACTTGTAAATGGCCACCCTAGGTGTGTGGAGAGAAAAAAAATTCCCTTAAAAAATCATGGATGCTGCAAAAAAACATGGACCTACCTGTTAACTGCAGTCACCTGTTAACTGCAATTCCCACAGAAATCACCCCCCTCTATGGAAATTAGGGTTGAAAAATCCCTCCCACTGGCACAAATGAAGGATTAGGAGGAAGGACCAAGCAAGTTTAGGTATGACTGATTCCTGGTCTAGCACCAGGGACTGAAGATCACTCCCATTTACTTTATTTCACCTGCCAGGGATTCAGAAGTGGTTCAAGCCAGGTCATCAGGTGTGGGTGTAGGGATATTCTAAGAAAAATGGTTCTCTCTCAAGTACTATTCTGTACTAAATGTGATTCATGTACAGGATTTGCTGTACAAAACCTAAGATGACCTGGCACATTGACACATGAACACTAGGGTACTCCTACTAATATGTTCCCTTAAATTGGCTCTAGCAGAAATTGGGAAATAGTCTGTTTGAAAAATGATACTTTATCTTTTGCCTTTAACATAAATGACTGTCTTGCTGAAAGGTGCTGAGCTATCTGTTTTGAAAACCCACAGCTCAAGTGCGGCCTGGTTAAAAGAATTTTATTCATTTATTCTGTTTATAAAATTTGGGAATTACATTTGTATGGTAAAAGTACTCAATACGGCATACAAAACCACGATTAAAATGAGAAAACATAGACTGTACTAACACATAGAAAACAAAATTAAGAATAGCAGTATTTCATTTGAAAACAAGAGGACTCAGCAATCAGCACCAGACCACAAAAGCCCGAAGTTTTCAGCTTGCAGCAGAAGACACCCAAGGTAGAAGGAAAATGGATCTCCACGAGCAGGGAATTCCAGAAGGTGGGTGCTACTAATGATAAGGACCTGCTCATACTATTCTAAGCAAGCTCTGTTGAAATCACTGGGAGATACTTCCAAGTAGTTGAATAGTTTAGGGCAGGGATCCTCAAACTTTTTAAACAGGGGGCCAGTTCATTGTCTCTCGGACTGTTGGGGGGCCGGACTATAGTTTGAAAAAAATATGAATGAATGGATCAAGTAAAAAAAAAGGACCGGGGTCCTTTTTTAAAAAAATTGATTAAATGGAAAGTTATTAAATTAATAATAAATTAATTATAAATTAATTTGCTGTCTAAAATTGAAATACATTAAATTTTAAAAAGGTATAGAAAGGCTTGATTTGCACACTGCACATATCTTATTTGTAGTGCAAAAAAACCAGGAAAAAACAATACAAGGATCACAGCCTTAAAAGTACAAACCCATTCCCTGGGGTAGGTCAGGAAGACCTGGTACCCAGAGAACATAGTGAGAGCCAGTGTGGCATAGTGGTTAGTTAGAGTGTTTGACTGGGACTCGGGAGATCCGGGTTCTAGTCCCTACTCAGCCATGAAGCTCACTGGGTGACTTTGGGCCAGTCACTGACTCTCAGCCTAACCTACCTCACAGGGTTGTTGTGAGGATAAAAGGGAGAGGAGAAGGAGGATTATGTAAGCTGCCTTGAGTTCCTTGCAGGAAAGAAGGCAGGATACACATGTAATAAATAAATAAAGAGATGCCCTCACCCCCTGGGTCCTAGCCACATACCCACCTCTTGCTCAGCCTCAGTTTCCCACATCTGTAAAATGGAACTAGCACAAAATTCATCACCAGAAACACAAGTCTCAGGGCTGCTGCGAGGATGAGCCAACCTTGGGAAAGGCTGCTTTATATCAGGGTGAGAAGGCTTAAGCATCCTCCAGTCCAGTGTTCTCCAACCATGGGTCTGCCCCTCCTCCCTTCCCCCCCCCAGGAGATGCAGGGCGGCGAGCGGGCGGGCGGCCTGCAACTCGCCGCCAGCACAGCCTCCCCTTACCCCGCAGGGAGGCAGGCAGGCGGGCGGTAGGGTGGGCGGGCTGTCCTGCGCCCCACCGCCGGTTCAGTCGCCCCTTCCCCCCCGCAGAAGATGCAGGGAGGCGAGCGGCCGGCCGGCCCACGCCTCGCCGCCAGCTCAGCCTCTCCTTACCCCGCGGGCGGGCTGTCTGCGCCCCGCTGCTGGTTCATTCGCTCCTCCTCCCCTTCCCTTGCAAGGAGTCTCTATTGGCTGCCGGGCCGGATGAAAAGACCTGGCGGGCTGGATGTGTCCCGTGGGCCTTAGTTTGAGGACTTGCCCTACTTGCCCTGTAAGGAAGTTTATTGGCTGCCATTGGCTTGCAGGGTATACTGTTTCAGGCTGTGGATTCTGATGATGCTCTGTGATGTTGCTTGGGTTGCAGGGTTGTGATATGGATCAGATCTGAAGTACGGGTCAGGTTTCTCAGGAAGCAAGACAAAAAGAGATCAGCATCACAGATGGCTCCAAGCTAGACAGGGTTGTCTACATGTTGCTCCAACAAAGATCAGAGCAAGACTGAGGTTTAATTAGAAGTGTTGTTGTGGTTAGGCTGGTTGGCCTCACCTTCATGTTGACTGAGGCAGGCTGGGTTCAGACAACACAATAACCCACACACAAGGGTTGAATATGGGTTGAGCGTGGGTTGCTGTTGAAACGTGGGTTATTGTGTTGTCTGAACCCAGCTGTGCCAACAAACCAAATATAAATATAACAAACAAACCATGAACAATCCACAGTTCACAACCCAACAACAAACCATGGGTTTTCTTCATGGGTTGTTTGTGGATAACATACCATGTTCTGTTAGTGCGTCTGGGTTCAGACAACACAATAACCCATGGTTCAACAACAACCCATGGTTCAATGACAACCCACACTCAACCCATACTCAACCCGAGTGTGGGTTATTGTGTTGTCTGAACCCAATCTTTGTCTCTTACAGGGGTCTGCCCTGTTTTAGCAATCTCTGGTTGTGATGATGTGGGAGTGGCTGTGTCATGCCAGCTTCCTCGTGGCCTGAGTCTTTTGAGTCAGAGGATGGTAATGCAACCTCCTCTGGACACAGGGGAGCTGGCCCCTGGGTCTTTCTGGGTCCTGGGGAGGTGGAAGCCTCATGACATCTTTCTGTAGCCTTGTCTTTTCCCTGAATCATTAACTCTGGAGCCTCTTCCTCTGAAGGATTCCCCAGGATTTAAACAACTTTCGCCCAGTCTCCAATTTACCATTTCTGGGCAAGGTGATCGAGCGGGTGGTGGGTGCTCAGTTGAAGGCACACTTGGATGAAGCTGATTATTTAGATCCATGCCAGTCGGGCTTCTGGTCTGGACATGGGACGGAGATGGCCTTGGTCGCCTTGGTGGATGATATGAGGAGGGCCTTGGATAGGGGCGAATGCTCCTTTCTAGTCCTCCTCGATCTCTCGGCGGCTTTTGATACCGTTGACCACGGTATCCTCCTGGACCGTCTGGAGGGGTTGGGCTTAGGAGGCACTGTATTGCAGTGGTTCCGGTCCTTCCTCTCTGGAAGGTATCAGAGGGTAGTTCTCGGGGAGGAGGCTTCGGACCCTCGGCTGCTCACTTGTGGAGTGCCGCAGGGTTCCATCCTCTCCCCGATGTTATTCAACATCTACCTCAAGCCGCTGGGAGCTATCATCAGGAGGTTTGGGGTGCAGTGTCATCAGTATGCGGATGACACGCAGCTCTACCTCTGTTTCAAGTCCTCACCGAGGTTGGCCGTTGAGACCCTGTCCAAGTGCCTGGAGTCAGTGGCTGGCTGGATGGGAAGGAACATGCTGAAACTGAACCCCGAGAAGACCGAGGTACTTCTGGTGGGGGACAAGGGGAGGTTAGGGGATGTTGACCTGGTGCTGAATGGGGTACATCTTCCTCTGAAGGACCAGGTCCGCAGCTTGGGGGTCATTCTAGACTCCCAGCTGTCCATGGAGGCTCAGGTGGCAGCTGTGAGCCGGGCGGCGCTGTATCAACTCCATCTGATACGGCAGCTGCGCCCCTACCTTCCTAATCACCTGCTCCCATCAGTGGTTCATGCCTTGGTCTCCTCTCGCCTAGACTACTGTAATGCACTCTACGTGGGGTTACCCTTGAAGACGGTTCGGAAGCTTCAGCTGGTACAGAACGTGGCGGCTCGCCTGATTAAGGGCGGCCGCCGGCGTGATCATATCACGCCACTGCTTAATGAGTTGCACTGGCTACCAGTTGCTTGCCGAGCCGAATTCAAGGTGTTGGTTTTGACCTTTAAAACCCTACACGGCTCCGGCCCAGTTTATCTCAAGGAGCGCCTCCAGCAACATCAAGTAGGCCGCTCAACAAGGTCTGCCACGGAAGGCCTTCTCCTTATCCCATCAGCCAGAGCAGCCAGGCTGGTGGGGGACTAGAAAGAGGGCCTTCTCTGTGGCGGCCCCCACATTATGGAACTCCCTCCCTAGTGACCTTCGCCATGCCCCCTCCGTGATGAGCTTCCACCGTGCATTAAAAACATGGCTGTTCAGGCGGGAATATGGGGTGGGTTAGGTTTTTAAAAGAACTTTTTATATTGTTTTAATTATTATTATATTTTATTGTATTGTTTTATTGTATTTTGGTTGTGCATCGCCCAGGGTGGCCGGGTGACCGGCCAGATGGGCTATTGATAAATATAAGAAATAAATAAATAAAATAAGACAAGGGGTTGGAATCTTCTGAGGATGAGGGTTCAAGGTCCTGGTCCATGACACAGGGGCATGAGAACACTGAACATAGTATGCCATGTCATGCATTTCTTCTACTACATGTTATCAAGATGTGGGTTGTTGCCCAGAAGTGTGGATTTCCCATAATGTCTTATTAGGTCCTGATCCTAGCACCACAAAATCCAGAAGAAAGTGAATTTGAGTAGAACAAAATATGAGCTTGTGTGTGTGTGTGTGTGCGCGCGCGCATGCGCATTATAATTCAGTCTACTTTTGGAAGCAATTTGTGGTCGTAAGCCCAGACACTTTAATGGAGACTTCCCAGATCATCTAGTGGGAAGAGTCACGGTCAGGTTTCCTAATCCGAATGCTTCCTTTCTTCTGTATTCATTCCATTGATTTTTAAATAAATAAATAAATATTAGTTTTTAAAATGTGAATTACCAAAACAAAACAAAAACCATAGGAACAAGAAGAGAGAAAAAAGAACAACAACAACAAAAAATACAATTTTCTTACAGTATTTTAAATGGATTACTTACAGTAAATATGTATGAAATATATATCCATAAGTATCAAAAAGTATGTAGTAATACAGTTATCCTTAAAAATAGTTATGCATAAACTTCAGAAAAAGCAGACCAAAATAGCCATGTATTTATCCATCCGCAGGTGCCATCTACCGTAAATACCACCCGCTCAAATATTGAAAGGCGTTATTCGGTCCTCAATCCATTGTGTTATAGGAGGTGAGCGTTTATCTTTCCAGTGTTGTAATATCAGTCTTCATTCCATTGTGATCAAGAAGCTGGCTTGGTGCACAACATAACATTGTGTCCAGTGCCTCCTGATAAAGAGCTGGAAGAAGAAACAAGAAGGGACTGCACGCGAATTCTTTTCTCCCCCCTGCTCTTGCAACCATGTCCACAAACCTTTCTTTTTCTAAAGCTAATTCCCCCACCATCCGGACCCAGTGCACGGATATTTACACTCTCCAATTCATGTTTTTGTACCTTTGCTTGCACTGCCTATTTTTCTTTGTAATCTATGAACTAATTGATTCCATCTTAGAGTTTGTATAACTTTTGCCAGCCGGGCTGATTCCCCCAGAGAAATCTATAGTGTGTGTGTGTGTGTGTGTGTGTGTATGTGTGTGTGTGTGTGTGTGTGTGTGTATATATATATGTGTGTGTGTGTGTGTGTGTGTATATATATATATATATATATATATATATATAATTCCGGTGTGCTTAATAAAAATCCCCCTCCCCTGTTTTCAAAGAAATCTCTCCGTGTGTGTATCATTGGGTCACTTTTGCCAAGATGTGCTCTTGCCAATGTTAAAAGATCCCTTCCTAAACGTGTGTACACTTTTCCAGAGAGGACATTTAGTAACAAAAGAGAGTCCTCTGTTTGAAAGGCTGTCAGTGGGCAATCCTCTAAGGCAGCCTCCCTCAACCTGGGGCCCTCCAAATGGGCCGAACTGAAACTCCTATCATCCCCCAGCCAGCAGAGATGCCTAGGGGACGATGAGAATTGCAGTCTGGCCCATCTAGAGGGCCCCAGGTTGGGGAAGGCTACTCTGAGTCATCCTGTATTTGAAGGGCTGTCTAGTCTAAGTCCAGCTGAAAGACCAAGAACCAAGGGAGAGCGGCGGGGGATTGACTTTGGCCATCGACAGTGAGCACCTGGACAACAGACTGAGCAGTGGGCACACAGGTCACCTGAGTTCAGCCTCCCCTAGTATAATTTAATGTGGTGGGTGGTGTCCTAGACATTGTCATCTTCCCTTTGTAGCCCTCCCGTGTTTTCCTGCTGCTACTTCCATCTTTTTTTCTTACCAGGAAAAAAAAAACTGTTAAGGGAGAAAAGACGGAATAGCTGCAGAATGTCCTTTGATTGTTACTGCTGGGGCCCCTCCCATCTGGAAGCACCCTATGGCAAAACATCAGGACAAGCAGGCACAAGAAAGGCGGGGGGGGGGGCTTCACAGAGGCAAGTACACAGCACCTTTTTAACTTTTTTTAGGGACATCGGAAGCTGCCTTATACCAAGTAAAACAACAACAAGAAAAGGGGAAGTCACCTATGTATCATGAAAACAAGAGAGAGAGGGGGGGGGGGGAGAACTCAGGTTCTCAGGTTCCTGGAAATAATATTTATTTTGCCCAACATGTTTAGGAAACAATCTTTTCTCTTCATCAGGATACTGAATCAGACCATTTGTCCATTTAGCTTGGGTCCCCAGATGTTTTTGGCCTACAACTCCCAGCATGCCCCAGCCAGCGTAGCTGGCTGGGGCATGCTGGGAGTTGTAGGCCAAAAACATCTGGGGACCCAAGGTTGGAGAACACTGGCTTAGTACAATGACTGACAGTGACTTCCCAGGGTGTCGGACAGGAATCTTTCCCAGCCCTGTCTTTCCCAGGAACTGAACCTGGGACCTTTTGCATGCAAATCATGTACTCCACCACGGAGCTATGGGCTCATTAACATTTACCACTCCTGACAGCTGGGGAGGAGAGTGTCCTTCTCATTCTTGCCCCTTCTCCAAGACTTCTTTCCTTACTTGCATCACTGCCCCTTTACTTATTCCTTCCCTTAGTATTTGGGCCCTGTTTAATCTCCTGCTTCCTATGTGGTGGTGGCACAGGAATGTTTACAGACAATTTTTTTTAACAAGTTCTGGGGAAGAAGGCGAACCACTGCACAGCAACAAATGGCAGATACCTCTCTTCCCCACCAGTTTGGAAGACACACACACACACACACACACACACACGTAATGCCGCATTTACCCCGCCCCTTGAAAACTATTGGCTAACTCCAGTGATGGCACTTTCGTGGCCACACCTCAGATGGGCAACGACAGTGCCAGTTTAGCACACATTTGCTGCGTACTGTGACAGCGAACTGCAATAACTGGGGCGGGGGGGGGGAGTGATAAACCTAGTCCGGGAAATTCTGGGAGAAACAAAGAACGATTATGCAGGGCTACTGTGACAGGCACTGAAAAGTGTGTGCGTTGTGTGCCCCGCAAGTCATGGCAGCGACACAGTACTGCAATAAACCTTAGGTGTGGATCTGGCCCAGGTGTGTCTGCCTTTGCCCAAGACACATCGTGCTGCTGGCTTCCCCTGGGTCCCAATGCCAGTTGTCAGTTCAGTTCCTCCTGGCCCTCAGAGTCACCTGCCAGCTGTGTTGCTTCCCCACTGCAGGATCCACCACCACATCACAGCTTTGGAGCCCTTCCTTTAGAACAGCCGAATAATATTTGAACTAAGGGAGAAGAGCTTTGGGTTACCCCAAGTCCGCAGACTCTGCAATCTGCAAAGCTAAGCAAGGAACTTATCATGAGAGCTTCGTCCCTCTGGCATGTTTTCTTTTAGCCGGTGCCAGAACTTTAGTGGGAAGAAGATAATGGAAAGAAAATTAAATGGACCTCCCTAAAGGTTCCTCCGCTGTGTCCTGTTGTGTTGTGTGTGTGTTTTTTGTGGGCAATGGTTCAGAGAGCAGCTCTTGGTTCAGCTTCAGCCATTCTGCTCATTTCTAAGTGAAACCAGCTGCAGACAGCATCCAATGTACATAGCCTCCAGCACTGCAAAACATTTGCATGAAAAGGCTTTTTCTTTGTCTTATGTACTGTCCTGAAGCAAAGAGGGGTTTCTAAAGGAGAAGAAATGCAGTCAAAATCCTGCTCCAGAACAAACTGTGTATCTTCACGTACTCTGTGGGCATCCAGGCAGGAAATATGGTACTCTTTTGTTCTCTGTTTGCTCTTGCCTACGATATCATTTTTCACCTTTCTATGGGGGTAATATGAAAATCTCTAGACTTTGCAGATACAAAATTTATAAATGTTGTCTATATATTTTTAACAGCATGATCCAGTGTGGCTGCCCATAACCCACTGAACTTGGAGGATTATGGGCATCCTACTGAGGTCAGGAGAAGCACGGAGGCAAGGATTGCCTCCGCGCTTCCCTTGCCATCCAAAACACTTAGCCGATTTCAGCTGCCTAACTGTTTTACACTGGCTTGAGAGGAGAGGAGCCAGAGGCACTGTCAGGATTCCTCGTAGGGTGGTGGTGCCTTGCTCCTCCCCTCCCTGGCTGCCCCCTCCCTGCGCCATCCAGCGCTGGCTCCGAAGTTGGTCTTCCATCTTCGGAGCCACAGCCGGTGTGGAAAGAACTGTGCTGGCTGCGAGGGTGGAGGGAGGGTGCTCCAAAGTCGGAGTCCCAGCTCCGACCTCGGAGCATTTTCCCAAGGTCAGAGCAAGGACTCCGACTTTTCCTATGGCCATCCAGACAGCGTCTAGCAGCCATAGGATTGCGCCCTAAAGGCTATGCTGACTTGGGCATGCTGGGAGTTGTAGGCCTTTTTTCTGTCTAAACTTGGCAAAGGATTGTGCCCTAACTGTATTATCACATTTCTGCTTTACAAAGACTCCTAACGTTCACAAAATAAATATGAGATAAACTATCAAAACCAACTCGACCCAAAGAACAACGAAACACAAAAACATCAAAGATAGAAGCAGCAGGAAAGAAGTGGCAGTACTGCAGTAGTAATACGAAGTGCAACAGATAAAATCCACTGGGAGTTTCCAGGGATGGGGACTCGGACTCGAGGACTCGACTCGTGAGTCGGACTGAGTCCCCCCTCTGACTCGACTCGGACTCGAGTCACAATATTTTTAATGGGACTCGAGACTCGACTCGGGACTCGAGACCAAAGACTCGTCTCCATCCCTGGGCTGTTGACGAGTCTTCTGGCTGTGCCAGAAGGAGCGCGATCACCGGTGAAGAGCGCATGGAAGCGAGGCGCGCCGCTGCTCGGCCACTATGGACAGCTACCAGGAGCGCAGCCCCAACGATGTGTTGAGATTTATTTTGATTGATGTGTTGTGGGGGGGTTGGGTTAGGGTCAGACATTTTGGGTTTGGCTGCCTCTGCCTGCCTGTTTGGGGTTCCCAGCCTCCTCTGCCTGCCTGGTCTCTTCTTGACCTGTTCAACAGTTGAATTGTCCAAGACAAAGGCCTCTGCCTGCCTGCTTTGGGGTTCCCTGCCTCCTCTGCCTGCCTGGTTATTTTGGGTTTGTCTGCCTGGTCTGTTCTTGCCAAAATCAGTTGCAGAGTTTTGAAATAAAAAGGCACACTTGTGCCTAGAATTTATTTAAGCCACACATCTGAAGTAGCTTTATTTTGTTGGGAGGAAACCCCATTGATTTTAATAGGGACTCGTGGAGTCAGTTTTGGGAGTGACTCAGGACTCGTGACTCGTGAGTCACCATTTTGGACCAAGGACTCGGACTCGGACTCGAGACTCGGGTCCAAAGACTCGTGACTCGACTCGTGACTCAAGACCAAGGACTCTTCAACATCCCTGGGAGTTTCACATGACGAGTTCCATAACTGAAAAAGGCTTTCTCCTTGTAAGTGCCAACGAGGCTTCAGAAAGCATAGGCACTTGGGTACTGGCATAAGTAGGGTGGCCACTTACGCATTACCAAAAAAGAGAAAAAAACGCATTGCCAAAAGAGGACAGAGATTTGCATAGGCTAATTGATAGGTATAGATGCAAATTAATAAATAATTACTATAATTTAATTAGGAATACGATACATCACAGCATAGTGGGGAAGACTGTGACCAGGTGACTCCCCCCCCCCATGTGCTTGCTCAGTCTGCTTTCCAGGTATTAAGTGCTGATAGGCAACTTCAGGGGCCCTGCTCTTCCTTCTTAGGGTTCTTTATCTTTAAACTTGACTTGGACCAGACAGCCTTTTGAACAGAGAACTGTCCTCTGACAGCCCTTCAAATGGAGGACTGTCCTCTGTAAAGCAGGACACATGGCCACCCTAGGCAGACCTGGATGTGCTAGTGACTTAGGGCTTTTCTACACGAGGCATTTATTGTGCTCTTAATTGTTTTGTCTGCTTTTGGTTTCGTTGTAGCATTGAGATCCGAGCTCTACACAAAGAGCTCTTCCTTTCCTGCTTTTCTGCTACACAGCCTCTAGGTGGAGCTGTGCTATAGCGGAATACTGGAAATATATGAGGAGATGGAGCGCCATTTTCCCCGTTGTAATTTAATAGCCCATTTTCCCCATTCTAAAAAAACCTGGGGAAGTGCTCTGAAAGAACAGGAGCCCGTAAACAACTGTGAGTAAGGAATCATGAGTTCACAATAAATGCCTTGTGCAGAAAAGCTGTTAGGCAACCCTTCCAGCCTCACTCACATTCATTGAGGAACGCGTAAATCTCCCATGGTGAAAGAAATGGGCAAAAGATGCCAAAGATGCCAATTATAGCCCACACATCTCAGGGTCTAACTGAACTTTACACACAAATGCATGTAATAAAAACCTGATGAATTCTTTTTTCATAAGACATGTGTTAACTTAAATACTTTGGAAGTACCTCCCCCCGCCCCACAGAAGAATTTAGGATTCTTGCCCCAGATGAAGATTTTATGGAAACATACTGGGTTATTCAGTTCAATACGCTTTCTCTTGGGCACTTGTTTGTTTGTTTATTTATTTATATTTATTATATTTATGCCCCACCTTTTTTCCTGCAAGGGACCCAAGGCGGCTTACATAATCCTCCTCCTCCTCCTCCTCCTCCTCTCCATTTTATCCTCACAACAACCCTGTGAGGTAGGTTAGGCTGAGAGTCAGTGACTGGCCCAAAGTCACCCAGTGAGTTTCATGGCTGAGCGGGGACTAGAACCCGGATCTCCGGAGTCCCAGTCCAACACTCTCACCACTACACCATACTGGCGCTCAGTGGGTTTGAGGGTTGCCTCCTCTTTTTGCTTTCTGCTTCTTTGCTGCAAATTATGGTGGGGAGGTGATTTAGAATAGTCGAGTGGTGCTCACCTTTCTCCCTTCTGCCCCTTTCTCTTTCCCCTTCCCTTCCAGCCACTCCCTCGCCAGCAAGGTTGCCAACATGGCAGAGAGAGGAGGGTGGTGGAGAGGGAAAGCAGCAGAACGGGACAGGCTAATCAGAGCTGAGCTGAATTTTTGTGGCTGAACATTTTTTGGCATAAAAACAGGGAGGTTGGGGCCTCCCCCAAATCCTCTCTAAAAGACTTCCCAAATCTGAGCTTTACGCCCTTGTTCACTCTGGCCAACTGTCCTTGTAGGTAGCTGGTTGGTGCAATTTTTAAGAGGAGGAGGAGGAGGAGGAGGAGATTCAATCAGACAGCATGATGATAATGGGCACAGGGTGATCATGTGCCCTAGCTGGCACATAGCCAATCAAGAGTTGACTCCATGATGCCACAAGCCAAATCAGAGTGAAGGCAATGCTTCCTTACGTTGCTCTCCCCTGTTTTGCAGGTTCATTGAAATGAAAGGGGTGTTTCAGAGGGGCAATGTTTTTCATGAAATGCACCCCCCCCCCACACACACACATTTCAGCTCAGCCCCTCAGGCTGAATACCTTTGATTGTTTCTTGGCTTCAAAACTGCCCCCTTGCCAATGTACTTCACTGTCAGCTTGGCAATGAAGTGGGATGTCAAGCTTTTATTAAATGTGCTGGCACGTAATGCTTACTTACACCCACACTGTAGGGAAAGGTTCCAAAGTTTCCTTTTGGGGTATTGTACTAGAAGCTCAAAAAGCAGGCAGGGAGGCAGGCATGCCACTTGTGCATTAGCCAAGTTTGCTTTTACATAGAAGAATATAAGAAAAGCCCATGCTGGATCAGACCAGAAACCTATCTAATCAGGACCAGAAGCCTAAAGAGCCAGCGTGGTGCAGTGGTGAGAGTGCTGGACTGGGACTCGGGAGATCCGGGTTCTAGTCCCCGCTTGGCCATGAAACTCACTGGGTGACTTTGGGCCAGTCACTGACTCTCAGCCTCACCTACCTCACAGGGTTGTTGTGAGGATAAAACAGAGAGGAAGAGGATTATGTAAGCCGCCTTGGGTTCCTTGCAGGAAAAAAGGTGGGGTATAAATATAATAAATGAATAAATAAATAATAATAATAATCCAGCATCCTGTTTCACACAGTGGCCAACGAGATGCCCAAGGGAAGCCCACAGGCTGGACATGAGCGCGATAGCCTTTTCCCATTACCAGTTGTTCCTGAGCAATGGGTAATTCAGAACTCACTGTATACTGCCTCAGAAATGAGATGTGTAACATACAGCCATCACAACTCGTGCAGGGTGATATGAATCCCCCACTTCAGGTGGCAGGATAGGAGGGGCGGGGAATTGGTGGCTCCAATGTCAGTGGGGTGGTGTATCCACTCTGGGTTTTAGTCTGAAGTTTAGTCTATGGTGCTGAACCCTATCCCCAAAATAGGTTCAGCACCATAAATAGCACCTTTAACGTTCAGACTTAAACCTGGAGTGGATACACTTCCCCAGTGACTTTGGAGCCACCAGCCACTGCTGGGATTATGTCCCCTATGGGAGGGGCCCTGCTGCCACTCTAGAGAGCCCTGTTGTCTGCTCTCCTGCATAGTTAAACTAGGGATGTGTGCAGAGCTCGACTGGGGGGGGGGGAAGTCCGGTGAACTCGCCATGTGAACAGAGTGCTGGACTAGGTGGACCCTTGGTCTGATCCAGCTGCCAGCATGGCTTTTCTCAGCATGGCTCTTCTCATGTTCTTATGACAAATGCAGAGTGCCAACGGAGAGAGGTTCCCCATCATCCTTGCCCAAGAGGTATCTTACAGCTCTATAACTCTATGATTCTTGGAAACGTCTACCTAGCCTGACTACCAAACCATATGTGACGGCTATAGATCCGCATGTTTAAGGGGCACATATGTGGGGTGGTTGTGCCTATGGCATTTCTCCTTGTAGCCCTCTCCCACTGGTGATTTTTCTCTAAGCTGGGCTCACTTTCGCTATCGGAAGCCTGGCTAAGAAGAAAGATCTGGGTGAAGAACTGGGTGAGTAAGAGTGGAGTGGGTTTCTGCACCTGGCCTGTGTGCCTGCCTGCCTTCCCCTGTGGCCTTTTAAACCACACCTCACCCTCTTCTTAACATGTGATGTGGCATATATATATGCATGCATGCTTCAGGGTCCAAGGGCAGGATCTGGAAATAAAAAAAGGATTTTTATGTAGGAAATAAAAAGCAGTTTTTGGGATTCCAGGGTGCTGATGTTGCTCGTGGGACTAGCCCTGCCTGCCGGAATGCTGGTTTCTGTGCCCAGCCTGTGCTCTTGTAAATAAACAAACAGATTATTAAGCAGACACTATATGTCTCCAAAGGAAACTGAGCCTGGACATTCTGTCCTGGGTTCCCCACCGTCAGGGGAGAGGGGGAGGAAGGGAGGGAATGTACAATAATTTTTTTAAAAAAGGTTTCTGCCTCGGATGGTCAAATGCCTCAGGCTAACGCTGGGCTTTGTCACAGCCACAAAACAGCCTGGCTGTCTGAAATGTTGCTTGTGAACCGTTCCACTTAGGATAGCCACTTATGCATCAGCAAAAGAGAGAAACCTCATCACCACCAAACAGGAGAGAAGAGGACACAGGTACCAATTTATATGTATAGGGGCAAATTTAGGAAGAGTTGCCATCATTTAAGTAGTAGTAGAAACACAACGCATCTCGCCACAGTGGGGAAGACTGGGACCAAAGGGCCTGGGTGCCTGCTGAGTCTGCTGTCCGGGCAATTTCGTGGCCCTTGCTCTCCCTTCTTATGCTTATAGGAACATAGCAAGCTGCGCTTATATCCGGAGTCATACCATCTATCTATCTAGCCCAGTACTGTCGACACTGACTAGCTGCGGCTCTCCGGGGTTTCATGCAGCAGTTTTCCGAGTCCTACCTGGTGATGCCGGGGATTGAACCTGGCTGGGGACCTTCTGTGTGCAAAGCAGGTGCTCTCTGCCGCTGAGCTGCAGGCGTGTCCCTCTTTATCTTTAAACCGAACTTGGACTGCACAGCCTTCCAATAGAGCAGTGTTCTCCAACCTTGAGTCCCCCCCAGATGTTTTTGGCCTACAACTCCCAGCATGCCCCAGCCAGCGTAGCGTAGCTGGCTGGGGCATGCTGGGAGTTGTAGGCCAAAAACATCTGGGGGGACTCAAGGTCGGAGAACACTGCAATAGAGGATGTCTTCAGATAGAACACTGGGGATGGTTACTGATGACAAACAGTGAAACTTTACATTACCCAACTTATAAAGTCAGTCTCTTTAAGCCTATATATCAGAGAAATACAGTATGAGCTGCTCTTCCAATGGTATTTCGCACCAGCAGGACTGAAGTGGATATATTCTGAGAATAGGTTCAGATCAATGGTTGGAAATGCAACGCATATGTGCTGATCTTTATCACACTGTGGTGGGATTGTCACTTTGCCCAGAATTATTGGCAGCACATTTTGGGTATTATTTCTCAGGTTGTTGTTGGTACAAACCAGGGATGGGGACTCGGACTCGAGGAGTCGACTCGTGAGTCGGACTGAGTCCCCCCTCTGACTCGACTCGGACTCGAGTCCCAATATTTTTAATGGGACTCGAGACTCGACTCAGGACTCGAGACCAAGGACTCTTCAACATCCCTGGGCTGTGCCAGAAGGAGTGGAGAGGAGCGTTATTGCCGGCGAAGAGCGCATGGAAGCGAGGTGTGCTGCTGCTCGGCCACTATGGACGGCTACCAGGAGTGCAGCCCCAACAGTGTGTCAAGATTTATTTTGATTGATGTGTTGCGTACTTGGGAGAGGCAGAAGAAGGACCTGAGATTACTCTGTGTGGCTGCTCTGAGTGTGTTTCTGGTTCCAGCAAGTTCATCACCAGTGGAGCGGGTGTTCAGTGAGGGTGGAATTGTGATGAGATCTCACCGTTCCAGAATGGGGCCCAAACATTTAGAAAAAATCATGTTCCTCAAATGCAACATGGATAAGTTTTAGGAAGTACAGCAAGTTTATTTTTTAAAATCATTTTTCTAAAATGCAACCTTTCAGACATTTTGGGTTTGGCTGCCTCTGCCTGCCTGTCTGGGGTTCCCAGCCTCCTCTGCCTGCCTGGTCTCTTCTTGACCAGTTCAACAGTTGAATTGTCCAAGACAAAGGCCTCTGCCTGCCTGCTTTGGGGTTCCCTGCCTCCTCTGCCTGCCTGGTTATTTTGGGTTTGTCTGCCTGGTCTGTTCTTGCCAAAATCAGTTGCAGAGTTTTGAAATAAAAAGGCACACTTGTGCCTAGAATTTATTTAAACCACACATCTGAAGTAGCCTTATTTTGTTGGGAAAACCCTCCATTGATTTTAATAGGGACTCGTGGAGTCAGATTTGGGAGTGACTCGTGACTCGTGACTCGTGAGTCACCATTTTGGACCAAGGACTCGGACTCGGACTCGGACTCGAGACTCGGGTCCAAAGACTCGTGACTCGACTCGTGACTCGAGACCAAGGACTCTTCAACATCCCTGGTACAAACTTGGGTTCATCTCCTTTGTTGGTATTATTTAATGTTCTGGATTTGGATATTACTCACAGAAATTACTGATCAATTGCAGCCAAAATAGCATGCTCTTCTATGCACTGGAAGAATGCAGTATCATCTTCAACTCATGAGGGGCTGATTAAATATTTGGATATAGTGGAAATGGACACATTGATGGAATCTATACAAAGAAGTGCTGGAAATCTACATGTAATTAATTCTGCAGACAAATGAAATAGCTGTATTGTTTATTGGAACAATAATGGCAATCATACAAGATTGGACAGAATGTTGTACTTTACATAATCAGAGAATTATGTTCACTTTTAACTGTTTTTTTTTTTTGGGTAGTGGGTCATACAATGTTTATTCTCAAACCTTTTCTGGCTTGTAAATAATTGCAATTAATTATATGCTGCTCCATCTTACTGTTCCGTCTATTGTTTTGTATTGTTGTAGTAGTCTGAATAATTTTTAATAATGTATTTTAAATGTATTTGTATTGTTACAAACCATATGGTTTATAACAATACAAATGGTTGAAATGGTTTTAATAGTGTACTTAAACATGATTTTTAATATTTATATGTGAACCGCTTAGAAATTTAAAAAAATTAAACAGCATATAAGTATTAAGAATAAATAAGGGTGTTAATAAAAACTATGGGGTTTGGAGAAAAATTTATAGGTATTACTAACCAATTATATACTCATAATGTCACGTCGGTAATTGTAAATGATGGAATAACAGAAACTATTAGCCTAGGCCGGGGAACTAGACAGGGTTGTCCCCTTTCCCCAGTATTATTTGTGTTAGTTATGGAATTGTTAGCGAATTCGATAAGACAGGAGAAGAAATTACTGGGGATAGGAATAGAGACCAAATGTAAGATAAACCTTTTTGCAGATGATATCTTGTTAACATTAGAAAGGCCTATAGAAAATTGGGATTGGATAGAGAAACATTTAGATGAATTTAGAGAAGTAACAGGGTTAAAAGTTAATTGGGATAAATCGGAGATAATGACATTTAATTATAGTAAACTGGAGGAAAGGGGATTTAAACAAAGGAAAGTGGATATAAAGATAAAAAACATAATTAAATATTTAGGTATTGATATATTAAAATATATGGATAAAATAGGGGAATGTAATTTTAAAAAACTAAAAGATGAAGTTAAAAATCAAATAGAGGATTATAAAAAATTGGGATTATCGTGGTTTGGTAGGATAGCTTTGATTAAAATGAAGATTTTACCGAAGTTTAATTTTTTATTTAGAATGATACCATATAAGATATCAGAGAAAGAAATCAAAGAGTGGCAAGTAATGTTAAATAGCTATTGTAATGGGGGGAAAAAATCAAGGATTACTAAGAATAGATGGTATAAAGCTCAAAAAATAGGGGGACTTGGTCTCCCTAATTTAAAATGGTATTATATAGCTAATCAACTTAGATATATTATGGATATTATTGTTAGAAAAGATATTATGTGGTGGGAAATAGAAGCATTTGAATTGGGTAATAGGGTGGATAAATTCTTATTTACAAAACAAGGACATATTATGACTAAAAGATTAGAAAATCCCTCTTTAAAAAATATGTTAGAAATTTGGGGTAGAAATAAGGAAATATTTTTACCAGGTATATCCCCGCTTACTCCAGTGGTGGTTATGGAAGATTTTCCCGAGAATGTTAGACATTTAGAACGAATTTTTAGAGAGAAAAAGGTGATAACTTTAATGGATTGGCTGGAAAAAATGGAGACAAGACAGCAAATAATTGATAGGGTTGGGGCAGGAAGAATTTCTTGGTTAAATTTAATTCAATTAGTACAATGGGGTAAGAAATGGAAGAGGAGACATGAGCATGAAAGGGATTTCACTGCATTTGAGCAGGTGGTTATGTCTAGAGAACCCGTAGAAGGAAATGCATCAGCTAGGGGTCTTACAAAGATGTTATATAAAATGTTGCAGAAATCAGAAGAGCAAGCAGAAAATCTTAAAATAGTTTGGGATACAGAGTTTGAAGAGGAAATATCAAAGGATGAGTGGAATAAGATTTGGGATAGGCGAATATTGAAAAATATGTCTATAAGAATTAAAGAGAATTTTTACAAGCTAATTTGGAGATGGTATTTGACTCCAGTGAGATTAAATAGAATAGATAATAAATGTTCTCCAATGTGTTGGCGAGGATGTCAGGAATTGGGTACATATGCTCATATGTGGTGGAGTTGTAAAAATGTAATGGATTTTTGGAAAATGATTTTTGAGGAAATATCAGAAATTGTTGGAGCTGATTTAGAGGTATGCCCTAAACTAGCTTTGCTAACAATAACGGAAAAGGTGATCGGTTCTCAAAATGTTAAAGAATTAATCATAAATTTGTTAACGGCAGGTAGACTAATGATAGCAAGGAAATGGAAAATCCAGCAAGTTTTCACTATTACTGAATGGTATAAAGAAGTATGGGATATGGCTTTGAATGATATGTTGACTTGTAATATTAAATGCAAAAGGGGTCAATTAAAGAAAAATAATTTTAAGGATATTTGGGGTTTATTTTTGGAATATGTGTTTAAAAAGGGGAAAGGGAGTTTACCCTGTCAAGATATGTTGTATTTTTGGAATAATGAACAATTATAGAGTTATTGGATTGTTTGGTCCCATGGTGATGGGAGCACAATATTAGTTACCGTATGTGTGTGTGTTATTTTCTTTGTATTGTTTTAAAATTTAATTATATATATATATATATATATATATATATATATAAAAAGAATAAATAAGGGAACAATCCTATGGCGATTGCCATAAGCCCCTGAACTTGGCGGCTTATGGTAATCCAATGCAGAGCGGGAGGAGTGGTGGAGGGGATCTTTGCCTCCCTGTCCTGCCACCCTGCATTTTCTGCTAGATGGGTTCCCCCCTGCCATCTAGTTGGGGTGTCTCGGTGCGGGAGGGAAGGAGGCTGTAGAGGTGTCAGGAGGATAGCTCATATCCTGGCCTCTCCAGTCTCCTCCCCTTCCCGCCCCCCCAAATGGCCCCTCCTCCAAGGTTGCTTTTCTGGCATTTGAGAGCAGCTGGCGTGGGTCTGTCCATGCCGGCTGCGGGGGGTCGGAGCTCCGTTTCCCAGCTCTGAGGTCAGAGCGCTGACTCCGACCTTGGATCTGGAAATCTGAACTATCCTACGGCCCCCTGAGACGCTGTCTAGGGGCCACAGGATCGCTCCCTAATGCATCCATCCATACAAATGAAAAACAGAGGACTGTCCTCTCTAAAGTAGGACACATGGCCACCATAAGGACGGTGGGCTGGACAAGTGAGGCAGTGGCAGTAAGGAGGGGGAGGAGCAGCTGCTGCTGTTGCCGCACATCCATCCTCAGTAGGTTCAACGTCCCGTGGGAGGGGTGGCTGGCGACACAGCGGGGAAGCGCTGCATAGTTTAATTGGGTCATTGAGAACATTTTGCCCCACCGCCACTCCGACGCCGAGTCAGTACTGCAGGAAGGAGCATCCCGGTGGATCCTGATAAATGGAGGGAGTGGAAAGGTGATGAGAAATCTGTTTTAGTTCATTTTTGATCAGCATTTACCCAGTTCACAACTTCCAGACTTGGATGTAGCCTGTGGTTGAAGTCTGTACATTTCTGAGCTTGCAGTGTCATTTGCAGACCAAAAAACAGCGTGCATACATTTGAAAAATGCACACAAATATACTTTAATCAATGGGAGAGAAATGCATACATTTCAAAGATGCACACAACGGATGTGTACATTTGGAAAAATATGCATGAAAATACACATGGATTTTTTTGTGTGAAAAGAAACAAAGCAAAGCTCGCAATTTGATATGGACTTGAGTTGGAATGAGCTTCAAGATGGAATTTGGAGAACTTTGGCAAGCTCAAGTTTTCCTGATTTGCACATCACCAGGTGGGCAACCTGTGACCCTCCAGATGATGTTGGACTCCAAGTCCTGTCAGCCCCAGCCAGCGTGACCATCTCTGGTGTAAGGAGATGACAGACGCAGAACATAACAGGGATGTACGTTTGACTCTGTGTTGTGTTTGGAAAGGCTGCTGTGGTCAGAGGGGAAGGTGGCTGACCATGAGAACTGATAACCTGTATAAACAAAGCGTTTTTTGGCTTAGGAATGTCACACCCGGGACTTCAGTCTAGCAGCATTTGCAACCACACTTTGGGTATATCTGTGGGTTGCAGGTGGGTTTCCCCCACCTGCAACACATCAGCAACACTCTAACCACTACACCACACTGGATCTCAGTGACAGGCCTGTGGCTCACGCTTGCTCAGCTTGTCTGAGCATGGAAAGCTAAGCAGGGTCAGGCCTGGTTATTACTTGGATGGGAGACCCCTCCTCTAGTTTCCTGCATTGAGCAGGGGGTTGGACTCGATAGCCTTGTAGGCTCCTTCCAACTCTATGATCTATGAATCTATGACAGTTGATGACATAGTCCAGGTTCTGGCTCTTCCCTCCAAACAGAGAGTACAAGGAACTGCAGTTGGATTGAAGGTTAGCCGATGATAAGGACCTTCCCCCGCATCACGCACAGCTGTGGGCGGGGAGAAATTTTGCGGACGTCGGGGGAGGTGAGGCAAGACTTACCAGTTCTCGCAGGTATGCCTCAGGTAGGGGGGTGGGGTTACAGGAGCCAATATTAGGCCCTGCAGCCCCGCCCCACACCCTCTTCGTCTCTTCGCAGCTTCGCTGGCACTGATCCACGCCTGTCTGCACCCGAGGACCATGTGCACGGTCTGATAGGGTATTGGGGTCCCGCGCAGAGGGTAGAATGAGTAGACACGCCTGGCTCGTCCATCAATGAATAATTTCTAAAATGGATACAGTGGCGGGGCATAGTGGGCGGCGCGCGGGGGGGGTCTTAGATGGGACGCTGCTGCCGCCGCCTCCTTTTGCTGGGGGGCGGCAGCGCATTACCTCTTCACCCGAACGGGCGCCAGTAGCAGCCCCGGCCGGCACATCGACCTGTGCCGTGGCACGGGCGGGGCTTCCCCGCCAGGATGCGGCCACTCGTGATGTTCCGGCCGCGCCGCTTTGGACGGCGCGGTTCTTCTATGCCCAGCCGGGTGCTGGGAACAGCCCCGGCCGGCACTTTTACCACGGCCGCCACCCGGGCGGGGCTTCCCCCGCCAGGCGGAGGCCACACCCGAGATCCTCGCCGTGCCGCCAGGAGCGGTGCGGCGCCACCGCTTCGTCCGGCTGGGCGCTGTAGCCAGCCCAGCCGGCACAACAACCTTGGCAGCGATATGCGCGGGGGGCGGCCCCCCCTCCCCGCACAGGCCGCGGTCACCCCCCCAAAGTCGGAGCGGCGCGGCGCCTCTACTTCGGCCGGCTGGGTGCTGGCACCAGCCCAGCTGGCGCAACAAACGTGGCTGCAGCGGGGGCGGGGCTTCCCCCCGCTTGGGCCCGGCCACCCACATCATCCCCGCCGTGCCGCCGGCGAGCGGCGCGGCGCATATGCGTCGCCCGGCCGGGCGATGGGTACAGCCCGGCCGGCGCAGCGAACTCAGCCGCGGTGGGGGTGGGGGGGCGGGACTCCCCCCCGCCTGGGCTGCGGCCACCCCCCAGGTGCTTGCCGCGCCGCTACTTCGGCCGGCCGGGTGCTGGCACCAGCACGGCCGGCGCAACAAACGTGGCCACGGCGGGGGCGGGGCTTCCTCCCGCTCGGGCCTGGCCTCCCACCCCCCTCCGCCTGCACCACGGCCACCCCCGAAGCACCTCTGCTTCGTCCGGCCGGGTGCAAACAGCAACCCGGCCGGCGTAACAACCCGGCTGCGGCGCGATAAGGGGGGAGGGGCTTCCCCGGGCCTCGGCCACCCCCGACATGTCCACCGCACCGCAGGGAGCGGCGCCGCACATTCGCCTAGCCCCGCTAGGTCCTGATTAAATCAAAATGATTTAATTCAGATCAATCAAATTTATGCCAATCAACTCTAATTTAAGCTCATCAAATTGATTAAATAAAGAGTAGCCAATCAAATTGATTAAATGGCCAGCACCCAAAAAATTTAATATAGAAATAGTTAATATATTCATATGTATTTATATATATGTATACATATGTATATATATCATTTATTTATTTATTTGTTTATTTAAAAAATTAAATAAATAAATAAAATTTTAAAATAATTTTTAATTTTTTTTTTAAAGAAAGTTACAGGATTATTATTTTAATTAGCAAAGACCAGCTGTGTGTTACAAAACTCAAAACGCAAAACTCAAAGGCGGTCAAAAGAAAGACGGGTGCATTTCATATACTTAGCACATAATATAGGTATAAAGAACGTTTGAAATTGAAAATGCACACATTCACAAAACAACACGCACAGTCAGGTGAGTGGCTCCAAACAAAATAACAACCACGTGAACACCTGACGCAAGGGGTGGTTTGGTGGAGGCACGGCCTCTGCACGCAGAGCAACAGCAGGCGAAGAACGCATTGACAGACTTAACCGCAGACGCAGGCACCCCCCCCATAAACTCCCGTCGTATAATACATGCTAATTGTCTACTTTATTATGTCAAGGTAGCGAACCATTAATCTGAAGAAATGCCTTCAAAGAGGAAATCAAACAACAAAAGCAGCAAGAGTGCTACAATGAAGAATACAGCTCAAAAGCATCCACCCAAACGACCATGTAACCTGGTGCTCTACTCATCCTCTTTCGACGAAGAAGAGATCGACATATCTACTCTCATGCATCAAGTTGAAGCCGCAGAAGAATCAGCAAGCCAGTTGGGTAGGCACAGAACCCCTGGCACACAGGTGAGTGGAGAGAAGCTGCGCACAAGAAGCCAAATACAACGTGCATTGTGGCATTCTCTTGCAGATCGTATCGACACAGTTGAAGCTACAACCAATGCTGCCGTCCGACAAAGATATGCATCAGCCGGAGACAGCCACGGGGTTCTGAGAGAGGAACAACATACAAGACGCTCACACAACAATGATATGGCGAGACCATACAGAACCCAACAGGCTGAGACAAACGACGCCAGAAATCTGCCCTATGGTCAAGAGCCAGAGCCTCGACCTGGACCATCAACAAGTGACGGTGAGTACATAAGACATAATACACAGGACGGGGGCTCTTACCAACGTCCGGTTAGGTACAGGCACACCTCTAATTTGTCTCCCCCTGCACCACTGGAGACAGAAAAAGCACCTGACGGAACGGTGACACCTAGTACACCCCAGGTCTCACTACAAGAATTTGTCAACATCTTAGCCCAAGCATTGGGAGGTCTTAATTCAGGGTCAAATGTCAGGGGGCAGTTGCAGGCAGTGGTTGGCAACACCACGAATGCCAACAGCCAGGGCAGCCCGGCGACGGCTACTGCCGGTCAAGCCGAACAACAGGCCACAATCAACGCCCAGGCGGTCTCCAACGCAGCTCCCACTGCGACTGCAGAGACAGGGCAACCACATAAGGGTGGTGTCATCCCAGCTAATTCACACGACACACAACAAGTGGCCCTCAATACTCTTCCCAACACACCCGGGGTGGGCTCAACCGGGGCATCCGCACAAGGGCAGCATAACGCAGTCCCTACGTCAAATGGTGACGTTTCAAGCAACGCAGGTGGCAATACAACCCTAGCTGAGGCATGCGCACCAGCGTGGGGCGGTCCAAACGCACATGGTATGACATTAGGTTATGCCCCGGCAGCTGTAGATAACTACCCAAACTCAGCGTCAGGAACCAGATATCATGGAGGCCCTTCATTTCCACTCGGCTTCCATCTGTCGCAATCGACAAGGGACAAAATATTGAGGGGTGAGTTCATAGACATGTTCTCCCTTTTACAAAGAGGACCCGAATCACAAGAGTTAGAGAAGCTCAGTGACACTGAGAGGGAAAAAGCAAAATAGAAGAAACCCCCGCGTACATGGTCCAACTGGCTCGCGGGATACCTGACTTACTTGGGGGTAGTTCTGCAAAAATATCCAGAAAAAGGTGTCGTGCTTGTTAAATACTTAGACATAATATTTAGAGCATACTCCTGTTACGAAGGACCGGCATGACTGCAGTATGATGAGGCCTTCCGAGAAAAAGCTGCTGCAGATCGACGATACATCAGGTGGGACACTAAGGACAGTGACATTTGGATGGAATACACAATTCCAGCCCGGCCTATTTTTGGGGAAAGAGCAGCCACAGGGCACATCATGGCCAAATACCAGGGATCCCACGTGACCCACACCACTCCGGGTCAGCCGGTTCAACCCCGGCCAGTCTGCTGGGATTTCTCAAGAGGGGGGTGCAAACGATCTGGCTGCAATTTCAGACACGCCTGTGGGCTGTGCGGAGGATCACACGCCGTCAGCACATGCCCAAAACTTAAGCCCCATAGGGGCCAACACAAAGCAGGCAACCAGACCAATTCCCCACATAGTCAAGGACATACCCAGGTTCCCAAAGGGCCCCAGCCCAATTAAATTGGAAGCACTAGTGCCACTACTAAACATCTACCCGCACAGGGCAGATGCTGACTATATATATCACAGTTTCAAATACGGTTTCAGAATCCCATACACAGGTTCGCGACTTCACTGCATGGCCCCCAATCAAAAATCAATTACTGAGCTACAACAAGTAGCGATTGACAAAATAAAAAATAAATAAATAAATGAAGGGAGGGTCCTCGGCCCTTTCAACACGCTCCCAATGCCATCCCTCCGGGTGTCCCCTTTGGGTATAGTCCCTAAGAAGGCACCCGGTGAATATCGCTTGATACATAATCTGTCATTCCCCAAGGGCGCCTCCGTGAACGATGCAATCCCCGAGCATCTGTGTTCAGTGAAGTATGCATCATTTGACTCGGCAGTGGCAATGGTTCGAAGTTGTGGACCAGGCGCCCTGATGGGAAAGTGCGATATTAAATCAGCCTTTCGTTTGTTACCAGTTCACCCACGAGATTTTGATCTGTTAGGTTTCCAAATTCAGGGGCAGTTCTTCTTCGATAGAGCTATGCCAATGGGATGTTCCATCTCCTGCTCAGCATTTGAATGGTTCAGCTCATTCTTGGATTGGGCGATACAGAGCAGTTCTAACCTCACACACGTGGTTCATTACCTTGATGATTTCCTATTTGCTGGCCCACAGCACTCTAACCAATGCACGAGGCTTATGCAGCAATTCCACATGCTATGCGACTCGATTGGAGTGCCATTAGCACATGAAAAGATAGAGGGGCCAGCAAATACACTAACCTTCCTGGGTATAGAATTAGACACAAAGCAACAGTGCTCCAGGCTACCCAGAGAGAAGATCGAAGCTCTGTAGGAAAAAATCAACAGTACGCTGCGTCTAAAAAAGATCACGCTGCGAGGGTTGCAGGAATTGGTGGGACACCTCAATTTCGCATGCAGGGTAATTGCACTGGGAAGGGCGTTCTTGCGCCGCCTGTGCAATGCCATGCAGAGCCTGACACGACCGCACCACAGGCTCCGGGTGTCTACATCCATCCGAGCAGATCTTCAAATATGGGCCAAATTCCTAGCGCAATTCAATGGGGTTTCTTTTTGGAGACAAGACATGTTATTAGATGCCGAGTTTAGGGTCCAATCTGACGCATCCGGCACCTTGGGCTTCGGGGCCGTCTTGGGGGAACAGTGGTGCGCCAAAGGCTGGCCTGAGCAATGGAAATCCTCGGAATTGGTGCGTGACCTCACATTTCTGGAATTGTTCCCGGTGTACATCGCTGTGCATATTTGGGTGGAACAACTCTCCAATTCCGTGGTACATTTCCTCTGTGACAATCAGGCCACCGTTCAAGTAGTTAACTCACTTATGTCAAGAAACAACAACGTTATGTGTTCAGTAAGGGCTATCACAATGCAGTGCCTCCAATTTAATATTCTGTTCCGAGCCCGACATGTGCCCGGGTTAGACAACGGAATCGCAGATGCATTATCTCGAAATCAAATGCAAAGATTTAGACAGCTAGCCCCATGGGCTTCCGAACTTCCGGTAATGATGCCAGACTATCTTTGGCAGATTGGAGGTCTGCGGCTGAAAATGCCATCATGAGTTCCCTGGCGCCCAGTACGCGGGCGGCCTACAACAGGGCAGGTAGGGAATTTCATGACTTCAGGGTAAAGAACAGGGTACCCGAGGCATGGCCCATACCAGTCGAGCAGTTGATACAATTCTGTGTGTATGCTAGGAAGCAAGGGGCATCCGTGCGCACCCTTAGAGCTAAGCTATCAGGCTTGGCCTTTTTAGCCAAAGCCAGGGGCTGGGGCGACAACACGAGGGATTTTAGGTTGAAGAAGATGTTAATGGGATGGTCTAGGCAAACCCCCCCCCCTTACCGGATGCCAGACCCCCCATATCACCAGAAATACTTATGGGCTTACATGCTCAATGGCCAGTCTTATGTAACTCCAATTACGAAGCAATTCTCTTCCACGCCACAGCATTAACGGCATTTTTTGGTGCATTCTGGGTATCTGAGCTGGTGCTGCTTAGGTCCAGAACAGATACATCAAGCCGAGCCCTGCAATATGCTGATCTAACATTCAATTCAACAGGAGTAAAGATTCACCTGCGCAGGTCAAAAACCAATCAGCTAGCCAGGGGGACTGACATATTTCTCTATCATGCTGCGGAGGCAGAACTGTGCCCGGTTGTTGCATTGCGCACATATATCAGCAACAGGGGGCAAAAGGATGGTCCGCTTTTCCAGCATGAGGATGGGTCACCACTCACGAAGTTCCAGTTCTGGTCTGTGGCCAAATTGGCACTGGGAGCATTGAGGCTGGGGGACAAGCGCTTCGGAACACACTCATTCCGTATTGGGGCGGCTTCCACGGCTGCAGCGGTAGGCTTCCCTGCCGACAGAGTACAGGCAGTGGGGCGCTGGCGATCTCAGGCATACCGGTCTTATGTGCACAAATTCCTATGAAAGATACTGCAGCCTCTGTTTTCTTTATTGCCGAACGTTCAGGGGCCAAACCGGTACGGGTTCTGGTGTCTGGACACAGCTTCGTTTTCTGGGCGGCTCGAAGGGCTGCAACTTCGGGCCAAAGAACCCAGTTAGGTATCGGTCCAATGGCGGAAATCCACTGGTTGGGACGCCGCGGCTTACGGTGGCAGAACCTACTTAACACCCTGTTCCGGTCTGGCTTCAATAAACTCCTGCTGGTGCTGCATCTTGGGGGGAACGACATGGGCTTACTCAAGAGTAAGGCCCTTGTACTGCAAGCGCTTGCAGACTTTCAGATCATCAAAGAAAGATGGCCTGCGGTGCAGATCGTCTGGTCGCACATCTTACCACGCTACCGCTGGAGGGGCAACGCAAACCCCAGAATTATGAACAGAGCAGCCAGAAGGGTTAACAGAGAAATTGTGAAAGGACTGGGGGGCGAGGGTTATAATGTACCCCATCCTGATATTGTATTGGCCCGGAGGGAGCTGTACCGCATTGATGGAATCCATTTGTCTGACAAAGGTAATGATGTATTTATCAAGGATCTGCAAAGGGCCCTGCTGGAACTTATTCCTGGCAGGTGGGGGAGAGGGGACTAAGCAGGCGCTGGTCCCTCTCTGTGGCGGGTAAGTGCGGGTTAGGGTATTGATAGGAGAAGGTGAGCATCCCTGGCACCATTCAGGTGGCAGGCGGCTTCAAGATGCCTCAGATGGATGGGTCAGTAGGCTCAGACAGCTGGGGATCAGGAACGCCTGTGAGGCCTTTGTTCTCGCCAAGCTTGTTGTCATGAGACTCCGAGAGGGAGCGACGCAGCAAAGGCTCCCATCACTGTCAAGTGGAAAATGGGGAGGCGGCGGATTCATCGCCACCTCCTGGTTTTGGATGCTCCGCCCAATTGCACAACTGAGCGGCCAACGAGGCCAGAATAGAATAACCCGCACTCTATCCCTTTGCAATTCATTGTATGTAAATAAACGTGGCCCAGTTAAACACCAACTGAGTGTCCCGACTCTTCATTTCCCCCCTGTACGTCCGCAAAGATGCCAGCTCACAGAAGCTGCCCCTCTGTTGATTTGCAGGCTCTTCTGGCTCCTGGTTTGTCTCACCTCCCTCCATATAAATTTGAGGAGCATATATAAATTTAGCGTAGATCAGATCCAGCAAGGGGCACCAATTGATTTGGTAACCATCTACCACATTTCATTAAATTCTGTCACCACATTTTGTTAAATTCTGACACCGCTGGACCGTGTCTTCTCTCCTGGCTGGTGGATGACATCATCAGTGTGCTCTCCACTTGCAAGTAAAGGAATGATGTCATCCACCATCCAGGAGAAGTGGTGCTCAGTGGTAGAGTACATGCTTTGCGTCCAAAAGGTCCCAGGTTCAATCTCTGGCATCTCCAGGGAGG
Source organism: Shinisaurus crocodilurus (assembly GCA_021292165.1). Lineage (NCBI taxonomy): Eukaryota > Metazoa > Chordata > Lepidosauria > Squamata > Shinisauridae > Shinisaurus > Shinisaurus crocodilurus. Next base: position 365,703 of record JAHFWL010000433.1, read on the forward strand.
GCTGGGAAGGAGCCTTATCTGAAACCCTGGAGAGCCACTACACGTCTGTGTAGGCCCAGGGTATTGAACCTCTTTTGGCCTGAGAGCAGAATTCAATTCCAGAAAAGCTTTCAGGGGGGGCGCATTCCAGTGGTGCCCGGGGCCAAAGGCAAAAGGGCAGGGCCAAAATACCAGCATATTTTCGCTTAAAACTCCTACTGCCAGTAACTAGGCCTTTGGAGAGGCAATCCAACCTTTTAGAATGAGATAAAAAAACTATGCAAAATCCAGGAAACTACCGAATGAATGGTGGCTGAGGGAAAGGGGCTACGGCCAGTGGAAGGGGCCCCAGGTGGGCCCCAGGTGGGCTGGAATTGACCCACGGGCCTGAGGTTCAACACCACTGTTATAGACAGTATTGAGCTATGGTCCGGCTCAGTATAAGGCAGCTGTATATGTTCCTATGGCTACTCCCAACCCCAGATATCTCCACAGTAGGACTATTCGACAGTTGTTATTGAATGCATCCTAGAAGTTGCTTCACAGTAGTTTTAGGCACCGGGTGGGACCTACAGAATTATGATAAAATGAGTCATTCCACCCAGGTGCTTCACAATGAGACCAGGAATTGTTCAGGATATAGTCCAAGTTTGTTGTTTTTTTATCAGCAGGCATGTCCAATTAAATAAGTACCTTGCACAGTCAAATCTGGAAGATGCCGTACATTCCGTACTCTCGTCTCGACTCTCCTGACACGCTACGGCTGCCTGTTTATCGCCGTCTGTTGTGCAGGTGTGTGTGGTCAGTGGCTTGCAAGGAAGACAAATGGTGGGGAAGAGGAAGAATTGGAGGCAGGAGAGAAAAGGTCTAACTAGTGCAAAATTTGGAGGAGTGCAATCCCCAAAGGATAATTTCATTCTGGTTTGCATACTAGTTTGTGAAGGGCAAATTAGGTCACTTTGTATTAAAATATGAACCAAACTAATTTCTTCCATATCCCTTTACACATAAGTAAAGGGATATTGCATCTGCTTATGGACAAATATGGATACTTCTTTCCCTTGTGTATGAAAGCACCTTAGACTTACATACTGGCTCATCAACTACAGCAGAGGGGGTGGGGATCCAACCTCTTTTGGACCAGGGTCTGGATTGCCTCTCAGACTAGGCCTGGCAGGCCAGAGGATGTCAAAGGGGTGGGGCCTCAAAACAAAGCCCCTCCGCTTCCCATGACATCATTAGTGACAGTGCACCCACTTTTTTTTCCATGCAGAGAGAGGCATGGAGCTCCATGCCTCTCTCTGCACAGAAAGTGACTTGGACAGTCACAGCACTTGCAGGAGTCAGCTCTAGCAAGTGCTGGCCAAGTCGAGCAGCTCCTTCCTGCCCCATTCATGTCTCAATTGGGATGCAAGGAAGGGACTCAGCTGGGACTCGCAGGAGCCGGCTCTTGCCAGTGCCAGCTGAGTACAGGAGCATCCCCTTGTTATCTCCAATTCCTGATTGGAGATAACAGAAGGATTCCCCTTTGTTTCTCTGATCGGCGATGACAAGGGGATTCCTCTCCTCAGGCCAGGGGATGGGGCTTGGGGAGGAAGGGGGCAGTGGGGTCTGTGGAGGGTGACCAGCTCTCCACTGGCTCGATTTGGCAACATTATGGGTTGGATACTTGGATTAGGCCTGCAGGCTGGAGATTGTCCTTCGATTGTCCTTCCATGAACTACAGTATTGTCTGCTCTGACTGGAAGCAGTTCTCCAGGGTCCCAGACAAAGACTTTCCTTGGCCATGCAACCTGAGGGCCAAGCTAGACGGGACATTAATTGTATGAGTGCAATTAACATGCACATGTTTTTGTTATGTAAATAGTAGCTGGTGTCACAGGAGGTGGAGAGTAGGAGGGTAACCTTTCCTTCTCTGCTGCGGTCCCCATCTCCAACTGCTGTTTGCATCAGGAGGGAAGTCTCCATTGACATTTATTTATTTATTTATTATATTTATACCCCGTCTTTTTTCCTGCAAGGAACCCAAGGCGGCTTACATAGTCCTCCTCTTCTTCCTCTCCATTTTATCCTCACAACAACCCTCTGAGGTAGGTTAGGATGAGAGGCAGTGGCTGGCCCAAAGTCACCCAGTGAATTTCATGGCCAAGCAGGGACTAGAACCTGGCTCTCCCGATTCTCAGTCTGACACTCTCACCACTACGCCACACTGGCTCTCATCTATGGAGGCTTCTCTCCCAGTGCAAATAGCAGCTTCACGTACAAGTTTTCGGGGTTTTTTTTATTCCACCCATGGCAGGGAGAAAAGACTGACATCCTCCCTTTTTACCCGCTGTGGTCCCAATGCTGCTCAAAACATAAGAACATAAAAGAGCCATGCTGGATCATGGAATCATAGAACAGTAGAGTTGGAAGGGGCCTATAAGGGCATGGAGTCTAACCCCCTGCTCAATGCAGGAGAACAGATGTGGGCAGCCCAGGAAGTCACCCATCCAAGCACTGACCCGGCTCATACCTGTTTTGCTTCAGCATGTGCCCTAGGCATTCTGTTCACAAAGTGGCCAACCAGCTGCCCACAGGAAACTCACAAGCAGGGCATGAGTGCAACCGCACCTTCTCGCCCATGTTCCCCAGCAACTGGCGTACCTAGGCATACTGCCTCTGATACTGGAGGTAGCATATAGCCATCAAGACTAGTAGCCATTAATAGCCTCAGGCTCCCCTGCAGCTGCTATTTGCATAACAAAAACATGCATGTTAATTGCATTCATGAAATTAACCTCATGTGTTGATTTGGCCCTGATATCCTTTTACCCAGAGATGCTGGGAATTTGAGACTATGTATTTATTTGTAGCATTTTTATCCTGCTGTTTAGCCAAAAAAGCTCCCAAGGCAGCTTACAGAGATACGAAATAAGACATGACATGAAAAGAAAGGGGATAGGGAGGGAGGAGGAGAAAGCAAATTCAGGCACTTGAATTCTTAGTGGTCATGGGCACAGTGAAAGGGATGCTGCTTCCTCTCCCTCTGGTGGCCTCAGCCAGCAGTGACTGTTGGTAGCAGGAGGGAGGGAGGGAGGGGGGGTCTCCACTGGAGCAGCATCTCTGGGCATGATGGAGGAATGCCAGACTGCTGAACTCTGCTCTGCTACTGCTGCAGCGATGTGAGTGCTTCCCAAACAAAAAGTGAAGTTTTGTGACAAGCGAAGCACAATCTACCACCTCTTTCCATAGCCTGCCTATAATGATCCCAAACTAATGCTGCTTTCTTCTGCTGCTCCCAGATTATGGAATGGCCTGCCGGAGGAGATTCGTCAGCAGCTCACCAGTCTTTTGGAATTTAAAAAAGCCATAAAGACTGATCTCTTCCGGCAGGCCTATCCGGCGGAATTTTAGGTTGCCTTTAAGATGTTTTAAAGATATTTTAAGATGTTTTTTATGATGTTTTTAAGATGTTTTAATAGTATGTATTGTGTTTAGTTTAGTTTAGTTTATGTATTTTATATTTTTGCTGTTCCCTGCCTAGATCTAGATGGAGAGGCGGGTAAGAAATAAATTTATTATTATTATTATTATTATTATTATTATTATTATTATTATTATTATTACCCAGAATTTCCCCACCTTTTATCTATCCCATATCTGTGGCCTTACAATGGGGTCTGTCTGTCTGTCTGTCTCTCTTTTTAATATATATCTAAGTACAGAAAAATATATTTTATGGGAACAGGGTGGTGTAGTGGTTAAAGTGTCAGACTGGGACTCCGTAGACCCGGGTTCTAGTCCCCACTCAGGCCATGAAGCTTACTGGGTGACTTTGGGCCAGTCAGTGACTCTCAGCCTAACCTACTTCACAGGGTTGTTGTGAGGATAAAATGGAGAGGGGGATTATAGAAGCCACCTTAGGTTCCTTGCAGGAAATAAGGCGGTGTATAAATATAATAAAGAAGAAGAAAGAAGACATGAATCAATGTTTTCTATAAGTATATTACTTTCTGTGCTGGGGTTGAATCCAGATTTATGCTGGATCGACATCTCTGAGAGAAGTGGACTTCCCTGCCGCTCCTTCCCACAGCAGCCCCTCCAGCCCCCTGAAAATGCCACACAGAGAGTAAGGAAGGAGACCCTGCTGAATGGGGTGTGCTGTGGTGTGGGGAGGAGGGGGGAGCCTCAAAAATCAGGCGGAGGCACATTCCAAGAGCAGAGCCCCTCCTTTTAAGAAAACAAGAACATAAGAGGAGCCATGCTGGATCAGACCAACATTCTGTTTATACAGTGGCCAACCAGCTGCCAACATGATCCCACAAGCAGAACATGAGTGCAACAGCACCCACCCATGTTCCCCAGCAACTGGTGTATATAGGCATACCACCTCTGATACTAGAGCGAATCAGGACTAGTAGCCATTGATGGCCTTCTCCTCCATGAATTTGTCCAATCCTCTTTTAAAGCTGTCCAAATTGGTATCCATCACTACAACATACAGGCCTGTGGCTTATGCTGGCTCAGCTTGTCTGAGCGTGGAAAGCTAAGCAGGGTCAGACCTGGCTATTACTTGGATGGGAGACCCCTCCTCTAGTTTCCTGCATTGAGCAGGGGGTTGGAATCAATGGCCTTGTAGGCTCCTTCCAACTCTATGATCTATGAAATCTATGAAAATCTTGTAGTGGTCGTCCCTTGCAGAAGGTTCCTTCCTTTCACAGAAAGGAGATCCTGGATCCAGCACCAAATATGCTTAATTGCAAGCGTGCTGCTGAATGTCACAAGGAGAGAGAACACAGAGCACCAGTGAAGTATAGCTGGTTTGCTGCGAAGCCTAAAAAGACAATACTGGTTCCTGAGGCAATCACTTGGCATTGTGGCTGTCATTTGCCTTTTTGAAAATGTTAGCGCAGTTCCTGTGTATACTTTGCCTGTTTGATTAAAAATAATTGCACAAAGGTGAAATGAGTAATTTGTCAGATACAGAGTGTCTGAGAACCTGGAAGGATCTGGACAAAAAGTACCTGACAATATTTACTGTGAGATTACTATTAGTCATTTGATAAGGATAGACTAATTTTCTCTTCTGCTTGGAACTGTCGAGTGAAGTGTTGCTTAGATGGTATCTCTAATGAAAGGAAGTAGAATTGTTATATTTGAAATCATTCTTGAATCTGCAGCATTTTCCCAGTACAAACATTATGATGAGTGATGGAGGGGAATCCCCGGAGCAGAAGCAGCCATACCCTTCACATTTTCAAGTTCTGCCTTCCCATAAAGTTTGGGAGATGCATTTTAAAACAAACAAACAAAAAACAACAACAATGCTAACCATTTTGCAACTATATTTAGAGCTGGCATCAGAGTTCGGCATCACTGGCCACCTGCCGAGGTTCACACCTGCGCAAGGGGCTCACTCCCAGCCTCCAGAGCATGCTGCTCCTGCTCCTTTTGCTACCTGTAAACCTGCCCTCTTCCAGAGCTTTTCTATATGAGGCTGTTATTTGGCTATTAATCCTTTGCATTTACTTTTGGTTTCATCACAGAATTGAGATCCGACATCTGAGCACTACACAAACAGCATTTCCTCTCCTGCTTTTCCATGATATAACCTCTAGGTGGCACTGTGGTATGGCAGAATAGCACAAATACACAGGAGGAAAAATGTTTTCTTTCACTTTCAAAATTAAATACCACATTTTCCCTGCTTTAAAAAAACCTCACAGAAAGTGCTCTTTAGAAACAAGCAAAACTGGAGGGTCACATCATCGTCTAAAGAACCCATAAACAACCATGAGTAGGGAATGACGAGCACATGATAAATGCCTCATGTAAAAAAGCCCTCAGTGTGTGAGCAATAACGCCAGTGAAGAGTAGCATCTTCCACTAACCTTCTGCTTTTTCTCTCACTGGGCAAGGGTTTGGATTGGGCTCATTAGTAATGGATGACTTTAAAAGGGAGCACGCCCATCTAATAAAGAAGAGAGTGAATGTTGGGCAAATCTTATGATTCTCATTCTATATTTACTGGATAGAATGAGAAGAATTAAAAAGAAGCTGTTGATCATATGATTATATTATTTATTGCATTTATCTGTTGCCCATCTGCCAGGGCACCCATGGAAGTTTACCATTTTAAAAGAGTAATGCAAACCTAATGGAACAAAATATAGAACAAATAGAGTTCTCTCAGGCTGACTGATGGTCATGCCTGAGCTTCCTCACTCCTTCCTTCCCTCAGGGTACACAGGTCAGGTGGTCCCAGGGAAGATGGGGGAGCGAGGGACTGCCCCAACAGTTTGCTCAGTCCCACTGGTGGTCCCTTGAGGAACTGGCATGAACTACCTAGCCTGTCTCCATTTCTATTGTCAATAGGGTCAATGCTGTTTCCAAGATATGGGCAGCCCTTGGGCAAGGCTCTGCCCCCCTGAGATTTTCCTTGTTGCCACAGCCCCTGGTCCCCATTCACTTGCCCTCTCCTTCTGAGCCCAAGCCAAACCCTTGCTCAGCCAAGTCAAACTGCCTTTTACAGAATGACTTTAAAGTTTTCATCTAATTTCATTAATTTCATTTCTATATTGCCCAGTAGTCAAAGAACATCTTATTGTAATTTTATTATGATGCTATGGCTCAGTAAGAACATAATTAACCACCTTGAACATTATTATGCAAAATAATAACAACAACAACAACATAATCCATCTAGAGAGCTTTTCTAGATGAGGCTGTTAATTGGCTGCATCTACTTTTGGTTTCGTCGCAGAACTGGGATCTAAGCACTACACAAAAAGTGTTTCCTTTCCTGCTTTTCCACTACATAACCTCTAGGTGGCACTGTGGTATAGCAGAATAGTGCAAATACACAAATGAAAAAGTGTTTTCTTTTGCTTTTACGATTAAATACCGCACTTTCCCTGCTCAAATTTTTTTTTGCTGAAAGTGCTCTTTAGATACAGAAGCAAAACCAGAGGGTCATGTTGTCATCTAAAGAACCTGTAAAAAACAGTTAGTAGGGAATGACAAGTGCACGATAAATGCCTTGTGTAGAAAAGCGAAGAGTGTTCAGAGCTCTTCACATACATAATCTCAGTCCTCGCAGTAACCTCATAGATTGGGTTCAAACCAGGATCTGCCTTCCAGGAGAGCAAGGGGTCCACCTGCAGAGGGCCCCTGCAGCTGATTTTTGTGAATCCCCCTCCCCACTTACAGCTATTGCATTCAGCAGGGGCTCCTGACTCTGTGTATTATTTTCAGGGGGCTGGGCTGCTGTGGGAAGGAAGGGGAAGGGGAGTCCAGTGTAAATATAGATCCAACCCCCTATGTAACAACAACAACAACAACAACAACAACAGGAATCTGGACTGGTAGGGTTACCAGGTTTCAGGGACTGACCCAAAGTTTCAGAGTTTTGCAGTGCAATCCTGTATACATGTTTATAATGGGGCTTACTCCCTAGTAAGTATGTTTAGGATTGCAGTCATGGCCAAACGAGATGTGACATTAATGGCATAAATGCCATTAACATTCACATTAAAAAATGTAAGTAGCAGCTGCCCCCCAAATTTAACCCTTTCCCTCCTTGCTGTGGTCTCAGTGAAAATCCTCCTTCTCCTTAAGTTGTTATTCGCATCAAGTAGGAAACTTTAACTCGCCTGGTTAAAGGCAGGCGCCGGTGGGATCACATCACTCCAGTGCTCAAGGAGCTGCACTGGCTACCAGTTGCTTGCCGAGCCGAATTCAAGATGTTGGTTTTGACCTTTAAAACCCTATATGGCTCTGGTCCAGTTTATCTCAAGGAGCGTCTCCAGCAACACCAAGTAGGCCGCTCAACAAGATCTGCCACAGACGGCCTTCTCCTTGTCCCTTCAGCCAGAGCAGCTAGACTGGTGGGGACTAGGAAGAGGGGCTTTTCTGTGGCGGCCCCCATACTGTGGATTGTGGAACTCTCTCTCTAGTGAACTCCGCCATGCCCCCTCTCTGCTGAGCTTCCAGTCGCTCACTAAAAAGATGGCTGTTAAAGTGGGAATATGGGGTGGGCTAAGATTTTAAAATTTTATACTGTTTTAAATGTGTTTTACTGTGTATTTTATCATGTTGTACATCGCCCAGAGTGGCCAGTTTGCCGGCCAGATGGGCGATTCATAAATACAATAAACAAACAAACAAACAAACAAACAAACTTTTATCAAAATAACCATTGGCCTCCTAGCCTTTAACTGTGTGCAGGGCACACAGTTGCTGAAGAATTGCATATAGCATCCAATGAGTTGGTGAAGTCTTAAAAAATGAATACTGTAATAGAATAGTGGCGGGATCAGGCTCGTGAAGTGCTCCTTAGGATGAAAACAGGGTGTTCTAAGCCAGCGACGACTCCAGGTTTTTTGTTTTTTTTTTATATAAGACAAACATAGTATCAAACATATAACAATAAAACCAAACAACAAATACATACATAATCCACAACAACACAAAACTAAGATAGACTTCCAACCCCTATTACAGCAATATAAGCATTTCTTATATAAAATAATAATAATGTCTATACAATAATTAATTCTAGTTATGGCAAAAAGAAACCTCTAGAGATCTCACCCTACATATAAATCCTAACTCAGCCTTCTATTAGAAATCCAAAGGAATAAAATTCAAAATTCAATATTCTTTTTCAACACACCAACATAATTTTAAAAGCAATCCATCCACCCCATTAACCCCCCCTTTTTTTCTAGGTAACCCACTACAGATTTTAACTTCCAATCCAATATACAACCCACACATTTTTTTTTTTTAGTCCCCTAATATTTCCATAACAAAACTGATATATATAACAAAGTTAGCAAATGAAACAATATTCCCAACCCTTAATAAAAAACTCAGTCTATTCTAATACTCTGTGGGGCATTCCAATTAAAAAAAAAACAACAGAAGGAAATGCGTCAGCCATCTTCTTTCCAATTGTCCTGCATCTTATACATTTTCTGGATATATTTCACCCTAATACTATATTTAACATATATATGTTAACTAATACATACTTAACCCTGATTCTCATTTTTCAAGTTCCAAATCAACCTAAAGCATAAAATTTTAAACTCCCAATACATTTATATCTTAATATTTAAAATCAGAGCATATTTCAAAATCAGCCAACAAAACAATAAAACAATATTCCAAACCCTTTATCTTACCCAGTAAATCCAAAAAACTGTCTCTTTCATATCCCCCTCCCCCTATCAAATGGAAATCCCTTAAGAATCAGTCCAAAAGCGAAGAATAAGGTCCGTTTATTCTGTTGCGCTAAGGGTTCCTGCCCTCCCATTTGTATTGTTGAAAAGGACACGTCGCGACGACTCCAGGTTTTTGAGGGCACTTGGGCTGGGCAAGGCACCCTCCATGGGCCCCCTTCTTTCAGTGAGTCAACCTTCTCACTGCCATTCTTCTCACCACCTGCTGCTGCTCGTCCTCCTCTTTCTCCTCATTGGGGCAGAGAGAGCCAGTGAGCAAGCAGGGTGTGGCATCTTATGCGCCTTCTTCTCTCCCTTACTGTTGTCTAGGCCAGAGTGAAAGGCAGATAAACAAGCAGGTTGCAATGGTGAAGAGGAGGAGCAGAGGTCACTGGGCCCCTGCTGGGGCGTGTGGGCCCTCAGCAGGTGCCCAACTGTGCCTACCCTTGACACGGGGCCCTGTTCTAAGTTCACCCCTGTTTTTCTTGCATTTTAAAAGTGCACCATGGGGTGGGGTGGGGATAAGCATGATGTGTGTGTAGCCCACATGACAAGGGTGTGTTGATGCAGAGCAGAAGGAATACTCTCCCCTGTCAGTAGAACAGAATAATAGCTCTGGGGATTGTGTAAATACTGGAGTCAGAGTCATTGAACTAAGGAAATAAACTTGATCTTGTCATGTCAGTCATGGGGGGGGGGGGGAGAGAATAACAAGCCAATTAGAAGTCATGCATTTTCCTGGGAAAACTTCAGTGAGTCAAACAAGCCATTTTGGCCATTGCATAACAACCTATCTGAAGATCAAGAATTGACCCTAATCCTTAATTCAATTGTTCTGTTAATTCCAGAAGAGGTGTGAGCTCCCAAGGCACATCTGTCACTGATATGAAACGTGTGTGGTCATCACAGTGATCAATAACACTGTTTAATCCAAGGCACAGCCCAATCAAAGCACGGCTGAGAGCATTTAGGGCGGGGCTTTGATTGGGATTACCACCAAGGGTGTTTCCAGACTGATGGCTTCTGGCACTAATAATAATTGCTCTTCTGCTCTAAGCGACAAGCGGAATTGCAATTGATTTTCTACGCCATCGGAAGGTATTGTGCATTTCTGTGTATATGTCACACTATGTTCCATGCACACCCATGTCCTTAGTACACTAATCTTCCATCTTTTTAAAGGGGGTGGCTTTGACATGGGTAGTGTCTAATCTGGCAGCTGAACATATCACAGCTCAGCAAACATTCACTATACCCTTTCACTGTTTTCCGATACACACATGTATGCAATCACACTTATCACTATCTCTTCAAATGGGCTTTTAAAAGCAATGTTTAATTATATATACCCTTCCTTCCCCTATCCCTCCCTATCTCTTATTCCTTGTGTGTCATGTCTTAAATTTAGATTTTAGCCTGAGGACAGGGACTATCATTCTATTTTTCTTTGTAAGTTGCTCTGGGAACTTTTTTGGCTACAGGGTGGGTTGTAAATTCTGTTTATATTCAGCAGTTATGGCTTCAGAGCAGGCTACCTCAAAGACTACCTTCTCCCATATGATCCTGCCTGTGTTTTAAGATCTTCAGGGGAGGCCTTTCTTTCAGTATTGCCACTTTCAGAGGACATTTGGTGGGCATGCCAGAGAGGGCCTTCTCCGTGGCCACTCCCAGGCTCTGGAACTCCCTGCCAAGAGAGGCTAGGTTGGCCCCATTTCGAACTGCAATACAGAAGAGAGCCAGTGTGGTGTAGTGGTGGTTAGAGTGTTGGACTGGGACTCGGGAGATCTGGGTTCTAGTCTCCCTACTCAGCCATGAAGCTCACTGGGTGACTTTGGGCTGGTCACTCACTCTCAGCCTAACCTACCTCACAGGGTTGTTGTGAACTTGTGAGGATAAAATGGAGAGGGGGAGGGCCATGTAAGCCACTTTGGGTTCTTTGGAAGAGGAAAAAAGGCAGGATATAAGTGTAGTAGTAATAGTAGCAGCAGTAGTAGTAGTAGTAATAATACAGTAAGGCTCAGATGCTTCATAAAGCCCTTTAAAATGGGGGGTTTGAGCTGGAATTGGGTGGATTTGTACTGGGACAAACCTCAGAGTATGTCACAGTCCTAATCCCTGAGATCCCCCTCCAAACCTCCATTTTAAAGGGACCCTGAGTTTGATAGTCAACTGCCAGTGAACTGTCAAACTCGGTTTTCCTTTTTAAAAAGTGTGGGGGGTGCACTTTTAGCCTTCCCCAGCCTCCAGAGGGTTGGAGGAACGTGCAGAAGTGGCTCCCCCATGGGCAGTAAAGGGGGAGAGCTGGAAAAGTTGAGGATCTTGCTGAGAAGTGGGGAAAATCCACCCAAACACCCCCTTCTCAGCTGAAATTCCCTTGTGGCTTGGCTTTCTCATGACCGATCGGGCTTCTCCTATCTGTCAAAAGAAACTCGGGGGGTGGGGTGGGAAGGTTTTCAAGCCTCTGCTGTGCAATGTTCAGGGTGGGTACCTGCTGCCCCTTGGCAGCGAGCACACCCACCCCACACATGGCACCAGCCGAGGCTTGATATCCTTCCATTAGCGCTTCTGTGAAGAAGCGCACATTTGCATCAATGGGACTCTCTCTTATTTTTTAATAAAAAATAAAAGTTTTTATTTTTTTTAACTTGTGCCCATTTGTGGGTGAATATATATATATATATTTTAAATACTGGACAGCCATGGGCACAGCACCTCTAAATTGTAGCCAGGGCACTTTGAAGGGGCAGCTCATGGCTGCTCAAATGGGGATCGGGAAAGCTGGCAGTCAAGGCAAGCTTTTTTAATGAGCTACCCATTTTTCTTTTTAAAGGATAAAAAAGCTGCGGTGAGCCGAAAACAGCTTAGCATCGTGGTGGGGAGTGGGGGGAGGGGAGGAAGCCAGTGCCAGCTGCCCCCAAGTGCTGCTTCGGCACTTGTGGGGTGGCTGGCAGTGGCCGTGGCCAGGACTATCTTGAAAGGGCGGCAAGAGGTTTCGTGCCGCTCTTGCTGAACGAGTCGCTGGCTGTGGGATGACATCACAACCCACTGTGGGTAAAACAAACCCTAGAATAGTTCATGACTTCTCATTGTGGGTATTTTTTTGGGGGGGGAACCCCAACTACCCATGGTGGGTAACCTGCTGCAGTGGGTTTGCACTGACAAAACTACCAACCATTGACTATTATTGTTGGTTGGTTGTTGTGTTGTTCGAACCCAGTCATTATTTCTCACCTGCCTCACAAGAGGGCGAACTGTGTACACAGCCCCGAAGTCTTTGGAAGAAGGGTGAAATAAAAATGTAATCAGTAAATAAAAGCCAAGGACATCTTTAAGCCTCATATCTGGAAAACCTTCCAACTGCGATACCCCTGATCAAGAGTACAGGAAAATTAAGAGTGGCTTTTTCAGTTCTTTTCTGTTTAGTCTGTTTAGCTGATTTAGCATTTCGTTGTGAACTCCATAAACCACATTTGGCAACCCTGTCGGAGAAACAGGTCATGCTACAGCTGGACACATAGCCGGAGTCTCTGCATATTGAGAGCCTCTGCATTAACATTTGTGGCATAATTTATAGCCTTATGGAGGAAATGGCAAGTAAATTATCATGCAATGCCTGGACAGGAACATCTCCTCCACAGCTCATAAAGGCATGCGAGAGGGGAAGCAATGTTTCTGAATAAAATCAAAGCCGTTCCCTTATCTGAACATTTCCATTTGGGAGGATGAAGAAAGAATCCGAGTTCTCATCCAAAACTGTTGTTATCTTCTGCACTCAATGAATTTCGTAGGGGCACAGCACAATTTTGGAATAAGTACATCAGTTGATTTAAGCAACAACAACAACAACAAGATTTTAAAAACTATTGTTTTTGGCATATATGGGGCAGGAAGGGCTCTACTAGGCCTTCTCATTAGTCATGTATTGTTAGTAACCCTGATACCGCACCTGAGAGGTGTTGTGGTGTAGTGGCTTTTGACGGGAGCTAACGCAGATACCTCAGGCTGAAAAAAATGGTGGCTGTTTCGTGTAAGGCCACCTAGTGAACTGGGGCCAGCTCCAGGCACAAGCACCCCCATATGTGTCCTCTGATGGACTCAGCCTCAGTGGATATGGTGGCCACTTACACATTGCCAAAAGAGAGGAAATGCATCACCAAAAAAGGAGAACAAAAAAGGATATCCATTTGGATAACATTTGCACACGCTAATTTATATGTGTGTAGATGCACATTTAGAAATAATAAGAATAATTTAAATAGAAATACAGTATCTCTCACCATAGCAGGGAAGACTGACCAGGTGCACCTGCTCAGTCTGCTGCCCAGGGACTATCTGTTGAGGGGCAACTTCCGGGCCCGTGCTCTCCCTTCATATGGTTCTTTCTGTTTAAAACGGGCTTGGGCTGGACAGCCCTTCAAAGAGGGCGCCTTCAAATAGAGGACTGTCCTCTGTAAAGTAGGACACATGGCCACTGTGTCAGTGGGCCTCCCTGGGGAGCTTACTGGCAGCTTCCCAGCTACAGTGGCTGGAGTGGCCATGTGTCCGACTTCACAGAAGATAGTAATGTTTTTGAAGAGATAAAGAGAACTCTCTTGAGAGCCAGTGTGGCGAAGTGGTGAGAGTGTTGGACTGGGTAGCGGCTGCCTGAGCCTTATTTCCCCCCCCGCCCCCCCGCCACTCACCTGGGTCTCCGCATTCGGGCTGGGAAATGGGCCTCTGCGCAGGTGCAGATCGGTCCCGTCGCGTCATTTCCGGTACCGGAAGACGCGACGGGACCGATCGAGCAGCGCGGGCGGTTCTCCGCCAGATCGAGCGGCTGGGGCAGCTCTCCGCGGAGCGTGCGAGCTGCCCCAAAGAGGAGGTAAGGCCTCGCCGGTGCGCGAGCGGGGCCATGCTCAGCCTCGTTCTGCCCCGGCGGAGGCTCGATTTTCAACTCTAGGACTGGGACTCGGGAGATTGGGGTTCTAGTCCCCGCTCGGCCATGAAACTCACTGGGTGACTTTGGGCCAGTCACTGACTCTCAGCCTAACCTACCTCACAGGGTTGTTGTGAGGATAAAATGGAGAGGAGGAGGAGGATTATGTAAGCCGCCTTGGGTTCCTTGCAGGAAAAAAGGCGGGGTATAAATATAATATAATAAAATAAATAAATAAATAAAAAGAGATGGCTCAGTTCTCAATTGCTCCCATTACATTCTATGGCATAAAGTAAATGCGCTGCAATTTGAGACACCATTTGGTTCCATATTCCCTTTAGCACAGCTGAGGCATCGCTTTTCTGCAATTAGCCAGAAGTGGAATTAAAACAGAGGGCAGACTCCAACAGAGCGCTCATGCCCCCACCTATTCTTTTCTGCCCCGCTGATTCCCTTCCGCAAGCAGCGGGTCCCAGTCAATTCTATCGCGCAAGCAGGACCCACCACTTAAGCAAGGGAGATTTAGTGCTTCTGTAAGGAAGCCCCGAAATGAGCGGAAAGCCCCCAAATGAGTTTGTTTCTGGAAGGAGGCAGGTTGGTGGAGCTCCCTTATATGAGCTCCACTAACCTGCCTCCTTCTAGAAATGAGCATTTCTGCTCGTTTCGGGTTGTCCCGGAAGCACTAAATTGCTGTTGCACACGTGAAGGGGGCATAAGTGCCCCGTTGGATTCTGCCCAGAGGTTCCTACACAGCATTTTACTATATTGCTATATTATATATCCAGCGATGCCCTTCCCTATGACCAGGTTCCTTCTATAATGTCCACTACTCATAAGTAGGTTCCGTTCAGCAAAAGTCCTTGCTAATGCTTATAGATTTCATAGATTATAGAGTTGGAAGGGGCCTACAAGGCTATCGAGTCCAACCCCCTGCCCAGTGCAGGAAACTAGAGGAGGGGGGGTCTCCCATCCAAGTAATAACCAGGCCTGACCCTGCTTAGCTTTCCACACTCAGACAAGCTGAGCTAATTGAAAGCCTCTGTCCTGGTTGCCCCTTCAGCCTGTATTATTGCTTCCTGTTGGACAGAGCTGGGGGGAATTAACAGGCTGAACTTGTAAAGAGGAAGGGTTCAATTGCAAGACACAGGAGCCCTGAAAAACTTAAATGGTGCTTTGCCTGCCCACATTACACAGGCTGGTGTATTTGTGTATCACCCCCTCCGCCCAAATTGTCACAAATCTGGTCTGAAAGAAAATGTGATGATTAATCAGAAAATACTGGAATGCAACACACTAAAAATGCTGTCATGTGGATGCTATTTATGCAATTCCAGAGAAAAGGGATAGTGTGGAAGCAACCATGGTTGAGAGGGGGTTAGACTGCCCTTGATCCAGACACTGCTGTCACCAGGGACAGATGTTTTTAGCTGAAGAAGGTTTGCCTTTTCTTCTGAAAGTGAACTTGGCCAAGAAAAAACAAAGCCAACTCCACCGCCCAGTCACACTGCTCCAAGTGGCCTTGTGGTATTTTGTTATTAATGACAAATGTATTACAATAGTTTCCCCCCCTCTACTATGCACCATGTGGCCAATCTAACGTAGGGATGATAGAAATGGTCTTTTCTTATGAACCAGCCAAAGATCATTAGCTGATGGTCCATTAAGAAGTATACAAACAACAGAAGGGATAAACGGACTTTTTACTGTCTGGATATTGCACCACCTAAAAGAGTACACTTAGGAGCTTGTTTCGGCAAAAAGAGAAATCGTGCAGTAATAAATCTGCTCTTCCAAAGAGTCTGCTATGCACGTAATATAATTACTTTGCAGGAATTCAGCCCAGTGGATGAGTACACCACACTAGTAAAAGTAAGATGAACGGCTCTTGAACATTGTCAACATCCCCAGCGAGTGCTACGAAAATAATTCAGTCATGGGACATTTTGGAATCAACTCTGGCTGCCTGTCTTGTGTTCCTTCCTTTTCCAGGCACGTACAGCATTGAGATGGGAGGCCTTCAGGAACTGAATGTTAAGATTGCCGTTTTTATTACTTCTAGATGTATTCAAGAGCACCAGTGGGATAGAGGCCGCACAGAATAAAATGGTTTCTACCTAACAGATTGCCAACTACAGGAGAACTAAGGCAAATTTCTTCCTAAAAGTTCTCCTTTAAATTTTCCTGTGTTGATTTTGATGCCAAAGATTCACTGGATATTTGTTCAATATTCCAATTTTTGTTTTGTTTTGCTATAATTATTTTAAATCCAGTGATATTTTATTTCTTTATTTCTTTGTCCAGAATCCAGAAATTTTATTGAATAAGTCCACAGACTGTTTCACACACCATAATCACAATAATATCATAATATCACAATAATACCATACTCTGGTTTCTCTTCAGATTTCTTTGTCAATATCTGATAGTTGATGGACAATGATAGTTTAGTATTGAATAGTTGATATACAATGGTGTTTAGCGTTACTGATAATGGCTGACATACAAACACATTAACATTTGTTTATTTATTCATTCATTTACAACAGGGGACTTCAAACTAAGGCCCGCGGGCCACATCCGGCCTGCCTTGCCTTTTTATCCGGCCCGGTGGCCGATTGGCGGAAGCAGACTTTTTTTTTAACTCTTTCGCTTCAAGCGCCGATTCTTTTGTCGAGTATGCTCATTTGTGTGATGGCAAAAATAAAAGTATATTAGTGTTAGGCATGAAACAATTATGCAACTATATATGTAAATACCAACAGCCCTGCCGGGAGTATTCATTAATATTCCCCCTTCTTCCTTCCCCATTCCTTTTTCCTTGTGTGTCGTGTCTTTTTAGATTGTAAGCCTGCGGGCAGGGACTGTCTTGTTAATTGCTGTAAACTGCCCAGAGAGCTTCAGCTATTGGGCGGTATAAAAATGAAATAATAAATAAATAAATAAATAAATAAATAAAATAACTTTCCATTTAAGGGGAAAAAATTCACCCCTATCAAGTAAAAAAAAAAAAAAAAGGGACCCGGGTCCTTTTTTTTACTTGATCCATTCATTCATATTTTTTTCAAACTATAGTCCGGCCCCCCAACAGTCTGAGGGACAATGAACTGGCCCCCTGTTTAAAAAGTTTGAGGACCCCTGATTTACAGCATTTATATACTGCTCCACATCTAAACAGATTCCAGAGTAGTGAGCAATAAAAGATAAAAAGAATAAAACACCATATTAAAAGATTCTTTTAAAAAAACAAGACCGATAAAAATTGTGGCTGGTCAGTCAAAGAAGGCTTCTTGAAATAAAGGTATCTTCAGCAAGCGCCAAAAACAACACAGTGTCGGCGCCTGCCTGACCTCTAGAGGCAGGGAGTTCCACAGAAAGGGAGCTACCACACTGAAGGCTCTACTCCGAGTGGACTCCAGTCGGGCCATAGGTCCATGTGGAACCACCAGGAGCATGCCATCTGAAGATTTCAGTGACTGGGCAGGTTGATAAGTAAGAAGGTGCTTTTTCAAGTATCCTGGTCCCAAGTTGTTTTGTATTAGACTGCATTTGATAGCAGATAGGCTACCAAATACAGTATCTGGGATAAAGCTTTTGACTGTATTAGCTAGCATGAAGTGACATGTAGGATCTGACAGCATTTAACATTTTTAAAATTAATTTTTTATAGTAAACTGCAACAAAACAAAACCATAAAAAGAAAAATAGAGAAAAAAAATACAATTTTCTTACATAAATTTGAATAAATTACTTACATAGATGCATATAAATTGCATATATACCTATATGTATGTATATGAAAATACAGCTATCAATAAAAGCAGTTATGCATTAGCTTCAAGAAAGGCAGATATCTATATATTTATCCATTCGCAGGTGGCGTCTAAATACTACCGTTCAAATGTTGAAAGCATCCTTAGGTCCTCAATCAATCCATTGTGTTGTAGAAGGTGGACATTTATCCTTCCAATGTTGTAATATCAGTCTTTCAGCTGTCAAAGGGATTACCAGGCTTAAAAAGAAAACGTCCATGTGGCAGACTTGATGGATAAGTTGATATTTAACTTTAAGTGGGTGGTGATGATGGCATACTGCATAGAGAGGTTGCATTAGCCACCATGATCAGGTGCACTTTTAAGGGTGATGGAGGGGGATCAGGTGCACTTTTAAGGGTGATGGAGGGGGGCAGGGAACAGCTGCCCTTCCTCCATGTTTCAGGCCACATGTCAAGGTTCCTGAAATGCAGCAATTTCTCTAGCCTACGCTGTCCACTAGGGATGTGTGAGGAATCCGATAGGGCAGGGCTCTCCAACCTTGGGTCCCCAGATGTTGCTGGACTACAGCTCCCAGAATCCCTTGCCATTAGCCATGCTAGCTGAGTAAGCTGGGAGCTGTAGTAGGCCAGCAACCCAAGGTTGGAGAGCCCTGTGATAGGGGGTTGAAAAATCAGACGGATTTTCTTGACTTGGCCCTGCGGATTCCGTTCTGTCAACCCTGCGCCAGCACTGGCTCAATCTGATGCGAGTCGAGCTAGCACACGGACGTCTGTGATTAGTGTATTTATTTATTTTTTAAGCTGGGGAAAGTTTTTTGCAAAATTTGACCCTCTGTTTTACAAATTTGCACAAATTGCGGAGCAGAGGCCCAAATTTTGCACAAATCTGAAATTAACTAGTCAGAAAATCCAAGGCAGCCAAGGTGGAGTGTGTGCATATGTAGTGAGAGGAGGATGCACCCATATTTCTCATGTTAAATGCTACAACAAGAACAAGAACAATGAGTCGAATCTAAAGAGTCGTGCCCGATTTGCGCAAATCGCGTTTTGCACAAATTGCACTAGAGATACACAGTTTTTGGCTCCCTATTTGCACAAATATTTTGAGCAATTTCATGGAAGCCAAAATCCCCCCCCCCCCCCGCCAACTCAGCCCACTTTTGGCTGTCGGGTCAGAAATGTGTTGAAAGTCTGTCAAGCTCAAACAGAATGATTTTTCCAGCGTCACACATCCCTACTGCACACTGACTATTCTTCTGAACAATGAATGGGTCTAACTCTGCTAAACATGCATGCCAAAGGCACTAATCCCTTTTCTTTTCCCAAAAACTTGGAACAATGATTGATCCGTGTTGATGACATTTCTACATCTAGTATAAGAATGAAGTAATATTTCTGTATGTGATTCAAAAAGGAAAGAACAAGCACTCTTACTGTGCAATCCTATACGGTTACTCAGAAGTAAGTCCCACTGAATTCAATGGGGCTTTATTAATGTATTTATTTAGGGCACAATCCTATGCATGTTTAGACAAAAAAAAATTACGATTCCTAGCATTCCCCAGCCAGCCATGCTGACTGGGGAATGGTGGGAGTTTTAGGACTTTTTTCTTGTCAAAACATGCATAGGATTGCACTTTTATTTATTTCACTTTTAGACCACCCAATAACCAAAGTTATCTGGTTAAATTAAAAACATAAAATACAAAATCACAATAAAGCAATGATGATTAAAAAAAAGTACAAATCAAAATAAATAGAAAAAAAATAAAATGAGTGCAGCACATTGTAAAACTGAAGTAAAACCAGCAGTGAGAGAGAGAGAGAGAGAAGAAGAAGAAGAAGAAGAAGAAGAAGAAGAAGAAGAGAAAAAGAAAAAAACTGTGAAGATTTAAAAGCACAAAAACAGATCTTAAAATCTGGAGAATAAAAAGGTCTTGACCTTGCACTGAAAAGACTATCACATCTTAACATAAGGTAGGTGTTTAGTCTTTCATGCTGAGGTTTTACTTTTTTATGTTTATTTGGCTGGCTTGCATGTATATTTGAATATTTAAAATAATGATGTCTATTTCCCCCCCTGCTTTATATTTTGTGTTGTGTTTTTAATTTTTTGCTGTTTTGTAAATCACTCTGAAAAAAAAGATATTTTGAAAAGTCCAAGTAATAAATAAATGAATACTCAAGTAGGTGTTAGGCAACCTCTCTGGAGAGGCCATTCCACAGATGGGGTGCCACCACTGAAAAGGCCTTCTCAGTTGTAGCCATCCACCTCACCTCATTTGATGATCCATCATCCCCAGCCAGCATGGCCAATGGGAATGAGGGAGGTTAGTAGACTCCAACACATCTGGAGGGTAGAAGCTTGGGGAAGGCTGTTAACGGTGTTCTGTTTCTCACCTGTATGGCTCCCATACCTCAGCCCTCTGGGTCTTTTGGAGCCTATTTCCCCTTAAGCAGTTAAGTTACCCCTGCTTTGATTCTGGTTCACTTTAGAACTAAAATTAATATACTCTCCCACCTCGATTCTCTTTTTATTTTTAAAGGTTTGGAATCTGCCAACTGATTTCAATTCCAAAAATACTGAATTTCACAATGAATTTCACAATAAAATCTGCCACCAAAAGCCATCTTTTGAACATTTGTAAAACTTCATATTTTCTAAAGTTTCATTTCAGGTCTACTTTGATATAAAGCAGTTCAGCATTCTCTTATCTTTATATTGTTAGTGTAATGCCTAGATTTCTAGTACCAGCTTTTAAAACATTTGGAAATGGGAAATCTGTTCAAGCCCAACTTGAATCTTGCGTTAACGTAATTTGAAAATTTGCATTTATTTTAAATTGATACATTTTATAGGCATTTACATGGAGCCAAAATTAACTTGGAAGGGAGGTAAAGGGAAGCATGGATAAAAGCTTTCCAGTGGGTTTGGGCTTCAGAAGCCAAGAATGAATTTTGTCACTTGATTTTTTTCAAAATCGAAATGGAAATGTTGGCAGACTTTGCGCTATTATGATGCTGAGACTAAGAAAACGTATATAGCAAAGAACAAGGTGAAAATGCTTAAGGCTTTCTTTTTTTTCCTTCCAGAGTAGTTACATCTGTTTGAATTCCAAGGCAACAAGCAACATCCTGATCAAACAGTATGAAAAATGGAGTATTGTGTCCAATAAAAACATCTGGATTCAAGTGTTAGTGCCAGCATGTAGTTGCTCTCCTCACTCTTTAAACACTGCAAACACACATGGAATCATAGAAGTGATCAAAAAGCTATCTGGGACAGTCCTTATTGCACCATATACCCACACACTCCCAACAGCCAACCCTCAAAATAGATAATAGTAGAATGATCAGAGAGCAAGTATATTGGAGAAACGCATCTATAGCAGGGCTCTCTAACCTTGGGTCCCCAGATGTTGCTGGACTACAACTCCCAGAATCCCTTGCCATTAGCCATGTTGGCTGGGTATGCTGGGAGCTGTAGGCCAGCAACATCTGGGGACCCAAGGTTGGAGAGCCTTGATCTATAGTATGACCATTTCAGGTGGCTTTAAGCAAACAAGCCAAGTTTCAGATGAAGGCAATATCACCATAACGCCGCTAGCTTATTCGATCTGCAGAAAATTCTTTCCTAATTACAAAAATGACATTTGCTCAGACCCTGAACATGAGCAAAAATCACATGTGCATGGGGTTCTTCTGAAAAGGAACCAGGTGTAAAATAACAGTGGCTGTGATTGTGATGCAGGGGGATAGCAGATGTATACAAGATTCATCTTAACCACCAGAGGAGCAGGCAAGTACTATATAGATAATGCTAGTCTTTAAACAACATCAGTCCCCCCTAAAGCAAACAGCATGCCCTTGGAGCCCTACAGCCAGCTGCAAAACACCCCAAACAAAGACACTTCTGACCCTTCACTTTCCATATTCAAGTTCCCAAGTAAGTTCCTCTGCCACATACAGTATTGTTGGCGGCTTCCATGTTGGTGGTAGTAGGTGATAGGACCAGACCTACCATTAGACAGAGTGAAGGGCTGCCTCATTTAGTAGATACTAGATGGAATTCTCCCTTCCCCTGGCCCCAACCCTTTCCCTTAACCACCAATGTTTTGGTGTTGTCCCAGCATTTGTGCAGTTTTGTGCAGTCCCCACCCCCAGCCCCCATTCTAAAAGTCTGAAATGCATTTCCGAAGGCTTAGTTAGTGGCAGTAAGAGCTTCAAGCTAAAATATGCTGGTATTTTGGCCCGACTTCTTTAGCCTTTGGCTCTGCCCGCCATTAGAATGCAGCCTCTAAGCCAGGACTCTCCAACCTTGGGTCGCCAGATGTTGCTGGACTACAGCTCCCAGAATCCCTTGCCATTAGCAATGCTGGCTGGGTATGCTGGGAGCTGTAGGCCAGCAACATCTGGGGACTCAAGGTTGGAGAGCCCTGCTCTAAGCGCTTCCCCGAAATGGAATTTGGCCCTCGGGCTGAAAGATGCGCTGCACCCTTGATATAAAACATGGAGATGCTGTTGCCCTATGTCTGTTGTTCTCGCTTCCTTCCTTGTAATGTCCAACACAAACAACGTGCGGCGTGACATAACTGGTGTATGTCTCTCCCACCCACCCGCAGTTGTCCAATGATGTGAAGTGGACACAAGTAGACGCACAACACGATGATGTCATGTCTTGCCCCATGTTGCTTGTTTTGGACTAGGGATGGGGAACGTGTCACCTTCCAGATGCTGTTTGACTGCAACTTCTATCATTCCTTACCATTGATTATGCTGATTAGCGCTGATGAGAGTTGCAGTCCAAGAATATTTGGAGGGTTACATGTTCCCCACCACTGTTTTAGACATTACAAGGAGGAGAAGGAGCAGAGACATGGAGCAAAGAGAGACGCATCATATCTTAAGATATGTCAGTGGCTTGATGTTTGACCTATGAGCCTTTATATATTACTTGTTCATTTATATCCCTTTCCTACCTAGTTGGTAGTGTGGCACAGTTTGAACTTACAACCCATTTTCAGTTGTGGTAATATACATTAGAATGTAAGAAGAGCCCTGCTGGATCAGACCAAAGGTCTATCTAGTCCAGCATTCTGCTCCCACAGTGACCAAACGGATTTATTTATTTATTATTTATTATTAATATTTATTTATCACCCATCTGGCCGGCAACCGGCCACCCTGGGCGATGTACACAGAATAAAATACATATATGCAATAAAATACATTAAAACAATATAAAAATTTTAAAATCTTAACCCACCCCATATTCCCGCCTGAACAACCAGGTTTTTAATGAGCGACGGAAGCTCATCAGAGAGGGGGCATGGCGGAGGTCACTCGGGAGAGAGTTCCACAGTACGGGGGCCGCCACAGAAAAGGCCCTCTTCCTCGTCCCCACCAGTCTAGCTGCTCTGGCTGAAGGGACAAGGAGAAGGCCATCCGTGGCAGATCTTGTTGAGCGGCCCACTTGGTGTCGCTGGAGACGCTCCTTGAGATAAACTGGACCAGAGCCGTATAGGGTTTTAAAGGTCAAGACCAACACCTTGAATTCGGCTCGGCAAGCAACTGGTAGCCAGTGCAAATCCTTCAGCACTGGCGTGATGTGATCCCGCCGGCGGCTGCCTTTAACCAGGCTGAGCCGCCGCGTTCTGTACCAGCTGCAGCCTATAGAAAGCCCAGAAGCAGAACATGAGTGCAATAGCACCCTCTTGCTTGCGTTCCCCAGCAAGTGGTACTAAGAGGTATACTGCCTCTGATACTGGAGGTAATATATAGCCATAATTACTAATAGTTATTGATGGTCTTATCCTCCATGAATTGGTCTAATTCCATTTTAAAGCTGTCCAAGTTGGTGGCCATCACTACATCTTGTGGCAGTGAATTCCATCTCCTAACTATGAGCTGTTTGAAGAAGTACAGTAATACCTTGGATTGCAAGTAACTTGGTCTGAGAGCATTTTGCAAGACAAGCAAAATTTTTAATTTTTTTTTTACTTGATAAATGAGCAAGGTCTTGCAAGACAAATAGGGATGTAACCGCTCGCCTTAAGCTGGCGTAGTGGGCCAAAATCGGCCCCGCTCGCGCCCACCAGAGACTCACTTTGATATAAGAGTGTTTTGGATTACAAGCACGGTTCCGGAACGAATTATGCTTGCAATCCAAGGTATTACTGTACTTCCTTTTGTCTGTCCTGAATCTCCCACTAATCAGCTTTACTGTGTGAGGCCCAGGTTCTAGGATCACCACACCATGCATAATTTTATATGTCTCTATCATGCCCCCCCCCTTACTTGTCTCTTTTCTAAGCCCCAGATGTTGTAATATTTCCTCATAGGGGAGTTGCTTTTAGAGCACCTTTTAGAGCACTGAATTCATGCTACAGTTGTTAAAATTATAGACATTGGCTAATGGGATTGTTGTCCCCTTCAGGAGATTTGGGCTATCAGGAGTAGTAGTAGGCGATCACTCGTGACCGAGTAAGATTGTCTTCCAGGATAAAATTACAAAAGAAAATTATATAAAGAAGAAATTGTATAAAATTGTGTAGACTCTAGCGATGGGTCCGTAAGTGGCTGTGGAGGCCAATTCTAGATCCACACAGCTTCCCACAGTGAGGACACAGGTTACCAGATGGAAGATGGTCCTGTAAAGGATTCGTTTGATGTGCTTTTCGCTTAGCACATTTCTCCCTTTCACCTTGCACTCGGGCTTCTTCAAAGTCCATAAAACCTTTGTGAAAGGCCAACCTCATGGGCCAAAGCTTCCCAGTTCTCGATGTTTATATTGCATTTTTTTTTAGATTACCCTTAAGAACATCTTTAAACCTCTTATACTGACCACCATCTCTTTACAATGTGAAAGCTATATATTTTGATTGTGCGTTCTCCCACACCAATGGCGGTGCATGCTGTGTGCCCTGGATCGCCTTATGTTTCGTCTCCATTCTCACATGATCCTCCTCACTTCAGTGTCCTCACGGATGTTTCCCTATTTTGTGACTGTTGCGTCTCACGCAATACCAGCAGCAAACAGCTGAAAATACTCCACTGCAAAGGAAACTTTGTGAGAGCAACCTCTTCATATTATTTAGTAGAGTGTGTGACTGCGGTGCTGTTAACAGAACCCATATGTATGGTTATGAACGCAAACACGAGGATCACAGTTCTGTCAAATTACTCCGAGTTCGCCAGGCTCAGCTTAAAACACTGAAGTGTGGGATCCAGCTATTGCGCAGTTTACAGGTCATGACAGAAGTTCTTTTTATTAGTGATAACTGCAGGGCAGCGTGTCATTTTAGAACTGTTGGAACCTTAGATGCACAGATGGTGCCAATTATTGGAAGGGCAGAAGGAATGCACCAATTCTGGACCTAACCATGCTCTCCACAAGTTAATGCCCATTTTCATAATGCATTCTTAGTGGAAAAACAGCAACTCCGCTAGACAGTTCTGCATTTCCACCTAATAAGGCTAATCTTGGACACCCTTTAGTTCCAAGAGAACCAGCTTAATTTTCCAGCAATTTATGGCTTACGCTGGCTCAGCTTGTCTGAGCGTGGAAAGCTAAGCAGGGTCAGGCCTGGTTATTACTTGGGTGGGAGACCCCTCCTCTAGTTCCCTGCATTGAGCAGGGGGTTGGACTCGATGGCCTTGTAGGCCCCTTCCAACTCTATGATCCATACAGGCCTGTGGCCCATGCTGGCTCAGCTTTTCTGAGTGTGGAAAGCTAAGCAGGGTCAGGCCTGGTTGTGACTTGGATGGGAGACCCCTCCTCCAGTTTCCTGCATTGAGCAGGGGGTTGGACTCGATAGCCTTGCAGGTTCCTTCCAACTCTATGATCTATGAAATCTATGAAATCCACGCAAAAGGTTTTATGTAGCATGCGGCTCTTTTTGTGTTTGGTTATTTTAAGAATTTTATCCCACTCTAAAAAGCTCCTGGAGCAGCTTACATAAGCAGGACAGTCCCTGCCTGCAGGTTTATAATCCAAAAAACATGACACAAAAGGAAAAAGGGATGAAGAGGGAAGAGGAAAACAAGTAAACTCAGGCACCCATTCTTAAAGTTACATAGCAGTCCTTAGGACCAGCTAGACAGAAACAGTTCAGGGAGAGGAGGTGCCAAATGGAGCTGGACTCTTAGCAGAACCAATGATGTGGCCCTTCTTCCCATCTTTCCCTCCGCTGCAGCCTGATGGAATAACTGCCGCCAAGTGACAGACTGATGTAGGGAGGAGAGCCGATGGAACTGTAGTATCAACCTGGAGATCTATCCAAACAGGAATGCAGCTTTCTTCTTAGCTTCTAGTCTCAAAGAGATCTTTGTATTAGCTGAGTGAGTAATTAATTAATCAGGGATGTTGAAGAGTCCTTGGTCTCGAGTAGAGTCACGAGTCTTTGGACCCGAGTCTCGAGTCCGAGTCCGAGTCCTTGGTCCAAAATGGTGACTCACGAGTCACGAGTCACTCCCAAAGCTGACTCCACGAGTCCCTATTAAAATCAATGGGGGTTTTTCCCAACAAAATAAGGCTACTTCAGATGTGTGGCTTAAATAAATTCTAGGCACAAGTGTGCCTTTTTATTTCAAAACTCTGCAACTGATTTTGGCAAGAACAGACCAGGCAGACAAACCCAAAATAACCAGACAGGCAGAGGAGGCAGGGAACCCCAAAGCAGGCAGGCAGAGGCCTTTGTCTTGGACAATTCAAACTGTGGAACTGGTTAAGAAGAGACCAGGCAGGCAGAGGAGGCTGGGAACCCCAAACAGGCAGGCAGAGGCAGCCAAACCCAAAATGTCTGAAAGGTTGCATTTTAGGAAAATGATAACTTGCTGTACTTCCTAAAACCTATCCATGTTGCATTTGAGGAACACGAGTCCTTGGTCTCGAGTCCCGAGTCGAGTCTCGAGTCCCATTAAAAATATTGGGACTCGAGTCCGAGTCGAGTCAGCGGGGGGACTCAGTCCGACTCACGAGTCGAGTCCTCGAGTCCGAGTCCCCATCCCTGATTAACATAGGCCAATATGTACTGAGAAAAGAGTATAGACTAATTCATCTCGCTTTCTTGGGTGTTTGGATCCAATCTACAAGGTAGTAAAAGCAACACTTAAAAGAAGTGCCATGAAGAGACAAGAAAGCCATGAAACTGAAAGGCTCCGCTCCACCAACCGCTTCCTCCAGTTGTCTTCTGATACCAATTTCCAGAAGGCTTTGCTACCTCTGGGTGTCCTGCATTGTGCCAGAGATGAAATTTCTCTAAACCTACTGTCCTGATGAGTTGTTCTCCAGAGTGATGCCATAATGGCAAAGAACAAATTGTTGGCTAAGACCATGTACAAGTTTCCTAACCGGTTAAACCTTTATTCAAACTCTCCAAGGAAATCAGACCTAGGAAAAACCCAAGTGTCCTTGACAGGGCTGGCAAAGCTGAGCTGAGTACGATGGCAGAAAGATTCCAATTATGTTTGTCCCAGTTGTGTCATTTATCTTGTGCCACCCATGCTGGCTGGGGATGATGAGAATTATAGCCCAGCACATCCGGCAGGGTGCCAGTGCCACGTTGGGGAAAGCTGATGCAAGCTATAGAAGCAAATAACACTGCAGACCATGAGACAGATTAAAATCAACGTGAACAGTGCCCCCAGAAAACCCAAGGCAATGGCATTCCCTATCAGGACCGGTGCAAGGCAGTTTTGTGCCCTAGGCAAGATCAGATATTTAGCACACACACCCTCCTACTTGAGAGCGCTGCATTTTTTTCCCCAAGGCATTTCTGGCGCCCCCTTTAGCCCTGCGCCCTAGGCAGCTGCCTAGTTGGCCTAATGGTAGCACCGGCCCTGTTCCCTATGCCATTCCCCTGTGATCCTATTACTGTTTCATCAGGGTGAGGAACTGCCAGGGCCACAGCTCAGTGGCAGAGCACCTACTTTGCATGAACGTTAATTCCCTGGCATCTTCAGGCAGGGCTAGGAAAAACACAGAATGTCAGCCACTCTGCTTCTCTTCCCCCACCCCCAAATAATTTTATAACACCTGCCAAAATATAGCTGAAGGAAAGCCAGCCAATTTTGAGGTGGTTGAACAGCTGTGAAACGGTGGTTGTCCTTTCGGTACAGCCCTCGGGTGTGATTGCTCAAATACTACGATGAGATTATTCAGCTGCCATTTAAGAATGCAGATGAGAGAGAGAGAGAAGATCACATGCTTGGGCATTCCTAGTTAGTTATATCTGCTTTTATGTTCGCTCCAGACATTGTGCACACACACATACACAATCGATAATGCCCTGATTTCAGCAAAAAACAAACAAACCTACGGTATCTCTGTCTTTCTGGGAACTGGAAAGAACAGGAAGACTAGTTCTCATTATGATAAATAGAGGCCAAGATTATCTGGCAGGGTATGAGGAGGAGGTGATCTAATGCACAGTCATGATTTCATCAGAATTCTTTTTGGAAGTGGACCCATTTTATAGACGCCTGCATTTTACATGCCTTCTTGCAAGCACACACACTCATGTGCAAACATACTGAGCATAGAAAACCTCAATAAATGAGAATATATATTTTTTGAACATGTGGATTTTATTATAGCTTGTAAAAACAACCCAGTGCCAGGAATACAGAGCATGCTCTTGTGTTCTCTTTTATTTGCCCTAATTGATTAGAAATTCAAAACCAGAAGGCATTCTCCAGCTAGACACAGGCCATAGAACATAATAATTGCCTTGCTAGGCAGACCAAAGTTCCATCTGAGGGTCCAGCATTCTGTATCCACTAGTGGCCCAGTCAAATGGGTGGCCACTTACACATTGCCAAAAAAGAGGAAATGCATCACCAAAAAAAGGGGGCAAAAGAGGACACCAGTTTGCATAACATTTGTGCATGCTAATTTATATGTATAGATATACACATATGTCCGCCACCAAGGGCAGTAAGGACTGGTGAGTACAAGGGAGAGGGCCTTCTCGCTGGTGGCCCCGCAGTCTCTGGAGTCTGGAATTAACTTCCGTTGGGGGTTCAGCAGGCCCCTTCTTTGCAGGTGTTCTGGAAATCTCTGAAGACCCACCTGCTTTTTCTGACCTTCCCATAAGTCTGGGCTGTTGGTTTTTATTGGTAAGTTTTGTTTTTATTGATTTTTAGTTTGGTAATCTCTGTTTTTATGGATTTTATTGAATAGGTTTTTATGGTTGTTTTTTTAATATTATTTTTTATTGTATCCACTTCGTGTGGTTTTCATCTTGTAAAGCATCATGAGAGAGTTCCACCCCTAGAGGTGGCCTAGAAATGATCTTAGGTAGATGCAAATCTAGAAATAATAACTATAATTTAAATAGAAATACAATCCATCTCACTATAGTGGGGAAGATACATCTGCTCAATCTGCGGACCAGGTGCTAACTGTGATGGGCAATGTCAAAGCCCCATGTTCTCCCTTCTTAGGGTTCTTTACCTTTAAATCGGACACGGGCCGGACAGCCCTTCAAATAGAGGACTGTCCTCTGTGAAGTAGGACACCTAGCCCCCCCCCCTCATTAGCTGGACATGAAGGTGATAGCTGTCTTATGTTAATCAGCCTTAACCTATGGAGATCTGGGCTAGATATAGACAGCCTCTGAATGTAGAGGCTTCATTTAGCTGTTCTGGATAATTCCGATCAAAAGATCTATGCTCCATGAATTTGCCTACTCCTCTCCTTCAGGTTTTCTCTGAGCAAAACTGTTCATAGCAAAATGTAGAACAAACAAACAAAAGGTGTGTGGAGGGGTGTGTGTGAAGGCGGATTGTGCAAATGCCCTGCCTCCTTCATGGAATTTAGCAGGGGAAGGGGGCACAAGCCATCTTCATCCTGTGGTTTCCCACTGCTTCTTCGGTCTTTCCTTTCCCCTTCTTACCATAGAAGATCTGTCAAGGAGGGAAAGATGGAGAAGCTGCACAATGACCGGGTCCAGACAACACGATAACCCACACTCAGGGGTTGAGTATGGGTTGAGTGTGGGTTGTCATTGGGTTGTTGTTGAAACGTGGGTTATCGTGTTGTCTGAACCCAGCTGAGATAACAAACCATGGTGAACAACCCACAGCTCACAACCCTACAAACCATGGGTCCTCTTCATGGGCTGTTTGTGGTTAACAAGCCATGGCTTGTTAGCATAGCTGGGTTCAGACAACACAAGAACCCACGTTTCAACAATAACCCATGGTTCAACAACAACCCACACTCAGTCCATACTCAACCTTTGAGTGTGGGTTATAGTGTTGTCTGAACCCAATCAATGTCTTTTGACTGGTCGCACTAGCTAGGAGCTGTCCATCTGGAACCACATGCAGAGTCAGGTTGAATGAGTGGACTAGGGAAAGCTTACATTCAAGAGGAGCTGAGCTGGCCCTGCTGGTGAAGGTACAACTGTAATCTTTGAGCCAAGGGTCTGTTTGACATGCACATGCGCATTACTTGGTTTCCCATCCCTTCGGAACACTCAGCATTCTTTGTCTGTCTATAGATCTATATCTGTCTACTTCCATGTGCACTTCGTAGGTGCTCTTCTGTGCACATATACACAAAGCGATATACAAAAATGAAATAAAATCCAAATCCAAAACCAATGAGTTGCCGATCAAATCCTACCATGGCTCACGGATGAATTAATGAACCGACTCCACTGACAAATATTTTGCTTAAAGAGATACGAACGTTCCGTCTGTGGCGTTTGATCTTGCACTGGCTCATTCAGTTCACACATGCATGTTGCCACTTGACGTTGTAGCCATCAAGAGACAAACGTGCAGGTAGAAACCGGCCTCTCCAAATTTGCTGTGTATGAGAAGAAGAAAAACAGTTTAGGATGTGTTCACTTACAATATCTGCTGTACTTGTTGAACGTCACAAGCCCCGGTGCTGCGGTGGCGGTGGCACAGGAAGCTGGTCAAGAGCATCGTGCTGACACAGCATGCCGAGTCAGCATTGCTAGTTAGCAAGAGCCATTGCAATCTCACGCAAAGATGTCGCAGAGCTCAGAACGGCGGTGTGGAGGAGGAAGCGTGTGGGGCACACAGAGGGTGTGGGGAACCCTGTACAACTCGCCTGGGTGAGAAAGCTTTGTATAATGGAAATGATTCAATCTAATATGCAGCGTAGAGATGGTAAGTTCAGAATGCCGCCTTACACAGGTCAGCAGCACCAGACACGCTGTCTGTTGTGTGCAGCAAATGGGCTTTTTCTATATAGCAGCCTTCCCCAACGTGCTGTCTTCCAGAAGTTTTGGACTTCAACTCCCATCAGCCCCAGTCAGTGGTCAGTGGTCAGGAATTCTGGGAGTTGTATTCCAAAACATTCAGAAGGCACCACATTGGGGAAGGCTGCTAAAAAGGATCAGAGCACCAGATCATCCAGAGCCTCTAATACAGTGTTCTCCAACCTTGGGTCCCCAGATGTTTTTGGCCTACAACTCCCAGCATGCCCCAGCCAGCTACGCTGGCTGGGGCATGCTGGGAATTGTAGGCCAAAAACATCTGGGGACCCAAGGTTGGAGAACACTGCTCTAATAGCTTATGATGCAGGAAAGGACAGGAGGATTAATGAATTTCAGTTAGGGGTCGGCAGTGTAATTTGCATATAATTAACTTGGACTGACTGATGTGATCATATTCTGCCAGTACTTCTCCATCTGCACTGGCTGCCAGTCCATATCCAGGCCCAATTCAAAGTGCTGATTTTAACCTTTAAAGCCCTAAATGGCTTGGGTCCAGGCTATCTGAAGGAATGTATCCTCCCATATTTACCTACCTGGCCTTTAAGATAATCATCTGAGGCTCTCCTCCAGGTGCATCCCTCAAATGAGGCAAGGTGGGTGACTACAAGAGAGAGGGCCTTTTCAGTGGTGGCACCCCGATTGTGGAATGCTCTCCCCAGGTTTGCCTTGCACGAAAATTGTGGTCTTTCTGGCACCAGGAGAAGACTTTTTTTTATTTCCCTGGGTATTTAAGAACTGTTTTAGTGCCTTTATTCTGTTGCTGGTTTTGATTTGGTTACATGATGCTGTAA
Organism: Shinisaurus crocodilurus; assembly: GCA_021292165.1. Classification (NCBI taxonomy): domain Eukaryota; kingdom Metazoa; phylum Chordata; class Lepidosauria; order Squamata; family Shinisauridae; genus Shinisaurus; species Shinisaurus crocodilurus. The sequence goes on from JAHFWL010000433.1 coordinate 397,622, forward strand.
TGGTTTTATTCTTTGTTGCTGGTTTATCTTGGTTTTATTCTGCACTGTTTTTATTTTGTTTTTTAATGTTTGTACCTTGTTTTGAATGTATTATACACCGCACAGAGAACTTCATAAATAAGAAAAAATTGCCATGAGCCTTGTTTTGGCCAAATTGTATTTGCTCTTATTTTGCAACGTTTCGCTTCAGAAAAGGTTAAGTGCAGATGTTAACAAAAACCAACCAGCCAAACTTGGGTGAGCAATTCATACATGGATGCAAAGCGTGACTGCCTATGGTTTAGCACATTTCATCACTGCAAGCCATGATGTGACACACAGACAGTCACAGATACTTGAGCCTCTTAGAGTACAAAGGCGACTAAGCAGAGCAGAGACATTGTAGGGCAGGTTGCAATCCCAGAGCAGATTGTGTCACTCACGCAGTGGAAGGGCACCTGATTCTTCATATATTTGTTGAGGATCGCTTCCAGCGCTGGATTGGGGAAAGTGGCAACAGAAGGCCAAAGAGCTGCAGCAGCAGGAGTGTAATTAGGACAATAATTGCCAGGGACAAACTGTGCAGGAGACAAAATAAGCACCAAAGATAATATAATATAATGACAGTTATTGACCTTACATTATATAATTTTTTTATTTTGAGTATGGAATAACAAAGTGTGTTTTTAAGATTGTAGCGTGTTGTGGTAAAAACAACAAAGGGTCTTGTTTATGGCACCTTGCAAATTAACAGATTTTTCAAATTATTTATTTGATTATTACATTTATATTCTGTGCCTTTCCCAAGGTGGCTTACATGGTACTCTTCCTCTCCATTTATCTTCACAACAACCCTGTGAGGTAGAGGTAGGTTAGGCTGAGAGTCAGTGACGGGCCCAAAGTCACTTCATGGCTGAGTGGAGACTAGAACCCAGATCGCCCGAGTCTCGGTCCAACACTCTAACTGCTACACCACACTGGATCTCAGATATTTCTTGCAGCATAAGCTTTCAGGGGCTCAGTTGTGCAGCTAAGTAATGTTAGCTCCCCGACAAGCAGAGTAGCCAGTGAGCAGGTAGGCAGTGGCATCTCCTGCTCCTCCTTCTCACCACCGCCGTTGTCTGGGCCAGAGCAAGAGGCAGGTGGTGAACAAGCTGGCTGCAACGGTGAAGAGGAGGAGCAAATGTGGGCCCTCAGCATGTGCCCGACCATGCCTACCCTTGACAGCCCTGCAAGCAAGTCTTAATTTGAGCTACAGGTTAACCCTAGGGCCAGTTTTCAATAGCAGGCCTCAATCCTGTGTGAGCAATAATATAGAAGCATTCTTCTGAGCATTTACAGAGTGCCTTTCGTTCACTACTGAGATATTTTTTAAAAAATATGGTAAGCAGTATATACATTTATTAAATAATTATAATAACTACTGCTATCCCTGTCCCTTTAGAACAGTGTTCTCCAACCTTGGGTCCCCGGATGTTTTTGGCCTACAACTCCCAGCATGCCCCAGCCAGCGATGCTGGCTGGGGCATGCTGGGAGTTGTAGGCCAAAAACATCCGGGGACCCAAGGTTGGAGAACACTGCTTTAGAAAAACCTGGGAGCAGGGAAAGGGCTTTTCATGTCAGAAGGCGCACACCTCTCAGCATAGAACGGAGCACTGTACATAGCCCCGGTGTGTATTTGCAATGTATTTGTTCTGGGCTTTCTCAAAGTTCTTTGCCAGCATTCCTTCCTCGTTCACTTCACACAGTGTTCTCCTGGAGAGGATTTCCGAGCATCTGACACAGTTAGTTTAAAAAAGAGGAGCAAGCTGTAAGGGCTGGGGGCTGAGATCCGAGAGCTAGTCGGATGGCCCCCTGACACATTCCAATAAAAGCCTGCAGCAAATGTGACAATCTGAGCATGGAAAGAATTAAGCTCCCGAAAGCCGGGGATTGACCATGGCTGTTGTCTTGGCTCTGTCTTCGCATGTGCAGCTTTGGAAGTCACCTCAGTTGCCTTTTCTTTAAGAAGAGGCGGCGGGGGGGGGGGGGAACCAGAACGAAAGAAAGAAAAAAGATTTGGCTCCCCTTCAGCTTTCTGGCCATGGTCACTCCTCCTTGCCCCGCCCCCCTGTTTGGCTCTTCACCGTTGGTCCTGCGTGGCTGAGCGAAAGAGTCCAAGTGAGCAGCTCGGAAGAGAAATCCCCCAGTGGTGCCCATTTTCTGCTGAGTTGCATGATGCTGGCTCATTCTGGCTCCCAACCAAGCGCTCATAGCTGGAATTCTTCCCTGTTGAGCGGAGGCCACACAGCCCTGCAGGAAAGAGCTTTTGTCTGCCATTGCGAGAGAACGTTGGATGCTTGCCACTAAGAGAGAGAGCGGGATGCTGGATTAACTGTTGCACTGTTGCAGTGATAGGATGCATTTAGCCAGGATGAGGGACTTCCTGCGGTGAGGACAAGTCCAGGGAGAGAGATGGGAATGGGGCGGGGGGGGGGGAGGAGGCATTGTTTGGGTTTCTTTGGAAATTCTGTTCTGGAAACAAGACAACCATTCTGGCAATTTGCATCCTCATACTTGTCAGCAGAGGCAACGAAAAGAGGGAAGCAGATAGCTGTGGATTTCTAAGGAAAGCTTATGAGTCAGTTGCTTTTAGGGTGGCCACTTGTGCATTGCCAAAAAACAGAGGACATGCATCTCCAAAAAAAGAGGGCACTGCTCTGCATAGTATATGCATATGCTAATTTATACGTATAAATGCAAATTTAGACATAATTACTAGAAGTTGAATAGGTCTACACTACATCTCACCATAGTGGGGAATGTGACCAGGTGACCCGTGTGCCTGTTTCATCTGCGGGCCATTTGATGGGCAGCTTCAAGGCCCAGCTCTTCCTTTCGTTGGTTCTTTATCTTTAAACTATACTTAGACTGGACTGCCTTTCAAATAGAGAACACTTCCAAAATAGAGGGCAGTCCTCTGGCAGCTTTCAAATAGAGGACTATCTTCTGTAAAAGAGGAAACATGGTAACCCTAGAATTTGCTTTGCCAGTCATGGCATACAAATATTGGGGTGCTCACGTCACGTCAAGCACAAGACTCCCGACGCTGAGGCAGCTACTCAAGCTTCTTTAAGGAGGCCTGTTTCATACTTTGCAAAAACCATGGATATAGGCGAAATCCACCAAGACTGGAAAACATATCCGGAAAGGAAGGAATTCACTGTAAAATCAGGACTTTAATGGCATCTTGACAAAAACCAGCACAGTGTAGTCATGAAGACTCTGATCACTGAACAAAAGTGTCCCTGATTCAAAACTCAGTTCTGCTGTGAACACACAAATGGGTCTTGGGCAAGTCACTTTCTCCCTGCATCTGCAATATGGAGAGAATATTACTCACTTGGGTTCTTGGAAGGATCCTGAGGTAATGTGCTTGGTGCTTTGAACACCTGAAAATAATCCCCCAACATTGCAGTTTAGGAAAGGAACATAGCTCAGCGGTAACGGACATGCTTTGCATGCAGAGGGTCCCATGTCAGGCTGGGTAATTATGCATCACCAAAAAGAGGACACAGATTTGCATGAAATTTGCATATGCCAGTCTCTCTCTCTCTCTCTCTCTCTCTCTCTCTCTCTCTTGTGTCTGTGGCATGAGTTCCTGCTCAGTCTGATCTCCAGCCTGTTGATGATGGGCAGCTTCAAGGCAGCTCTCCCTTCTTATGGTTCTTTATCTTTAAACTGGACACGGACTGCACAGCCCTTCAAAAAGAGGACAGCTCTGTAAGGTAGGACACATGGCCACCCTATCTCATGTTCAGTCTCCACCAGTTCTAGGACCCTGCCTTGTAGCAGCTCAGATAATTTGTTCATCAGCCGGCATTGCCTGCTCTGATTGGCAGTGGCTCTGCAGGGTCTCTGGCGGAGGTCCCCTGCCCCATCCCCTGGCAGCTATCTAATCCTTTTAACTGGAGATGCCAAGGATTGAACCTGGGATCTTCTGCATGCAAGACTTGTGCTGTGCCACTGAGCTGCTACCGTTAAAAGGACCATGCAGCAAGTGACAGGAAAAGACTTCTGGCTCAGGCCATGGAAAGCCAGTGCCAATTAGAGCATATAACATGTGTTCCCAATTCTACGTGATTGTTCGTTGTGTTCAAGGGGCTTACTCTGTCAGGGATGCTTTATTTATTTATTATTTGCATTTATCTATCTTTGACCTGGATTCCTGCATTGAGCAGGGGGTTGGACTCGATGGCCTTGTAGGCCCCTTCCAACTCTACTTTTCTATGATTCTATGTGGTGGGCTCTCCCAATCTGGAGGCATTCAAGATGCAGCTGGACCGCCATCTGTCAGGGATGCTTTGACCTGGATTCCTGCATTGAGCAGGGGGTTGGACTCGATGGCCTTGTAGGCCCCTTCCAACTCTACTTTTCTATGATTCTAAGTGTATTTTAAGATTATAAGTATTATTAGGAGTACTATGAGGGCTGCCTGTACAGATTTTGTTAAATCTGTTCTATGTTTCACGGATTGTCAGGCATCTTTCGTTCCATCATCCGCTCATTGATGGAATCAGATTTTTTTAACCAGAATGTTGTTCTACTTCCAGAAATTCACATTAGCGCTGATACACACTTGCGCAGATGCACTAAACCACATTTTTGAATCAGTTGCAGATTTCTCTGACATCTCTCAGTGCTGCTTATGAAATGACTGCGGATCATGGTGTCCTGTTATGCAAAATCCTTCTCTGTTTTGGCTTTCATAAGCTCTGATGGTTGATGGGGGGCATAGGAACAGCACTGGCTATTCCAAACACCTGGAATGCATGTCACACCCAGCTGCAGGGTTGGGTGGGGTGCGGGTTTGAAACCAGCTTTTCCTGAAAGAGCGTGTGCAAGTGGAGCTTAAAAACAGCAGATTTTGGATTGGGTTGGAGAGCTGTGATACGATTTCAGCATAGTACATTTGGACTAGCAAGGTGTGATTGCTTCTGTACCCTTACATTTAAATTTTTATTTTATAGGCCATCATTGCTCTCTCTTTTGAAGAGAATGGACCCTTTTAAGATTGCTGCAGATTTCCACTGATCGAAGAACAGGATCGTGAAACAATGTGGAACTCAGCACTTGGAGCTCCGTAACAAATTGTATATTCTATTACATTTGTCTGTGTGCAATAAATCCATATCTGTGCAGATGCAGATTAATGCCAAGTGCAGTCACTTGATCTGTTTGGCAGATACTTTGAACTGATGCTATCTTGCCAGATCCTGGAGGCTTTTATCCCCTAAGGAGAGTGACCTCCCAGATTTTGGTCAGATTCCAGTGGTGTGAGGCCTAGGTCAGCAGCAAATGCTTCGGCTATCATGCTATCCTTGGCAAATCCTCCTAAGGCCTAGGTTTCATTGCTAATAAGGCAGTTTGTGTGGCTGACCTTTTGCCAACTCTCTAGTAGGAATGATTAATTGCAATAGAGTTTCTCAGTATGTTGATTTCCTCTTCTATGGATATCAGCCCTCAATAGGCCTCCATCTTGTTGGATGCTGTATTTCATAGAAAATATTTCATAGATCATAGAGTTGGAAGGAGCCTACAAGGCCATCGAGTCCAACCCCCTGCTCAATGCAGGAAACTAGAGGAGGGGGTCTCCCATCCAAGTTATAATCAGGCTTGACCCTGCTTAGCTTTCCACACTCAAGACAAGCTGAGCCAGCGTAAGCCACGGGCCCGTGATTGACCAGGTTTCAGAAATACCCTTGAGAAATCAGCTGTGGGTAGCCCAGGTCAAGCTGACCTAGGCTGAACCTAGACGAACTAGAGCGCTCTCCTAGGATGTCATGTTGATGTTTAAATATAGCATTCCTGAGTCTTGTACATTGCTAATTTTAGTGCCTGAGCATTGTCCATGCCCGGGTCACTGCAGGACAGAACCAAGTCCATCACTGCCTTGAAGCTAAGGATCTCTAAGTGTGAGACAGGAAGCCTTTGTAGTTGCTCAAGAATCGATGCATGGTCCCCCTGATCCCTTCTCCACACCTTTTCTTTACATATAGAAATGGGCAGAAAGAAACATAGAGATAAGAAATTCTCAGAGTCACTTACACCTTCATACAGACAGTGCTGGCTCCAGGTTTTTCAGAGCCTTTGGACAAGACACCCTAGCTGGGCTCCCTCCCACAGACAGTGAGTCTACCTTCTCATCGTCGCCATTGACACCAGCTGCTTTGCTCCTCATCCCCTTTCTTATAATTGCTACCATTTGCTTGCTTGACAGGCAGAGAGCCAGTGAGCAAAGAGGCAGTGCCATCTACTTCTCCTCCTTCCCAGCGCCGCCATTGTTTTGGCCAGAGCGAGAGGCAGGTGAGCAAGCAGGTTGCGATGGTGAAGAGGAGGAGCAAGTCCAGGGCGCTCTTGTCAGCGGGACCATGTTTTGATATGATCGGGCAGCAAGACCTGGTCCCTGTTTCCCTGGCTCATCACACCTGGCTAGGGAGGGTGGGGCCTGACTGACTCCAGCTACAAAGGCTGCTGCTGCTCCTGCCTTTTTTTGTTTGTTTGTTTGTTGGTATCTGTAATTATTTCTGTTGTATTTTTTTTTGAATATTTAGTGTTTTTTAATATTTTTTAACTTGTATTGCTGTTCTTATATTCTGTAGATTATTTTTTAAAATATTATATTCAGTGTTCCTTGATGTTTTGTGTTCATGTCTTTTAGATTGTGAGCCTGAGGGCAGGGACTGTCTTATTATTAAATTGTGTAAGCTGCTCTGAGAGCCTTTTCTGGCTGAAGAGCGGGGTATAAATGAAATAAATAAATAAATAAATAAATAAATAAATGTGCCTGCCCACCCAGAAACAAAAGTTAGCGCATAAGAAGCTGGGCACTTTCTAGCTCAGGGGGTCTTATTAGTGTGGGGAATGTGACATTTTGGGGGGAGTTTTGAAAAATTCAAAATATTGTCCTGTAAATGCCAGTGCCAATACAATAATTCCCATGTTGCATGTTGAGGGGGGCAGCTGGTGGCGGAGAGAATGTGGCCTAGTTACGACAGCCTTGCAATATAGTCCTCTGTTAATATTGCCGGTTAGATGTGGGACTGAGGTTGGTTTGGATTCTCAGCTAAAATCCCCCATAGAAAAGATGTCTAGAGTTGTTACAACAAAGAGCAATCTGCTTAAATTGTCCCTTCACCCCTCACCAGCCCTGAGCCAGCCCTGAGCACCCAACATTTTTTCACACGACGAGTTAAGACCTGAAGTAGAAAAAAACATGCAAACTTTTGTTTGCCCATACTGCTGTGCTGTCAGAGTTAACCCTAAAATGCTGGCTTTATCTGTTGTTTTCTATGGGTAGCTCTCCAATCCCAGTGGGACACCAAAAATAATGCCCAAAGTACCCCCCCAAATGGGCACAAATGGCAAGACTATGGAAAGAAAGGCCAGTTCTGCCCTGCTTCCTACAATTTGCTCCTCTGTGTTGCAAGGGCAGCAATATATCTAATTCTATGAAGGCGCTTCTGATCACATCGAGTAAGTCCCTGATAACTGCAGTATATTTTTAGTTTTTCCGGTTCCTTCCTTGGGAGATCTTTAAATCTCCTCTAGGCTTGCCACCTCTTCCTATTTTCAAGAAATGGTTCCTTATTTAGTATTGACATTTTGTATTATTAAATAAGGAACCATTCTTTGACATAAGGAACAGGTGATGTGACTGACAAGCCTAATTTTCCCTTCTTTTCAGACCTGCTCATCCGTTGATCTGCATGTCACCACTAGGGGTGTGCAAAGTCTTTCAATGTATTTCTGTGTGGATATTTTTTTCACCTTTCTGAATACTGAATATTTGGGACACTCTCCCCATGCACTTCAATATTTGCTACTTCCAAATTGGTTCTTCATGCCATTGTTGTACATTACATTCACAACTGTTCTTCAGAACAGAAGAATTGCTTTGCTGGCCCAGACCAATAGTCCATCAATCTAACCAAGCATCCTGTTTCCAGCCATGGCTAGTCAGAAACCTCTGGAAAGCCCACAACTAGGGCTTGGAGACAATGGCCTTTCCCTCCTGTTTCCCTTTCCTCCTAAGCGACTGGTATTCAGTTGAGCATCATTCAAAAGCACATCATTTTAAAAAGCACCTTTTATAGGGATGGGCAAATCTGTCAAGTTTGATCTTGTTCAGGTTTTCAGTTTCCCACCACTAGGCTCATTCTGTTCCAAGCGAGGCCTTTCCCCCTCTGCACAGAAATCCATATGTATTTTTGCGTGCATTGTTCAGAACATGATGTGCCTTTTTGTGTGCATTGTTCAAATGTACACATTTTGGTAGGCATGCACCGATTGACTAAAGTGCGTTTGCGCATGGATTAGACATGCATGAAGTTTTCTTTGCCTATTTTTCAATGTGTGCATGCCGTGCACACGTTGTTGAAGAACACATTTGTTGTTTTGCTTTTTGCATCACGAGCTCAAAGGATTTCCAACCGCAGATTGCGTTCTTTGGGATGGCGTTCGGTTCCCCGGAGGGGCAAATTGGGCAATCTCATGTTAAAATGTGAACCCAATGAATTTCCCACCCATCCCTGGCACCTATGTAAATATGCATTGACAAACAAATATTTCAGAAATGTGGCAAAACTGCTCCGGGATGGGCAGGAGACGGCTGCTGGGCTTCTCGTTCAAATGCTCAGATCTGGCTGAACTGCAGTTTGTGAACGATGGGGCTGAGATGTGTGGATGGATGCCTTGCTCTTTTTAAAGAGGCACGTGTGCAATTATTATGGCCATCCGGTTAGAACAATCAGTCCGCCTAGGCTGCTAAGGCCAGCACTTCTCTCAGTTCCTGAAGAGGGCTTAGAGTGTTTCAGAATATCTTCTGATAAGCTTTGGAATGACGTGTTCTTGGTGAAGTAGCCTTGTTGGTTTAACATGAATCATTAACAGTGGACAAAGTGTGACAATGGAGAGCCTGGCTCAAAGCCAAATCAAAGATAAATTTCATTCTCAAGAGAACATAGTGGCCCAGGTTTGTAAGGGCAACTGGCCATTGGCAGAGCCCACGATCCAAGTGCTAGCCTCTCACTCTCCCCGTCGCTTGGCTGCGGACAGCCTGCTTCAACTATCCCAGCCTTCCCCAACCTGGTGCTCTGCAGACGTGTTGGACTACAACTCCCATCATCCACCAGGGGTCGATGGGAGTTGGGGAATCCAACCCGTCTGGAGGGCACCAGGTCACAGAAGGCTGTTCTGTACCAGAGGCGGTGTTAGGAGGTGGCCCAGTAGGGCTGGAGCCCTGAATCTTTAATTTGAAGCCCCGAATCTCTGGGAAGCCATCTGCCCCACCACCCTGCTGTCCGTGGGAACTTGCTGAAATAAAGGTGCAGGGGCCCTGATGATCTCTGTTGCATCTGATCCCACTGGATTCGCTGGCTTTTTGCCCACATGTGCCCCCCCCCTTGAATCTTTCTGCCTGAGGTTTTTTCCTGAAATTAAATGGCCTCCTCTCCCCTCTCCATACATCCCTTTTTACAAATAGGGCTGTCCTTAGGAGACAGGGTCCTCTACAGACTTTAGAGCATATATTAATTAGCATGTGCAAGTTTGTGCCTTTTTTATTTATTTATTTATTTATTTATTGGTGGTCCTGTGGGCCTGAGCCCTGGATCTTTTCTGTACCTAGCACTGCCCCTGTCCTGTACTCATAAAAGAGGCATTTCACAAAAGCCCTTTAAAAATTCCTCTAGGAGCCTATGTGCTTTTGTGGCTCCAGGCCTTCTCTTCCCCTCAAAGGGGGAGGGAGCAGTGGGCTTGGTCAATCCTGTTTGTCCAAGCAAAAGGTGGGTAACTATGGTGGGGGAGTTAAATATTTCCCTGCCCACTGTACACCCCCCCCACCCCAGATTCCTTTTCACAACAGCTTCAGAGTGCCAGCATCCCAGAAGGGGAGGAGTACCAGGCAGTGGCCAATCACCTTGAATTCTACCAATCCTTCTCTCTCTGCACATTCAGCCTCAGTACTCGGGGGGGGGGCGGGGGCAGGGAGAAGGGTAAACCCCCGTGTCATTTGCTGATCAGGTCATCCCAGTTTGCACTGGCCAAATGCTGCAGTCAGCAGTCACAAGAGGTCCGCTGCTGATTACGTTTGCATGGGCAGCACCGCAAGTCAGTGACCTTCCGCCGGCAGACGGAGCTCCTTTGCTGTCTCTCTGCTTGCTCTCCTGTGGCATGGGGTGGGGGAATCCCTATTTTTGACTGAATAAAATGGGGATCCGATGCAGTAGTGCAGCTAGGTAATTTTAGACTCTTGACTTAAGGCGCAATCCTGTGCAAGTTTAGACACACACACAAAAAAGGCCTGCAACTCCCTGCATGCTGGCAGTTGCAGGCGTTTTTTCCTGTCCAAACTTGCACAGGATTGCACCCTTAATGGTGTTACAGAGCCCCCCTTAGATGGCCATATATATTACTTCAGTTGTGAAACACACAGCTAACCTTACTCTTCTCTCATCCCCTGTGCTTTACAACTGCGTCTACATTCCATTTTTTAAAACTTTTTGTTTTTGTTTCTTAATTTTTTAAATTATTATTTTATCAACAAACAATACAATGTGAAAACATAACTAAGCATGAAATAACCTATCAAGAACGACCTGGATAGAGCAAAACAGATAGATATATATAGGGTTAAGCTGTAGGGTTAAGCTTCCTCTGGAGGGTCTAAATTTACCTAGGGAGTATTCATTAGGTCTTTCCAGATGGTTACATGTGCTTGAGGAGGTTTCAGCCCCCATCAGTCTGGAAATCTACATGCGGACCTTCAATTGAAAGCTGGGAAAGGAGACGTTGGGATATTGCCTTACTAGAAAAATGAACCAAAGAGCTAAGGGCTAGTGTGCACTAAATGCAATTGACAATGACTTTTACACTTGCTGGCAACCCTGGATTTTTCTACATTCCTGATATATGTAAGAACAACAGTAGCAGCAACAACAATACTGTTTGCCAACAGTTGTTCACTCTCTCCCCAGTGACCTCCGCCATGCCCCTTCCTTGATTAGCTTCCGCCGTGCATTAAAAACGTGGCTTTTCAGGCGGGAATATGGGGTGGGTTAGGATTTTTAAGTTTTGTTCTGTTTTTAATTGTGTTTTATACTGTGTGTGTGTGTGTGTGTGTTCCCCCCCTCTTGTATTTTATTGGACTGTACATCGCTCAGAGTGGCCGGATGTCTGGCCAGATGGGCGATTCATAAATATAATATTGATTTGATTGGTTTGATTGATTCATAAATATAATAAATAAAATAAATAAAATAAATAAACAAGAAGAAGAACCCTGAGCATGTGCAGTTTTGCATTTTAAACTCACTAAAATCATAGCCCCATCACAACTACAGGAATAAAATGGAGTTTGCTTCTGTTGCCCTGATGCCTCCATCACCTGCCACTCTCTGGGTGGTCATTTGCCCCCCCTCCACACTGGGCTTCCTAGCCCTGGACTTTGGCCTAAAGGTCCAGCCCTAACTGTACTGCTCATGCCAACTACAGACGTACAGCCCTACAAGGGAAGCAACAGCAAGAGAAAGAAACAAAATGGAACAACAACAAAAAAAATAATCCTGCTAAATATCAATGATTTTCATCCATTTTTCATTTTAAATTTTTTAAACTGTTTTAAAATTCTGTATTATGGATAATTTTTAATGGTTGTTTTTATTGTATTATGGTCCTGTTTTAGGAGCCTGTTGTAAACCGCCAAGAGAGCTTCTGCTATTGGACGGCGGTATAGAAATGAAATACAGGCAGTCCCCAGGTTAAGAATGAGTTCTGTTCTTAAGAATGTCTTTAAGTCAAATTGGTATGTAAGTCGGAACAGCATAGCGTTCTATATACGTTAAAATCAGCATTTACTCGAATTGTGTAAATTACGCAAATTGCGTAGTATACTACGCTATGTATTCTACGTAAACGACGTAGTGCCGGGGAACCCAGAAGTCCGTTCTTAAGTATGGGTTGTCTGTAAGTCGGATGTTCTTAACTCGGGGACTGCCTGTAAATGAAATGAAATGAAATGAAATCCAGGGACATCATATGATTCATGAAAATGGCCAAGCAGCTGGATGGAAGGCTTTCTCTCCCTCCCACTGTTTTTGTCTCCTGTTTTTATTTAGATTGTGAGCCTGTGTCCTGGGAGATGTGCCTTTTATGCATATATGATACTGACTATACATTGAATGCTTCTGTACATAAATGCATATTCTCCACCATTTCACAGATGAAGACAGGGAGACTCTTGCTTGTATACTTTCCTCTTTTCTTATACCAAAGGTCATTGGCCGAGTGCTGTTTCCCCCTATTACAACCATTCCCTCTAATTGCAAACTCAGCTGGTGAGTGCCGACAGGACTGTAGCTAAAACGGGGCCACTGAGAAACCAAGAGGGAGGTCTTAGCATCTTTGCAGGGTATGCAAGAATACAAAAATGTTTAGGAAAAAAAACCCCTAAGGGGCAATCCACCCAAGGGGCAAGCAGCTGAGCATGCTCGGTGGTCATGGAATGTTGAGTGTCATGGGGGGGGGGGAGGGTTAGAATGGAATGGAGTATCCTAGAAGAGTGCATGGCCAGATGGAACCCTGAACAGAAGCACTCAGCCCTGCAACATTTTGTTACAGGTACCGCTTATATTGCTGAAGTCTCTTCACTATCTATGTTGTATGCTGTTTTACTCCACCATAGCCTGGTCTGCATTGGCTTCTGTATCAGGTGTGTAAGTAAACTGAGCCCAATGCCTTTTAATGTATGGCCTCTTTGGCCCTTTAGGGCAGAGGTGGGTGGAAGGTAGATCTCCAGATGTTTTGGACTTCAACTCCCAGAAGCCCCTTCCTTCATGGCCAATAGTTAAGAATGCTGCGAGCTAAATTCCAAAAAGCAGAGGCGATGTTAGGGGGCAGCCCAGTAGGGCTGGAACCCTAAATCTTTCATTTGGAGCCCCAAATCTTTGGGAGGCCATCTGCCCCACCCCCCTGCTGTCCATGGGCACTTGCTGAAATAAAGGTACCAGAGCCCTGATGATCTCTATTGCATCTGATCCCCCTGGATTCACTGGCTTTTTGCCCACACATGTGCTTCACCTCCTGCTGTCCCCTGCCTGAATCTTTCTGCCTGAGGTTCCCCCCCCCAAAAATCAAATGCCCTCCTCTCCCCTGTCCATACACCCCTTTTTACAAATAGGGCTGTCCTTAGGAGACAGGGTCCTTTACAGACTTTAGAGTATATGTATATTAGCATATGCAAATTTGTGCATTTGTTTTTGGTCCTGTGGGCCTGAACCCCAGTTCTTTTCAGTACCTAGCACCACCCCTGCCCAAAAAATCTGAAGATCTACCTTTTGCCCACCCCTGCTCTCGGGTATTACATTTTTGAGAAAGTTTAATTTTCATAATGGATCTGGTTCTGCATACACAATAGGTGCAATCAAACACATTCAGCAAAATTTTGCTATAGGCAGTTATGGTTGGTAGTGGTGGAAGGAAATTTGTAAGGCCTAAAAGTATTTAAAAGGTATGTCCAATATCTCCCCTAAAGGGGAAAAAGCTATGGACAAAACAGAGACAGTAATTTACCAGAGACAGGTACCAGAAAACAGGGGCTATATTTGGTAAATAGGGACAGTTAAGGGTATATCTAAATATCATTTTCACAGGCTGAAAGACATTGAGCCTCCATGTTCAGATGCAGTATACCTTTGTGTACTAGGTCAGGGAATAAACAGTGAGAACCGCCATTAAGTAGGTCACATTTTCATGACCTTTTAAAACTCCCTCTGTATTTTCATACTTTGCTCCATTTAAGGCCCAATCCTATGCAAGTTTAGACAGAAAAAAGGCCTACAACTCCCAGCATACCCCAGCCAACTATGCTGACTGGGGCATGCTGGGAGTTGTAGGCCTTTTTTCTGTCTAAACCTGCATAAGATTGGGCCCTTAAAAAGTATAAAATCCCTCCTGTGTCACAACTTTGTCATTTGTTCCCCATTTGACATGTAAGTAGGGACAGAAAGATCAATCTATTTCGGTCAGTTTTACATACATTCATTCATAGGTATGTTCTATCCCAAATCTGTATTTATTTTTTTTAATGTGTACAAAAAATCATACTATGTATTAAATGTATTTTTTCTCAAAGTATGCATTTCTAAATACAGTCTAATCCTAAAATATGTATTTTTATATACATTCTTTGGTACATTTTTTGAGCCGATAACTACATCGTAAAATTTGGAGCAGTGTGAAATTCGAAGGATAACTGCATTTCGATCTGCATATTGACCCAGGAAGTGTGTATCAGGTCCGTTCGCTTTGAAATGCAGACCGCACCAAATCCTTGAGCATCTCTACATGTAACATCCCTGGATGCCCAGCTTGTGAGTGTCCAGAAGCACCTGGCCAGCTGGTTTGGATAATAGAACACTAAGTTAGATGGAACTTTGGTCTGCTCCAACAGGACAGTGCTCAAGATGCTTCTGGTCAACTTTTGTTGAGGTACAATTCACATAGCCGTTGCTTGAACAAACTTTGTCTTCAGTCCATGTAAGATTTTTCTAGCCTGTCTGGATTGAATGTGCATTTGACATACACAAGTAGACCAAAGCGTATGCTGCCATTTTCTAATATTGACCCTGCACAGTGATACCTCTTTTGACCTGTTTTTGCTTGCCTCCTCATGCAGTACCCACCCAGACCATAAGACAGCAGGTATTCAACAGGATTTGTATGTTGGAGATCTGTGCCATAATTATTATGCTGAGTGCTTCAGGAATATTCTCGCCTAGTAGCAACATTTGGATCCAGGCATCAAAGCATTACAGCACTACTAAGTATTACATCACTGAGCTTCTCACTTTTTTTTTTTTAAGGTTGCATTTCACAATAACACAACACAAGGCATGTCATTAATAGCCCAGCAATGCAATTGGCCTGGCTTGTACTGTTGCCTAATTATTTATATTGCTAATTATAAATAGGGGTAATCTAACATAATCTCCTGAGAACTGACATGGAAGAAACACCCTGTGCTAAATCTCAAGAAGAAACACAGTGAATTCAGAAAAACATGCCACATACCTTATAAGTGCATTAGAATCTCTTCAGGACCGGCCAGATTCAAATCCAGAAGTGCTGCAGCCCTGGCTGTCTTGCCACTAGAGAGCTGTCTAATGCAACTGAACTTTAATGTTATGGCTGAGCTACATAACATGCACACATTGTACAGCCCTCTAGGACTGTATTATTTCAGAGTGTAAATAGGGGATTATGCAATTACAATGCCCTTCTTTGCCAAAAAGACCTTGCCTGTTGAAAATTAGTATGGCAAGGAGAAGAATGTTTAAATTCTAGTAATGATTTCTAAACTTACATCTATACATATAAATTAGCATACACAAATTATGTGCAAATTGGTATCCTCTTTTCTTTTTTTGCGGGTGTGTGTGAGAGGTATTTCTTTGGCAATGCATAAATGGCCATCCTCTCTTCCACCACTGCAAAAGAATGCAATGATTAAATCTGTTTAATTATTACCTGGTGTTATAGTTCCAACTGGCTACAAGAGAACTATTTTTTTTCTAGTTCTTAACTGTTTTTCTAAGCAATTCCCATGACTATCAGTCACATTGAAAAAGATTGCTATTGGCAGATTATTTTTTTTATTAGTAGTAGGCGATCACTTGTGACCTAGTAAGATTGTCTTCCAGGATAAAATTACAAAAAGAAAATTATAAAAGAGGAAATTTAAAAAATTGTGTAGACTCTAGCGATGGGTCTGTAAGTGACTGTGGAGGCCAATTCTAGGTCCACACAGCTTCCCACAGTGAGGACACAGGTTACCAGATGGAAGATGGTCCTGTAAAGGATTTGTTTGACGTGCTTTTCGCTTAGCACGTTTCTCCCTTTCACCTTGCTCTCGCTCGGGCTTCTTCAAAGTCCATGGAACCTTTGTGAAAGGCCAACCTCCATTTAGATCGTTCGTGGGCCAGAGCTTCCCATGTTTATATTGCATTTTTTTAGAGTAGCCTTAAGAACATCTTTAAACCTTTTATACTGACCACCAATATTCCGCTTTCCATCCTTGAGTTGGGAATAAAGTAACTGCTTTGGGAGATGGCAGTCAGACATTCGAACAACATGACCGGTCCATTGAAGTTGGCGTTGAGGGATCATTTTTTCAACGCTAGTAGTCTTTGCTTCTTCCAGTACACTGACATTTGTTCGCCTATCTTCCTAAGTAATTCGCAGGATTTTCTGGACGCAGCGTTGATGAAATCTTTCAAGGAGGTGGAAATGACATTTATAGATAGTTCATGTTTCGCAGGCATACAATAAAGTTGGTAATACAATGGCTTCATAAACCAGCGTTTTGGTCTTCTTACAGATATCCCGATCCTCGAACATTCTATGTTTCATTCGAGAAAATGCGGCACTGCAGGGAGCTGAGAACAACAATAACGAGGAAGAGGAACAGGGAAAAACACAAACTCCTTCCCACAAGACACCTGAAGAACTTGTCTCACAAGCCTTGAATGTTTGTTGTTTCCATCAAGTCCACCCTTGGCACACATAAAACAAGCTTTAGCTGGGCCTGCCAGAGGCTGCTGCTAATAACAAGGGGAACGGAACATTATAGAGTGGAGAGAATGTGTCTGTCTGTATACCAGAGCTCCATGGAGTTCTATGTGTTCAGAGACCACTACAAACACAACACAAGAATATGTACTACGCACCTATGCGCTGTGTGTACCTCCAAAGTGGAGCTGGTCAAATAAAAACCTCTTTAGAACCCATATATGAGTCTACAACATTTCATCAATTAATCCTTTAAATTTTAATTTTAATTGATGGGTAGAACAATCCTGGAGGCACCCTGTCTGATGTCAGAGGCTCTGAATCCAAAATGCTGCTGGGCAGGGGGAAAAGGCAAGGAGGGACTGAGTGTATTCAATGGGGCTTACTCCCATGTAATTGTGCATAGGATTGCAGCCTGAAAAGCCAAATACTAAGCTCTGTATATATAAGGAGAGGAAATACACACACACACACACACATGGAACCTTCACAATGGTTAACAGCTTATCTAGCAGTAGTGGCACAGGTGTACTGGCTATAGGATGGCCAGATGCAAAAGAGTGAATTTCAGCATGTGCAACTTGCATGATAAGTCACCACACCTGTGGAAATTCTTCTACACAGCTCTGAAAGGTGGAGGAGTGGAGTCCCGTCCTCTTCTGCATCTGGCCCCACTAGTTGGATAGGGCTAGGGTGGCCCTGTTTCAAGAGGGCAGTCCTCTATTTGAAGGCCTCCTGTATATGAAAGGCTGTCTGGTTCAAGTCCAGTTTAAAGATCAAGAATCATAAAAAGGAAAACCAGGAATCTCAAAGTTGCCCATCAGCCATTAGCCCCTGGGCAGCAGACACACTGGTCAACTAGTCACCCCCACTATGGTGAGATGTTTCTACTTAAATTATTGTAATAATTTTTAAATTTTCATCTATGCATATAAATTAGCACTTGCAAATTGTTATTTATTTATTATATTTATACCCCACCTTTTTTCCTGCAAGGAACCCAAGGCGGCTTACATAATCCTCCTTCTCCTCCTCTCCTCTCCTTGTGAGGTAGGTTAGGCTGAGAGTCAGTGACTGGCCCAAAATCACCCAGTGAGCTTCATGGCTGAGCGGGGACTAGAACCTGGATCTCCCGCGTCCCAGTCCAACACTCTCACCACTACGCCACACTGGCAAATCTGTGCCCTCTTTTTTGTGATGGGTTTCCTCTTTTTTGGTGATGGGTAAGTAGACAATCTAGGTAGGGCTGGTGGGTTTTATCTGGCTTCAGTTTCCGGGGTGTGGTGTTTAGCATCAGTGGAGGCTGGTGACTCCTATTTCGGTGGGGCCCCTATTCCATTGCAGGTTTTATTTGGAACTTTATAGGAGCTGTCCATGGTGCTCCATGGTGGTGAACCTATTTTGGGAATGGAGTTCAGCACCATGGATAGTTCCTATAAAGCTCCAAATAAAACCTGCAATGGAATTGGAGCCCCACCGAAATAGGAGTCACCAGCCTTAGCATAGTTGAAGAGGGATTACTATCCAGTGAAGCTGTCTAGGTGGCAAACAGAACATAATGCTGACTCTACAGTGAGAGAGTATGTGGCAGCTGCCTCAGGTGATAGATTCTGGGTACTGCTATTAAATAATAAATAATAAATAAACATTGGCAAGTTGTAAATTTTCTAATATTTAAAAGGTGTTGGGTTGTTATTATTGCTAAATACAAAGGGACCAACGCCACCAGTTGGAACTTGGGCCTCGGGCACCGACATTTATTTGTATAGTCCTGAACAGACCAAGAAAATTGGGAATCAAAAGGAGGAGAAGCAGGGATAGCCTTCTGACCCATAGACAGGATGTCCAGGAATGCTTCTGGTTGAGCACTGAAGGAACAGGAAATGCTGCAAAGGTTCTACTGCAGCCTTCCCCAACATAGGATGGCCACTTGTGAATCACCTCCCCCCAAAGTACATGCATCGCCAAAAGAGAGAGGACAACATAGGGTGCTGATTCGCATAACATTTGCATATGTTAATTTATACATAGAGACACAAATTTAGAAATAATTACGATAATTTAAATATAAATACAATACATCTCACCATGGTATGGAAGTCTGATGTCCAAGTGCAGCTTCAAGGCCAGCTCTTCTTCCTGATGGTTCTTTATCTTTAAGCCAGACTTGAACTGGGACAGCCCTTCTAATAGAGAACGCCTTCAAAATAGAGGGCGGTCCTCTGTAAATGAGGACACATGGACACCTACCCCAACACGGCACCCTCCAGATGTGGTGGGCTGCAACTCCCATCATCCCCAGTCAGCACGGCCAGTGGCCAAAGGTGGGAGCTACAGTCCAACACATCTGGAGGGCATCAAGTTTGAGAAGGCGGTTCTACTGCTTCTAGGGATGTTCAGATTTTGTTAAATCCATTCCGTCTGTGTTTCGCAGATTGTCAGGTGTCTTTCATTCCATTGTCTGTGCACTGATGGCATCGGATTTTTTTTTTTTAGGGATGCATGAGAATTTTGTTCCACTTGCACTTATCCACATTAGTGCAAGTGTGCATCAGCGCTATTCCCCCTCCCCCAGTAAAAAAAAATGGTCCACAAGTCCGCAAAATCCGCATGGCTTGGAAAAAGCTGGTCCTCTGCAGAATTGGCATGTAGGATTAATAGAAATCCGAAGTCATCTGAATCTGTTGTTGATTTCTCTGACATCCCTTCCCAGATCTTCTCTGCTGGCTTTGGCTCTGGGCCTGGTTCTGGTCTTTCCATGGGATCTATTGCCTGAAAATGTGACCACAAAATGAGCATCACTTTTTCTTTCTTTCTCAATGTCTAAACCACTGTATCCCAAACCTAGGGGACCTCTTGTGAGGACACAGGTTTTCTGGATTCAAACTGGAGGCATCCAAAATAGACATCTCTATTCAGTGATCAGAGCATATAACACTGATTAGGGAACAGCTGCACTAGTTGCCAGTGCATTTCTGGGTCAAATTTAAAGAGGTGGTAATCCCTTTTATGTTCTAAACAGCTTGGGACTGCCTGCACTTATATGAACCTGCCCAGGCCCTAAGATCAGCAATGGAGGCTCTGTTAGGTTGGTGGGCAGAAGAGAAAGGGCCTTTTGTGTGGTGGCCCCATCTTTAAGGAATGCCCTACCTTGGGAGGTATGTGTGGTTAACCTCCCTGATTATTTTAAAATGGATCTTAAAGATCTGGCTATTCCAGTCTACTTTTTAAATGCATAGATGCTGATCTTTATTTTATAAATTGGAGTTTTTACTGTTGCTGTTATTTTAAATGTTTTGTGCTGGTGTTTCAGTGACTACTTACTTTACTTTTCTCTCTATTGGTCACTTTTTACATCAGCTAACATAATATGAATGAATTTTTGAACTGCACATATGTTTTTTTGAAACTGCACATCTTTTTCCTGGAACTGCACATTTTCTCTCTGGTAACTTTAATGTTGCTGCTACCCATACACTTACAAACAGCTGAGACAAACACCTTTTCTTCTTTTTTTAAAGAGCTAGTTATGCATGCATGACTTGGCTGTTCTTCACATGCTATGTTCAACTGGAGCATGCGCATGCACACACCCATGTTTATTCCACTGTGCGCACTTGCAGCATGATACTGTCACCAGTTGGAGCTTCCATTGGGGTGAAACACTTGTGTGTGCTTGCATCTATTACATGGGAGGTACAGTCAATTTCCTACATTAGAAACTAGTACAAGTATGAAGTACGTGACCTTGAGAGTTGGCTCAGGGCCATGATCATCATGGCTGATAACAGTGGGAGGATATACCCCCTGCCTCCTGGGAAGAGCCTCATGGCAAAGGGAAGGCTGGCCTGGCCCTATGCATCAGCCAGAGGAGGAGCAGACACAGGTCTGAGTCCCAGCCCTGCTAGAAAGAATACTCTGCTCCAGTTGCCAGTTGCCAGTTGCTTTGGGACTCCCTGCAGAGGTGAAGGGAATCACACTCTCTTCCCACCCATTAACCAGGAGATTAAGTGCTGCTGGGTTTGTGCCTGTCCATCAGTTCTGGGTTCTTTCTTGTATTATTACTTGTTGCCTGAAAGCTGCCTAGATATTCTTTGGACTGAAAGTCAGGGTACAGCAGGGGTGCAGAACCCCTTTCAGCCCAAGGGGAAAATTCCAAGCGTCAGGGACAAAAAAAGTTAAAAAGTACCAGAATATTTTAGTCTAAAGGCACAATCCTATGCATCTTTAGACAGAAAAAAGTCCCCACTACTCCCAGCATCCCCCAACCAGCATGTGGGGAGTAACTAAGGCTTAGGATAGGATTTTCAACCTTTTAGAATGGGCAAAACTGCACAACAGCCAGGAAACCACCATCAAATGAGTTGTGGTTGAGGGCCATGGGAAAAGGGGCATGGCCTTCTAGAGAATCTGGGGCAGGGGTGTGGATGGAGACCCCAGGTGGGCTGAATTTGGCCCCAGGACTGAGGTTCACCACCCCTGGGTTACAGGATCTTCAAAATAAATAAATACAAAATGTTAAAAAATAAAGAATAAAATAAATATATTATTATTATATCTATACCCCGCCTTTTTTCCTGCAAGGAGCCCAAGTTGACTTACATAATCATCCTCCTCCTCTCCATTTTATCCTCACAACAACCCTCTAAGGTAGGTTAGGCTGAGAGTCACGAGTCAGTGACTGGCCCAAAATCACCCAGTGAGCTTCATCACTGGCCAAGTGGGGACTAGAACCTGGACCTCCCGAGTCCCAGTCCAGCGTTCTAACCACTACACCACACTTGCTCTCGTTATTTGCATAATTTATATTATCTTTTTAAAAAGATTTTAAATTAATTTTTAAAATGTGAATTACACCAAAACAAAACAAAAACCATGATTTATATTTAACTCTTTGACTGACTAGCAGATTCCTTCAGCTACTTTGTTTTGGGAGTTGGATAGCAGCCTGATGATGCCTTTCACCTTGGTGCCAAAACAACAGTATACACAAAATGTCTGATTTCTTTTTGTGGTGTTGTTCAGTGGATGGCTTAAAAAGAAGGAGAAGGAGAGAAGGAGAAGAAGATTACAGCCAACAATAAAGTATAATCAAAACCGGTAATTCTGTCTAAGAACAAACTCTTATGAGTTTTCCCACCCGCTGTAATAACAGCTCTGCAGCCCAAAATGAACATGTGGGAAGTGGTCTCTAGCCCCAGGGGGGTGGAAAATACACTAAAGATTGTACAGGAGTTTCACTGTTTTCTGCAGAGCATGATGGTGCAAGATGGATGCCCGGCATTTTCTCTTTCAGATGAAAGCATTCTAAAATTGTTTTGCATCCAAAAAATAGAATGCTAATTACTCTTTGGTACTATGCCCCGCTAGTGGTGTGTGATCCGCCGAGACCCGACCCATCTCCGGCTCGGTGGACACCGCTGCTGCGCCCGCCAAGCTGGGCAGAAAGCGGAGACGTGCCTCACTACTCGTCGGACTTCCGGGTTCTTGGTTGGCTGCTGTTTACGTAGAGAATGCCTTAAGGTTTGCCAAAAGTGGCCGGAATTTGCATAACTTGCGCAAATTGCAGCTGCTTTTGTTGTATCTTATGACGTTCTCTACATAAACAGCGGCCCACTGGGAACCCAGAAGTTGCTTCCCCGGCTCGACTTGGGAGAATGTGAGTTGAGCCCAGGAAGAAGGTAAGTGGGATGGAGTTCGGGGGGGAGGGGGTCGAGCCTGGCCAGTTTGCTAGATTTCCACCGCATGAACGAAATCCGCGCACATCCCTATAAAACCCAGCCAATATAGGTGGCTTCTTCCATGAGCTAGCAAGTTGGGCTCCCACATTTGGATGTTTTCTTCTTTATTCTCCCCACAAAGCTTCACAGTTCTCACCTAGGGCTTCTCTACACGAGGCATTTATTGTGCACTCATGATTCCTCACCCACGGTAGTTTGCAGGTGCTTTACATGATGTCATCATCCCCCAGGGCCTCTCCCGTGCTTATCTGGAAATGGCAAAATGAACCAGAATGAAAAGCTTGTGTATTTTTGAAATTCTGCAATACTGCAGGACCACCTTGTGTTTATGTAATGGAACATATAGGAAGGCCGAGGGGAAAAAAACTGGGGGGGAAACATGTGTAAAGGAGCTGATCTTAATCCTGCAAAGAATCCAGAAGCAGAAGCCTTGGTAAAGTGGCAGGTTTAAAGCCTCATGTAGAGGAGCCCCCATCTGATGCTGGCATAGGCACTGAGTGACAATTGTCCCCTGTTTGTATCTCATAGGTTAAAGGTACATTTTTGGGGCATTTTTGACAGTGGTGATGATGGTGTCAAGGTTAAGCTAGCAGAGATATGGAGACTTTTCACGATCATTTAGTGGCTTACACTGGCTCAGCTTGTCTGAGCATGGAAAGCTAAGCAGGGTCAGGCCTGGTTATTACTTGGATGGGAGACCCCTCCTCTAGTTTCCTGCATTGAGCTGGTGGTTGGACTCGATAGCCTTGTAGGCTCCTTCCAACAGGGATGGGGACTCGGACTCGAGGACTCGACTCGTGAGTCGGACTGAGTCCCCCCTCTGACTCGACTCGGACTCGAGTCCCAATATTTTTAATGGGACTCGAGACTCGACTCGGGACTCGAGACCAAGGACTCGTCAACATCCCTGGGCTGTTGATGAGTCTTCTGGCTGTGCCAGAAGGAGCGCGATCACTGGTGAAGAGCGCATGGAAGCGAGGCGCGCCACTGCTTGGCCACTATGGACAGCTACCAGGAGCGCAGCCCCAACGATGTGTTGAGATTTATTTTGATTGATGTGTTGTTGTGGGGGGTTTGGGTTAGGGTCAGACATTTTGGGTTTGGCTGCCTCTGCCTGCCTGTTTGAGGTTCCCAGCCTCCTCTGCCTGCCTGGTCTCTTCTTGACCTGTTCAACAGTTGAATTGTCCAAGACAAAGGCCTCTGCCTGCCTGCTTTGGGGTTCCCTGCCTCCTCTGCCTGCCTGGTTATTTTGGGTTTGTCTGCCTGGTCTGTTCTTGCCAAAATCAGTTGCAGAGTTTTGAAATAAAAAGGCACACTTGTGCCTAGAATTTATTTAAGCCACACATCTGAAGTAGCCTCATTTTGTTGGGGGGAAACCCCATTGATTTTAATAGGGACTCGTGGAGTCAGTTTTGGGAGTGACTCAGGACTCGTGACTCGTGAGTCACCATTTTGGACCAAGGACTCGGACTCGGACTCGAGACTCGGGTCCAAAGACTTGTGACTCGACTCGTGACTCGAGACCAAGGACTCTTCAACATCCCTGCCTTCCAACTCTGTGATCTATGAAATCTATGAAACAACTAGGCACCCCAGGCCTGAATCCAGTCCCCTGAGCAGCACCAGCTGGTGTCCTGTTCCCAACAGAGAAGCCCTGTAGGCTCCTTCCAACTCTATGATCTATAAAATGTTATGGTCTGCAATTGAGTTCTTAATTATTTTATCTGCTATGCCTAGGGATAGACGAACCTGTCAGATTTGGTTTCTCTCAGTTTCTCATTTTTCCAGTCTTAAGTTAGGTTTGTCTGAAACATTGCAGGGCAAAATCATGGTCTCAGAAGGTTTGCAAGTGGTACCAGCAATGAATTGCGGCCACATGCCAATATATTATATAACTGGATCAAGTGGGAACTACAGTGGAGGAAGGCCGTCAGGCCGAAACGCGTTTGGCTTCTCCACAAGACAAAGGGAAAGCTTCCAAACTGTGAAGACGCATCTCGGGAAGCAGCAAGCAATAATATTTGCACAAATAAGACTTTACTTTGAGATAATAGTCCTTCGGTGAGAAAAGACATTCACGACCATTTCCAGCCCCCGAGGCTTGAAAACACGTGATATTTTGTATGCTTCTCTGCTTTTACACATTACATGTTTTATATATTTTAATTTGTATATCTATGTAACTTGGATAGTAAATTTTAAATTGTGTCTATTCTAATATACTTCTAACGGTTATAATGTCTGTTTTCACACATTCTTGACTTTTTAGTTTTTGGGGAAAGGATTAAACACACTTTTCATCCCTCGCCTCACCCATTTCTAGAGGAGGCTGGGGGCTCCAATGCAAGGTCAGTGGGGCGCTGTATCTGCTCCGGGTTTTTCTCCAAACTTTTAAGGAGCTACCTATGGTGCCAAACCTATTTTGGGGACAGGGTTCAGCACCATGGATGGCTCCTTAAAAGTTCAGAGTGAAGCCCGGAGCAGATACACAGGCACAGCCCCGCTGACATGGAGCCGCCAACCTCAACTGCCCTTTTCTCTGTTCCCAATCGCCCTCCACCAGCCTCTGCTTTTCCCTCAGGAAGACAGCCTGTAAGCTTTTGTTCCACACGTCTTGTGCGTCTTGTGCCATGCCACTCTCACTTTGGCTCTGCATTAATCCTCGCTCCCATTGTCTCTCCCCCCCCACCTCTCTGCTAAATCGGGTGGTGATGCAACACTTTCCCAGACCTTTGAAGCATATGTTGTTTATGCCTGTCTTTGTCTTGTGACTGCAGCATGAACTGGATTATACACTTCTCCTTTTTTTAAGGTCACTGTGGCAAGGGGACCATTTGCTCTCCTTTCCCTCCCGCATCTCTTATCAGGTGGAAATCCAACAGAAAGAACGTGGGACATTCCCCTTCCTAAAGAAGCAGATGTGGAAGCCGATGTTCCTTGCTGCTGTGGCTTCAGTATTGCTCAATCTTTTCTTTAAGAGAGTGGTCTTCAATTTCACACAGGTGCTTTATGGCATTCAGTGGTCTGTAATAAGAGTTACACGTTATCCTCTATCAAATTAGGATCCTTTAGGGTGCAATTCTATGCGTGTTTAGACAGAAAAAAAGGAACACCAATCCCAGCATTCCCCAGCCAGCATGGGGAGTTGCAGTCCTAGGCACAGACTGTTCTGTAATTCTATGTCTTTTGCACCTGGCCCTATTTGATGGATCTTGGGGTTCTAGTAAAAAAGCAGCAGCAGCAGATCCAACAAGCATGAATTGTGCCCATCCTTGAAACAGAGGACTGCCTGTGTACAGTAGGACACATGGATGCCCTACCTTCAACATTTCTTGAAAGATTAGCAAAATCATGCAAACTTTGTCTGCAAAAATGCATACAAAGTGCTTAGGACAGTCTTCCCCCAGCTCGGTGCCATCCAGATGTTTTTAGCTTGATTCCCATCAGCCCCTGCCAACATGGCCAGTTGTCAGGAATGCTGGGAGTTGTAGTCCAAACATCTGGAAAGCACCAGGTTGGGGAAGGCTGGCTTAAGGAGCAATTCTATGCAAGTTTGGACAGGAAAAAGTCCTACAACTCCCAACCTTCCCCAGCCAGCCAAGCTGGCTGGGACATATCGGGAATTGTAGGCCTTTTTTCCTGTCTAATCATGCATAGGATTGCACCCTTAAAGTGTTTTGATTTATTTCTTCCAATGTGGGATTCAAGCTAGCGTACACAGGATTCCCTGGATAGCAGCAGCCTTAACTCAGACCTTGCTTAGCTTTACCTAGGTGGCTACTTCATGCTTGCACCATTAGAGCCAGGCAGCCTCATATTCCCTGGTGTGAGAGGAAAAAATCCTGGACTATACTTTTTTTAAAGGCTTAGGCAACCTAAGGACCACCTTCGCCCATATCATCCTGCCCGCGCCTTAAGGTCAGCAATAGAGGCCCTTCTCAATTGCCCACCTGTGAGCGCAGCTAGGTGAGTGACTACACAAGAGAGGGCCTTTTTTGCAGTGGCCCCATACCTCTGGAATAAGTTGCCATTGGAGGTCCACCAGGCCCCATCATTGCAGGCTTTAAAGAAGGCCCTGAAAACCTGCTACTTTGCTCTGGTTGTCCCCTGATTATGTTTTTATTGGACTAGTTTTGTCTTCCACCAGTGTTTCTTGTTGTTTTTAGAATTTTTGCTGTTTTTATTACCGCATCGGTTTTTGTTATGTGGGTTTTACTGTTGCATGCTGTCTTGGGAGGGCTGCTGTCCTAAAAGACGGCCAAGAAATATTTTAAGTAAATAAATAAAGTAAAACCAAAACCCTGCACTGTGCTACTATTACTTATAACTTGTACATAACTCTATAGTGCTTGAATTACCTGTCTGACACCATTATAGGGCCCCATTATTACATAGTGGCAACCTGGTTTTGTCAATTGTACAATTGTCAATTGTTTGTACAATTGGCAGACAGCTACAGCCAACCCTGACTCCCAGACTACTGTACCTTTATGATTCACTGTTTACATTTTTAGGCGTACACTTAAAACAACAACAACACAATAATGCCTTCACAGTCATAGATCTGGAGGGAACCAATAAGCCATATAGAACCTTACTGGATGATTAATATAGTACCCCTTTTCAATAGAAGTTAACATGGCCTGTGGCTTACGCTGGCTCAGCTTGTCTGAGCGTGGAAAGCTAAGCAGGGTCAGGCCTGGTTATTACTTGGATGGGAGACCCCTCCTCTAGTTTCCTGCATTGAGCAGGGGGTTGGACTCGATAGCCTTGTAGGCTCCTTCCAACTCTATGAACTATGAAACTATGATGTACATTCGGTTCCTTGAAGGGTTTCCCACCCAGGCTTTGAGCAGATGTAGGTTACAGATCTTCTGCTCACTTACCTGGGAGTAAACCCCATTGAACACAGTGGGACTTACTTAAACATGCATAGGCAAAACAACCAAGAGTCTTGTGTCACCTTAAAGCTTAACACAGGGCTCTCCAACCTTGGCTCCCCAGATGTTGCTGGCCTACAGCTCCCAGCATACCCAGCGAGCATGGCTAATGGCAAGGGATTCCGGGAGCTGTAGTCCAGCAACATCTGGGGACCCAAGGTTGGAGAGTCCTGGCTTAGCACATTTATTCTGGCTAAACTCTAAATTTGTTAGTCTTTAAGGTGTCACAAGGCTCTTTGTTGTCGTTGCTGCAACAGACTAACACAGCTATCCCTCTGGAAACATGCAGAGGGTGACACTGCTAGACCTGCTTAGCTTCAGCTAGGCTGTAGTATGTACCCTATCAGATGACTGTCCCAGCCCTTATCAACTAGTTTGGGATAGGGATTGGTGGGATTTTGGGGGTTCATTTTTTTTTTTAATAAGAACTTACCATAATTTGCAAATGTCTTCATAAAGGGAACAGACAAAACTCGTCCGTCCCTAATTGAATCACTGAGGTTTAGCCTCATGCCCAGTGGTTTATCACATCTCTCTGTGGACCCTGTTCTGGTGAAATCATGTTTTTCTTTTGATGCGCTCCATGTGTGACTGCCCTTCCACAAAGTGATTCTCTTGCACTGGAGCAGGGGTGAATTGACAAATGGACAGAGATTATGGGAGTTGTAGTCACATCATCTCTGACTTGTAGCCTGGAGAAGGGGTGGGGAGCCTCAGGCCCCGGGACCAAACCTGGACTTCCAGGGTTCTCCAGAATGCCCCACCCACTTCCCCCCCGGGCACCAATGGTTTGGTGGCTTCCCGTCATTTGCTCAGCTTTCCCTGCTTGCCTCTCCTAAGGCTTAGTTATTTTTATTTATTTTATTTATTATATTTATACCCCGCCTTTTTTCCTGCAAGGAACCCAGGGCGGCTTACATAATCCTCCTCCTCCTCCTCTCCACTTTATCCTCACAACAACCCTGTGAGGTAGGTTAGGCTGAGAGTCAGTGACTGGCCCAAAGTCACCCAGTGAGTTTCATGGCCGAGCGGGGACTAGGACCCGGATCTTCCGAGTCCCAGTCCGACATTCTCACCACGTATTGTTATGGGCAGTAAGAGCTTTAAGCTGCAATATACAGGTGCTTTTTGGATCTTGGGCCCCACCCTTTTGCCTTCGGCCCTGCCCTCTTTGCCTTCCGCCTTGCCTACCACTGGAATGTGGCCCGAGACGTAGGGATGTGTGTGGAGCTCGACTGGGGTGTGGAAGTCCATCCAGCGAACATGCCGGGCTCGACCCCGCCGAGTTCCGCTTGTCTTACCTGCTTCCCCGGCTTGACTCGCGTTCTCACGATCCGCCGAGCCGGGGACGCGACTTCCGTGTTCTTCCTGGTGCTTTGTTGTTTACGTAAAAAATGGCATAAGATATGTTAAAAACACGCGCGATCTACGTAACTTGTGCGAATCGCGGCCATTTTTTAACATATCTTATGCCATTTTCTACATAAACAATGTAGTGCTGGGAACCCGGAAGTCTGGCAAGCGCCTCGGCTGGCACTCGTTTTCGGCCTGGCTCGGCAGGCATGGCAGCAGCACTCGCCATGTGCGCCATGAGTCGGGTGGTGGGCGTCTCTGAAACTGAATTTGACCCTCAGGCTGAAAGAGATTCCCCACCCTTGCTCTAGAGAGCGGTGCTGTCTGTGTGGACTGTGCTTTTCAAGTGTCACAGACACATTGGGCACAATCCTATATGCATGTTTAGACAACCCCTAGTCCTACAACCAGTGGAGGCCGG
The DNA here is from genome assembly GCA_021292165.1 of Shinisaurus crocodilurus. Lineage (NCBI taxonomy): Eukaryota > Metazoa > Chordata > Lepidosauria > Squamata > Shinisauridae > Shinisaurus > Shinisaurus crocodilurus. The sequence continues at coordinate 426,662 of JAHFWL010000433.1, forward strand.
CGACTCCCTGTTTCGGCGGGGCACCTAATCCATTGCAGCTTTTGTTTGGAGCTTTATAGGAGCTATCCATGGTGCACCATGCAAGTGAACCTTTTTTGGGGGATGGAGTTCAGCACCCATGGATATAAAGCTATAAAGCTCAAACAAACCTGCAATGGATTAGGAGCCCACTGAAATCGGAGTCACCGGCCTCCTCCCAGCATTCCCCAGCCACCATGCCTAGGATTGTGCCCTAAATAAATAAATGGATCTCTGGGTGATTTGCCAGTAGATCAGCAGCCGTTTCTGATTTTCCAATTATTTAGCAATAGCAACAACAAAATGGGTGGGTCCGCATGTCACAACGACCCAGCCTGCAAATAAGCTATGCAAGGTGGGTTGTTGTTAGTGAAACAACCCATGGTGTGCCTGACAGACGATCGGGCTCACTGTGGGTTGTCCCCTCCTCCTTCCCCCTCGGTCCTCTTGTGGGTCTCCGGGGACTCTGCTGCAGCAGGACCCATCTTGCCTGCCTCCTGCCACCATGATCACAAGCCCTTTTGCACTCGCTGCAGCTTCCCCCCCCCCGGAGATTGTTTTTCGCAATCTCTGAGTTGACAGCTACTGAGTTGACAGCCCCTTCAAAGTGCCCAAGCAAGTGGCACATTGGAAAGGCTGTCACTGGTTCGCCATCCTTAAAAAAAAAAAAAAAAAAAAACAGCGCTAGAAATTTGTGCAATTTTTTGGTACATTTTAAGATTATTATTATTTTTTAGTCAGACTTGCACAAGTGTGCAGGTGGGCACTTGCGTGGGTCCAAAATGGCATGCCTTGCTGGGCAATGTCCTGGGCTGTGTCTGCTGTCAGCAGGCACCCACCAAGTGCAGCAGGCACCCACAACGGGCATTGAGCCAGAGAGGCTGCAAGGCGCTTTATTTTTCAATTTGGTTCCTCTTGACAGCTGTCAAAAGGCGAGCCATAAAGAGAAACCAAAGCCGTGAGTGACCTTTGCTAGTCAAAGGGGTGGCCAATAGATCACCCCCTTCACAGTGAGATCCTCTAGGAGTTTTTTTTTGGGGGGGGGAACCTGACTCTTGTAGGTTCCTCACAAATTTCCATCCATTCCCAAGATTCCTGAGGCCCATTTACGGGAGCATGGAGGTTTGACAGCGAGCTGTCAAAACTCTGGTTCCTTTTAAAAGGGGTTTCTTGACAGGGCAACCCACTTTTTTTTTGACAGGGACATATACATCCATGCCTGAAATGTCCGTGTCAAAAAACCCTGAATAAACCCATCTAAAATGGGCTGCTGAATTGAAGAAAGGCTGAAGTAACCAGGAAAGGACTGTGAGCTCTCAGTTCCATTCCGTTGCCTGACTATTCAGATCATCTTCAGAGGCTCTTCTCTGGATGCCACCACCCACGATCGCGCAGCGGGTGGCTGCCAGGGAAAGAGCCTTCTCTGTAGTAGCCCCCCCCCCCATCTGTGGAGATCTGCCTGGTGCCTTCATTATTTAGATTTAGATGCCATGCTAAGACATTCCTCTTTAGGCAGGCATTTAATCTTTATGTAGTTTTTAATATCAGTTTTACTGCTGGCTCTTTAATATTTTTAATGTTTCTGATATATATTTTTTTTACATTTTCATCAGCTATATTATTGTTTTAGTTGTTATTTTACTTTGCCTTGGGGTTTTAGGATTATAAACTGCCCTGAGAGCATTTGTCAGTGTATAAACCAAGGAACATAAATAAATAAAACCGGAAAAGAGCTGTGAATTTAGTTCTGGCACTGAAACCAAATTCCTAGGCCCAGACTGTGCTCACTCAGACGCATCCTGTTCTGTAATTCTACATCTTTTGCACCTGGCGCTGTTTAGTGGATCTTGGGGTTCTAGTTAAAAAAAGAAGAAGCCAATCCGATGAGCATGAATTGTGCCCATCCCTGAAATAGAGGACTGCCCTGTGTAAAGTAGGACACATGGCTGCCCTACCTTCATCACTTCTTGAAAGATTAGCAAAATCATGCAAACTTTGTCTGCAAAAGGGCAGACAAAGTGCTTAGGACAGTCTTCCCCCCAGGGATGTTGAAGAGTCCTTGGTCTCGAGTCACGAGTCGAGTCACGAGTCTTTGGACTCGAGTCTCAAGTCCGAGTCCGAGTCCTTGGTCCAAAATGGTGACTCATGAGTCCCGAGTCACTCCCAAAACTGACTTCACGAGTCCCTATTAAAATCAATGGGGGTTTTCCTCAACAAAATAAGGCTACTTCAGATGTGTGGCTTAAATAAATTCTAGGCACAAGTGTGCCTAAACCCAAAATAACCAGGCAGGCAGAGGAGGCAGGGAACCCCAAAGCAGGCAGGCAGAGGCCTTTGTCTTGGACAATTCAAACTGTGGAACTGGTTAAGAAGAGACCAGGCAGGCAGAGGAGGCAGGGAACCCCAAACAGGCAGGCAGTGTCCTTTGTCTTGGACAATTCAACTGTTGAACTTGATCTTCGCCGGCGATTGCGCTCCTCTCCACTCCTTCTGGCACAGCCCAGGGATGTTGACGAGTCCTTGGTCTCGAGTCCCGAGTCCCATTAAAAATATTGGGACTCGAGTCGGACTCGAGTCAGAGGGGGGACTCAGTCCGACTCAATGAGTCGAGTCCTCGAATCCGAGTCCCCATCCCTGCTTCCCCCAGCCTCTAGATGTTTTTAACTTGATTCCTATCAGCCCCTGCCAACATGGCCAGTTGTCAGGAATGCTGGGAGTTGCAGTCCAAACATCTGGAAAGCACCAGGTTGGGGAAGGCTGGCTTAGGGAACAAGTCTATGCAAGTTTTGACAGGAAAAAGGTCCTACAACCCCCAGCATTCTCCTGCCTAGCCATGCTGGCTGGGGAATCCTGGGAGTTGTAGGACTTTTTTCTGTCTAAACATGGTAGGATTGCACCCTTAGGAGGTGAGTTTTTGTTCCCTGCATGGCTACTGTCCAAGCCTCCCAGTTTCTAGTAATACTTTCCCATCTGTACATGAACCATAACTACTTTTTCATTTAATATCAAGGTTATGCTAATGGCTGTACCCCTCGTGTTTGTAGCTATTACTGGAGCAGAACCTTCAAACATATAACACTAGCTGGTAGAATATCAGTTTTCTTGTTTGAGTACAGGATTAACAATTTTGCGATCACACACACAGTTTTATAATTCTGTATATTGCAGCATGTAGTAGCCAGATTTTCATAACACAGATATAAACACGACACAGCTAGATATTGAGGCCCAAAGAAGTTTTAAAAAAGAAAGGGGAAAAAAGAAAAAGAAAAAGCATTATGGGCGGGTTATGCTGTAACGTGCAGAACTGACAGGAAAGTAACAAGATGAGACAGTAAAGGTTCTTTCCTTTTCCTTTTAAAGGAACCCTATCTGTGTTTCAATGCAATGAGTCAGATTTCCTCCAAAAGTAGCCCAGAAAGTGATGAGATCTGGAAAGAAAGGGTTAACACAAAAGTCTGAACTGTGGTACACATAAAAAACCTTGACAGCTTAATTGCTGTGTTGACAGAGCTTGCTGTTTTGCAGCTGACGGTATTTTCCTCTTCAAAGCTTTGTGCTGCCTTACAGAAGAGGCCCAGGCTTGGCGGACACACCCTCTTTAATACACCTGCTGGCAGACAGGATGCATGTAGGTGGCTCGATCAGCCAGGAGGGGCCCGGGAACAAAGAGTAACAGGTTGAAGAAGAACCAGGCCAAGAAGCCAACAGGCTTGTGATCAAGGAGAGGGAAATCAAGCGAGGTTGGAGACGGACTCTGAGCTGCAGTGCAGTATTTGCTGTTGCAAACCTTATAAGGGAGGTGCAAAAAACAGACATTACTTTAAATGTGTGTATAGCGGTGACATCTCCCCCACCCCCATTTTTACTCTAGAGTAGGTACAGGGCCCCCAATTCGGATTGGGGCATTTAAGATCTGGAACGGGGTCCCTGTGCCTACTCTAGAGTAAAAACGGGTGAGGGGGAGAGAGAGACATAGCTGCAAGGCACATGTTAAAAGTAATTTCTGTTCCGGCCCTTTGGCCAGGGGGACCCCCCAAAGGGGGGCGGGGAGAGCAGGCTAGAGAACCTTAACATTGGCTAGGAGGGGCTGAGCTCCCAAGGGATGATCAGACAGAATAGACTGCTGTTGTTGTCGAGGTTTATTGATAATAAAGGAGGGAGGGGAGGTGCTTTTTCTAGGACCCACCAACCAACCACACTGCACTGCACTGTCTTCCTTGCTGTGCCTCAGGAGAAAAGGTTACCCGTGGAGGCAGGAGCCAGGCTGAATAGTCCTGCAGGCGCAGGGAACTGTGGCTCTCCAGATGTTGGGTGGCCATTTACGAATTGCCAAAAAGGAGGACACCAACTGGCATAAAATTTGCATATGCTAACGTATGCATATATGTGCAAATTTAGAAAGACTTATTCTAATTCAAATAGAATTACTGTACATCTTGGCATCATGTGGGAGACTGTGAGCTGTGAGCTTTGCTCGGTCTGCTGTCCAGGTGCTGCTGATGGGCAGCTTCAAGGCCCGCCCAGCTCTTCCTTCTGATGGCTCTTTATCTTTGAATCAGACTCGGACTGGGCAGCCATTCAACTCTCAGACAGTCCTCTGGCAGCACGTCAAATCGCCACCCTGTGTCATCGGTCCTACCCAACATAGCCAATGGTGAGGGAGTTCCCGCCACCAACAGCACCTGGAGGGCCAAATGTTCCCCGTTCCAGCACTAATGTATGGGGGAGATAGCACTGAGGTTGAGAGGGAAGAGGCCAGACCCTGAACAGTGAGTGAGCTTCTACTTCAGCGGTCTTGAACCTCTTTCAACCTGAGGGCAAATTCCATTTCGGAGCAGCTCTTGGGGGCCACATTCCAGCGATGGGTGAGGCTGAAGAAAAAGGGGATGGGGCCAAAAATACCAGCCTATTTTAGCTTAAAGCTCTTACTGGCAGTGGCCCAAGCCTTAAAAGAGGCATTTCAGTCTTTTAGAATGAGGGAAAAAAACTGCACAAAAGCTGGGAAGCCACCAAACGAACGGTGGTTGGGGGGAAGGGGTGGGGCATAGGGAAGGGGGTGTGGCCACTTGAGGAAACTCTGGAGGGCCGTATCTGACCCCTGGGCCTGAGGTTCTGCACCCCTCTTCTGGTTCTTCTACCATCCTATAATATTCATGAATTCTGTCTTTTCAGTATATTTGGGGTCCTTTTTGAATTAATTTTTCAATTTAATGTTGGACTGCCCTGATATTCCCCTCACCTTAAAAACACTTCTAGGGCGCTTGAATAACAGACGGCTGGAATGGAAAAGAAGAGGAACTTTAGGGGGGCAATCTTATGGCCCTCTGACCTTGCCTGCGGCTGCGAGGCCATAGGATTATTTGGACTCCCCACTGCGACCTCGGAAATCCCTTCTGAGGTCGCAGTGGGGAGTCCGAGCAGGGAGTGCCCACCTCGCAGCTGGCACGATTCTTTCCATGCCATCTAGGAAATGAAGATGGAAGACCGTCTTTGGTTCCCCTGTGTGTAGGGGGCGTTCCCGGGGGCGGGGGGGAGGGGAGGAGTGAGGCACCGCTGGCTTCTGAGGAATCCAGGCGGTGCTCCAGCCTCTCCTCCTCGAGAGGAGGTGTAAGACATCTAGACGGCCAAAATCGGCCGTCTAGATGTTTGTGAGGGCGAAGGGAGTGCGGCGGCAACCCAATCCTCTTTGCTTCTCCCATCCTCAATAGGATGTTACGGGCAGCCTCATTGGACTGTGCTGCCCGTTAGACATTGTGCAACAATTTCTTGCAGTGATATCAAACTTGTTGTGAGTCCTGATCTTCTCCCATCGAATGTTTCCCACAATTGCTTCCCTATCTGCAGCTGCTCAGAGAACACTTTGGTCCCTGCCTAGTTTGAATCATGGCTTTGACTGAGTCATTACATCTGTGACACACATTCAAGGATACCCACAATATACCCAAGGCCATAGTGCAGGAGTGACCGTGTAGCCAGTAGTGCGTAGCGGGATGTGTGTGTGATATCAAGGAGATAATAGATGCATCATTTAGGGTTGTCAAGATTGACAACACAAACATTTCTGCTGGATTATTTAGCATCTGGGACAATCCTCTCTGTGTGGGCATGTAGTGCTCAGTAAAAGTGCTGTGGCTTATGGGTTCTCAGCTTTTGAGTCTCTCATTTCTGTCTTTTTATAACGGCGGGGTTATTATTAATCCGTACAACTACGGTGGCGTTGCTGGGAGAGGAACTCCTTTTACCTGCTCTCCCATGCGCTGCCAGGTCCTCAGGTCATGATGAGAGGATAAAGTAGATTAGGCAGGAAAACGTTATCAAATAATAAAACAACCGGCTGTATAATGATTAACCTTTAAGATTAAAATACCAAATATGCATACTAGTTATATACAGTAATACCTTGGATTGCAAGTAACTTGGTCTGAGAGCGTTTTGCAAGACAAGCAATTTTTTAAAATAAATTTTGACTTGATAAACAAGCGACGTCTTGCAATACAAGTAGTGTAGGGATGTAACCGCTCAGCCTTGAGTGGGCGTAGCGGGCCGAAATTGGCCCCGCTCACGCCCGCCAGAGACTCGCTTTGATATAAGAGTGCTTTGGATTACAAGCACGGTTCCGGAATGAATTATGCTTGCAATCCAAGGTATGACTGTACTGTGAAGTCACTAAATGAACACTACTTTTCAGAAACCACAGGCAGCGCAGTCCAGTGAGGCTGCCCGTAGCCCTCCGAACTCAGAGGATTATGGGTATCCTATGGAGGGCGGGAGGAGTGTGGAGGAGAAGTTGCCTCCACGCTTCTCCCGCCCTGCAAAACACTTCGATGGACGATTTCAGCCGTCAAAGTGTTTTGTCCTGGAGCGCGAGGAGAGGAGGCTGAGGAACGGCCAGGATAGCGCGCAATACGCTGCTGGAGCGTGTCTCCTCCCCGCCCCCTGCCCCGCCCACAAAACTCTGTCTCTGAGGTCCAGCCCTGGATTAACCATTAAGCAACGGAAGCACCTGCTCAGGGCACCAAGGGAAGGGGGGCACCACGGACTACCAGAGTACCACAAATTTTTGCATTCGCATTTCCCCCTCCCCCCTTATAACAGTTTTATTTAAAAAATGCATGAAACAGTGATGAAAATTTGTATTTCTTTCCGTTTCCCTAGTTATAAGTAAATAATTGGCTTCTATTGCTTGTTGCTATTTAGTGTTAAAGAAATATATAATTTAAAAAAAAACAGTTTATATTTAATATAGTTGTGTGTTCTGGCGTGGGGTGGTGGTGGCCTTGAAGAAAACTGAGTTTTTTATGTGTTATTTCACCTTCAGCGCTTATTGAGTCTTAATGGCCAGCTAAGCAATGGAAGGGCCGAGGGAGCACCATTATTGGGCTGTGCTTCGGGCATCAGCTGGCCTTAATCGGCCCTGCTGAGGTTGCTCTTGTGACCTTGAAGGAAGCCACAGCCGGAGTGGCTCTTTCTGCGCCGGCTGTGAAGGTGGAGGCCGAGGGAGGGTGCTCCAGGTTCAGAGTCCCAGCTCCAACCTTGCAGCAAGTTTCTGAGGTCAGAGCTGGGACTCCAAATTACCCTATGGCTATCTAGACTCTGTCTGGCGGCCATAGGATTGCACCCTAAATGAATGTTACTGTTCAACAAAATCTTGGGCCCTGCAGATTCTTTCCATCAAAATTAAGGCAAGAAACAGATACGTTTTTCAGAGAGTTGGGGGCAATTTGAAAATGATTTTACTTCCCTTGTTATACAAGAAATACAACACACATTTATTTAGTTCAGCTGTCATCTCTGGTCAAACAGGTTTTGTAGGCAGGCTTTGGAAACATACAAAAATGCAAACACCTACAGAACCTATTTGGTAGAAGTGAACATAAAATGTGTATGTACCATGGGTAGGATGTCTTTCAATTTGCCCTCAACTCTGAAAATAACAACTATTGTCTGGGCCACACTGGCCCGGTTTGCATGACACGAGGGTGCTTAATAAACCAGGGTGGCTTCCTAACCATCCCTGCCTGTGCTGGTCGCATGCCGGCTGATCTCCCCAATTACCCTTGCCGGGAATGGGTTGTTGCTACATGGCTCTAGTGTAGTGTAATGCCATGGAATCTCTGGTTCAGCAAGAAACACACGAAGGGCGCAATAGCTGGCTGGGGCATGCTGGGAGCTGTAGGCCAAAAACATCTGGGGACCCAAGGTTGGAGAACACTGATCTACAATATAGGGCAGGAACGGTGCAGGGCTGTTTGGCGCCCTAGGCCAAATTATATTTAGCGCCCCCCCCTCTCGTGCCGTGGGGGGGGCTCCGGAGCAAAGCAGCCCTGCTCTGCAACCCCCCCCCACGCCGCCGCCGCCACCTACCTTCCCCCCCCCCGCTGCTGGCTGCTGCCGCCGCCGCCTCCGACGCGACGGGACCCCCGCGCTTTTTTTTTTTGCCGGGGAAACCAGGGCAACAGGGCTGTTTAAGCCCTGTTGCCCTGGTTCCTCCCGCCAAAACAACGCCGGCGGGGCTCCGGAAACGACGCGAAGGTAGGTAGGTGGCGGGCGGGCGGGCGCGCATGCGGGAGGGAGGTGCGGCGGCGGGCAGCGGCGGGCGGGTGGGGAGGTGCGGCGGAGGCGGCAGGCGGGGCAGGAGCGCGCCGGCGGCGAGGAAGGAGCGCAGCGTTTCTGCGCCCTCTTCTGCCACACGCCCTAGGCAGCCGCCTGGGTCTGCCTAGCGGTAGCGCCGGCCCTGATATAGGGATAATACCAGCCTATGTTGCAGGACTAGTAAGGCCCAAAGTAAGCTATGAGGAGGCATGATGTGGATGTTGCCAACCTACAGCTCCCCCTCTGTATACTGTATGGAGAAGCACTTTACAAACCCCAAACTGCAACATAAATGCCAAGTGTTATAACTAGGGCTGGTAGAATGAGCAATATGTTCATACTCATCAAGCTTCTCCGTTTTCCACCTCTGTGCTTGACTCGTTCTCGTCCCCGAATGCGAGCATCTTTTATTTTCAAACGGGAAAAGTGTGCATTTTCAAACACACTTTTCCAAGCAAGCACCCCAAATGTGCACACACACACACACCCATAGGCTAAAGTGTGAAAGTGTGGTTTTGGGGAAGTGCAAGTGTGTACTTTTGAATATGAACGTCAGCATGGGAAATTGCAAAAATTTCCGTAGAAGTATGCTCCTGCGTGTTCAGGGTTGCAAACAGGACATGTTCGTATGAGTTGCGAACAGGAACGAAATCCTTATGCATCCCTAGATAACCAGTTAGAAGACCACTTAGGCCTTCCATCTATCTTGCCTTTTGAGCTCCCCATCCTGGCCAGAAGATAGATAACTGTGTTTCAGGTTGGCAATCTGCCAAGGTTTGTGGCGTAGTGGTGAGAGTGTTGGACTGGGACTCGGGAGATCCGGGTTCTAGTCCCCGCTCGGCCATGAAACTCACTGGGTGACTTTGGACCAGTCACTGACTCTCAGCCTAACCTACCTCACAGGGTTGTTGTGAGGATAAAATGGAGCGGAGGAGGATTATGTAAGCCGCCTTGGGTTCCTTGCAGGAAAAAAGGCGGGGTATAAATATAATAAATAAATAAATAAATAAATAAGGTGTTACCACCAGATTCCTTTATGAAGAATTACCATAAAATATATGGATGACATGAGCAGAATACCACAGCATTCTTTTGTACCACTTCACTACAGAATACTGGGATGATGGAAAACCACATAGTGAGTGTGATCAAATAATGACTTTTAACAAAGGGTAAAAAAAAAAAAAACTAATTAAAAGCTGGCATAGTTGGTTAGCCTGTGAATTAGCAAAGGGATTCTTTTGTATGAGCCTCTTTCCATAGTCTTTTTTGTTTTGTTTACGTAGTTCAGTTGACCCCCCACTAACCTTCTTACCATCTTGCGTGAGCTGATAATACCGTCCCCCCCCCCCCCGAATCTTTCAAATACTGTTGTTGTAGAATTTTGCTTGGTGTAGAAAATGCACCACAGATATCAGCAGACACCAGTTGTGGTGTAGAAAATTAAGTTTAATGAGTCGCATGTTACAATGCTGGTGGAAACGCGGTTCTTTCTCCAAGAAGTGAACGTTTTATATATATAAAAAGAAGTTTAAAAAGTGAACTTGTTTTGAAATTTTTGTTTTGGTTTGCTTAATTTACCTTCTTTCTCTCTGTGGGCGGGGGGGGGGGGGATCTGCAAAGCAGTTTATAAACTGCAGGGATATTGATAACTAAACTTTCCAGATGGTAGCTTGTTCACAGCTGCCTGCCCTCGGTGCATACAAACAGACACACACACACAGCAACCTGAGGACTGCTGCCCTGTGGTACTATTCCACACAGCTGTGGTACACATGTGCTACAGTTCATATACAGTAATACCTTGGATTGCAAGTAACTTGGTCTGAGAGCATTTTGAAAGACAAGCAAATTTTTAAAAATAAATTTTGACTTGATAAACAAGCGACATCTTGCAAGACAAGTAGTCACCGTAGGGATGTAACCACTCGCCTCGAGTGGGCGTAGCGGGCCGAAATCGGCCCCGCTCACGCCTGCCAGAGACTCGCTTTGATATAAGAGTGTTTTAGATTACAAGCACGGTTCCGGAATGAATTATGCTTGCAATCCAAGGTATTACTGTATTGCCTTCTGCCTCCCTGTTTCTTATGTGGTGGTGGGGTAGCAACTTTCCCCCTCCCATCTACTACACAGACTTCTTGCCACACTCATGCCCAATTGCAGAAGTACCTAATTCAATTTTGGGCAGACTTCAGGCTTACAGGATCTACTTCCCCCCCCCCCCTTCTAGAACCCTGAGATCCACCATCCAGAGCCTGACACAAAAGACATACACTTAGAATGCAATCCTATGCACATTTAGACAGAAAAAGGTTCTACAATTCCCAGCATTCCACAGCCAGCATGGCTGCCTGGGGAATGCGGGGAGTTGTAGGACTTTTTTCTGTCTAAACATGCATAGGATTGCACCCTAAGAATTAAAGAATTCTGAGCCCAGGAATTTTTTCTGAGTACCAAAACTGATCGGCACTCACGGTCCTTACATGCCCAAACCACTCCTAGTTTTCACCTCACGCTTTCTTCTTTTCAGCAGCATTATTTAGGGAACAGGGTGTGGGGAGTCAAATTGTTGTTGCTATTGTTAAACAAGGAAGTCAGAAATCCTTGCAGATCTACTGCAAATCACCTGAAGATTTACCAGTAGACCCCAGTTGACCTTCTGCCCACCCCTGATCTAATTAATGCAATCTCCCCCTGCTTTTTTTTTTTTGATGGGAAGAATTGTGTGCATTGGATGCTCCTGCAATCAGCTATGGGCAAAGAGCACATGATTCATGTGCGTGGTCATCTGCATGGCGACTGGACTTCCTGCCATGCAAAGAGGAATGTCAAATACAGTGACACATCATCACAGGATTGGTGGGGCTTTCACGGGCTGTGTCCAAGTTGGCAGGGGAGCCTGGTGACACTTCTATGGCAGTGGGGCTTCTTATCAGTTTCAGTTTTTATACTGAGCTTTATAGGACCTATCCATGCTGCTCCATAGTGGTGAACCTATTCTGGGGATGGCATACAGAAGAAACCCTGCCAAGCTCTGGGATATACATGCAGGAGAATGAGGTGGTAGAAGGGGCTGCCCCACTTCAGACTGCAGCTGGGGCCGGGGGGGGTTGTTCTTCAATTGTGTCATTGCTTTAACCACCATTGTGAGTTGCAAAGGCAGGATATGAACAGTCCTATGCCCACTTACTTGGGAGTAACCCCCATTGAACTCCATGGGAGCTACTTCTCCGTAGATTGTCCTGTTAATCAATGATGCCCCACATCTAACCACCTTCAGCCATCTAGCCAGCGAAGAAGAGGTAGAACCCCATGGTGTGCAGAGGTTAATGGCATTGCATGGAGAGCATTTGTTCCCTGCCACATGCCCCTCTTCCCTCCCCATTCCTTTTTCCTTGTGTGTTGTGTCTTTTTAAGATTGTCAGCCTGTGGGCAAGGGACTGTCTTGTTAATTGATTATATATGAAGCCGCTCTCGGAGCCTTTTTGGTTGAAGAGCAGCATAAAAATGTTTCAAATAAATAGATAAATAAATATTTATTTATTTATTCATTTATTATATTTATACCCCGCCATTTTTCCTGCAAGGAACCCAAGGCGGCTTACATAATCCTCCTCCTTCTCTCCATTTTATCCTCACAACAACCCTGTGACTGTGAGGTAGGTTAGGCTGAGAGTCAATGACTGGCCCAAAGTCACCCAGTGAGTTTCATGGCCGAGCAGGGACTAGAACCCGGATCTCCCAAGTCCCAGTCCAACACTCTAACCACTACGCCACACTGGCTCTATTTATTTAAATATTTATATAATCCCTCAAATTTTACAATCTCCAAGCATGCTTCAAGAATGTGTGAGTCCCTGGGTGCAATTTTTCAGTGGCTTTGAGATTCTACCGTAGCCATATGCAGAGTTCACCATCCACCTGATCAAGTATCTCATGAGGGGAAGAGCGGGGACTAAGCCTATTGGTCCGACCCCTCCGTCACATCTTCGCCAATGGTCTCTGCAGCCCACCATGCATTGAGGGCCGAATGTCTGAAGTGGAGAGCCGGCTCTACTATAAATTCTTCGTGTGATTTAGAACCCAGGAAAATCAGAGTTCTAAATTGCACTGGGATCCTACATGGGCAGCGAAGGCTTCCAGCTGCCAAAATTACCCTTCTAACACATGGAGGGCTGTGATGATGCAACAGAGGGGGCGGAGCCAACAGGTTAATCCCCACCCTCTCCTTTACACAATTCTTATTGCAAGTGTGTGTGTATGTGTGTGTGCGGTGGGTGGGTAACTTCTGAATAGGGCTCAGACCAGTTCAGCACGGAACAAGTGCAAGATACCTGCGGGCTGAACCTGAGATTTGGCACATTGTCATTTTCTGAAATAAATCATATCTACGGTCAGGAAGGAAGACATGTGAATTGCATAGCTGCAATCATACACTTCATAAGATGTTTTCAGCATTGTCATTAGTGGTGGTGAACCAACTGGCTGAATTAGATGCTCTTCATCTCATCCTCCTCCTCCTCCTCCTCTCCTCCTCCTCCTCCTCCTCCTCCTCCTCCTCCTCTTCCTCTTCTTCTACATTACTATCAATTTAAATAATACAGAACAGGGCAGCCATCAGCTATTTCCCCCTTATTATCAGGGGAGGCACTTTTTGGTCTTGTTCCTAATGATAGCTTTTCACATTTCTGAGTCAATGCTGTCATCTCCACTACCAAGATATCTGTTTTATAACATGATTCTGCTCTGCATACGTATGCACACATACTGTGAGTTCTACCTCGGGTCATTTACAAGTATCACTTCTCATCCTCCCCTCCTCCTCAATTGGTTCACTGTATTTGCAAAGCTGGAGGATGTCTGAAAAGCAACAGCATGACCCAGAGTTCACTGAACTCCATGGCACTGTTTCAGTTGATTTTACTGGCCTTAGCATTCACATTCTCAGGTTGCAATCCTATTCACACTTACTTGGGAGTAAGTCCCATAGAGCTCAGTGGGACTTTCTTCTAAGGTACATGGACTTTGTTAAGATTGGGTAGCATGCAAGGGGGGATTTTTTTTGGCACCTGATCCTTCTTATTATTCCTGGTTATCATTTATATAGTGTGTTTCGAGTGTTTTCAAAGTGACTCACATTATCCCAGTAATTCTTACAACAATCCTATAAGGTAGGACTTCATAATTATACACAAAGTACATATTGCAGAGCTCAGCTTGAGAGATAGTGAGTTCATGGCTGAGATTATATTAAAACCAGGGACTTCCTAGTTCACAGCTTATGGCCTGGGCAGAACTGGTTGTTATCTCAGACCATGTGTGATCCCAACCCTATGTTTGCCAGGATAACTGGAACGTGGAAAGCAGCACCTGCTCCAGGTTTTGGAGGGCCCTTGGGCAAGATACCCTCAATGGGCCCCCTCCCTCAGTGAGTCTACCTTCTCATCACTGTGGTCACTAGCTGCTATTGCTCCTCATCATCCTTCTTGCTTGAAAGGCAAAGAACCAGTGAGTACGTAGGCAGTGGAATCTACTGCTGCTGCTCCTCACCATCTCCATTGTCTGGGCCAGATTGAGAGGCAGGTGAACAAGCAGGTTGAAATGCTGAAGAGGAGAAGCAAGTCCAGGGGGCTCTTGTCAGTGGAACCCTGCGGGAGTGTGGGCCTCAGGCAGGTGCCATGCCTCCTACCCTTGAAGGTGGCTTTGGTGGGAGGCAGGGGATATGTGCAGGAGAGCATTTTATTGGCAGGAGGAAGGAGTGCACTTAACCCCTTCCACGCCCCCAAATTCTCACTTGCAAATGTTGCCTCCCCAAGGCTATTTTTCTCCTACCTAAGCCTAGCTGGGGTGTGAGGGGGAAACACATTCAAGGTAGGGGTAACAGCAGGCAGGGGAGGTACGCTCTTGGGGCTTATGGATTGTCTCTCATGCCAGTGGACCACAAAAACTTAACATTACAAGCAAAACATGGGCTTGAAACTGTGTTTTGGTCTACACATGTCTAGTGCTGCCCTCTTACACCACAGGCTTTTCTACATGAGCCATTTATTGTGCGCTTGTCATTCACGGTTGTTTATGGGTTCTTTAGATGACATCGTGACCCTCCAGTTTTGCTTCTGTATCTAATGAGCACTTTCTGCGAGTTTTTTTTTTAGAGCAGGGGAAATGCAGCATTTAATTGTGAAAGCGAAAGAAAGAGCAATTTCCTCCTGTGTATTCATGCTATTCCACTATACCACAGTGCCACCTGGAGGTTATGTAGCAGAAAAACAGGAAAGGAAATTCTCTTCATGTAGTGCTCGGATCACAATTCTGTGACGAAACCAAAAGTAGATTCAGCAGATTAATAACCTTGTCTAATCATTCCAATTCCAAATATCTTTGGAATTGATCAGGGCTGACCCAAGACATTTTGCTGCCTGAGGCGAAGAACAAGATGGCGCACCCTTGCACTCCATGTGCAAAAGCCTTCTGGACTGGCAGATGAAGCTGCCTTCAACATTAATGATGGAATAGCATCCTCCACTGTACCTGAAGGCAGCAGACTAACATCTTACTGCCACCTCCCAGCATCTGCCACCTGAGGCAACTGCTTCACTCTGCTTAATGGTAGGGCCGGCCCTGGAACTGATGACTAAAAGTGCTGTATACAATACAGTACCCTAAAAATAATAAAGGGTGAGGTATTTGGAAGTGCGGCAAGAAGGAGAACTGCCACGATGGGAGATGTGCAAAGTCACAAAGAACTTACATTCACAATCTATACCAGCTGGCTGGGGCATGCTGGGAGTTGTAGGCCAAAAACATCTGGGGACCCAAGGTTGGAGAACACTGATCTATACACTTCTAGACCCATGTACTGTATTTGAATTCACGCAGCCTGAGCTAAGGTATGGTGTACAAAGCAACATTTCAGCGTGTTCTCTCTCTCTTCCTCTCTCTCCCTACATACCTTTGTCTATTTATCTGCTCTATATTTATCATATGTTCAGCAGCTTGGAGTTGTGTTTCCTTCAAATAATAAAAACACCCCTTCATTCCATCCAGACATGTGGAATCAGCAATATGTAAACTAGATATTGTTTTTTCAAATGCCTTTAAGCAAAACTCCAGGAGAAAAAAAATGTAACAGTGTAAAGCAGGATTAAAGATCTGAGAACCATTGGGATTGACCTAGGTGAACTTAGTTTTGAAGCTGGGAGAGGCCTGAAGACAATCTATTCCCTGTATTGAATCAGTATCATCCATCCGTAATCATGCTTAATAATACATTATTCCAGCACATCTAAATTACTGTACGCTGCAAGCAAAAAGCACAGAAGGTGAGCGTTATCTTTCCATGTTCTTCCTTTGCACTGGACTTGTTCTTTTCCCAGCCCAGTTTTAACTCACTCACGCTCATTTTTATCTGCCAGCCATGAACAGCTCTGCCAATAGTCCCCAAAGTTGGCCTAGAACAGCAGTGTTGACCCTCTTTCAGCCCAAGGCCTGAATTCCATTTTGGAGAATCTCTCAGGGGGTGCATTCCAGCGGTGGTGGTGGTGGTGGTGGTGGGGAGCTGAAGGCAAAAAGGGGAAGGATCAAAGGCAAAGAAGGCAGGGCCAAAAATACCAGCATATTTTAGCTTAAAGCTCTTACTGCCAGTGGAGAGTTTGGAGAGTCATTCTAAACTTTTAGAATGGGGAAAAAACTGCACAAAAGCCAGGGAACCACTAAACTATCTGTGATTTGGGGAAAGGGTGCAGGGCAAGAGGAAGGGGAAGGGGCACATCCATCTGGGGCATCCCAGGCAGGCTGGATTTGGCCCGTAGGCCGGAGGTTCTGCACCTCTGGCCTATAAGATTTTTTTTAAAATCCCAAGAGCAATCCTATGGCCCCTAGACAGCATCTAGATCAGAGCTCTCCAACCTTGGGTCTCCAGATGTTGCTGGACTACAGCTCTCAGAATCCCTTGCCATTAGCCATGCTGGCTGGGTATGCTGGGAGCTGTAGGCCAGCAACATCTGGGGACCCAGGGTTGGAGAGCCCTGGTCTAGAGGATTCTTCAGATTCCCAGCTCCGAGGTTGGAAAAGAGCTCCCATCTTGGAGCTGAGGATTCGTGCTTGGTTCCCCCACCCCACCCTTGCAGCCACTGTGGAAGGAACCTCAGTGGTTGCTTCTTCGAGGTTGCAGGAGCAACCTCAGAGAAGAGGTAAAGGGGGAATTCCAGGGGGCAAGGAGGGGAAGAGACCAGGGCCGCCAAGATACAATGTATCCCGGCAGTGCTCCAGCCTCCTTCCCTCCCTGTCTGAAGTGCCACAGCTCGATGGTCGAAATTGTCCATCTAGCTGACTTGCAGGGCAGGAGGAGCAGGGGTGTGTGTGAAGATCACCTCCATGCTCCTCCTGCCCTGGATAGGATGCCTGTAATCCTCTGAGTTTGGAGGCTTATGGGCATCCCCAATGGATTGCACCCCATTAGTGTCTGACCACGCCAAGGTGGTGCAAATAGTGAAATAGGCACAGCTGAACAATAATGAAAGCCAAGAGCAATTCCTTTTTGCAATTAAATTTACTGGATAGCATTTCTGCATTTTGATTGTGATGCTCATTATCATCAGGCTCTTATTGACAGTGGGCTACACTAGGAACTTGTGTCTGTTTGCACATTCTTCTGTTGACTTCTTAGGATAAGCAAAGTCTGAAAAAGAATGCTCAAACAGTCACAGAAAGCAAAAGGCAAATTGAAACACCTGCTGGTGATTCAGCATATAAAAAATAATTGTCTGGAAATATTGTCTCAGTGAGTTGTTGGGATGTTTGTTCTGTTTTGAGAGAGCAGCTGAAACCAAATTCTATTATCCCCCCAGGCAAACTTAGATTAATAGAGAAATGGCTCAGTTAAGTTTCATATTCCCTTTCTTAAGAAAAGGAAAATGATCAGAAAAAATCCACTCCCCTAATTAGTTTAGATGTCTATACATGTCTACTCAGAAGTAAGTTCCATGGTTTTCGATGGGGCTTACTCCCAGGTAAGTTTGTATCAGATTGCAGTCTAGGGTGGAATTCTACATTGACTGCGTTCAGACAACACGATAACCCACACTCAAGGCTTGAGTGTGGGTTGTCGTTGAACTGTAAGTTGTTGTTGAAATGTGGGTTATCATGTTGTCTGAACCCAGCTGAGATAACAAACCATGGTGAACAACCCACAGTTCGCAACCCAACAGCAAACCATAGATTTTCTTCATGGGTTGTTCATGGCCTGTTAGCGCAGCTGGGCTAAGACGACATAATAACCCACATTTCAGCAACAATCCATAGTTCAACAATAACCCACACTCAACCCATACTCAACTCTTGAGTGTGGGTTATTGTGTTGTCTGAACCCAGTCACTATATTGGCAAGCATTTTTCCCAGGAAAGAATTGGAAGGCAGGAAGGGCATGCAGCTTTGGGAGGGACACACATGGAGCAGTGAGGGAGGAAGGGGACACCCGCCTAGCCAGCCAGATCAGCCAAATCAACCCTGGCGATCAATGGGAAGACAGATGTTGCAGCCAGATCGCCCTCACATCCAGGAAGGGCATGCTTAACCCTTACCATGCCAGCCAATTCTTCTCTGCAAATGCCTCCCAGGCTATGCAGTTAGCTTCTTCTCATACTGGAGACGAGCTGAGATTGTGCTGGGTGTGAAGGATTGAGGCCTACACAGGCTTAAGTTTGTTGAAGCCTGAAGGCCCAAACACTTCAGGATGGGAGGGGGAGTTTGTGAGTTTTAGTTCACCCAATAGAAGTTAAGAATTAGTTCTCCTGTTCAAGGTCACATGGTTATAGCCTTCCAATCCTGGGAAGGCTATATATGTGTGGGGTGTGGTCAGCTAGGGGGAGAGAGAGACTGACTGCAGAGAGAGACTGACTGCAGAGGAGAGAGGTAGTCTGAAGTTAAGCTAGTGAACCTTGTATTATTTGTTTGTTTAATTTTATCATACTTGCTTTTGAATTATAACTGCTCTATTATGTAAATACCCTAATATAATAAGTAAAGTGTTGTTGTGTACCCTGAGTTGTGGGAGTGACTTATTCACCACGTCTAAAGCCTATTCCCATGCTACTGGAAACAGGCAAAGGATTTGATCTCCTGGAATGGGAGAGGCTTTGAGAAGAGGCAGAGATCTTCCAAAGGCAGGTTAAGGGGTCCCTGCAGTAGCGGAACCTTGACACTGGGCGGGGTGGGGGGACAGGAGAAACAGTCCATGGGGCATTTCTAGGAAGTGAGTGTGGGAAAGATCAAGTATCCCCTTCTCACCCACGGATTGGAAGAGGACGTAGGCAGCATTGGCTGGTGGTTCTAATGCTGCCATGGTGCTGAACCTATGGTTGCGGGGGTAGGGTTCAGCACCATGGATAGTTCCTTAAAAGTTCAGACTGAAACCTGGAGTGGATACACCGCTCCACTGACATTGGAGCCACCAGGCTTCACTGGATGTAGGTGTGACTAAATGCTGCTGAATTGTGCCTATCCATATGCCCACTCAGGGAGTCCTGGGAACTGTCGCTCTGTGAGGAGTGCTAAGGCACCCTCTAACAACAATTCTCAGGATTCTTAAGGAGTTTGCTACAAGCTTTCCCTCAAAATCTGTGTCAAGGGTAGGCATGATTAGGTGACTGCTGAGGGCCCACATCCCAGCAGGGGCCCTGCTGACAAGAGCTCAGTGGACTTGGTCTTCCTCTCCACCATTGCGGCCTGCTTGTTCACCGTGCTCTCAGTCTGGCCCAGACAACATTAGTGATGAGATGGAGGAGCAGTAGATTCCACTGCCTGCTAGCTCACTGGCTTCCTGCTCGTCAAGCAACCAAGTGGTAGTAATGATGAGAAAGAGGAGCGGGAGCAATAGTGCCTGCCTGGTGAGAAAGGCAGTGAGAAGACAGACTCACTGAGGGAGGGGATCCATTGAGGGTGTCTTACCCAAGGGCCCTCCAAAATTTACATAGTCCTGATTATGCCATTGGGAGCACACCAGGGCCTAGAACCCTCTTTAAAGCCTATGTCCCTCGTATTCTGGACAAGTTCCTGCACACCATCTTCCTCATTTGCATTACCTGCCAGGGGCTGGGAATTGGGGGAGTTGTGAGTGGAGTGGAGACACACCCATCCAGGCCAGGAGGGGTGCAGACTGCAGGGAACCCTTGGATGCTCCTATGTGGGTACCATCCATGGAGTCATGCAAGAATTGTTGTAAATGTCTGCCCAGCTGACATCAATTTCTGTAACTGTAAAGGCCTGGTTTCCCATCAAGAACATCCTTGTTTGCAGAACCATCTGCTGCAAAGGAAGTGACCTCCTCCTATGACCCAAGAGCATGACCAGACAATGAGAGACCACAACAGTTTCACAGGAGGAGGAACAGGAAGTATGTCTGTATTTCAGCAGAGCTGCGTATATATTATTTACGTTAATAGGAGTTCATATGAGACATTAATACCGGTCTTGGAAAAGATGGGCGGCAGGAGGATGAACACAGCATGACCTCAACTGCCCAAGAAGGAAATTAATTGCCCACCAGCCATTCTTACTTATTATACCTATTTTTTCTTACTTAAAAAGTATTGCTTCAGAGTGAAATCAGATGGAGAGAGCCCTATATTGGTTTTGCTACTGTCTTCTCTTCAAACCTTCTATGGTACTCTGCTGCTTTTTTCAATAGTGTGACTGTACAATTAAGCAGTGGGCAGACACCATCTTGTGTCTGATTTGGAATTGATCAGTGTGATCATTTTTTACTTCTCAAGTAGCACAACACCACCACCACCTTTTTATTTTCCCACTGCCACCGCTTTACACCTACACTGTGGCACCCGACTCTGCCCCCACTCTCATGGAAGCTCTCAGTAGCATGTTTGTCAGGTGCCTTGAAGTTTCCCCACCAACAGTTCACCCCAGGACAGCAGACTGAGCAGGCACACATGAAGTCCCCTGGTCCCAGTCTTCCCCAGTACATCGGGTGAGATGTCTAGGCTAGGACATGTCCTCCGCTTGAAGGCCAGTCAGAGGACAGTCCTCTGTTTGAAGGTGTCCTCTCTTTGAAGAGCTGTCCAGTCTGGTTTAAAGATAAAGAACCCTCAGAAGGGAGAGCAGGACCTTGAAGCTGCCCATCAACAGTGATCACCTGGACAGAAGACTGAGCAGGCACACAGCTCACCTGGTCACAGTCTGCCCCAGTATAAATAGTGAGATGTACTGTGTTTCTGTTTAAATTATAGAGCGCCAATGTGGCATAATGGTTAGAGTGTTGGACTGGGACTTGAGGATTCCGGGTTCTAGCCCCACTCGGCCATGAAGCTCATGGGGTGACTTTGGGCCAGTCACTGACTCTCAGTCTAGCCTACCTCACAGGGTTGTTGAGGATGAAATGGAGAGGAGGAGGAGGAGGAGGAGGAGGATTATTATGTAAGCTGCATTGGGTTCCTTGCAGGAAAAAAGGTGGGATATAAATATAATAAATAAATAAATAAATACATAATAGTAATTTCCAAATTGGCATCTGTACATATAAACTAGCACATGCACATTGTAGGTCCTCTTTTGCCCTCTCTTTTGGTGATGCATTTCCTCTTTTCTGGTGATTTGTAAGTGGCCACTCTCTTATCTAGGCCCTGTGGTAAGCACCTGATGGTGTTCTCAGAAGCCTGAAATTCCAGAGGCCCTTTAGATCTTTTCAGATCCACTCCAAACTCCACAGCCTTCATGTGGATTCTGAAAAGGGACTAGAAATAAAGAAAAAGAACCTTCCAAATTTGGTGGAAGGACCAGTACCATTGACAAATTCGGGATAGCACACACACCTGAGTTCATGCTTAGGCCAGCTTACAGTCTCTCACTCCAAATTACAGACCCCTTGATGAAAAGGGCAATGCTATTCCTGAATTCAAGGTCTTCCATGATATGGAGGTTTGGGGAGGAAAGTTGTTATGGGCTGGCTCAGGGTTCCATTCGCCTGGTAGCAAGCTAAGAAAGGGGGCAGGCTTTTCTTTTCTTTTCTTTTCTTTTCAACTATGTATAAAGTTGTGCAAATGAATTTTATGAATGCATGCATGCAATCAGCTACCTCATCCAAGAGCTGAAAAGAAACAGTTCTCATGCTGCCCATCGCTACAATAAACTTGCCCCGCCAGAGGAAATTGGCTCTTTGAAACGCTTACTGTGTGTGTTTTATTGCCATATTGCCAGGGGCTGAGTATGGCCTTTGGGTTGGACCATGACTCTGTTACTGAGGATCATAGCTCAATCAGCTGGGGAGTTACCCCAGTAAAGAGCTTGTCCAGGACCAGTGTAATTAGGCTTCATTACAAATAGGTTCACCTTAATTTGCTGCCAGTTGCAGCAAATTACTATGCCTAACCTTCAGGCTGCTTGACCTCATACCAAAGCATGAAATGTTCATTGTACATAACCTGCCATATTTAATTGCAAACATAATCCGGAAAGGGACATGTGGAAAATACCGAGTCATAAAGCCTTCAAAGGACTTAGAATGCTTTTTAAAGAGAAATTACATGCTTATTCCCATGGGGTTTTAAGTAGCGAAGCTAGTTCAGTACATGGCCAGTTCAATCCAATATAACATTATCTGGCTCCACAATAAAGTCTTTGCCCAGAGAAATGTGATTATATTAAATTATACTGAAGTTCCACTTCAATCAGGATGCTGCCAGAATAAAATAAACAATAGCAATTAGAGCACAAAAGTGGAAACACTTAAAGTACTTTATTATGACAAATTATTTGAACAGGTGTTTAAGAGGAATTATGTGTCATCTTGCACTGGTGCTGAAGGACATGTGAAAGAATAAGAGAGTGTGTGCTCATTGGTGTGTGCCCTCATGGAGTCAAAGCGAAGGGTGGAGTGTTCCCTCTGAAAGCAAAATAATTCCACTCAGATTCCAGAAAGAACTTATATGCTTGCTTCATACTATTTAGGCTTAAATATTGTTATTTATTTAATTAATAATAACTGCTGAGTAATTAAGAATTAATTGATATTGATATTAATTAATATTAATAATTTATAAGTAGCAACAAATATTAATATTAATATTAATAATAATACTAAAGCTTTATCTATGAATATAAATAGAAAACAGGCTGTTTGCACATACAAAAACAAGCTTTATCTTGGGAACACAGGTAGGATATCAGGGTCAGGGAACATAACGAATTCATAGATTTCATAGAATTCATAGATCATAGAGTTGGAAGGAGCCTACAAGGCCATCGAGTCCAACCCCCTGCTCAATGCAGGAAACTAGAGGAGGGGTCTCCCATCCAAGTAATCACCAGGCCTGACCCTGCTTAGCTTTCCACGCTCAGGCAAGCTGATCAAGTACAGGTCTCAGGCAATAACAGGTAAGTAAATATTTTTCTTTTTATAGCACTTTTTCACTCTTCTAACAGGCTCATCTCTAATATCTTCCTATCTCCTTACCTCCCCCTCCCTGTCTAACAGCTCTCTCTCTCTTTCCACTGTTTTTGTGGATTGTTGTGAACCACCCAGAGAGCTTCGGCTATTGGGCGATATATAAATGAAATAAATAAATAAATAATATTTGCTTACTTTCATGTTTAATATTATTTATTTAAAAGATATTCATTGATTTATATGTATGAAGATTTATATCCCACCTTCCTGGTGCTTATGCCATACTCAAGGCCACTAACAATGATGAAAAACAGTAATACAATAATAATACAATATAGTTTCCCCTCTCCCCCAAATACAATATAATAAAAGCAGGGACAGGTACAGCAGATAAAACAGAGATAGTATATTAAAAAAACCCACACAACCTCCCTGATAAAACAAAAGCCTGCCCAAGCAAGAAGTTTTTTGCCATATGATGAAATACTGTAAGAGAAGAGGCCAACTGAGTATCCCAGGACAAAGACCTCCACAGTTTACGTGCGGCCATAGAGAAGTTCACACCTACACCAAAGGAAGGGGACACAGCTTAGTGGCAGAGCACATGATTTGCACGTAGAAAGTCACAGGTTCAACCCCCACCGTCTCCATAAGGGCTAGGAAAGAATCCTGCCTGAAACCCTGGAGAGCCACTGCCAGTCAGTGGCTGGATTCAGGCGACACGATGACCCACACTCAAGGGTTGAGTATGGGGTTGTCATTGAACTGTGGGTTGTTGTTGAAACGTGGGTTATTGACTGGGTTCACATGACATGTTATGCCACCCTGGGCACGCTTCCTGGGGTGGTGGTGGCTTATAAGCAAGTACAGTCCTACTGCCCAGGTCCCGTGAGAGTGTCGTTGTCCAGGATGGGTTGTAGTAGATCACTGATGATCAGGGATGGGGACTCGGACTCCAGGACTCGACTCGTGAGTCGGACTGAGTCCCCCCTCTGACTCGAGTCCCACTCGAGTCCCAATATTTTTAATGGGACTCGAGACTTGACTCGAGACTCGAGTCCAAGGACTCTTCAACATCCCTGGGCTGTGCCAGAAGGAGTGGAGAGAAGTGCGATTGCCGGCGAAGATTTTATTTTTAAAAATCATTTTCCTAAAATGCAACCTTTCAGATATTTTGGGTTTGGCTGCCTCTGCCTGCCTGTTTGGGGTTCCCAGCCTCCTCTGCCTGCCTGGCAGGGCCGGATTAAGAGCATTATGGGCCTGGTGCTGAGGATTTTGGTGGGCCTTTTTATGGAAATAAATAAAATGAAGACGCAATTTTTATATTAAAACAAATTAATATTTTAATTACCATTAAAGTGCCAAAACAGAAACATATTGAAAATATTTCTTTTTTTGTAAACAATAAGCTTGTTAACTCAATAAAACCTGATGGAAGTGGGCAGTGTCCGTGAAAGCTTATGTCAGAATGAATGTGTTGGTCTTTAGGGTACCACAAGACTCTCTTGTTGTTCTTGCTGCAATAGACTAACACAGCCCACCCCTTCGGGAATTATGCAGACTGTTAGGCAACAATGTACACGAACCGAGCTCTTACTCAGCTGCCCCCCCCCCACGTGCTATATGGAGAGAATGCTATTGACCTGCCTTACAGGGTTGATGTAAGGATTACAACAGGGGTCCTCAAACTTTTTAAACAGGGGGCCAGTTCATTGTCTCTCAGACTGTTGGGGGACCGGATTATAGTTTAAAAAAAAAAAAAGAACGAATGGATCAAGTAAAAAAAAAGGACCTGGGTCATTTTTTTTCACTTGATAGGGGTGAATTTTTTTTTCTTAAATGGAAAGTTATTATAAATTAATTATAATGTTAACAAGTGATTAAATGGAGGATGGAATGTTATTTTGATGGCAAAAGTGGGTAGAAATTAGTGATTTATTTATTTATTTATTCCATTTATACCCCGCTCTTCAGCCAGAAAAGGCTCTCAGAGCGGTTTACACAGATTACTGGTAATAATAAGACATTCCCTACCCTCAGGCTCACAATCTAAAAGACGTGACACAAAAGGAAAAGGGATTGGGGGGGAGGAGGAAGAATGCCAAACATTATATTGGTGCCTGAGTTTGGCATTCTTCCTCCTCCCTCCCAATCCCTTTTCCTTTTGTGTCATGTCTTTTAGATTGTGAGCCTGAGGGCAGGGAATGTCTTATTATTAATCTGTGTAAGCCGCTCTGAGAGCCTTTTCTGGCTGAAGAGCGGGGTATAAATGCAATCAATCAATCAATCAATCAATCAATAATAAATGATTAAATGGAGGATGGAATTTTATTTCGATGGCAAAAGTGGGTTTAAAAAATAAGAATGTACTACCTTTTTTGCTGTCTAAAATTGAAATACATTATAAAAGGCTACCTACAAATTATAAGCCTGTTTTGCTTTTGTCTGGCTGCTCTGTGTGTGTGAGTGCTTTGTGTGGGGTAAACTGAAATACATTATAAAAGAGTCCCTGACTCTCAGCCTAACCTATCTCACAGGGTTGTTGTGAGGATAAAATGGAGGAGGAGGACTATGTAAGTCGCCTTAGGTTCCTTGCAGGAAAAAAGGTGGGGTATAAATATAACAAATAAAATAAATAAATAAAATAAATGTGAAAAGGCAGCAGCGCCTGTATGGGAAACAGGTGGGCAGGCAGGAAAGAGGGCACTCTGAGGGAAACTGGGGCAGATGCCGGGAAGGAGGGAGAGTACTTTGAAGGAAGCTGAGGCAGAAATGGAAGGAGAAAGGGAATAGAAGGGGGGGACCCACTTTGTGCCTGCCTGCCTGCCTTTCTTTTTTGCTTGTTTCCCTTGAACTTTGAGGGAAACTGTATGCACACTTTGAGGGAAACTGAGGCAAGAAGGAAGGTGCTTTGGGGGAAGCTGAAACAGAAAGAGAACGGAAGTGTCTGCGTGTGAGGGGGGGGCATTTTGTGCCAGCCTTGCTTTCCTTTTTGCCTCGGGTTTCCCTCAGGGAAACTGGACAAATATTGAGGGAAACTGAGGCAAAAAGAGAGGGAGACGTAAATGGATAAACTTGGAGGGCGGCGGCGAGAAAGGCTCCGGGGCGAGGCGGCTCTGGGGAGCAGGCTCAGGTCCCCCCCCCGCGTCCAAGCGGAGGAAGAGGAGGAGGGCGTGGCGCGCGCCCCTCGCGGCAGCCCCACCTGGCGAGGAGGAGGAGGAGGACGACGCCCCCAGGCATGCCGGGGGCTTCGCGCGTGCCCACCCGCCCGGTTCTCCCCCCGCCCACTCACCTTGAAGGCGACGTCGTAGAAGAACTCTCCGCTGTTGCTGAGCGAGGGTCTGCTGGGCAGCGCCACCCCGTTGGCGGCGCAGCAGGAGGAGGCCGCCGCCGCCACCGCCACCGCCGCTCCGGCTGCCCCCTTGGCCCGGGCCGCGCCCCGGCCGCCGGCATCGGCGTGTTGCTGGGTGGCGGGCAGGGCGGACGAGGGCGCCGAGGTGCTGCCCTTGCTCTTGGGGCTCTTCCTGCGGGACATGCTGGCGCGGGCTCGGGCTTGGCTCAGCGCGCCCTCCCGGCCGGCTGCGAGCAGCAGCAGCAGCAGGCGGGCAGCCCCAGCGCCGGCGGCATCCCTCCGTCCCTGCCCTCTCTCCGCCCGCCGATCCCGCTCTCGGCCGCCGCGTGACCCTCATTTCCCCCCCGCACCGCGCGTCCCTATTGGTGGGCCTATTTTGGGGGAGGGGCCTGGAGCTGGCGCTCCAATAGCCCCTATGTTAATCCGGCCCTGCTGCCTGGTCTCTTCTTAACTACGTAGTTCCACAGTTTGAATTGTCCAAGACAAACGCCTCTGCCTGCCTGCTTTGGGGTTCCCTGCCTCCTCTGCCTGCCTGGTTATTTTGGGTTTGTCTGCCTGGTCTGTTCTTGTCAAAATCAGTGGCAGAGTTTTGAAATAAAAAGGCACACTTGTTGTGCCTAGAATTTATTTCAGCCACATATCTGAAGTAGCCTTATTTTGCTGGGAAACCCCCCCCCCCCACTGATTTTAATAGGGACTCGTGGAGTCAGCTTTGGGAGGGACTTGGGGCTTGTGAGTCACCATTTTGGACCAAGGACTCGGACTCGGACTCGAGACTCGGGTCCAAAGACTCGTGACTCGACTCGTGACTCGAGACCAAGGACTCTTCAACATCCCTGCTGATGATACATTTGAGTGGTGTTAGCTGGGAGCTATAGGTGACAACAAGTGGTGTTATGTTAGTTTCGCTTCTGGAACTGTCCTGTAGTAGATTTTTCCTGGGTATTAGTCTGGGCCTGTTGATCTGTTTATTCACTTCATTGAGTTGGTATAGTCTGAGAAATTCCTGATTTATAACCTTAAGCTGTAAGTCTTTGTCTGATGGGTCAGAGCAGATGCAGTTGTATCTTGGCTGCAGACAATGCTTTTTGTGGTGTGTTCTGGGTGGAAGCTAGAATTATGTAGGTACATGTAGTGGTCTGTAGGCTTCTGATATAGCGTGGTGTTTATATTACCATTATGTAGTTGTACCGTTGTATTAAGAAAGTGGACCTGTTGCATGGATGGTTCTAGGTCCAGGTTGATGGTGGGGTGAAAGTTATTGAAGTCCTGATGGAATTTTGTCAGGGCCTCCTGTCCATGAGTCCAGATAATAAAGATGTCATCAATGAATCTCAGGTAGAAAAGAGGCTTTTAGGGACAGGAGGTGAGAAAGCGTTGTTCCAAGTCAGCCATGAAGATATTGGCCTACTGTGGGGCCACGCGAGTACCCACAATTACTTGAGCTTTGGAGAGAACATATATCTTCAGATCAATGGGACTGCCATGGGCACTCACATGACTCCGCAGTATGCCAACATCTTCATGGCTGATGTGGAACAGCTAAGACCACTCAGATGGGGGGAGGAGCTTCGCCAGCTATGGAACAGTAGCTTTTCTGCAGAGCTCCCGGAATGATTTGATAACATCTGCAAAATACACAGGAAAGACAAATCGTGAGTTAAAACTCCTTTGCTGTTTGCTTTCTGGAAGGTATGCAGATGCAGAGCTAATAAAGAAATAAAAAGAACAGTTTTCTTTTGCTGTGCTTTGCTTTGGATTGTTTATGAGCTCCAGACGGGTGAAAAAGTCCCTACCCCCTCTTTGGAAACGCGATCGGGCGCATCCCTCGGATAACAGTTTGAAAAGGCTAATTAGGATCCTTGATACGAAAGATACTGAATTTTCTTATCAATTTGAGCAACAGGGTCCTGATAAGAAGCTACGAGGTAGTGAAAGTTCCGAGACAGCGAGGGGGAAGGGCGGAAAAATGGCGGATTCAGCTGGCAAATTCCCTGCTGGTGCCAAGCCAAAGACAACATCTCCAGCTAAGCTTAAAGGGGCAGCACCAGATTGGGAGAAACTTTTATTACAGTTTCAAAGCTCTATGGAAACAGGCCAGCAGAAACATACAGAAGCAATTGAGAAATTTCAAAAACTGCATCAAGAGGATATGAAGCAGATGAGAGAGTCCATAGATCGTATGGGGGTTCAAATTAAAGAGCTGCAAGTTAGAGTGGATAAGGTTGAAAAACTCCAGGTGAAGGATGAAAAAAGTTTTGAAAAGTATGAAACGAAATTTAATGAGATGGAAATACAGATGATCAACATGCAAGACAGGCAACGTCGTTCCAACATTCGGATCAGAGGCTTCCCCATGGAGATGGGGGAGACTGGATATAAGTTAAGAGGCAGTATTTTGGAATGGATGAATGAAGCTGTCTCTGGAGAAACAAATCTTTGGGATGATATGGACATTGAGATTGTGCATAGAGTGGGAGCATTAAGGCGTGGTATGACATCCAGAGATGTTGTAATGAAATTTGCAAATTTATACAAGAAGGATGTCTTCATGAAAGCGATCAGAAAGAAAGGTCAAGTAGCTTTTAAGGGGGCTACTTTGCAAATCTACAATGATCTTTGTCAGCAAACAATTAAGTGGAGGCGAAGTGTTAAACCGTGTACAGCAGTCTTGATCAGAAAGGGATTACAATACAACTGGGGTTATCCAGTCTTTCTTACTTTTGTGTGGAATAGTAAGAGATACAAGATCTCATCATGTGACCAAGGCATGGGCCTGCTGGGAGAGTTGGGGCTTCATGATGATGCAGAGGGTCCAGAATTGATGGGTCAACTGGAAGAAGAAGGAGCCAGCGGAGGAATTGTATAAGAGGTTGTTTCAGCACGAGAAGAAAAAAAGAAATAGAAAATGTTTTATAAAGAAGTTATCCGGGAGGGAATTAGGGACTGCTGTTCGGGCTGGTGATGGGTCCTTTCCCCCCCCCCCCTGGGATAGGTGGGTAGGTTTAGGGTGGGGCAAGTTGCCCTGGCTTAGCAGGGGGGATAGTTTAGATGAATGTGGGGTTGGGTTAAGGGGTATGTTATTGTGTACTATATTCACTTTTGGGGACCAAAAAAGGAAAAATGATGTTAATAGATGGATTATAAGTTAAGAATTTCAACTTTAAATGTTAAGGGGCTAGGTTCAGTTACTAAGAGGAGGCGAATAGAAGCACTTCTTAAGAAGGATAAGGCAGATATTATATTCTTGCAAGAAACGCACCAGGCAAGGAAAGGAGTCAATGAATTGAAATTGAGGTGGTCTAGAATATATGAGATAGCATGTGGATCATCTAAATCACGAGGAGTAGCAATTATAATTTCAAAGAATTGTGGTTTTAATGTTTTAAAGGTGAAAAAGGATGGTACAGGTAGATATATTATAATGTATGGGACCTTGGGAGGGGAAGAATATGTTATAGTTAATGTTTATGCTCCCAATCAAAATCAAGGAGAATTTTATCAACATGTGTTTAAAGAAATGGGTAATTTTCAAAATCAAAGGGTTATTATGGCTGGGGACTTTAACATGGTATTGGATAGAAGAAAAGACAAATCCAATCCGACGAGAGAAGATCAGAGAAATAATTTAACGATCTTGAATAAGTTAATTAGTAAGGAAGGGTTGCTAGATGTTTGGAGAGGGGTCAAGGGGAATGCGGAAAGATATACATTTTACTCATCAGCAAATAAGAATTATTCTAGGATAGATTTTATTTTTGTGTCCAGGACACTGTTTTCAAGGGTCTTGGGCACAGAGATAGGAGTGATAAAAGTTACAGATCATGCTTTGGTTAATATGGATTTGAAGATACATAAGGATTATAGAGAAGCGAAAAGATGGAGATTGAATTGTAATATTTTTCGTTTTAAACATTTAACAGAAAAAATAGAGAGGGAATTGAGGGAAATTTGGGAATTTAATCAAACAGAAGAATGTACTGAAGCGATAATATGGGATACAATGAAGAGTGTAATGAGAGGAATAGGATTGAGAGAGGCAATAAATTTGAGGAAACAACAAGAAGTTTTTTTATCAAAAGCTAGAGGGGGAGATTAGGGATTTGGAAAAGAAGTATTTAGAGAAGAGGAATAAAAAGATTTTTGCAGAATTACAGGGTAAAAGGAAAGAATTGGAGAATAAAGAACTGGATAGGGTACAAAGGAATTTGATTTATACAAAAAGGGAGTATTTTGAGAATAGTAATAAAAACTCTAAAATGTTGGCTAGATTAGCACAAAAAAAAAAAAGAAAAAAGCTTAGTGGGGGTGATTAAAGACAAGAGGGGTAAAGAATATAATCTAGTAAAGGATAAATTGAAAATTTTTCATGAATATTATACGGAGTTATATAAGGCAGGAAAATGGTCGGAAGCTGAGAGTAGAAAATATATCGAGAAAAATTTAAAAATAAAAATTCAGGATGAAGACAGAGAGAAAATGGAGCAACCATTCACAGAAATTGAAATAGAAAGTGCTATAAATAAATTGAAACAGGGGAAAACGCCAGGACTGGATGGTCTGGGGGCGGAATATTATAAAGTTTTTAAAAAAATGTTAATTCCAAAGTTAAAATGGTTGTTCAATGATATTTTACAGGGGGGAGAGATCCCCCCGTCATGGAAACAGTCCTTGACTATTTTAATCCCGAAACCAAGGAAGGATTTAGCAGAACCAGGTTCTTATAGACCAATATCATTAATTAATCAAGATGCTAAATTATTGACAGCAATTTTAGCTAGAAGAATGAATAGTTTTCTAAATAAGTATATAGGGATAGATCAATGCGGTTTCATTCAAGGAAGACAAATGGCAGACTTAACAAGAAGGGTTCTGAATATAATATATTTAATAAAGAAAAATAATTTGAAAGCGGGGGTTCTTGCATTGGATATTTTTAAAGCCTTTGATTGTGTGGAATGGCCTGCATTAAAGATGTTAATAAAAACTATGGGGTTTGGAGAAAAATTTATAGGTATTACTAACCAATTATATACTCATAATGTTACGTCGGTAATTGTAAATGATGGAATAACAGAAACTATTAGCCTAGGCCGGGGAACTAGACAGGGTTGTCCCCTTTCCCCTGTATTATTTGTGTTAGTTATGGAATTGTTAGCGAATTCGATAAGACAGGAGAAGAAATTACTGGGGATAGGGATAGAGACCAAATGTAAGATAAACCTTTTTGCAGATGATATCTTGTTAACATTAGAAAGGCCTATAGAAAATTGGGATTGGATAGAGAAACATTTAGATGAATTTAGAGAAGTAACAGGGTTAAAAGTTAATTGGGATAAATCGGAGATAATGACATTTAATTATAGTAAACTGGAGGAAAGGGGATTTAAACAAAGGAAAGTGGATATAAAGATAAAAAATATAATTAAATATTTAGGTATTGATATATTAAAAGATATGGATAAAATAGGGGAATGCAATTTTAAAAAACTAAAAGATGAAGTTAAAAATCAAATAGAGGATTACAAAAAATTGGGATTATCGTGGTTTGGTAGGATAGCTTTGATTAAAATGAAGATTTTACCGAAGTTTAATTTTTTATTTAGAATGATACCATATAAGATACCAGAGAAAGAAATTAAAGAGTGGCAAGTAATGTTAAATAGCTATTGTAATGGGGGAAAAAAATCAAGGATTACTAGGAATAGATGGTATAAAGCTCAAAAAATAGGGGGACTTGGTCTCCCTAATTTAAAATGGTATTATATAGCTAATCAACTTAGATATATTATGGATATTATTGTTAGAAAAGATATTATGTGGTGGGAAATAGAAGCATTTGAATTGGGTAATAGGGTGGATAAATTCTTATTTACAAAACAAGGACATATTATGACTAAAAGATTAGAAAATCCCTTTTTAAAAAATATGTTAGAAATTTCGGGTAGAAATAAGGAAATATTTTTACCAGGTATATCCCCGCTTACTCCAGTGGTGGTTATGGAAGATTTTCCCGAGAATGTTAGACATTTAGAACGAATTTTTAGAGAGAAAAAGGTGATAACTTTAATGGATTGGCTGGAAAAAATGGAGACAAGACAGCAAATAATCGATAGGGTTGGGGCAGGAAGAATTTCTTGGTTAAATTTAATTCAATTAGTACAATGGGGTAAGAAATGGAAGAGGAGACATGAGCATGAAAGGGATTTCACCGCATTTGAGCAGGTGGTTATGTCTAGAGAACTTGTAGAAGGAAATGCATCAGCTAGGGGTCTTACAAAGATGTTATATAAAATGTTGCAGAAATCAGAAGAGCAAGCAGAAAATCTTAAAATAGTTTGGGATACAGAGTTTGAAGAGGAAATATCAAAGGATGAGTGGAACAAGATTTGGGATAGGCGAATATTGAAAAATATGTCTATAAGAATTAAAGAGAATTTTTATAAGCTAATTTGGAGATGGTATTTGACTCCAGTGAGATTAAATAGAATAGATAATAAATGTTCTCCAATGTGTTGGCGAGGATGCCAGGAATTGGGTACATATGCTCATATGTGGTGGAGTTGTAAAAATGTAATGGATTTTTGGAAAATGATTTTTGAGGAAATATCAGAAATTGTTGGAGCTGATTTAGAGGTTTGCCCTAAACTAGCTTTGCTATCAATAACGGAAAAGGTGATCGGTCCTCAAAATGTTAAAGAATTAATTATAAATTTGTTAACGGCAGGTAGCCTAATGATAGCAAGGAAATGGAAAATCCAGCAAGTTTTCACTATTACTGATTGGTATAAAGAAGTATGGGACATGGCTTTGAATGATATGTTGACTTGTAATATTAAATGCAAAAGGGGTCAATTAAAGAAAAATAATTTCAAGGATATTTGGGGTTTATTTTTGGAATATGTGTTTAAAAAGGGGAAAGGGAGTTTACCCTGTCAAGATATGTTGTATTTTTGGAATAATGAACAATTATAGAGTTATTGGATTATTTGGTCCCATGGTGATGGGAGCACAATATTAGTTATATGTGTGTGTTATTTTCTTTGTATTGTTTAAAAATTTAAAAAAAAATAAAAAATAAAATAAATAAATAAATAAATAAATAAAAAAAGACCACTCAGATGTATAATCAGTGATCTGCAGACTAACATGGCTACCACTCTGGAAGTTGTTTTATTGTATAATTGATTTTTTTAAAGTTATAATTTATATTTGTATTGTGGTTTTATCATTGTAAATTGCCTGTTGTACGACATGTGGTCTAGAAATATTTTAAAATTAATAAATAAATTAAATATTACCTCCAGAATCAGAGGCAGTAGGCCAGTTGCTGGGGAACACAAATGGGAGGGTGCTATCGTACTCATATCCTACTTGCAATGTCGGGTCCAGGTTTTGGAGGGCCCTTGGGAAAGACGCCCTCAATGGGTCCCCTCCCTCTGTGATTCTACCTTCTCATAGCCATTGACAGCAGCTGCTATTGCTCCTCATCTTCCAACTCAAAGGGGCACACATCATTCAGTTCCTTCTGGAGTGTGGGTCCGCGGCAAGTGCCCGGCCATGCCTACCCTTGATGCCAGCCCTGCCTACTTGTACTCATATCCTACTTCTCATGGGCAGCTAACTAACCACTGTGTGAGCAGAATGCTGGATCAGGCCAAATGCCTGTCTAGTCCTTTGGGAGGAGGTGGTCCCTAAGGTACAAACGGGAGGAGGTGGTCCCTAAGGTATACTTGACCTAAGCCAGTTTAGGGCTTTAAAGATCATCACCAGCACTTTGAAACACATTGCCTGGAAACAAATTGGTAATCAGTGCAGCCCCTGCAGAACAGGTGTAATATAATCCCATAAATAAGTGCCTACCAGCATTCTCCAGGCTACATTCTCAACCAAATGCAGTTTCTGAAAACTCTTCAAAGGTAATCCCATGTAGAGTGCAATGCCCCTTACATTTTTTTTAATCAAGGCAAAATAAAAACCACCCTGCAAAATAGAAAACGATACAATTAAAAAACAAATGCAGAAGCCATCATTCAATAACTAAAGCCCTCCACAAACTTTAACAAGCAGCATAGTTTCTACCTGACATCTGAAGGTTATCAAAGTCAGCACTAGGCAGATATAGGTCTTTTGGTGATGGTGGGGCATTCCGCAGTAGGGGGCCACAGCAGAATAGGCCTCCCACCTCACTTCAGAAAACTTTTTTTCAAAGCAAACCACCACTGCTGTTGCTGTCTTTCAAAACTTCATGAAACGTAATTGTTCAGGCCCAAGTGGGACCCGATCCCCTAATTGGAGAAAGAAATCCTATATAATAATAATGAATTCATTCTCTGAGTGTGGATCTTTATGTAGCCAAAATGGTACCATTCACACACAAGACGGAGGAATCAGCAGGCTCCGGGGAAACCTCAAGGTTTTCAGAAACACAACAAACTTTTGAGAAAAACAAAAAAAACATAATGGGGTGGCTGTTGGAGGTGGGAAAATAGAAAACCTGTCTGGGGGTGGGGCGGGGCGGGGAGAGTGGGAATGGAATGGAGTATGAGCATTTTGTTGTGGGAATTCAGTGCAGACAGGAGTCAAGTCTTACATAATGCACAAGCAGCAGAAGCAAATGTTGTTACCTTTGTTACTCATTCAGGGATGTCACGTGCAAAATGTATACTTTGGCGTTAGCATCAAGTTTTGAATCAACCAACGCACTTCACCCCTTTGTGCCATTTGTGCCATCCGCACCTCCTGTTGACTTAGCTATTTCATTTCTAAATTCCTCAGCTGACATGCTACCTTCCTTCCTCTGCCTCTAGGGCTATTGACAGAGACATGATACTCCTCTTTATCACTTGTTAGGAAAATCTTGCAAAAGCAGCTGGCCAGAGAGACTGATTAGGCTGCCGGTCCAGGTATTAGGCCTTGAGACATGGCTGCTCTCTGGAAAAAAGGCTTCCGCCCTGGAGGAATGCTGGCATTCAACATTGGCTTTAAAAAGAGGAATACACAGGGGTGCAGGTCTAGGAATGTATCAGCCTTGGGAGTCAAAGGGAATGTTGAGCTGCCTGTGGCTGATGCTGGCTCAGCTTGTCTGAGCGTGGAAAGCTAAGCAGGGTCAGGCCTGGTTATTACTTGGATGGGAGACCCCTCCTCTAGTTTCCTGCATTGAGCAGGGGGTTGGACTCGATGGCCTTGTAGGCCCCTTCCAACTCTATGATCCTATGAACTCCTATAACTCCTATGACCAGAGGCAGTAAACCTTTTAATACCATCATACTGGGGAGAAGCAACATAAGATGGCTCCAGCATGGCCTGCAGAATTATTTGCCTGGCCACTGTTGGAAACAGAATGCTGGGTTAAATGCACTGTTGTCTTGATCCACCAGGGCTCATGGCATGATCGGTATCTTCTTTCTTTTTTGAAATCATTCTTCCCTCCATGTTTTTTCAGGGATTACTCATGAGTAACCATTGCTTGCCCTGCTGCTGCTACCTTACTCCTGTGTCATGCCAAGAAATAATAAAGCAGGGTTAGGCAACCTGGCCCCCTCTAGATGGTTTGGACTGCAGCTCCCAGCATGCCCAGCCAGCATGGCCAATGGTCAGGGATTATGGGAGTTGTAGTCCAACGGACATTTGCCCTGGGACTGCAGAAGTAAGAGGAAAGAACACTTTGGCCCCATCCGTTGGCCAAAGGAACAAGAGCCACCGAGTGCTATTCAAGCAAGAACGCCAGCAAGGGAAGATCAGCCTGGCCCAGAGTGCATTGAAATGCCCCCTTATAGCTCACCACCTTATTCTGGCCTTGAAAATCTGGCCTTCCTCCTCTTCCTTTTCCCTCCACTCCTCTTCGCTTGCATTTCTTGTCTTTTTAATTTGTAAGCCTGATGGCAGGGCCTGCCCCCCCTCTATATATTTATTGATGTGACCCACTTTGGGAGACAATAATTGTCTGCAAAGCAGGATAAAAATGCAGCAAATAAAATAAATAATAATGAATAAATGCCTCATGTCTTGCCATAGTTTTCAATAAGGTTAATATCCTTGTAACCATGTGGCCTTCTAGAAAGCAACAGGGAGATCCCAAATGGAGCATGCAACAAGCTTCATTAAACAAGAGCAAAGGCAGTTATTCATATTTGGTAATACAAGACATCCACCGGGATAAAGAAACTCTATGTGTGCGCTATTCACTGCCTACTATGGCAGGGATAGATTGCTTCCCTCATGCTACTAACCACACAGGAACTTCAAACCTTAGCTGCAGTAAGATATACCAGCTAGAATCTCTCCAGCTGAAATTTGGCTCCTCTTTTTCTTGCCAACAAACATGCCTGGAAGGATGTCTTTTGCTCAGAGGGGTTCTGACCTAATTACAAAGCTTAGGCCAAACACAAAAGAAGAGTAAACTGAGAACTGATTTTGAAAGGATTGTACATAAGTTGACCAGGTGTCCTCTTTCACAGCCCTCTGATGGAAGGGCTGCCAGGGACTGTTCCCTACTTAGAAGACATCCTCTTTTTAAAGGACTGTCCAGTTCTAGTCCAGAATAAAGATAAAGAATCACCTAAAGGAAGAGCTAGGCCTTGAAGTTGCCCATCAACAGCATCTGGAGAGCAACCAACTATGAAATTGGCTCAATTTTGGTTCACTAAGGGCACAATCCTATGCATGATTAGACAGAAAAGAGTCCTACAACTCCCAGCATTCCCCAGCCAGCACAACTGGCTGGGGAACGCTGGGAGTTGTAGGACTTTTTTTCTGTCTAAACATGCATGGGATTGCACCCTAATGGACTTTTACCTGCATCTTTTGTTGAGCAATTTTAGCTACGTTTTATAAATTAATTTATGGTTATAGTACGGTTATTAGTGTGTAAAATTTGCAGCTCTTATTTTATCTCTTATTTTTCTTTGGTTTCAATTGATCAAGAAATTATCTCTTTGGCTTGACTTGGAGGAAAACAGAAGTGCAGAACCTCTTTCAGCTCGAGGGCCGAATTTCATTTCAGAGAACCGTTCAGGGGCCACATTCCAGAGGTGGGCAGGGCTGAAGGAAAAAGGGTAGGGGCCAAAATACAGTAATACCTTGGATTACAAGTAACTTGGTTTGAGAGCGTTTTGCAAGACAAGCAAAATTTTTAATATTTATTTAATTTTTTTTTACTTGATATACAAGCGTCGTCTTGCAATACAAGTACTGTAGTACGGCTTAAATTAAAAATCTCTGTACAAATTTTTTGGGGGGGATTTCGTTTTGATATAAGAGTGTTTTGGATTACAAGCACCTTTCCAGAACGAATTATGCTCTCAATCCAAGGCATGACTGTACCGGCCTATTTTAGCCTAAAGCTCCTCCTACTGCTAAGTAAGCCTTAGGAGCGGCATCACAACCTTTTAGAATGGGAGAAAAAATGCACAAAAGCTGGAAAACCACCAAACAACCAGTGGTTGAGGAAAAGGGTGTGGGGCCAGGGGAAAGGGGCATGGTCATCTCAGGAACCCATAGGGCTGGATTGGGACCCTGGACCTGAGCTTCTGCACCCCTGGAGTGGAAGATAATTTGTTTCCAGTTTGATGAGATGGATCTCCTACAGGCTCCTTTTGTCCATGTTCCTTGGGTTTTGTGCCATGGTGCACTGCTGACCTTCCACAGCATAAAGCACAATGCATGTCCCTTGCCTCTTGTCCAATGCTAGAGTCTAGCATTGGCCAGTCTAGAGACTTGGAAGTCTAGAAACCTGGACTTCCAGAGTTACAATGCCTGGGATGTAGGCACATGTTTTGACAACAAAGTCTGCCGCAGATTGCTTAGCCCTGCTGTGACATCAGTGTCAGGAATGTGTCTGAATATTCCACATCTCTAGTAATTATGGGAATCAACCTCCGTCAGCAAGGTGAGATTGGTTTTTCAGGGAAATACCACAACATCCTCTTGCTCTGGCATGCCAGGATTCCGTTTTGGAAGCGATTCACTAGCATAGCTTCTGCTTTTAATTCTGTAACCCAGATGTTGCATTTCCAGATGCGAATGGCCACCATGTAAACACTGAACAGAGCTGCAGTTAAGAATATTTCTGGAGGAAATCAGGCAGTTCAGAAGTAGCTGGCATAGAAAACCAATGCAATCCACGTGGAGTATATTTTACAGATGGAATCACATACTGTAACAAACACCGGTTCCGGTATGCATAGAGGAATGTCAGATGGGACTTTTGAAAACGAAGACCTCCCCCTGTTCAGCAACGAGATGGCTACTTTGATTAGGGGATGGAGGGTGGTGGGGCAGGACTCCTCTGTCAAGTGGCAGAGTCTACCACTTGACAGACCTCAGCTGCTTCTCTGTTGGGAACAGGACACCAGCTGGTGCTGCTCAGGGGACTGGATTCAGGCCTGGGGTGCCTAGTTGTTTCATAGATTTCATGGATTTCACAGATCACAGAGTTGGAAGGAGCCTACAAGGCTATCAAGTCCAACCCCCAGCTCAATGCAGGAAACTAGAGGAGGAGGGGTATCCCATCCAAGTAATAACCAGGCCTGGCCCTGCTTAGCTTTCCACACTCAGACAAGCTGAGCCAGTGTGAGCCACAGGCCTGTATTTTGCTGAACTTTAGGACAGAGTGTTGGTTGGATTAGAGCAGGCGTGTTGAACTCTCTCAGCTCAAAGACCCATTTCCATTTCAGAGAGGAGCTCAGGGGCCACAGAGAGGAGCTCAGGGGCCACATGCCAGGGGTGGGCAGGGCCAAAGGCAAAGGGGCGGGGCCAAAATGCAAAAAAATATATACTAGCATATTTTAGCTGAAAGCTCTTACTGCCAGTAACTAAGCTCGAGGAGAAGCATTTCAACCTTTTAGAATGGGGGGGGGGGATGTGAGAAAGATCAAGAAACCACCAAACAGTGGTTTGGGAAAGGGGGGTGGGCCAGGGAAGGGGGCATGGCCATTTGGGGAACCCCGAAGGACTGGATTTGGCCCATGGGCCTGAGTTTCTGCACCCCTGATTAGGGAGTCCTCTATTCAAGTCCTTGCTTGGACATGAAACTTACGGAGCAACTTTGACCCAACCACTGTCTCTCAGCCTGACCTACCTTACAGGGTTGTTGTGAGGGGGGGAAATGGTGGGGGTATCACCAGATATGCCACTGGGAGCCCCTTGTTAGAAGGGTGGGAGACTTGTGATAATAACAATAATAGAAGCCAGTGCTCGTGTCCATTCATGCCAGTGCTTAAATGGGCATGGGACACAAAGAGGACTGCACCAAACGTGAAGAGACCCCAGCGGATCAGGCTGTTGGCGGCTGGTTTGTCCCCTAACAACACTCTGTGTGAAACTAGCACCCGTCCCTCCTTTCTCCTTGTGTGGAATAATTGGACTTTGTTTACAGATGAATCAAGAGCTCCATTGTAAAAGATGACGGGGTCTAACTGGGAAGAAAACTCTTGGCAAGTATTAATTGTCAGTTCTTTGGTGTGATGTTTCCTGTCATGTTTTCACCTCAAGGAACTGGACCGCGTCCAAGCAGGACCCGTTTCTGCTGTACCCTTTTTTATGAAGAGATTCTTGTTCACAGACAGCATGAATGTAAAGGGGAGGAGATAGAACAATTAGCTCCCCCACCACAGCCCCCCGCTGCCCTCACTCCCCGATAATAACTCAATTTAAGTAACCTGAAAAGTCCGACACCAACAAGGCATACAGGGAAACTAAGAACAAGGCTGGGAAAGGAGATTGCCCGCCGGCGCACCCATGTTGAGCCTTAGTGCGGTTGTGTGGAATCTTACCAACCCAGCCACCACCAGCCTGAGAGGCACAATGGAGTCGGTGTGGCCAAGTGTAGTCTCATCTTGTGGGCTTACGTCATGTTACACTGATTGTAAGTGTGACTCTGGAGGAGGATGTAAATGACAACAAGCTTCACTCTGGGAGGCTTTGATCCTCTACTCCTCTCCCCCCCCCCAAAAAAAAAACTGCTACTGAGCCCAATTGTGTCCTATGGTTTTATTTACGCACTTCCGGTGTAAGGACTGTGCCAGATGTGGGTGGGGTTGGGAACATGCCAGGACTCTGAAGTGCATGAGGGGCCCACCCAGCTGACCACTCTGCCACTGCTGCTTTGTGCAGGGGCTTGAAAACCCCAAAGGGGCAGACTCTTCCACAGAAGCACTGTGGGTGACAATACCTGGCTTCAAAACTAATTTAGTACTAGGAACATGCTATCATCCCCCAGGCCAGAAAGCACAGGGTGATCTTGAGATGGAAAATGAAATCCGAGAGGCCTCCAAATGAGGAAGGGTTGTAATGGCGGGTGACTTCAATTACCCCCACATTGACTGGATAAATGCATGTTCCAGTCACGATAAAGAGGTTATCTCCGTAATTGTTTTCATGGTGCATGAAGTATGCACTGTAAATTTAGGGTGACCAGATGGCCTACTTTTCAGAGGATAGCCCTCTGTTTGAAGAGCTGTCAGAGGACAGTCCTCCATAAGAACCTAAGAAGAGCCATGCTGGATCAGACCAAGGGTCCAGCATTCTGTTCCCACAGTGGCCAACCAGCTGCCCATGGAATCCCAGAAGCAGGACATGAGTGCAACAGCACCCTCCTGCCCATGTTCCCCAACAACTGGTGTACATAGGAATACTGCCTGTGATACTGGAGGAAGCACACAGCCAATCAGGACTAGTAGCCACCAATGGCCTTCTCCTCCATGAATTTGTCCAATCCCCTTTTAAAGCCATCCAAATTCCTGGCCATCACTACACCTTGTGGAAGTGAATTCCATAGTTTAACCATGCACTGTGTGAAGAAGGGCTTCCTTTTATCTGTCCTGAATCTGTCACCAATCAGCTTCATGGAATGACTCCAGGTTCTAGTATTATGAGCGAGGGAGAAAAGTGTCTCCCTGTCCACTTTCTTCACACCATGCATAATTCTGTACTCCTCTATCATGTCTCCCCTTTACTTGCCCTTTTTCTAAGCTAAACAATCCCAGCTGCTGTAACCTTTCCTCATAGGAGAATTGCTCCAGCCCCTTGATCATTTTTTTAGTTGCCCTTTTCTGCACTTTTTCCAACTCTACTTGAATGTCCTTTTTAAGGTGCGGTGACCAGAACTGTACACAGTATTCCAAGTGCGGTCGCACCATAGATTTGTATAAGGGCAGTACGATCTTGGCAGTTTTATTTATTTATTTATTTATTGTATTTCTAGATCGCCCATCTAGCCGGTAACCCTGCAAGGGACAGCATCTGCCTAGCATCATTTTATATCCCTCATAATACCCTAGAACTAGTGTCATTCCAGGGCATTTTAGTGGTAGAGAAATGACAGCTGCCACACACACAAAAAACAGTGAAGAATATTCTGCAAAAATTCTTTAAACTAGTGGCCCTCTTTTTCTAGGGGCAGGGGGTGAGAAAAAGAAAAACAATCCAGAAGTTTTCTCAGGAAAATGTCTTCTGAGAAATTTCAGCTCAGTTCTAGTTTGCCTTCCATGTCTGATTGTGAGAAAAAGAGTTCTCTGGAAGACAGCCGGGCTGGTTGGCTGGAACACTGAAGAGGGCTGGCCTGAAATTTTGCTGCCTGAAGTTTGCACCTTAGAGCTTTTCTACACAAGGCTGCTAATTGCTGTATCTACTTTCTGTTTCATCGCAGAATTGAGATCCAAGCTCTACACAAAGAGCTTTTCCTTTCCTGCTTTTCCTCTACATAACCTCTAGGTGGCGCTGTGTTATAGTGGAATATCACAATTGCACAAGTAGGAAAATACATTTTCTTTCTCTTTCAGAAATAATACTCCATTTCCCCCACTCTAAACCCACCCGGGAAAGTGCTCTTACGGAACTGAAGTGAAACTGGAGGATCACACAACATAGTCTAAAGAATCCATTAACAGCCGTGAGTAAGGAATCACAACTGCACAATAAATGGCTCATTTAGAAAAGCTCTTAATCTTTAAAAATAAATAAATAAATAAATAAATACATAAAACCTAAGAAGGCAACCCACCACAGCAACAGTGCACCCTCTTTCCCCATCCATCCTCCCACAGGTATCCCAGGGGACACTGTGGCAGGACTGACTTCTCTCCCCCTCCCCGTGCCATTGCGAGCCATTTTCAGCTCGCCATGGCTTTTTTGCACGTTACCCTTTTCTTCTCTGAGATCACGAAATCTGGCTTGACAGCCAGGTTTTCGCGATCCCTGTTTTGACAGCCACTGACAACCCCTTCAAAGTGCCCGAGCGGCACCTTGGAGGGGCTGTCAGTGGTGGCAGGGGCTGGTAAGGAGAAGGAAGTCAGCACCAAGCCCCAGGGTATAATACTTTGCATTGTCATGCAGAAGACTTGCGTTTCGTTCCCACCCCTGCCTCTTGTTCCTTGGGTTTGGAGTAGAGTACCGTGAAGGAAATGTGCTCAGCCCTGGGGGAGAAGGGAGTGCCTTACATTGATCAGCAATGAGTAACCACCCCAGACGGTTGATTAAGAAGTAATAAATGGGTTGCTACAGCCCTAAAGGTGTGGTATGAAACAGAATGGGAGAAGGAGAGTCTCTTGGGAAGGCTGCCGGTACGTACAAGCCCTTGCTGAGAAGACAGATACCTTCTGACATTGAAGTCTCAAGAGACTAAGACAAAAGACAGTTTCATGTTCGAGTCACAAGATCAGTTCAATTAAGCTGAACTTGGTCTAAACACAGAGGTGCTCTCTGGGAAGATTACATGATGGGTGGAAGTTGCTGATGAACACAGAGAAACTGCTTGTGTGGTCTGGGGCAGTCCCTTAGTTTTCAGGAGTCCTGAGGTTAGTAATATTGTTGGCATCTGGAATTAACAACGTGCAAGAAGTGGATTGCAGAGTCTACCATCAGACATCTCACTAGACTCCTGGAATGGTTCTCTGAATTGGCCTGGGAAGGTCCCCATAAGTTGCCTGACCCAGGCTAAGAAAACCCAGCATGTCAATGTAAGTCAATAAGATTAGCAACCCATGTGGACACACCAGGGCCAGCTTTCTACATTATTTATGTTGGGTCCAGCAGACATCAAGCAAAACAACCCTCTGAGCATGGATTATTTCTGGGCCCACCTGTTCACCCATCTCTACCTGAGATCGAGGCAGGCAAGATCAAGCAAAAGGGAATGCAGGTTGAACCAGCATTGTCCCTCCTCTTCCTGGAATGTTCTGCTAGCTACTCCTCCTTGCAGGTAAAGTGGCAAGGTGCAGCAAAATAATTACTCTGTAGAATCCTCCCCAGCCAGTGGATCCTATTCCCAATCCCAAGATTGTGGCCAGAGTTCTGTAAGATGTTTGTTCAGACACCATATGGAACCTCACTGATAAATGAGTTACTCTGCTTATTTTCCAAATTCCACCCC
The DNA here is from genome assembly GCA_021292165.1 of Shinisaurus crocodilurus. Lineage (NCBI taxonomy): Eukaryota > Metazoa > Chordata > Lepidosauria > Squamata > Shinisauridae > Shinisaurus > Shinisaurus crocodilurus. Next base: position 470,397 of record JAHFWL010000433.1, read on the forward strand.
CCTTTCCATTTCCCCCAAAACAGATGCTCAGAATTCTGTGGCAACTGAGCATACTCAGTTCTCATTGGGGTGGGTTTTGTTTGTATGTGTGTATGTATGTATGTATGTTTGTGGGGGTTGCGCCTTATTTTTCCCCCCTAAAGGTTTTGTTGTTGATGATGTTGTTGTTGTTGTGCAAATCTTGGTGTTCCCCTGAGCATCCTAATGCCTCCCGCTTGTTTCTCAGCGGCCCAGTTTTGCCTACAATTCTGTTGGCACTCACCAGCTGAGCTCACTATTAGAAGGAGTGATATCACCTCTGAACCCGAAGGTTCCAGTTATCTATCATGGCTAATATCCATTCATAGACCTATCTTCCTGTCTTCCATAAATTTGACTAACTCCATTTTAAAGCTGTCTTAGCCCTTGATAATCACCACATCTCACGCCAGTGAATTCCACATCCATTACGTGTTGTGTGAAGAAGTACTCCACCTCTCCCACGCCTGGTGGCATAAGCCCCCTTTTTGCCCCATAGGCAGCGATGAGAGCTCCTCTTCCACACCCTCCCTGGGCAAAAAAGCGTGCCTCTAACTGGCAAGTGCTGCTGCTGGTGCCTGCCATTTTAACCCCCTCTCAATGCCCCTGGTTTGTCTCATGCATGAAAATGGTCTCATTCTGTCCACTGTGGAGGCCATGGCTCAGTTGAGATTTGTACCCAGATCTCTCCAGTCCATTTTCACAAATCCCGTTAAAAGCATCTCAGAGGGCACAATCCAATGAGGCTTCCCTTAACCCTCCAAGCTCGGAATATTATGGGCATCCTATGCAGGATGGGAGAAGGCGGAAGCGACAGTCGCCTCTGCACTCCTCCCGCCCTGCAAAGCAGCTAGACCAGGGGTTCTCAACCAGGGGGGGGGAAATTCCCCCCAGGGGGGAATTTCAGGGTTTCAGGGGGTGAATTGGGACCACAGGCTCAAACTGTTGGAATACTGATCTTTCTACAAATCACAATTCTACAGATTGTACATAATCTACAGGACATCACACCTTATTATTGTATGGCACCGATTAAGTCAGACAATCTTGGAAAGGGGGGGGAATGACATTCTGACGTATGGTGAAAGGGGTGCATGGGGCAAAAAAGGTTGGGAACCACTGAGCTGGACTGCCAATTTTGGCTGTCCAACTGTCTGTGGTGCTTCGTAGGGGGAGGGAAGGAGGCTGATACATGGTGTCTTGGCGGCACTGGTCTCCTCCCCTCCCCGCCCCCTGGAACTCCGCCTTTACCCTTATCTGAGGTCAGTCTTACAACCTTGGAGACTCAGCCAGCACAGTTCTTTCCGTGCCAGCTGTGTGTGTGTGGGGGGGGAGGGAGCTCCAAGCACAGATCCCGAGCTCCAGTGTTGGAGCTGTTTTCCAGCCTTGTAGCTGGGAATCCAAGCAATCCTACGTATGGCTGTCCAGACTCATTGTCTAGGAGCCATAGGATCGCTCTGCCCACCTTTCTCTTGCTAGTAGTGTATGTGTGTGAATGTTGCTAATGGTTGGGTTAGAAAGGAAGAGATTTTTAACTTGCATCTATGTTCTGGCCAATGTAGACTTTAAATTTAGACCTGTGCGCAAATGGCCTCTCGGAATTCTCCATCATATTTGTGGGCAGAGAAAGGCAGGGGGGGGGACACACCATCTCACCAAAATTGAGGACAAATTGTCCAACACTGTCTAGGGGTGTGTGTGTCACCGTTCCAGTAGCAATAGCACTGCTTCTTCCTTTCCCCCCTTCTTTTTCTTTTTTTGCTGTTGCTGCAAGTGGCGGCAGCACAACCATGTTGGCAGGATGGCGACCATTTTGGATCATTCCAGGGTTTCAGGGCATTGCGTGTGTGTGTGTGTGTGTGTGTGTAGAGGGGAGGGGAGGGAATGGCAGCTGCCACACAAAAAATCAAAAACAGAAACAAATCAAAAATCTGGAGAAAAATTGGCAAAGTGGTTGGGGTGAGAGAGAAAAAACACCCTCAGAAATCTTCTCAATAAATGTCCTCTGAAAAGTATGGCTGAGCTGTAGATATCAAATCTACAGCAAAACTGCTGTTAGAGTCTGGTTAAGTCTTGACATTAACATTCAGTCCACGGTGAAACAACAACAGTTAATTTATGGCTCTTGATTGTATTGTACTCATTACCCTTTCCTGTATTTCACAGTATAAACCCTCAAAAATGCTTTGGTTCAAGGCACAGTGTAATCTGTCATCAGTCCTAGTATGACACATCACTTACTTGTCACCCTCAGAGCTTCCATAACACACCGAGGGAATCCATTTCATGTACATGCTTTGCAATGCATCACTATCTTCCATGCTATCAACTTAGGGCCAAACTAAATGTTCTTCAAATCATGCATAGCAGATCATGACCGGCTATGTGTGATTGGCTTATTTACTTCAGCGTAAATGTGCACAACGCCCGATTTGGACTGGGATCATGGTGCTCTGGGAGGGGAGGATTTAAGCTCCCCTGCATTTTCATCTGGAAATTCCACCCCCACCCCCAGGTCCCACGTGGGATTGTAGAGGCCTTTTGAACTTAGGCCGAAGCTCCCTAGGGCTACCAGTCGCCCAACCCTGTTATAATACAACAACATCTCCTTTCATTTTTTAATCAGATGCATACATCGTCACCCCAATCAAGAAAGGGCGACCAACCGGCATGGGGAAACGGCTTCTGTGCACAAATTAACCCTTTGGCGATGGTTCTTTGCAAGCAAAAAAGGTGCGGCTTGAGGGGGAAAGACGCATGTCCCACAAACAGATGGACAGCGCTCTCTGCTCACCTCCTGCTCACTTGGGGGGGGGGCTGGCAGGGGGCAGGGATGAAGTGGCCACTTACACATTGCCAAAAATAGAGGGCATGCATGCATTACCTAGCAAAGGGCACCAATTTGCATAACATTTGCACATGCAAATGTATATGTATAGATGCAAATGTAGAAAAAGAACTATAATGAAATAGAAATACAACACACATCTCACTTTAAAGGGGAAGATTGTTACCGGGTGAGGGGTGTGCTGGTGGCTCAGTCCACTGTTAACTCTCGGTGGGCAGCTGTGAGGCCCGTGCTGCTCTTCCTCCTTGTGGTTCTTCTTTGACTTCCATTCAACCAGACTTGGACTGCACGCCTCTTCAAACAGAGGACACCTTCGAACAGAGGACTGTCCTCTGGCAGGACTCTCCTCTGTAAAATAGGACACCAGGGTACTCTAGCAAGGATGGCTCTTTCTCTAACTTCAGATAGGTCCTTTGTATTCTGCAAGGGTCTTTCACGAGGAATGATATGCTGGTTCATGCTTTTTAATGATTCCCACTGTATGTTTTTACTATTTAAAACATGTTTTAACAGTGACTGCGAAATCATTATTTTGTTTTGTGTTGTAAACCACTTTGGAGGCGGGGGCAGGATTAAAGGTGAGAAACAAATGAATAAAATAAGAGGAATAATAAATGAGCATAGATTCCAGGCATTTTTGCAACTCCAATGGCTGGTTAGCATCACTGAAGCCTGAGTAACGAGTCTGCGTGTATTTGGTCCCTGTGCGCACACACACACACACAATTGCTCACGCCGGCTCAGCTTGTCTGAGCGTGGAAAGCTAAGCAGGGTCAGGCCTGGTTATTACTTGGATGGGAGACCCCTCCTCTAGTTTCCTGCATTGAGCAGGGGGTTGGACTCAATGGCCTTGTAGGCCCCTTCCAACTCTATGATCTATGAATCTATGAATGACACTGAGAACATAGAAACCAGCAGCACAACTCATGTTTCATCTGATGGAGCTGTCTGGTAACGCATGAAGCCATGCTTTTTCCAGGCATTTGGACAATTGTTTTGACTGTGATGAAAGTGGCAAGCTGGTTAGGCCAGGGCAAAAACGTAGCCAGGGAGCTAGGAGCACATGGCAATTTCCAAGGGAACGACTAGCAGCAGCAAGCCGAGGAAACTTGCACCCTCGGAGACAGGAGAATCTGGATTTGATTCCGAGCAGCCCATGAAAATGTTGGCAACTGGTCTCTAATTCTTAGTAATGTGCAATAAGCACAGCTAATTGAATTCCCAGTCGAGAAAACACAAACTCTCCTATGCGTCTTGGCAAATGACAGATCATTTCCCAGCAAGCCGCTTCTCTTGGTTGACACCACTGAATAGCGTCCAGGCCTTGGGATCACTGATAACTCCTGAACATTTTGCTACTATTGTTTGACTATGTGTGCGCTCTGCCCTCTGTCATGTCTCAGAAATGCCTCCCGCTGTCCTGTCCCAGAAATGCTCCTCTCCTGACCCCTTCCCGGCTCCCTTTTTATCCCTCCTATTTATAAAGTAGATGTATAACTGACAGATAGGATGAATCAATAGCCAGTTTAGGGGAATATTAGTGGAAACGCTCCTTTTCCTTTTCATAGAATCATAGAATCATAGAAAAGTAGAGTTGGAAGGGGCCTACAAGGCCATCGAGTCCAACCCCCTGCTCAATGCAGGAATCTAGGTCAAAGCATCTCTGACAGATGTCTGTCCAGCTGCACCTTGAATGCCTCCAGAGTGGGAGAGCCCACGACCTCCCTAGGTAGTTGATTCCATTGTCTTATTGCTCTGACAGTCAGGAAATTTTTCCTGATGTTTAGGTGGAATCTAGGTTCCTGTAACTTGAGCCCATTATTCCGTGTCCTGCAAACTGGGATGACCGAGAAGAGATCTTTGCCCTCCTCTGTGTGACATCCCTTCAAATACTGGAAGAGTGCGATCATATCTCCCCTCAGTCTCCTCTTCTGAAGGCTAAACATGCCCAGTTCTTTCAGTCTCTCCTCATAGGGCCTTGTTTCCAGTCCCTTTATATATCCTTGTTGCCCTCCTCTGAACCCTCTCCAGTTTGTCTATGTCCTTCTTAAAGTGAGGTGCCCAGAACTGGACGCAGTACTCAAGATGAGGCCTAACCAGTGCCGAGTAAAGGGGAATTATCACTTCCCGCGATTTGGAAGCTATACTTCTATTAATACAGCCCAAAATTGCATTTGCCTTCTTTGCAGCCACATCGCATTGCTGGCTCATATTCAGTTTGTGATCTACCACAATTCCAAGATCCTTCTCACTTGTAGTATTGTTGAGCCAAGTGTCCCCCATTCTGTAACTCTGCATTTGGTTTCCTCTCCCTAGGTGCAGCACTTGGCATTTATCCCTATTAAATTTCATTCTGTTGTTTTCGGCCCAGCGCTCCAGCCTATCGAGGTCACTTTGAATTTTGTTTCTGTCTTCCAGAGTATTAGCTGTTCCACCCAACTTTGTGTCATCTGCAAATTTGATAAGCATTCCCTGTACCTCCTGATCCAAGTCATTAATAAAAATGTTGAAGAGCACCGGGCCCAGGACCGAGCCCTGTGGTACCCCGCTCGTTACCTCTCCCCAGTTTGAGAAGGAACCATTGATAAGCACTCTTTGAGTCCGATTCTTTAGCCAATTGTGGATCCACCTGATAGTTGTTCCATCTAGCCCACTCTTAGCTAGCTTACTAATCAGGATATCATGAGGCACTTTGTCGAAAGCTTTGCTGAAGTCCAGGTATATAATGTCCACAGCATTCCCACAGTCCACAAGGGAGGTTACCCGATCAAAAAATGAGATCAGATTAGTCTGACAGGATTTGTTCTTGACAAATCCATGCTGGCTTCTAGTAATCACTGCATTGTTTTCAAGGTGCTTGCAGACTGACTTCTTTATAATCTGCTCAAAAATCTTCCCGGGGATTGATGTCAGACTGACTGGCCTATAGTTCCCAGGTTCCTCCTTCTTGCCCTTTTTGAAGATGGGAACAACATTTGCCCTCCTCCAGTCGTCTGGCACTTCACCTGTCCTCCATGATTTCTCAAAGATAATAGACAGTGGTTCTGAGAGTTCTTCTGCCAGTTCCTTTATTACTCTAGGATGCAGCTCATCAGGCCCTGTCACTTTCTAGCACTGCACACCTGTCATTTTTCTTGTATAGCCAGCCATGAATGGCCGTAGTTCAGTGGCAGAGCTTCTGCTTTGCACACACAAAAGGTCCCAGCTTCAATCCCTGGCAACTTCAAGAAGGATTGGGAAAGATTCCTGTCTGAAACTTGGGGGAACTGCTGCCAGTCAGCATAGACGACACTGAGCTCGATTGACCAATGGTCTCTAATCTGGTGTCACTGGGCAATCAATCCTGTCGGTAGAATTGGCAATACAATCCTGTGTATTGTTAAAAATACACAGCTTCACACAGCAGCTCTAAGCTGCTCTTTTTAAAATTCACATTAGTATCTTTTCCTGTCTGAAAATAGGAAGTTGCGCTATACTGTCAGGCTACTGGTCCATCTAGCCCAAGAAACTCTCTCAACCTGAGGGCCAAACTCAATTTCAGAGAAGCTCTCGGGGGCCACGTGCAAGAGGTGGGCAGGGGCAAAATATGAAAAATGTCAGCGTGTTTTAGCTTAAAGTTCTTACTGCCAGTAACTAAGACTTAGGAGAGGCTTTCCCACCTATTCGAATGGGGGGAAACGAGGGCCGGTCCAACATGAAACAGGGTTCTGAAACCTCTGTGTGTTTAAAGTGGCCCCAGGCCCTGGCTGTGCCCGACTAATGGTCAGACACATCGGAGGTCCGAAGGCGCCGCCTCTCCCATCCAATACTCAGTGCAGGCAGCAGCCTGCGCTCAGTATTGGACTTTAAATTTTTTGTTAAAAATGTGTGTGTGGGGGGGGTGGAAGGCAGTCCTCCCAAAGTACCACTGGGCACCCTTGGGGGGCATCTACAGGATGCCCCCAAACTGGGTTGTGAAAGCTGCCCCTAAAGGAACTTTTGCAATCTGGAAAAAAAAGGGTTAAAAAAAAAAAAAGTCAAGCTGCCGCGAGCCTGAAACGGCTGGCCGCAGCTGCAAGGATGGGGGTGAACTCGGTGTTCCTGTGGTGTCCCCTGGGATACCTGCGGGAGGACCTGTGGGTCAACCGTGACCAGGAGGAGAGGCACGACCCCTGCGGTGCCTGATCATGTGTTGGGCACTTTAACCTTCCCTGTGCCTTTTTGGGTTGCAGGTTAGTGTGTCATCTGGGTTTAAACAACAAGCTTAACCTACAAGGGTTTCCTTAACCCTACTGCAAACCATGGCATAGCAGGGTGGTTTGGAAGCCACCCCAAGGTCACTTCTAAAGCATCCTGCTGGGCTCAGATGACAGCACTTAACCTACTGTGGTTTAGCGTGTCGTGCGAACCCAGTCATAGAGTCAGCCAGGTCCCTATTGGACACTCACGTCACCTGGTCCGTCTGGCTGGGCGGCAGACAAAGTTCTGCCTCTGGCCACAAGAGGGGCAGTGCTGCAGCACAGCAGTTATCAGGCCCTCCTCCAGATGCCTCCTCTGAGGGAGGCTTGGAAGGCGGCAACAAAGGAGAAGGCCTTCTCAGTGGTGGCCCCCACCCAATTGTGGAACGATCTCCCCAACGAGGCCCACCTGGCTCCTGCATTCTTATCTTCTGGCGCCAGGTTAAGACCTTCTTCTTCTTCTCTCAGGCAGTTGGCAGCATATGATGAGGTTTATAATCAGGTCTTGAATGCTGTCTTGTTGATTGTTTAAAACTGTATTTAGATATATATTTGTCTCTTTGGGTTTGTATGTTTATATGTTTGTATGTATGTGGTTTTAATAATGCATTTCTAACGTTTTAATCTGTGTAAGCTACCCAGAGAGCCTCGGCTGTTGGGTGGTATAGAAATGTAATAAACGAAATGAAAGCAGGGAGGGAGCTCCCCTCTCCCAGTGAGCTACTGTTGCTGGGGCAAGAAGGGAGGTGCATAAGCCATGCTGCCAGAGAGTCCCTGGATCGAAACCCCTTGTGACTGACAGACTTTTATAAAACAAGAAATACTTTATCATGACATCTGACTTTTGCTGCATCTTCTACGGTAGACTTTTACCAGGGGTCAGTACCAGTTTTAGACATTTATACACACACATCTGGCCTCCTCTGTGTACACACGCAATGCTGTAAATGAAATAAGAATGTGGCCAACTGGAAATAAGTGGGATGAACCTGCATTTCATTATACAGGACAGGAGTGCAGAACCTCAGGCCCAGGGGCAAATCCAGCCCTCTGGGCATCCCAATCCAGTCCTCCGAGGTCTCCCAGAAGGCCCCAACCCTTTCTCCCTTTCCCCAGCTTTTGTGCAGTCCCCCCCCCCTCTAAAAGGTTAAAATGCCTCTCCTAAGGCTTAGTTACCGGCAGGAAGAACTTTGAGCTAAAATAGGCTCGTATTTCTTGTATTCTGGACCCGCCCATCACTTTGGCCCCACTGCGGCCCCTGAGATCTTCTTCAAAATGGAATTTGGCCCTCGGGCCGAAAAAGATTCTGCACCAATATATTATAGGACAAGGGATTGATCTACGGGTCTCACTCTTGAACTCAAGGGGAAGAGCAAGCTACCGTACAAAACAAAAGTGCGTTCCACAGTTCCACTCCTGTGACCCTGACCGATAACATAAGAGAGGCTGATGTAAAGAATACATATAAAATTGTGTTCCCTTGGCCTACAAAAGCACCAATAAAAATCATGTAACTCTTGCCTCATATTTTGGACAGGTCACAATGACTCCTGACCCGAATGAACTCGGAGAGGTTGCTTGCCTCTGAAATGTAGAAATGTACAGTAAATAAAATGCCCCGTCTTCATGATCCTGATAAGAGCGATAAAGCTGCTGTGTTTAGGAGTTGCCAGCAAAATGCCCATCGTGATGACAGGCATGGGGCAGGAGAGGCACGGGCATTCTCTTGCGGAGAGAATGCCCGTATATCAAAAGGACTCCTGGCGGGGTGCAATGAGGCATGAAGGCTGGGGCATGCTGGGAGCTGTAGGACCTTTCCTGCCTAAACATAGCAACATACCCTCCCTAAATGATTCATCTATCAATTGCATTGATAGATGAATGCATGTGTTGTGAAGCACAATTCTAACCAACTGGAGCACATCTGGATTCATCTCATCATAAGCAGTGGTGCAGCTAGGTAATTTTAGACCCTGGTTTTAAAGGTCTTACGGGGGGGGGGGGGCTTTGGATCGTCATGTGTATTATTTCAGTTGTGAAGCACACAATGGATGTTTCTCTTCCTCCTCACACTGACGGCCATTCCATGCTTTACCACTCTTCTACAGTCCTTTTATATTAGAGCAAAACAACCACAACAATCCTTGTTTGCCAACCTTGGTTTAAGAAAAAAAGAAAAGAAAAAGCAATACTCTGAGCTCATGCAGTTTTATATTAAACTCACTTCAATCATAACTTGACCATGACGACAGGAATACAATGGAGATTGCTTCTGCTGCCCTGATGCTGAACACAATTAATTTGGAATAGGCACCATAGAAAAAGAGACTATGTTTTTAGAGTAAAATTAACAAAATGGGCATCTGTACATGCCTGGCCAGCCACCCCAACTAGCGATGCTGCTGAATTTCTTAAATACTTGGCGGATTGGCTGAAACTCTTCCATTCATCATGCTCACCTTTATGTGTTACGTACATATCGGAATAGCACCCGCAGTAAAGTAGTACAGAGATTCCCAGTGGAGGCTGGTGGTGCTAGTGTCAGCGGGGCTATGTATCCACTCCAGATTTAACTCTGAACTTTTAAGGAGCTATCCATGGTGCTGAACCTATTTTGGCCCTGGTGTTCAGCACCATGGACAGCTTCTTTACAGTTCAAACTGAAATCCAGAGTGGATACACTGCCCCACGGACATTGCAGCCACCAGCCTCCACTGCAGATCCCTCTGCTAAATTTTCAGTCATCCTGCCACCGAGAAACCCCCCCCCCCAACACACTGGAAGCAGTCTCATTGGCTGCTTCTCCCATTGTTATCGTCTCCATGGCAGCTCTGGCTCCAAGGAGGAGGAGGAAGCTGTGGGGTCCATCTTCATACCAGTCATCGGTGACAGCGAATGAACATCACATGACATCATTACACAGGCAGGCCATGTAAAATCAGAAAGGGGGCATCACGTGGTGATGCATGACATCATGCCAGCCACACTCTATGAGTCCAGAGTACAGCTCCCAAGATGCACCTTGATACTGCGCATGTGGAAAAACTCACATATGCAGAATGAGATTTCGTATTAAAGGAGAACCCTTGTCCAAACTCAAATGGACAAATTCATAGATTCATAGATCATAGAGCTGGAAGGGGCCTACAAGGCCATCGAGTCCAACCCCCCTGCTCAATGCAGCAAACTAGAGGAGGGGTCTCCCATCCAAGTAATAACCAGGCCTGACCCTGCTTAGCTTTCCACGCTCAGACAAACTGAGCCAGCATGAGCCACAGGCTTGTATTTACTTTCTGAGTAAATAACGAATTCACTCAGGGTTAGTTTGTCCTTCACTAACCCCAACTATAAGATATGTTTAAAAATAATAAGAAAGGATGCTGCAATAAGCAGTATCTGCCCCGGTGGCTTCCTGCATATCCTTGCTGGCCCAGGTGTTGATGCTTCACCCTCACCACCTCTCATTCTCTGGCTGGTCATTTAGCCCCCCCGGGCTGCGGGGCCCTGAACTTTGGCCCTGAGGTTCAACCCAAGCTGCACCACTGGTTGCCAACCCTGGTCTGTCAGTTGGAAAAGTGCTATCTGTTTAAGGAAGGGTAGAGGAGAGAGAGAGAGAAGAGAACCAAGTCCTGTAGCTGCTGGGTAGCCTCTACTGCTAGACAGGCATTCCTCCAGGCCTGGCTGAAGTTCTGCTCTTGGTGCTGCTGCAGAGCTGGTGGCCTGAGTGGTGGGCGCTCTTCTCAGCCTCTCACTCCCTCCATCCCACAGCCTGCCGCTTAAATGCAAATGAGGCCTGGGTCAGGCAGGCTATATCTCTGTCCTTACCCCATCAGTCCTGCTACACTTCCAGCCCAACCCACTGGACCACAGAGAATCCTGCAGGGCAGATCCCACTCGCTTACATAAATTTGCATATAGACAAAAAACAAGAATTCTGAAGCAGAAAGCTTACTTTAAAAACAAACAAACCATGATGCACACATGTGTCATAGAATGCAGACTCTTGGAATAGACCCATGGGAGAGAAAAAGGGGGAACACTTCTCTTTAGATGCCGCTTGCCATCTGCAGTTGATATAAGTGTGTGTGTGTGTGTGTGATTTATTTATTTATGAAGTTTATTCTTGCTTTTCATTATAAAATCCCAAAACAGGGCACAATCAATAAAATTTTCTGCTGTCTGTCTGTCTGTCTGTCTCTGTCTCTGTCTCTGTCTCTGTCTGTCTGTCTCTCTCTCTCTCTCTCTATATATATATATATAATGTGATGCCTTGTTAACCAGGGGCAACTTTTTCTTGATTATTTTTAATTGATTCCTCTAATCAAGGAATCAGTTAAAGGTTGCAGCCCTGAAATTCACTGATTAAGGCAGCTGGTGGTGAGAGCAGAAAAGCCCCCAATTTCTATTTCCCGGATCTGTATAAGCTTTGGGGGCTTGGCATGCTTGCCTCAAATACTAGGCAAGCGTCACAACAACAACCCCATAATTCTTCTTCAGCTCACATTTTAATCTGAGCTGAAAAAGAATCGAACTCCTTCCCCGTTCCACCCTCCTAGCGGATGTCTGTAGTCCTTGGGAAAATTATATTTCTCGGGTCTGCTTGCACCTGGTGTACTGCGTAGCAGTACTCCAGGGGCTAATCTACATGGGGAATTTACCTCACACACTGGCGCAACACATGACGCTATCCCCAATCCGTGTCGATCCCAGGTTTTGTCTCCAAAAACCGGGGGGGGGGGGGGAGAAAGCATTTTCCTAAAGTACTTCTGTAACAGATTCTACATTTAGCGTGACTCCCCTGCATTTTGGGATTAAAGTGTTCCCTACCACATGGAGGAGAGGGACCGTCCCCCCTCCCTTTCCCCGCTCTCTTCTGGATAAGGAGCCCCCACTGACACAGGAGTCGCCGGCCTGCCCTGCCTGGCCGTGGATGTGAAGCAGAAGTTCCGCTTCGCAGCCACGGCCAGGCAGGGCAGGCCGGCGACTCCTGTGTCAGTGGGGGCTCCTTATCCATCACAGCATTTTTGTTCGAGCTTTATAGGAGCTGTCCGTGGTGCTCCATGGCGGGGAACCTAGTTTGGGGATGGAGTTCAGCACCATGGGCAGCTCCTATGAAGCTCAAACAAAAAAGGGCTGCAATGGATAAGGAGCCCCACTGACACAGGAGTCGCCTGTGGCCAGATAAGTAAGAGGGAAGTGGGGAGGCAGTTTGGAAGAGGGTTGCTGCCGGGTGAGTGGGGGTTTGAGGGCTTGCATTTGAAAAGTGGGAGGGGGAGGGGAGGGTCGTGGCTGGACTAGCGGAAGGGGTTGGGAGGGATTTGCCTGCATTTGGTTCTTCTGAGGTTTCTTGGGGGAAGGCTTGGTTAAAACCTGAGGGTTCCCCCCCCCCCCAGCACTCTGCGAGAAAGCCCAGGGAGACAGCATCCTTCAGCATCCATTATCCTGCTCACTTGCTCTTCTGCTGCTTTTGATAAGAGGTTCCATGGAACATTGAACACTTTCCAAATTCTCCTGCCTGCTTTTATATCTTGTTGCATTGGTACAAAGAGCAGGAGAAAGAGGCCAAGCAGGTTTGTTTAATCTCTCTGCTGTGCCTAATCATGCTACCCTGGCCTGGGCTCCAATTCCACGCTGCAATTCTATGCGGGCAGTAATCCTTCAGGAAATCCGGAGGTACACCAACCCAATCCTGATAGTTGTCCGGCAGTAAAAAAACAACAACAGTGGGATAGCTTTAGCTGCCACTGCTCCAACAATACTTTGTGCTGTTGCTCCTCAAGAGGCTGGCTCCAGTTTCGAGGGGAGTGGCTTGGCATAGTACACTCTGGCAGGCCTCCTCCTCCTCCAGTGCCCCCCCCATGAGCCTCGGTGGGCAACAATGGTGGACAGCAGCAATGGTGCTTTGATAAGTGCTGCGCAGGTTGGAGCCACCATTATTTTGATCTTCCAGAGTGGCCCAAAGCAACGGTCTCCAAGCCACTTGGCACTCCTTGGGGTGTCAGTAAGGGGGGCTCAGGGCGGCAGCCTCTGACAGGGTGTCAGGGTCCCAGCAGCTGCCTGAGTAGGCCCCCTCTGCTTCTGTCCTGCTGCCCACTCCCTTGTCCTCACCCTCTGGACTAAATTTGTACAACTATCCAGAGGGAGAGTGCGAGGCTTCTCTTAAATTCTCACTCTGGTCCCTGCGTGCAGGGTCAGAGAAGACAAGTTGCTAGCAAGGAGGAGGAGGAGCAGGGCCAGGAGGTTCTGGAGGCTGACAATGGACCCCCCACAGGGTTGTGGGCCTCGGTAGGTTCCCAACAATGCCTACCCCTGATGCCAGCCCTGATGCTGGGGTGCTCCTTAAATGGGCCAACTTTAGTACAGTTTTTGCAGAAAGGTGGTATATGATGATGATGATGATGATGATGATGATGATGATGATGATGATAGGTTGTTATATGGAAATGTCACTGTAGAACATAAGTGGGAAAGTGCAAGCCACCCCATTTACAGAAACACATAGCTTTGACAGCTGTCAAAGTTCAGGCTTCCTTTTAAAATGGGTTTTTTGACAGGACTAACCAGGGCTTTTTGAAAGGCATATACATATGTACATAACCCTGTCAAAACCCGTTGGTTAGCCCTGTCAAAAACCTCATTTTAAAAGGAAGCCTGAATTTTGACAGCTTCTGTCAAAACTGACAGCTCCTATAAATAGGGTGGCTCACCCTTTTCCACCTTCCTGAGCACCGAGTAAAAGTAAAACATAAACCTATTTTACAGCCTCTCTGGGTCAATGTCCATGATGATTGGTGCCCACTCCAGTTTGACAGCAGACACCTTCCAGCACATTGCCCAGGTGAGGCTTCCCATTTCAGCCCCCCCCCCCAAGTGTGCACCTCTGCATTTGTGGAAGTCCAACTAAATTTTTGTTTTAAAAAAATAGATGAAAAAATTTGCGCAAGTTGTTTGCACTTAAACCCTTAAAAATGGGGTGGTGAACCAGTGACAGCCCCTCCAATGTGCCACTTGGGCACTTTGGAGGAGCTGTCACTGGCTGTCAACTCTCAGATCATGGAAAGCAATCTCCGGGGGGGGGAAGGGGGGGAAGCCGAGGTGAGTGAAAAAGAGCTCGGGATTGCAGCGAGGAGAGGAGATAAGGTGGCTTTAGCTGCCAATTCACCTGGGAAATTGGCTGGAGGACTGAGGGAAGAAGGAAGGGGGGACAACCAACAGCATCTGTTGGGCACATCGTGGGTTTTTCTGCAAACAACCAAACCACCGTTGGGTATTTGCAGGGTGGCTTAGCATGATGTGTGAATGCAGCCACTGGCTTGTCGATGGGGCAGGAGACAGTTCTTGGGATATCCAGGCCCAAAGCTATTTAAGGTTCTGTTGACAAGGCAAAGGCAGGAGTCAGTGCTCCTAGTATTTATACAAGACCTATCCAATCTAGAGGCATCACACTGCCTGCCAATAGGAGCTGATGTTGCATGTCTCTTTTCTTTTTGAACCTGAAGGACTACGAAGTACACGCTTTGAGGACTAAGTACGTGCTGTCCAAAGTAGTTTGCTAGGTCCCCTCCCAGGCTCAAACTGAGGTTCATGGTTCAAGCGTTGCAGGCTCCACTTCAGGAAAATCCATGGTGAAGGTCTGCTTTGCTATTCTCAGAGCTCAATACAATATGCAGCCCACTGGATACAGAGGCTCACTGTTGTCGATTTTTAGCCAATAACAAGGCCACTGGTGTACTCCCCTGCTACTCTCCATGCAGATGATGATATCTCACTCCTGTCTTGTGATCATTTATCTTTGTTTGATCCGTGACTTGGCATTTATCTTCTTGACATGTGGTTTAGATAGTATCACTTTGAAATAGGGACTATCTGTCTGTATCTTAGATGATTGTAAAGTAGAGATTGCTGTGAATGGAGCACCATGGGATTTGGGTGAGCGGGCCTGATCCAGGATGGGTTTTTGTGGGTGGGTGAGAGGAAATCAAAGCTTTAAAACTATTTAAAGAGCTATAAAACTGTGTTTTTCAGCATCATTTGTGTTTGTGACTCACACGCCACAATTTCCGTACTACAGGGCTATTTCATATTTCAGACGGGCTCATGACATTTGGGATTAAGAAACCTGGACGCATCTGCAAAATTTCACAGTATTGTTTGGGATGTTCAAATCCAATTTTAAAGCTGGTCTTGAAGGAGTTAAAGTGATTGGAGTTAAGGAGTTAAAGTGATAAGACGTTAAAGTGCTCAAGGGTGCAATCCAATCTGGATGCCTATATTGGGAGAGGCATTTTGACATTTCAGAATGGTCAAAACACCACACAAAAGCTGGGAAACACTAAAAAATCATGAGAAGGGGAGGGGGAAGCGCAGACCACGTGGTGACGTGTGGAAGGGGGCATGGCCATCTGGGGAAGCCCAGGTGGTTGGATTAGAATGGCCATTTATGAATCACCAAAAAAAGAAAATAATGCATCTCCAACGAAAGAGGACAAAAGGGGACACTGATTTGCATATGCATGCACACACACACACACACACACACACACACTTATTATAATTTAAATAGAAATACAGTACATTTCACCATAGTGTGGGAGATTGCTGCCAGGTGAGGTGACCTATGTGTCTGCTGTCCCCAGGTGCTGCTGATGGGCAGCTTCAAGGCTTGCTCGCCCTTTTTATGGTTCTTTATCTTTAAACAGGACGTGGACTACTGGCCAGCCCTTCAAACAGAGAACAGCTTCAAAACAGAAGGCAGTCCTCTGGTAGCCCTTCAAACAGAGGACTGTCCTCTGTGAAAGAGGATGTATGGCCACCCTAGTGCTGGACTGAGACTTCAGATGGGCTGGATTTTGTTCCTTGGGCCTGTGGTTGAACTTTCCTACTCCAAAGAGCGCCTTCGTTTGGTCCCTTCTTGAGCCTCAGCTGCTCTCTTTCTGTTTTTCTTTGGCTTCTCGGTGCTTGCTCTTGTGCTGGAAAAGATCCAGCAACTGGAGAGCCAAGAAAAGTCATAGGCTTGGCCTGCAGGACTCTTGCATCCCTTCAGTAAGAATTACTTTGCACCTGCAGTATTCTTGTGTTCTTGACAATGGGTTAAGTCATATCGTCCTCAATTGTCCTACTGAGAAAAGGCTAGGCCAGACGCTAGCAGCACATTTGAATTATTGTTTTAAAGTTTGCCAACACCAAATTGTAGAAAAGAAGGAACACCCATCATGCACACATGATAATTGGCAGCGTGTTTTTTTTCCTGAGAGCTCTACATGGCTGAGTTTGGTTGCAACAATGAAGTAGTTGTGTTGTTGCTCTGTTGTAGGGGTTGGCAGAAGGTAGATCAGAATCTACTGATAGGTCTCCAGCTAATTTGCAGTAGATTAGCTAGGGTTTCTGGCTTTCAGTGGTTAAGCAATAGTGACACCAAAAAGGGCCTTTCCCTTTGCAAATTAGGCTGCTAAAGCTGATTTGTGTGTGCAAAGCTTTGTGTGTGTGTGCTCCAGTCCTGGTACTGAGAACAAAGTCTTAGGTTGAGCATATGCTCATAGACACCTTTCCATTCAATTCTATGTCTCCTTTCCTGAGCCACTATATTGCATCTGGGTCCAGTTGGTTGACCCCAGGCATCTAGTGGAAAACCAAGGTAACAAGCCTAAAGTCTGACCAGCACTGCTCTATTGCAAACTCAAATCTGGATTTCTGCCTGCATGCAATTCTACGGGCTTCTCTACATGAGGCTTTTAACCCCTCACTTTACCAAGGATTCTGCTTCCAAATTCTTTGTGGGATCAAGATTGGCTCCTTCACACATGCCCCCCCCACCTGGGTTTTTCTTTTTCTGCCTTTCTATATGTTCCATTACACAACCACAAGGTGGTGCTGCAGTATAGCAGAATTGTGAAAATACACACAAGCATTTCATTCTGGCTCATTCCGCCATTTTCTGATAATACTACACTTTCCTCGCCCTTAAAAAAGCCACAGAAATGCTTGAAAAGCACGGGAGAGGCCCTGGAAGATGAAGAAGTTATGTAAAGCACCCACAAATTACCGTGAATGAGAATCTGAGGAATCATGTCACGTGAGCACACAATAAAGGCCATGGGGAGAAAAGCCCTACAATGCATTGAAATGTTTATAGTCATCCCGGGCTGACTTTCTAGCCATGGCCTGAGGTGGCCATATGCATGCAATCATGCCCATGTGCTGAACTCAGCACAAGTTCGCACCCATTCCCAGTCATTCAAAAAGCTGTGGTTGCCACTGATGTCAAAAGTCAATATGTGATTTCAGTTGGAAGTCAGCATGGACTGACTAAAGTCTCTTTCCCTTCCCTTCCAGAAAGAATGGTTGCAACAGTTAGTTGCCCTCATAGAGAGAAGACAATGGCAATGACTTCTGCTGGCAAGTCAATGAAGCTCAATTAATCATCTGCACTGATCCAAATCAGTGCTGAGTTTGGGTTGGGAGAGGTTACCTAGACCCATCTCAATCAGGCTTTCGGCCAGGATATTAGACTGAGACTGCTTTGGTCGCCGTGGTGAATAATGACCTACGCTTGGAACTGGATATGGGGAGTGTGTCTCTACGAGTTCTTCTGGATCTCTCAGCAGCTTTTGATACAATTGACCATAGTATCCTATTGGATCACCTGGTGAGACTGGACCTTGGGAGCACTGTATTGCATTCCTTCTTGTCAGGCCACGTCCAGAAGGTGGAGGACTGCTGTTCAATACTGTGGCCTTTGATCTATGGTCTCCCACAGGGTTCTGTTTTGTCCCCTATCTACATGTAACTGCTGGGAGAGGTAATCCAGAGCTTTGGAGTGAGATGCCATTTATTTATTTATTTATTGTATTTTTAAATTGCCCATCTAGCCGGTACCCGGCTACTCTGGGTGCCATCAATATGCTGATAACACTCAGCTCTATTGCTCTTTGTCACCAACTCAGAGGAAGTATCAACACCCTTGAATGTTGCCTAAGTTTGATAATGGGCTGGATGAAGTTGAACAAGCTGAGATTAAATTCAGTCAAGACAGAGGTGCTATTGGTCAGTAAAAAAAACCTGGCTTGTGGATTGGGATTCAACCTGTTCTGGATGGGTTCACACTCTCCTTGATAGATCAGGTTCATTGCTTGGCAGTACTCCTATGTGGTCCTTGGATCTTCAGGTGGCAGCGGTGGTGAGGAATGCCTTTGCATAACTACATCTAACCTGCCTGCTGCAACCATTCCCTAGTCAATCTGATCTGGCAACAGTTATCCATGCCATTGTTACAACATGGTTAGACTACTGCAATGTGCTCTACATGGGGCTACCCTTGAAGACTGTACAGCAGCTTCAATTGGTGCAAAAAGTGGCAGTTAGGCTGCTAACCAGTGCATGGCATCGAGATCATATCACCCCCAATTCTGAAAGATTTGCACTGGTTGCCAATTGTTCTCCAGGCTCAATTCAAGGTGTTGGTGTTAACCTTCAAAACTCTAAATGGCTTAGTGCCTGGCTATCTGAGGGACCACCTATCTCGGTATGAACCTACTCAGTTATTAAGATCAGAAGGAGAGGCACTTTTGAAGACACCCTTGCTTGAAGAGGCCCATTTGTTGGGAATGTGGGTAAGGGCTTTCTTCTATGTTGCTCCCAAACTCTAGAATGCACCCACCACTCTCTCTGCATTCAGGAAGAGGATCAAGAAGACATATCTTTTTAACTTGGCTTTTAAAATCCTTCTGGGCACAATCCTAAGGCTCCTAGACACTGCCTAGAGGGCCATCGAATAGGTCAGAGTCCCAGCACTGACCTCGGAAATGCATTCTGAGGTTGCAGCTGGGACTGACTTTGGAGCACTCTCTCTCTCCACCCTCGTGTGGTTCAAAGACTCAAGTGTCAGCGCTGGGTGGGCATTCCAGGGGGTGGAGAGTGGAGCCGCCCTTCCTCCTCAGCCCCTCCTCCTCATGAGCAGGGGCAAAAGACAGACGGCTGAAATTGGCCATCTATGTCTTTTGCAGGGTGATTGTCTTTTGCAATCCTCCCGCTCTCGGTTGGACGCCCGTAATCCTCCAAGTTTGGAGGGTTATGGGCAGCCACATTGGATGGAGCCGTGTGATGGTTTTTAGTGTTGTTTTTAATGTTTTTATATGCTTTTATTTGACTACAGTTTTTATGTTTTGAACTTTTTGTAAATCACTCTGGTTGGTCCCAGAAAGGCAGTACAGAAAGACAATAAATAAAGGGGATAATGGAGGTGCAATCTAACTAGATTTACCTTTGCTGCAACCTGAAGCATATTTTGTAGGTGATCTCTTTAACACTCCTGTCTGTTTTCAGCTGTGAGATGAGTTCAAGTGATTTAGACAAATCAATACTACCAACATGGATTCTCACATCATGCTAACCCACCCTGGCAAAAAGCCACGGTGAGTTGATTGTTGCCTGAATAAACCATGGTGCGCCCAACAGACAATCGGGCTCACCATGAGTTGTCCCCCCTTTCCTCCTCGGTCCTCCTGTGGGTATCCCAGGGAACTCCACAGCAGGACTGACTTCTCTCCTCTCCGCCACGATCATGAACCCTTTTCTGCTTGCTGCAGCTTTTTTCGCTATCCCCCCCCCCCCCGAGATTGCTTTTCATCATCTCTGAATTGACAACCAGTGATAGCCCCTCTGAAGCACTCCAGTGGCACACTGGAGGGGCTGTCACTGATTTGCTACCTATTTTTTTAAAAAAATTGCACCCCAGATGTGCACAAATATTTTCATTTCATTTAATTTTATATTTGTAGTTGGACTTGTGCAAGTGCACACTTGTGCAGTTTTGGGGGTCTGAAATGGGCAGCCTCATCTGGGCAATGTCCTGGGAGGTGTCTGCTGTCAAAGTACAGCAGGCAACCACAATTAACATTGACCCAGAGAGGCTGCAAAGAGGTTTATTTTTGAGTTTGCTTTCCCATGACAGCTGTCAAAAGGTGAGCTGTCAAGGGAAAGCAAAGACACAAGTGATCTTTGCTTGTGAAAGAGGGTGGCCAGAAGATCACCTCCTCTACTTTGTTTGGCCGGACCTGACTCTTCTCAGTGCCCTGCATCTCTTCCACCCTTTCCCAAGTCTCTAGGTACTCGGGAAGGTGGAAAAATGTGAGCCGCCCTTTTTACGGGAGCACTTTTATAATGGGGTTTTTGACAGGGCTAATCAGGGTGGGTTTTTTTTGACAAGGTCATATGTATATGTTGCCCACAAACAAGCCACCCTGTGGGAAGTGATCCAGCTTCACATAGATTCATTTTTCATAGATTATAGAGTTGGAAGGGGCCTACAAGGCCATCGGGTCCAACCCCCTGCTCAATGCAGGAAACTAGAGGAGGGGTCTCCCATCCAAGTAATAACTAGGCCGGACCCTGCTTAGCTTTCCATGCTCAGACAAGCTGAGCCAGCGTGAGCCATGATGGGCTCTTGTCAGCCGCGATGGGTTCTCATGTCGTGCAAATGCAGTCAATGAATTCCCTTGAAATATCTGTACATCCTATTTAATTGTTCCAGTCTCTGTCTGCATATTCAGTGTACTGTGTAGGATTGTAGTGGAGATTACTTGTATTTGTGACAGTATTTCACAACAAAGACTGAATAGGTGGCAGTTCTCAAAGCCACTATTAGGGAATTGTTATAAACCCATGGTGGTAGAACACTTTTGAGTTTTGGTAAATAGAGAAAAATGCTAGCAGCGGGTCTGGTTTAACAATTCGCTGCACAAAATTCTTTCCTGTCGATCATATGTAGTCTTGTGTAAAGGCACAGACCTGTTCTTTTCATACTTTGTGTGCCACCCCTCATGCCCCCACCCTCTATCTACTTGTTTAAAGAAGGGAATAAAACTATCTTGTATATCCAAATCAAGGACTACACATTGTGTAGAACTTCTTTTTGCCCAGCACTCCCACAGGCATAGCTGAGAAAGTGTTGGCTGTGTTTTCTTTTAAGTTATTTTAAAACTCACCACAACAGTCACAGGAGAAAGGCGGGGTGGGGGTGGGGTGGGGGAAAGAAGGTATGATTATGAAATGTTGGACTCTTTCAACAGAAAGGAAATGTTTTCCCTGCTCACTCCATGACTGAAGCAAATGTTTGGAAGGGGTTAACCGGTGAACAGTTTACAGCTGGAGATGTGCGTGTAACCAGGAAATGGCACACAAAACCATGGGACCAGCTGGAGCCTGCTGGAATCTCATTCATGTTGGCAATAGCTCCCGAGGTCTCAGGCTCTGACATCACCGTGTTTTGCGTCACAGCGGCATGCCTCCAGCCACTTGTCCTTTTTTCATCAACTCCCCCCCTCCCGCCCGGACACCGCCTCTTCAGTTAACCCAGTCACTGGCTCCAATTTGTAAATACAGTCAGGGTTATACAACTCCAATCGCACACGCACACACACACACACCTTACGCCAGTGTTCTCCAACCTTGGTGTTCTCCAAGGCTGGGGCATGCTGGGAGTTGTAGGTCAAAAACATCTGGGGATCCAAGGTTGGAGAACACTGCCTTACGCTGTTGCCGTCAGTTTAACTCTGCAGAAGTTAATAGATGGACACTGCAATCCCACTCGATGTTTACTCAGAAATAGACCCAATTGATTTCAAAATCTGCCTTATACTGAGTCTGACCATTGGCCCATCTAGCCCAGTATTGTCCACACTGACTGGCAGCAGCTTTCCAAGGTTTCAGGCAGGAATTTTTCCAGCCCTACCTGGAGATGCCGGGGATTGAACTTGGAAGCTTCTGCATGCAAGGCATGTGCCTTACCATGAAGCTATGACCCTTTCAATGGGACTTACTCCCAGGTAAGTATATAGAAGGGTGGCAGGCTAAGTTAAGGCATTGCAGAAAGTGTGAGAGAGCTCAGTTCAGACATCACACCAAACCATGGTTTGTATTAACCATACTTTAACATTCAAATGTTAAATGGTTTCAGCTTCCTAACATGCAGGCAACCTAAGTCTTAGAGCTACTTATCTGCTTTCATTTCTCCCTGCTTGGTGCTCTTGTTTCTATGGGGCAGGGGGCTTTGGATGTGGAGCAATGGCCGTAACTCTGATTTAGTTACAGTTCAGGCTTCAGGCATTGCACCGAACCAGAGTTGGCACAAACCATGCTTTGCAATTCCACTTTCCTTTCCAATGGTTTCCAGTCCTGGTTGATCAATTTGTCAATTCAACCACCACACCAAACCCTACAGTTTTGTGGGTGGGATGAATCCTGTGTGTAGCTCCTGAAGACTCAGCCTTCAGCAAGTCTCCCATGGAAGGGCATACCATTCGTGTGGAGCAGCTACTGAGAATGCTCCTCAACACGCTCAGATTGCATAGATTTGGCACAAGCAAGAGGGCCCTTGTGGCCAGTCTTAGGGGCCATAACAGGACTTTGGGGGAGAAGAGGATTGGATTCAATATCATGCAAGGGGAATGCATACAGAAAAGGACCTCTACTGATGCAATGGGATTTCCCTGTCCTGTACCCTCCTGCATACCCCAAATCTGCTCCAGGGGGCTTCTCAACTGTCCAGATTTAGGGGGGCACATGGGGGGGCTTGCAGGGGAAATCTATTCCACTAGTGGTTCCCATTACATTAGTGGACAACCAGCATTGGATCCAACCCACCCTTTTAGGGTGCTTCCACACAATTGATTTCCAGAGAGATTGGGTTGGGTCCAGAGCTGTGCTTAGTGGAGTTCTTCTTGTGCTGGAGGGAGCGGGCAGGGAGGCGATCCTTGCTATTCCTCCTCTCCCCTGCAGTCTCCTGTGCTTCCTGAAAAGTTGCTGGGGGGGGGGGAGCTTCCAAAGCAGCATGAGAGGTGACGCAGGGGCTGCAGGTAGAAGGGGGATATCAGCAAGGGTTGCATCCCGGCCTCCTTCTTCCAACAGGGAGCCTCTGCTGGATCCTGGTGCCTTCTATGAATGGAAGAAACCCTTCCATTTATGGAATGGCCAATTTGGATCTAACCCATTCATTTATGGAATGGCCAATCTGGATCTAACTCTGGCTTAATGTCAGAGGAGCAGTGTATCCACTCTAGATCTGAACTTTAAAGGAGCTATCCATGGTGCTGGAACCCTATCCCCAAAAGAGGTTCAGCACCATGGATAGTGCCTCAAGAACTCAGACTACAACCTGGAGTGGATACACCAGCCCACTGACATTGCAGCCACCAGCCTCCACTGAATCCTGTGTATAGTTTCTTTATGTAAGATACAAAGTGGTAATGTAGTTGCAGAAGAGACCAAATCCTTTACTGAATTTGTAGTTACATACCTCATTCAGTGATTTCCCAAATTATCAAACGTTGAAGGTTAGTGGCAAGATATTTTATTTCTTGTTTATGTATTCGGCAGAGAGCTTCGGCTGTTGGGCAGTATATAAATAAAATAAAATAAAATAAAATAAAATAAAATAAAATAAATAAATAAATAAATAAATAATATTATTAATAATAATAATAATATTTTTAGGCTGCCCTTCATCTTCACAGATCCCAGGGTGGTGTACAATGAGCATGACCAACACCAGTCATACAAAAATAAGATATACAATAAAACAAAGTGGTCATAATCAGACAATTGAGAAGCAGCTGAAACAATAGAAAAGACTAACGGACACTAACCAACTTAAAATGCCTGGGCAAATAAAAAACGGTTTTGGCCTGGTGCTGAGAAGATTGCGATGTCGGCACGAGTCATACCTCTGCGGGGAGGGTATTCCACAAAGATATCATTTTCGAGGTATGAATTTGATATGGACCATGAAACTTTAATAGGCTCTCTGTCTGGGTTCGCACCACACGTTACACCACAGTGACTACAGTAAACCCTAGAACAAGCCATGGCTTCGAAGGGTGGCTATGAAGCCATGGCTAAGAAACACTGACTGGGTTCACACAGCACACGAAGCCACCGTGGCTTAGTGCGTTGTGCAAACCCAGTCGGTGTTTCTTAGCCATGGCTTCAAGCCACCCTTCGAAGCCATGGCTTGTTCTAGGGTTTACTGTAACCACTGTGGCGTAACGTGTTGTGTGAACCCAGTCTCTGTTTAACAATCTCAGGATGTCATTTTACAGTGTTGATGCATCATCTGCCAAATGGTGAACCACATGTCATTGGAGGCAACAATTTAAGTTTGTCCATTCTTAATGAATGAGCTGTCTGCTCAGTGGGCAATAACTGTGGTTTTGGCAAACCTTTCCCCCTAAACATTGCAACTCCTGCTGAAAGTAATGTTTGCCAGTGGCGTCTTATTGCAATGTATCGGAAGTTGACATCATATTTGATCTAATAATGAAAATAATGCTTCCCTTCCTTCATTTTTTGGGGGTGGTGGTGGGAGGAACATTATGTTGCTTATTAATGAGCTAATTGTGGAATAGCCAGAATATTTCACTACTGAAATTTGTTTTGATTTGTAAGTAGCAAACAGAATCCTCATCATATCAGAAAGCTTTTTATAGGCAGACGTTCTTCTTTACTTTCTAAAATCTTAGTCGTTCAAAATTCATTCATACTTTTTCTAGTTTTCTCGAAGATTTTGCTTATAGAGGCATGTTGTTTTGTTTTTGTTTTTTTACAACACACCCAGAGAGTCAAACATCTGTAAGTACACCATATAAACTGTTTAGGGGAAGTCCATGTGCTATGCATCTCAAAAAGGACCCTGGCATCTTTAGTAAAAAAAAAAAAAAAAAAAATTAAATTAAAAAAAATGACCAGGTAATTGATTCCAATTGATGGATCCCAATTGATGGGAAAGACCTCTGCCTTAGACCCAGAAAGCTTCTGCCAGTCAGAGTAGGCAGTAATGGGCTATGGATGAATAGTCTTACTGATATAATGTAAGCCATCCCAATAATTTCAGCTACAGTTGACTGGGGCCAATGCTTTTATATTGTACTAATTAATATTTAGGATACTGAGAAGCTTAACATAACATGTAGTTTGTTCCTTCTCTCTGACTTATTTCAACAAAACTTATGCAAGGCTAACATTCTCTGGATTGGGACCATTATCTCATTTGCTCTGCAATTATAAATCTATCCCTATCTGTCTATCGAGCCCAGGGGTGGGGAACCTCTGGCCCGAGGGCCGAATACGGCTCTCCTGAGGTCCCAATCTGTTTCCCACAGGTTGCCACGCCCCTTCCCCAGGCCCCACCCCCTTCCCCCCAACCGCAAATCATGTGGTGGTTTCCTGCCTCTGGGGCATTTTTTCCCCCATCCTAAAAGGTTGAAATGCCTCTCCTAAGGCTTAGTTACTGGCAGTAAGAGTTTTAAGCTAAAAACTGAGCAAAAACCAGGAAACCACCGAACAGTGGTGGAAAATCAGTAGTCTGGAGGAAAGGTGGGTGGGGCCAGAAGAAGGAGGCATAACTATCTGATAAAATCCAGAGGGCTGTATTGGGACCCCAGGAAGTCTGTGTTTCAGCTGGTGGGTCTCATGTTCCCTACCCCTGATGTCACATCATATAGATCAGCCTTCCCCCCCCCCCACAACCTGGTACCCTCGAGATGAGCCAGACTGCAACTCCCATCATCCCCACCAGACTGGGGGTGATGGGAGTTGTGTTCCAGCACATCCTGAGGGTGCCAAGTTATGCGGGGGCAGGGGGCGGGAAGGCTGATCTATAGTTACTAGCCATGGTGCCTAGATAGAAACTCCTTATTCAGAGGCAGAGAATGCCACTGAATGCCAGTTGATGAGTTGCAACTGTGGGGAAGGTATGTGTCTTTCCAGCTCCTGGCTCCTGCTTCTGGGCTTCCTGGCAACATCTGGCTGGCCACTGTGGCAAACAGGGCACTGGACTACAAGGACTTCTGGTCTGATCCAGCAGGCTTCTTCTTACAAGTTCGATGCTCTTAAGGAACTACAGTAATACCTTGGATTGCAAGTAACTTGGTTTGAGAGCATTTTGCAAGACAAGCAAATTTTTAAATATTTATTTAATTTTTTTTGACTTGATATACAAGCGACGTCTTGCAATACAAGTACTGTAGTACGGCTTAAATTAAAAATCTCTGTACAAATTTTTTTGGGGGGGATTTCATTTTGATATAAGAGTGTTTTGGATTACAAGCATGTTTCCGGAACGAATTATGCTCTCAATCCAAGGCATGACTGTATATAGAAATGTTTTCTCCATGGTGTATTTCAAGAGCAAGAGCATCTCTTCCTGCTGCCGTCCTGAAGAGGTCTGAAGGAAGCCCCAGCTGATGGGGGGGGGGGGAAGTACCATTAACGTCAACAAGGGGAACAAGAGCCAGCACCCTTCTTGTGGTCTGGATGTGTCATCCAGGCAAGAAGTACTAACGGCAACTAGCGCAGAGGTTATTTCTTTCTATAATCTCACCACTGTTCACATCCTCATTAGCTCCTTCCACCGCTCCCTGTCACTTTTCAGATAACTTCCTGTTCTTCCTAGCGCCGATAACTAATTCCAGCTTGCACAATGAAAACCCAAGCAAAACACCTGAATCGAATCGAATCAAAACAAAGGCAAAATGCTTGCATTGTTCTTTCCTGCACTGCAAGTGACCGGGCAGCTCTGTTGCTTTTCTGCATTCATTTCCCCTCCTCCTTCATGCCTTGCATCGGTGTTCCAGAGCAGAGGAGTTTGTGTCATGAGTAGCAACAACTCCGGGGCCACATTATCGTCATGTATTTTCCTTACGATTGCGCAAGCAAGTGCTGTACCTTATAAAGGCCAAATCCAGTACTTCTTTCATATTGTTTCACAGGGGGCCTGAGGAGGGGAATCCCCCTGTTATCTCCAGTCCAATTCTTGACCCCTTCCAAGCTCCTGGTAGAGTCCTAGGGGTGGGCTTGGGCAGCGGGTGGGGCCACGGAGGGAGCCAAAGGCTCTTCAGGCCAGATGGGGAATGTCTGCCAGCCGGATTAGGCCTGTAGGCCAGAAGTTCTGTTCCCATGACTTAGGGTGAATTCATACAGTATGTTCAATTTAGGAACATAGGAAGCTGCCTTATACTGAGTCAGACCATTGGTCCATCTAGCCCAGTATTGTCAACACTGACTGGCAGCAATGGCTCTCCAGGGTTTCCAGCAGGAGTTTTCCCTACCATACCTGGAGGCTGGACATCGAACCTGGGACCTTCTGCATGAAAAGCAGGTGCTCTATCACACTGAGCTCTGGTCCCACCCTACAGCACCTGCTGTTCCAAGGCGGTCACCCATCCAAGTACTAACCAGGCCCGACCCTGCTTAGCTTCCGAGGTCAGATGAGATTAGGCTGTTCAGGGCTGGTCCCCCTTATGCTCTGCTGTCTGTGTTCTTTATAGATCTGGTTCTGCATACCACACATAAAGCCTCATGGGAGAAGGGGGCTGATTGCAGCTCTTTCTGTTAACATGCCTATGAATCCCATAATCCCCACAGTTGTACTTACGTGGCATTTGCAAATATCTTACCAAAATCACCTGTGCAGCCAGTATGCTACTGTCTATTTTTGTTGCAGCAGTACCAGCTACTGAAGAGGCAAGCCACTGTTCAGTTTTCAAAGCGGCTTGCCTCTTTGCTAGTGGGGACAACTGTGATCGAAACAGGGAGCCAAGCTCTACCATTGAATGCAGTGCCTCCTGTACGGCTACAGTTTGTGGGGAGCGGGGTGGTGGTGTCACTGGGCCATGGGTCAAAATTGCCTTCATGAGGAGATATGCCTTTTGAAGCTGAAGCAAATATATATGGAAGTTTATGAGTCCCGATAAATCTCCAGATGTCTTTTGTAGATACCACAAAGGTCCAGGAACAGTTGTAGCTATTTTGATGCAGAGTGAGAAAGAGAGTTTAATCTAGTGACTTCCAGCTAGTAGAATGAGTGGTGCTACATGCCTCCACTTGTTCTTTTCATTCAAGCCGGTTGGTCATTTGCCATCAATTCTTAGTTTCAAATAGGATGTGCCAAAAATGGAAAAGCCCAGGGGAAGTGAGAACCTCAAGGAAGAAGTCAAGATTACTTATGTAAATACTTCTTGTAACTCTGCTTTAAAAGGCAACTCTGTGGAAGTTACAGTCAGTGGATAGTATGTGAAATGTTTCCAACGGGCAGAGGACAAAAAGGCTATGTCCTGTTCAATCAGGGGTGGGTAACATGCGGCCCACCTGTACATTTTTGCACCCCCCCCAAAATCCAGTGACTTTCCTTGCAAATGAACCGTGCAGGAAGGGTACATCTTTGCAAGCAGAATTGCACTCCCAAAAGCATCCCCAAGCTCCCAAAGCGCTCCCTGCTTTTTAGGGGGGGGGGGAACTGCTGCGTTTTTTTGCCATGGGGTGGTGGCAGTAAATTCAGCAGCTAGTTCAGCGACGGCAGTTTCAGCAGTGGGGATAGGGTGCAAATATCATCTGCAGATCTGGTGTGATTAAAAATGGAGTGTGCTCACAGGTGTTTCCCATGAGCCCTGACTGCCTTGACGTAACCCAGGCCTGCACAGTTTGTGACACACCAAGATAAATACAGCTGTCCAAAATTCCTGTGTTTGCTGCCTGCCTGGAACTATAAATACTGAGGAGTTGTCAAGCATCTAGCCAACTCCAGTACATGGCTGTTGGGCTGAGCTTGAATCACTTACAAAGTTCTATCAAAATGATGAATAGTTCATGCTATTTAAGATGGCTTCTCCAACAGTAAACTTTATGGACATGATCCAACCTAAGGTTCAAGTATGTGCTTAAATCTCTCCCACTTAATTCAACAACTCTTAGTGCATAGCCATGCCGTATTTGTTTGTTTATTCACTGTTTGTATCCTGCCTCTCTGCAACTAGGCCTCCTACGCAACTTTAAAACCCAGCAATTAACAATATATACACAATATCAACAATAAAACAAAATCAAAAGCATAAAAACAGCAATTAAGCCAATCACAAGCAAAATGCAGGGCCCATTAAAAGCTTAGCAGGACAAAAAGGTCTTTGCTGACTTCCTGATAATTAAAAAGGACTGAGATCTCCTTAAGAAAAGGATACCAAAGATGAGGTGCCTCTACCACTTGGGATTCCAATGTGGTGCCCATGGACAACAATGTGCTCGCAAACACCTCCCTTGGTGCCTGCCAGAGACTCCCTGCCTCTCTGGACGTTTAGTTTTATTTTTAAAGGTTTTTTAAAAATACATTTTTTAATGGAGAGGCCGGCATGCTGCAAAGTGCAGAGCTTCCCTCCTGCGCCATCTTTATTTGGGTTCAAAAAAAGTGTGGTGTTGAGTTTTGGAGCTCAGACCTCCACCTTTACCTTGTACTTAGGTTCTTGGGCAAGTTTTTTCTCTCTCTTTTAGCCTCACCAGTTTGTCTTCCTGGAATTGATCCTTTTACGACCGGCCATTACCGGATTTATGGATGGGCAAGTCCCCGCATGGCAGCCATTTTTGTGAGCATCCACGACACTCAAAATTCCAAATAGGCCCAGAAAAAGACCGGGGACCTACTCCATGTAGCCAAAAGTTCCATTTTCTCACCTTCAAGACATGCTGAGTAGGGCCTCCCTTGGAGATCTTGATGAGTGAGCAGGTTGATATCCTAGTTGATTCATGGTATATTGCAAATTAGACAGATAGTCAACTCAAAGTAATGTATTTATTTTATTTTACTCAAACCATTCTTCCAACAAGCTCAGGATAGTATGCCTCGGATCTGTCCCTTCTATTTAAGCCTACGACCCTTTGGTGCTTGATCTACCCAGAGGTCCAGACCCTCTCCACATCGCCCCCTTGAGTAAGAGGTGCCTATGTTTGAAAAGAACAGGCTTACGGTTAGCCAGAGAGAAAGTGTGCAGCATCAGTAAAAGGAAACTAGTTGACCCACTGGAAAGAAAAAGGAAATTAGCTGAGCCATGGGAAAGAAATTCTTACAGCTCATCCTGGTGCCACCCCATTCATTTGTGCTGACAGCCAAGGAAAAAATGATGCATTCTGAAGTTCGCTACAACTGAAATATTATTAAGATATTTATGCTGGGGGGAAATATATATTTGTGCATTCACACAACGTGGATCCTAAATAGGACCCTGGTTGCTTGGCTAAAAGAGCATCTTATGTACAGGTCCCAAATGGCAGAGTTTAAAAACAATTCATGTGCCAAACGTTGTTTGTCTCAACATTTGTGAATTTTCATCTCCTAGAGCAGGGTTGGGGAACCTGTGGCCATCCATATGGATTCCACATTAGACTCCTGCCATCATCCTTGGCCATGCTGGCTTGGGCTGATGGGGGTTTGAGTTCAAAAACATCTGGAGGACCACAGGCTCCCCATCCCTGTCATAGAGTAAAGGTTTGAGCTAACTCACACTATATATTATTATTATTATTATTATTATTATTATTATTATTAACCTAGTGGTAATAGGGTGAGTGGGAGAGAAAAAGCAAGGCTAGGGAATTGGAAGGAAGTGAAAAAAGAAGGGAAAGGACGGGGAAGGGAGAGAAATAGCAAGGAAAGGGATTGGGTGGAGAGAAATTGCAAGGCTATTTATAATGGCTAGAAAGCTGTATTTTCATATATAGGCATTTCATATGTATTCATTGCTATGGATTTATGCAAATCCATGTACATATATATATATATTTAAAAAACAGGGGAGGAAGCCTTGTGTGTGCTCATAAGCACCACATTGGGGACCCCTTCATGGGTGCCATTGGAGGGGCCCATGGGTGCCATGGTGCCTGCAGGTGCCTTTTTGGGGATCTCTGCTGTATGTAGTCCTGTGTAATTGCCACTTAGTGGAAAGTAAGGAATGGCCTGTCCTCTTGGGAACTCCTTCTGCTTTATCTTCATAACCCCACCTCTCTGTGTGCACCTAGCAGATGGGTTATGAAGTATGGGCTGAACCAGGGTATGGCGAGCCATGAGCTTAACGTGGGTTGGAGCAGATTCACAAGACCAGAAAATAGGACAAACACAGGTAACTTGTGATGACTTTGTTATACAACCAGAAGCAAACAAGGAGGTAGACTTCAAAAAAGTGTTCTGAAAAAGTTCATTAGAAAGAAGTGTATACACTGCGGTGCGATGGATCTTCTTTGGGTATCGGGTGCTGCCAGACGGACAGCTCCTAGTGCTACTCATCAAAAAGTCATTGTGCAGCTGTTCTGTCTTTCCCTCATTAATGGATTTTCTGTGTTGTTAAAAAAAAAAAAGATGGAAGAAGTGGGAATACACAGGAGTGTTACAAGTGGAAGATAGCGTCATCTGGAAACTATCACCCCCTATAAAATTCTGTGAATGAGGCAGGGTGATGACACAATAAAAGTCTCATCCGGAAGCACCCTATGATTACTCTCCTTTTTGGGCAACTAGAAAAAAAAGGATACATGTTGTAGAATTGCATACTAAGTCTGCCTCCTTGTTTGCATTAACATATCACCATCATATCCAAAGAGCCGTGTGCAAATCCAGCCACAGAAAGTTCTGGGAAAATCCATGGATTTTTTTGGCATGAATTGAATTCTCACCCCAAGGAAGTATGGCATGATGGTTGTTTTGGGAATAGTTTCACTGCGTCTCATGTTGCAACTCACCTTTTCCTGCTTGTACTATTCTTACCCAGGATCTTGCAAAATCCTCTGCCATAGCTTTCTTTGCTTTTGGATCACCATGTGTTGCAACTTGCAAGCTAATAATAGCAGGCACCAAGATAGTCCACCCATTCTTATGGGATTCCCAACATTTGGTGGACTATTCAGAGGAGTGGAAACCTGGCCTGAGAGAAGCCAAGGATCTAACTACTTTCACGAACTATGTATAGATACTTGCTAGATCTGGCCTTTTGGTCCTCAGTCTCGGAATGGTATTCAAAGCTTACGGTTTTTATTGTTGGATTTTGTTGTAGTTTTGTGATTTTGTTGTGAGCTGCTCTCTGTGTTAGTTTCCCACCCCCATAAAGTGGGGTTCCAAGACAAGTGGAGGGGGAAATCATGCATTCACTCAACCCATAGGGAATAAGAGTAACAAAGCCACCTTTAATTTGATTACGGTAGCTCCATTTCACAATCCAGGACATTTCATCCCCTCTTCTCCCATAGCAGGTTATATGACTAACATCTATAACAATAGTCCTGGGTAGGAGTCGTGCTACATGCCCGATCAGCAAAACATATGAGCTTTTAATAAGTTAGATCTGGGGTTTAGGGCACAGTCCTATGCGTGCTCAGACAGAAAAAAAACCTACAACTCCTAGCATGCCTCAGCATGGCTGGCTGGGGAATGCTGGGAGTTGTAGTACTTTTTTCTGTCTAAACATACATAGGATTGCGCCCTTAATTGCTAAAGAGGCAAACATTCTTCCTGTAAGTCGTTGGGCTTCCTGCTTCTGTCCCTTTAGTGGTCTTCTTTAACATCCTGACAAGTGGTGAGGAAAATTTTACAAACCCACCCCCACCCCTGCCCAACCATCCCTGCCACTTTGACAGATTTCTGACTGGGGTGAGGATGTGCAGCTACAAGCAAGACGTTCTCTTCACCACTTAGCAGGATGCTATAAATGATCGCCTTGCCAAGTGGTTCCATGCACACAGTGGCATGTGATCGTCGCGGAACTAGAACGTCAGGAAGTTTGATTCTAATTTGGGTAGAGCTCAATTGAGACCAGGGTTTTCTCTCTCCCACGACTGCTGTTAAATTCGCATAGCGAAGCTAGGAAGATTCTATGTCACCAACTCCTGCTATAGTGAATGGTCGTTATGCTGATTTTGTATACATTTGCATTTTGCATAAAAATGTCACAGACTGTATCTCTTGCATCTCATGGACTTTTGGCCCTACTGTATATATAATCTACCTATTGAGGATAACATTGAACTTGATGTACCTGATAAAGTGGGTTCTAGTTTGCAAAGACTTATGCCACAATACATCTATTAACGCTTCCCGCTCCTGTTCAGTGCTAAGTTGTTCCTTGATAAATGGCCAGCTGCAAGTGAATGTGGCTACCATATAACCATGTGGTAATTGTGTCATCTGTAATGCTTTATCAAGCAGCGAGAAGAATCTTACCATATATTTGCAGCTGATCAGAAAAAAATGCTCCTTACCACTTGGCAGATGGCCGATTCACCAAGGTGCAGTACAAATGTACCATTCCCAATCTTCTAGCAAAGTTTAAGCAATCTCAAGCACCCCATGGGAAGTGCTGCTGACCCATCCTTCTTCCTGCCCTTCTCCACTCACACAAAATCCCCCATTTCTCTCTTTTTAAAAAAACAGTAGCAATAAAATATCAGTACCAATAAAAACAGCTCACATTAAAATGTCCCATCGTGTGCTGTAAAAAGTCTGAGAGTAGAAGAAAGTCTTAACCCGGTGCCAAAAAGATGACAATGTTTGCACCAGGCGGGCCTCTCTGGGGAGAGCATTCCAAGTTGGGGGGCTACCACCAAGAAGGCCTTCTCCCTTATATCCATCTTCTGAACCTCCCTCAAAGGAGGCACTTGGAGGAATGCCTCAGATATTGATGTAGTCTATTCATACCGGAAGAGTTTAAAGTCCAGTTTAAAGGTCCAGTTTAACCATCAGAAGGGAGAACAGGGGTCCTGAACTTGCCCATCTCCCTTACCCCCAGGGATGTTGAAGAGTCCTTGGTCTCGAGTCACGAGTCGAGTCACGAGTCTTTGGACCCGAGTCTCGAGTCCGAGTCCAAGTCCTTGCTCCAAAATGGTGACTCACGAGTCCCGAGACCCAAGTCACTCCCAAAGCTGACTCCACGAGTCCCTATTAAAATCAATGGGGAGTTTTCCCCAACAAAATAAGGCTACTTCAGATGTGTGGCTTAAATAAATTCTAGGCACAAGTGTGCCTTTTTATCTCAAAACTCTGCCACTGATTTTGACAAGAACAGACCAGGCAGACAAACCCAAAATAACCAGGCAGGCAGAGGAGGTGGGGAACCCCAAAGCAGGCAGGCAGAGGCATTTGTCTTGGACAATTCAAACTGTGGAACTAGTTAAGAAGAGACCAGGCAGGCAGAGGAGGCAGGGAACCCCAAACAGGCAGGCAGAGGCAGCCAAACCCAAAATGTCTGAAAGGTTGCATTAGGAAAATGATTTTAAAAAATAAACTTGGATTGTTACTGCAACTGGGTCCAGGCAGCACCTGCAGGTGGCATCAAGCAGGGATGTTGACGAGTCCTTGGTCTCGAGTCCCGAGTCGAGTCTCGAGTCCCATTAAAAATATTGGGACTCGAGTCCGAGTCGGGTCAGAGGGGGGACTCAGTCCGACTCACGAGTCGAGTCCTCGAGTCCGAGTCCCCATCCCTGCTTACCCCTGTAGTGAATGATCATGTATGTACCATGTGTTGTTGTTGTTTATCCAAAATGGTTGCCTGCCCAAGACAAGCTGTCCTTTTCAATGCAGGACAAATATATTTTTGAACTGTACACCTTACCCCAAATATGGTTTTCTTTTGCCCTCCCTGTTATCTCATCCTGATCTTTCAGTCTGGCATTGAGGGCAGCCCCTAGTTTGACGTAAGGAGCAGTGAGTTGGCCAAAAGCAAAGAAGAGAGGAGCTTGAAGGCTTCCAGTTTCCAGGCAGGAGCCCATGTGGTGTGTAAAAAAAACCCCAAGGAGTGGGCCGCTCAGAAGGGAGTGTCAGCCTGCTCATACGTCCTCCAATTCTCCTGTTCACTGTTCCTTTAAGGTACAGCTGAGCATTCAGGAACCAGCAGAAAAGCTTTGTTTCCCAAGGTAAACAGAGGGTGCGAGCAGAACTGAACATAAAAGCCCGGCCAGAGCCTTTGCAGTATTGCAGCTCCTTCTGTGGCTGGAGGGAGATCTTTTCTGACCACTTTGGCATGCTGTACAGTACACTGATGAATCACTTCCTGTCTTTGCTCTTTTTTCCCTCCCCCCTCCCTTTCTTGGGCTCACTGCTGCATCACGGCAGTACGGCTCTACCACTAGATCCCACAGCCCCAGCTGAGATGTTTTGTGTGCTCTGTCCTGGCGCCTACTCTAACGCAGAGGCAAGGCTAAACTGCTGTGTCACACTTAGTTATTAATGACCAAAGAACCACATGATACAAAGTTCTGGGAAACTGAGGGAAGATTCCAGGAAAGAGGTCAACCAGTTCAGTAAACAGATTTTATTAGAACTTGAACAGAGACCAAAATGTTTCTCATTTACTGGGCTCTACTGTTTTTGTTTTATTTTTAAATCAAATCATTTTTATTTTATCTCGGGGAGCCTATCAATGGCAGAAAACACGCAGCAGTAGCAACAACAACAACAACAACAACAACAAACACATTTCCTCTAGTGTGTTCTTTTTAATATTTATTTTGACGTCATTGATTTTCAAAATGCCTTTAAAAATAGTAGTGAGAGCTTTGCTTCTATCGTCAAGCAGGCATGGCTGTTTGCTCAGCTGTCAGAGAAGGCAGTAGTTGAGAAGCTATTGCAACTGTTCTACAGTTCGCCTTCCTGTTCTTTAGCTAACCTTATATTCTACAAATCTGCATATTTATCTGACCTTGGATCTATAGCAACTGAGCAGAAGTATTGTAAGCAAGGGCTACCACAGCCCTGCACCGAGTTACACATGCTAAAGTCTAATGGATTCCAGGGCACTTTGGGTCTGGAGCCAGCTGAGTTCCAAGGCACTGGGGTCACCGTGGTGCAAATGTGGCCATGGACACCTCTCTTGGTGCCCACCAGGCTCCCAGCTCCTCCTGATTTTTTTTACTTCCGATGATGATGATGATGATGATGATGATGATGATGATTGATGTTGTTGTTGTTGTTGTTGTTGTTGTTGTTATTATTATTATTATTATTATTATTATTATTATTATTTTAACCAGGAGGCTGGCATTCTGCAAAGCAAAGTGCTGTCCTCCAGCATCATCTTTATTTGGGATCCAAAGAGTGGCTTTGTGTTTTGGAGCTCAAACCCCACCAGGTTCTTGGGCAAGTTACTTTTCTTTTAGTCTCACCAGTTTGCAGTGGTGACTGTTGAGGTTTGCAGTTGGTGGGCCCAATTTCTTTCTTTTGCTCATGTGTGACGTGCATCACCACAACAGTTGTAGTGGCGCACATGTACAACACACATGCACTACAGTTTTCTTATGTGTTTGCACCATTTTGGATAAGCACTGTATGCCAAACAAGCCCCCTTCACTGGCTTGTATTTTTCAGTGCCACTCCGATAGCAAATGGCATTTGATGCAGTCATATCTTGCCTCATTATCACCCTGGATCGGATACGTATCCCTTATTTATTTACACTTTTGTAAATTAAGTTAGATACTCCAAAGCCAGGCTATAACATACATTTGGGATTGTCAAATCCCAAAGAAGATGAAGAGGGGATGTCCCCTTACATAAAAGATTCAATTCTACAGTTTCTCCATGAACTTAATACATAGCCAACCTAGTATTGCTTAACTCCATTTCCCCAAGTAACCTACATTACACTACTTTTATCATGGTTAATGAAATGATACCAATGAGGTACTTTGAGCACTCAGAAAGATTATATAAATACTATTTTTATTCTCCATACTGAAACCAATTTCCATATTTCCCAAAGGTGAAGTGTCTCTTACAAAACAAATATAAGAACATACAGACACATTTCTACTGTACACTCTGCTCGTGGTCAAAGTCTTTCAGTTTTGAGCGCAGTACAATAAACAGTCTCCATATTAGGGGCTGTGTAAGGCAACAACAATACAAAGACAATACAGAACACAACCGTCCCAGGATCCCAGTGCAGAATAGGGTTGCCAACTGTGACTGAAGTTATTCCTGGAGATTTCCTCTCTCTGTCTCTGTCTCTGTCTCTGTCTCTGTCTCTCCTCTCTCCTCTCTCTCTCTCCCTCTCCCTCACCCCATATTTTACACAATACCAATTTATTTGTTTATTTATAATTTCAAAGTTTATTGTACTAGCCAAAGGCCTTGACATACATCAAGAACAATATATGTGTATACATACAAAAGTACAAGGTTCCAAACATTACAAATAGAAATTAAAATAACTGAGCTTTGACTTAACACTCTGAGTCTCCAAAACAGTTTATAGCAATTTTGTCTAATTCTCTCTTCCTAATATTTTTTGCTGCCAAGGCAAACAGGACCATTTTATGTGTCACAGAACAATTGGTGTTGCTCAAGAGAAAATGAACCATTTCTGTAAGGGCATTCCTACATCCATAAGTTAACAAAGGTTTCAGAAATCTCTCTCTTGGGTTCCTATATAGAGGGCAGATTAGCATATAATGAACAATATCTTCCACTTGATATTGACCACAGATACATAATCTGCATTCAATAGGCACCTTGCTATATCGTCCATCCAGAACTGCAGTTGGCATAACTTGAAATCGCAGCTCAATAAAAGCATTTCTTAGGGAAGGCGGACTCAGTTTGGACAGATAGCTAGCTCGAAAATGTTCTTTTTTCAAAAGAGGGAACCATCTGGAGAATTTAGAGCTCTTAATTAATTGCAGGCCCCTCCTAGAATCAATACCAAATTAGTAAAATCTCCAGGATTGCTTTCAGTAATCTCTCAGAGATTAATGCTGATTCCTGGAGACATCAGGCCAACCCTGGAAGGGTGGAAATCTTAATGCAGATCTGCACAAATGTATACTTTAAGAATATCCATGCTTTTCTATCAAAAAAGAATATGAAACACTTCAGGTCTTTACACAGCTGTGTAGCTATGTAGATCCCTGGGTGACCTCACTCAGGCCACTCACTGTCTCACAGTTGAACCACAGGGTTTTTATGAGGATAAAAAGTGGTTGAGGGGAACACATGTCTGCCACTTGGGGATCCTTGTAGGGAAGGGATACAAATTTGAACATAATTCCTTGGAGACAGGGAACAGTGGAGTACACATTTGAACATAAAAGTCTACTAGGCCAGGCCTACATTTTTACAACACCTGGGCCTCTTAGAAGAACCGGGCATCCCGTAAACAGCAAAGGAAAGGGGACCATCCTCTCTTTAGAATTGTGCCTTTTCTTCCTAATATGGAATTTGATTCCTATATGACTCTGCTCTAATAGAGAAAAGTCAGCCAGCTGGTGGGAAGTGGGATCCAAGAGGTATCTGAGGGACAGGGCCTACTCAAGGCTCACTGGATATATGTATGTGATGGGTGGGAAATTGCCTTACAACTGCTGGCAGCTTCAGCAGCAATTGGCTGAGAGTTTTGTCAATACCCTGAGAAGAGGGGCCCAAAAATGAAACTAGTAATTGGGTTGTGTGTGCTGAAAAGACTAGAGCAAGGGACTGCCGGCCCCTCTCTCTTGCTCTGACAGCATCAGAGAGGCTTGAACGAAAGCCAGCTTGAGACTAGAGACTCAGACATGAGAGAGAAGCAATGGGACTGGACAACGAAAAGAACACCAGGATTGATGAGTCAGCGACAGCCTTGGTTACACAGAAATCTTTAATTGATTAATGCAAGGGTGGGGCAACTCCCATTTGGCCCTAGGCCTATGAAGGAGCCTCCACTGCCAGTTTGGCTTCTGCAAAATGAGTGCTTTGTGACCAGCCATGCCCACCGTGGCACCCATTTTGTGTGAGTACTCACAATATTCTCTCAAAGTTCCAAATGTGCCCACCACTCCAAAAACTAAAGTTGGGGCCCTTTGTAAAGCAATACACGTTCTTGATATGCATCACTATCCACATGGCATGCCATTGGTGAACTTTCCACATTTATTTATTCATTTATTTATATCCTGCTTCTCCTCACCCCCTTTTGCAAGGAACCCAAGGCAGCTTACATGGCCCTCCTCCTCTCCATTTTATCCTCACAACCACCCTGTCAGGTAGATTAGGCTGAGAGTCAGTGACTGGCCTAAAGTCACCCAGTGAGCTACATGGCTGAGTGGGGATCAGAACCCGGATCTTCTGCGTCCGAGTCCAACACTCTAACCACTATACCATGCTGGCTCTCGATCTGATCTGGTTTCCCACCCCTATTTCTACTAGTCATGCACCACACTTACTTGAAATATGACTTTAGCGAGATTAGCTGGAGCTGTTTTCCCCAACTAGCTTAGGTAACTGATCCCATTGTGCTCCTGCCTCCAATTTTGCCACCCAACAGCTATCCCAAAGTCTCTGGGTCTCTTCGGTGATGCCACCCATTCTCCCTTGCTGATCCTCATTCGTCGAACTCCCTCTCAGAACACCTAAGTCAGCCTGTCTCTACCTGGTGCCCTCCAGATCTTTTGAACTTCGACTCCCATCAGCCCCACCCAACATGGCCAATGGTCAGGAATGGTGAGAGTTTAGTCCAAAGCATCGGGAAGGCACCAGTTAAGGGAAGGCAGACCTAAGTGAAGCCACTTCTATTGCTATCCCTTCAAATCCCTCCTCCAAACCTATATCAGTACTTGAATTACATGGGGGCAACTGCGTGGGGTTTTTTTGTAGGCTATAGGGAGCCTATAATGTGGCTAACATGGAACAGAATCAATGGATGGGCTTGTGGATATCATCAGGCCCACCTCTCTCTCCCAGCCCCCCACAATTCATGCATTACGTAAGGCCCAGCTAAATGTTACCAGGGAAACATGGAGTTCCCTGCCCCAAGTTTCCCTTTTAATGCTATGGAGAGGGTGGAGAAAGCAGTTCCCTTTTAATGCTATGGAGGGAATGCTTGGCCTTCAGGAAAAGGGTCCTCAGTGGGGGGCTTCACCGCCAATGATTTCCACAGGGCATGGCTGCCATCAAGGGTAAGCATGGTTGGACAGCTGCTGAGGGCTCACACCCCAGCAAGGCCCACTGAAAAGAGTTGCTCCTCCTCTTCACCACTGCAGCCTGCTGTGTACACCTGTCTCTCTGTGGCTCACACAACGGTGGTGGTTAGAAAGAGAAGTAGTAGATGTCACTGCCTTCTTGCTCACTGACTGGGTTCAGACAACACGATAACCCACACTCAAGGGTTGAGTATGGGTTGAGTGTGGGTTGTCGTTGAACCATGAGTCATTGTTGAAACATGGGTTATTGTGTTGTCTGAACCCAGGAGAGATAACAAACCATGGTGAACAACCCACAGTTCACAACCCAACAACAAACTATGGGTTCTCTTCATGGGTTGTTCATGGTGAACAAACCATGGCTTGTTAGCACAGCTGGCTTCAGACAACACGGTTCAACAACAACCCACACTCAACCCATACACAACCCTTGAGTGTGGGTTATTGTGTTGTCTGAACTCAGTCACTGACTCTCTGGTTGTCAGGCAAGCAAATTGTAGCAATTATGAGGAAGAGGATGAGAAGCAATAGGAGGTGGTGACAATGGTGGTGAGAGAAGGTAGACTCACAGAGAGAGGGGGCCCATTGAGGGTGTCTTGCCAAAGGGCCCTCCAAAACCTGGAGCCATCACTGGATAGGTTGGTCACTTACGCATCACCAAAAAGAGAGGGCAAAAGATGGCATGGATTTGCATATGCTAATATAGATGTATAGATAACAAATTAGAAATAATTCCTTCAATTTAAATAGAAATACAGTGCATCTCACCATAGTGGGAAGACTGTGATGAGGTGACCTATGATACATAAGTGCCCACCCTGCTGCGGATAAGCCAGGAATTCTTCTCTTGCTCAGATTTTAATCTAAAACACAAGAAACAGGGAGATTTTATGTGAGCCATGTGCTGGAATTGACAGATGAGTCCCCAACAAAAGCAAAATTCCTATGATGCAATTCATTAGTCAAGAGTCTGGTAAGCGCTGCCCAAGGTCCGCTGTGCACAGGTCTCCCCACCCCCACTCCACATTAAGTTCAGCAACTTCTTAGGTGAAGCAGCAATTTAGTATTATTATTTGGGGGGGGGGGTGGAGAGAGAGAAACTACCCAACAGATTTTAGGTGAGGAAGTGAAGGCATCTGCAGCTATTTCAAAACTACACTGGGAATTTTAGATAAGCAGAGTGGAATTACCCCAAGCAAGAAATCAGCCCTGAGACAGGCACCGGCTCTCTCAAAAGGAGCCAAAAGCTATATCTAGACCACTGCTTGATATCTTGCATCATTGGGAGGAGGCTGTTCCCACCTCCTACTGCAACAATTTCCAAAATGTTTGCTAGGCTGATGGTGCTTCAAGAAAGAAAATTACTTGGGGAACTAAATGCTTCTGTGAACCTTTTGAGATTGAGATCTAGTTTGGATGTAGCGGATGGAGTGTTGGACTCAGTGAGGCAGCTGGGGAATGCTAGACCCAGGACTTAATGGTCTTTCAGGAGCCCCCTTTTATTTATTTATTTATTTATTTTATTTTAATTTATTTTTAAATCACCCATCTGGCCGGTCACCCATCCACCCTGGGCGATGCACAACAGGATAAAATACAATAAAACACCATTAAAACAAACACCATTAAAACAAACACAATTAAAACAATATAAAAGTTTTTTTTACAAAAAAATCCTAACCCACCCCATATTCCCGCCTGAAAAGCCATGTTTTTAAAGCCCGGCAGAAATTCATCAAGGTGGGGGCATGGTGAAGCTCACTGGGGAGGGAGTTCCATGACTTGGGGGCCGTCACAGAGAAGGCCCTCTTCCTAGTCCCCACGAGCCTGGCTGCTCCGGCTGATGGGACAAGGAGAAGGCCGTCCGTGGCAGACCTTGTTGAATGAGCGGCCTACTTGATGTTGCTGGAGGCGCTCCTTGAGATAAGCTGGACCGGAGCCGTATAGGGTTTTAAAGGTAAAAAACAACACCTTGAATTCGGCCCGGCAAGCAACTGGTAGCCAGTGCAACTCCTTGAGCACTGGTGTGATGTGGCCATGTGTACTACTCCAGTTATCACACAACTAACATTCCTCTTTCCTCCCTCCCACTGCCACTCCATGCTTCACAACTGCTTCTACATTTCTGGTACGTTAGAACAACCTCCATCCCAGCCCGTGCCTCCCCCCCCCAAAAAAAACCCTTTTTGCCAACCCTGTTTTTTAAAAAAGAAATATTCATGTGCAGCTTCACATCTTAAACTCAAATCATAGCACCATCAGGATGCTATGGCATAAAATGGAATTTGCTTCTGCTACCCTCGTGCTAAACGCATTTATTGGGAATAAGCACCATCTTGGTGTAGAAAAAAAGGATAATATAGATTTTAAAGTTGAAAAAAGATCAAAATGAGCATCTGTAAACATGTACATGTCCGGCCGACTACCCCGTGACTGTGAAATGTTTTTTTTAAAAAAATAAGAACAATGGAAAGATGCTGCAGCGTCCGCCCTAGTGGGTCTGTTTGCCATTCCCCCGATGATCTGCTGCTCTCTGGGAGGTCATTTGGGGGTCCCTGGGCTGCAAGGCCATGAACTTTGGCCCCAAGTTCCAGCTCACCACTGACCTGGGATCAACTCCCCTCAAAGCTTACTGGGTGACCTTGGGCCTGTCACTATCTTGCATCCTAACCTACTTTACAGGGTTGTTGTGAGGATAAAGGACAGCAGCCCTATCCATGTGTGCTGACCGAAGCTTCTTGGAGGAAGGGTGGGATATTAAATGTGAGTCAAAATAAACTGCGCACCCAGGCAGGAGGCTGCCCACTGTATCCCTGTGTGATTCTTTTTTTTTTTTTTCAAAGGAGCAAAGGAGCCTCCACTGGTGGTCTATAATTCTGCTGTGTGTCTTTGCATTATATATTTCATTTCATTTCTATACCGCCCAATAGCTGAAGCGCTCAATATCAGAGGCAGTATGCCTATGCACTCCAGTTGCTGGGGAACATGGGCGGGAAGGTGCTGTTGCACTCGTGTCCTGCTTGTGGGATCCCGTGGGCAGCTGGTTGGCCACTGTGTGAACAGAATGCTGGACTAGATGGACCCTTGGTCTGATCTAGCACGGCTCTTCTTATGCTTTAAATAAGGAAAAGCTACTAGTCCTGATGGCTATATGCTACCTCCAGTACCAGAGGCAGTATGCCTATGTACACCAGCTGGACATGGCCAGACACAAAACACCCATTTTCTAGAAGGAAAATTGCAGA
The DNA here is from genome assembly GCA_021292165.1 of Shinisaurus crocodilurus. Lineage (NCBI taxonomy): Eukaryota > Metazoa > Chordata > Lepidosauria > Squamata > Shinisauridae > Shinisaurus > Shinisaurus crocodilurus. The sequence continues at coordinate 513,473 of JAHFWL010000433.1, forward strand.
CACTGAAAGAAAAGGAACTTGCCCAAGAACCTCTAAGTACAAGGCAGGGGTGGGGGCTGAGGTCCAAAACGCAAAGCCACTCTTTGGAACTGTTTTCTGCTCCAACACATTTCTCAGAAGTCTCAGAGATAAGGAACTTGACTACGAAAAGGAGTAAGGCAGAGGTGGAGTCTGAGCTACAAATGGCAACTCACATATTTGTCTCCTTAAAGCATGACAAAATACACATTTCACAGAAGGCAAACTGGTCAGAGATAACACACACACTCAGAGATAACACACACACACACACACACACACACACAGGTAAAACACAAACCATACCACAAAAGATGAGTAAACGAACCAGCTAACACACACACACACACACACACACACACACGTACGTACGTACGTACGTACGTGAGAACAAACAGAGCACAGGCAAAGAACTTCCCTTGCTCTCCACATCCTCTACCCCCCTTCCCCAAGATGTTCCCTGCCACTTCCAGCTTTCACTGGGTCTCACATGGGGCCCAGAGACATTCTTGGAAGTAAAGATGGTAACTGAGGCTGGTACTTCACTTAGCTGTCTGCCAGCTTCCCAGTTTTTTTAAAAAAATAATAACCGGGAGAGGCTCAGGGCTTGGTGGTTGCCATGAGGGACACCCTATTAAGGACCTTGGCAGGTGCCCCGCAACGCCCTTGTCACTGCTTGCACATTTGGGGAAGGCAAGTGGACAGGCAGGAACAGCAAGGGATAAACAGTGGGCCCACTGGCAAGACTTAGGGTGTGCGTGCCTTTGGCAGGGAGTGGTCAAAGACCTGCCATGTTTATTTACTCTCTACATTGAGGGTACTGTTTCAATATTATGGTAATGACAATCATGATAACAAGTGTTTAGACCTTCCAGCTTTCTAAGATGGCACATAGCCATAAGCAGCAAAAGCAAAGGTAACTTTTGGAGCATACAGGGCAGGCACCAGCAATCTCAAATTAAATTAAAGCTTGTACATGTGCTTGCTAATTTGTTTCCATGTATGCTAAGTTAGAATTGCCATTGGCAGGAGGCACAAATCCAAAGGGAAAGTAGACACAAGGCAACTTCATTGGAAGAGTAATACGGAAGAGGAAAGAAGGGGAATTTTTTATTTTATTTTTTTGGCATGGGAGTGAGTGGTTGTGTTTAGGCACAGTTGTTTATGTTACAGAGAGAAACCAGAACATCTTTCCCAAACTGATGGCAATGTTCCCCAGTCCTGACTTGCAACTTGCCTATCTTGGGGCCAGGTGTTTTTCTTCCTTTCTTTCTGGCAGAGATTCCCGAGCTAGAGCTGAATCAAAATTTCTCAGAAGATGTTTTTATGAGAAAATTTTTGAGATTTTTTCCCCCTCAGCCCCCTTGAAAAAGAAGGGCTTGCTGTGGCTTGCTGTGTCATCCGAACCCAGTGAGGTATACAGCAGGGGTGGCTTTGAAAGCACCCCAGAACCCGTGGTTTGTTGTAAGGTGCCGGGGTGGTTTTGAAGGCACCCCTGCCACGCACCTCACCAGGTTCGGATGCAGGTAATTAAGCAAATTGTGCAGAGTGCACCCTGCATGTGCGGCCGGGGGCAGGAAAATAACCCACTGTGGCTTCTCTTCCCGATGATTATGTGAATCTGGCCAATGGCACCCTAGAATAATATGTCCAGACCTACTCACCCACAGGGAATTTTAACTCACCCCAAGTGTGTGCACAAAGGGCTGCAAAGCTGCTCCCCAGCCAAGATCAGACAGATTGATCCAACAATGAAACCAAGCTGAAAGATTCCATGTTGCCACATGCTTGCCAAATGCGCACTGCCCAGATTAAACCACTAGTCATAGCGAAGCCGGGTGTCAGCTGTGCTTCCAGAAGTGAGCTACTCTACACTGAAGTAGACCGATACACCTAGAGCTCTCCTCTCATAATCAGCAGTGCCTGCTAATTTACACTGGAAACATTTCTCCGGCCTGTGCAATTTTTCCATTTAATTTTGCTGTCAAAAACAAGACCTAAGAGGTCTTGTTTTTGTTTTTACTGGTTGGTGATGAGTCACTAGCTACTTTAGTTTAATTTCATCGAAATGGTTTTTCTGGCAGTCAGGCTCCCCCTCCCCCACCCCACCCTTTTGACTCATGAGCCCACAAAATATAAACAGGACACTGCCACTCGGATGACTTCTGCATTTTCTTTGTTTAGCCAAGGACAAAGCCAAGGGAACTTTCTCGAGAGTTGCGTCTTCTTCCCTCCGCTTGTCCACATTTCATCTTCTTACGGAGGTCTGCTTCTAGGTATGTCATGGGCATTCAAATTAGGGGTGCTCAAGAAACTGAGGGCCCCTCTTTGGATGCGTGACGGCAGACTCAAATTTCATATTGTGAGTGCTCACGGCTGCCACCCACTCCCTCATTCCCCAAAGGTCTCTGGGGGAGGAGAAAGAGACAAGTGGCGCGGGGCACTCCAGAGTCCAGAGGCCCTGGAAGAGCGGGTTTCTGGGCTAGGAACGGGACTGAGACTACCAGCTCCGATTCCCCGCTCTGAGGCCGAAGCACTGTCTCCAACTTCGGATCAGGGAATCTGAACTATCCAGTCACAGTGGCCCGTCAGACGCTGTCTAAGGGCCATAGGATTGCTCCCTCCATTAAATAAATACATACTTAAAGCATTTATATACCACCTTTTAATCAGAGATTTCTTCAAGGCAGTTTACAAAAATATAAACAGGACACTGCCACTCGGAACAACAATAAATAGAACAACAATAAATAAATAGACTCGAAACAGCCAGCAAATAAAAGCACTACTAAAACAAAACCCCAGGGAGGTTATAATTTATTTATTTATTTATTTATTATATTTATACCCCGCCTTTTTTCCTGCAAGGAACCCAAGGCGGCTTACATAATCCTCCTCCTCCTCCTCTCCATTTTATCCTCACAACAACCCTGTGAGGTAGGTTAGGCTGAGAGTCAGTGACTAGCCCAAAGTCACCCAGTGAGTTTCATGGCCCGGGGACTAGAACCCAGATCTCCCGAGTCCCAGTCCAACACTCTCACACTACGCCACACTGGCTCTCTATAATACTTTAGATAGGGAAAATGTTTTAAAATACCTTGGTGAATAAAAACATTTTTTGCCTGATGCCTAAAAGAACACAAAATTGGTGCCAGGTGTCCTTTCCTTGGGACATCATTCCATAGCTGGGATGCCGCTATGGAAAAAGCCCTCTCCCGTGTTTTATTTTAACCTCACGCCTTTGGGTCAAATCTGGCCTGCCTAGGTCCCAATCCAACGCTCTGGGGTTTTGCCAGATGGGCATGCCCCCTTCCCCCCACCCCCTTCCCCTGACTGCTGATTGGTGGTTTCCCAGCTTTTTCACTCCCCCCCCCCATTCTAGGAGTTTGAGATGCCTCTCCTATGGCTTAGAAGTAGCAGAAACATCCAGAACACAGAGAAACAGACTAACCACCACCACCCTTGTCTCTATTGGAGCCTCAAGAACTGCACCAGAATGAGAGACTGGAGCATGGTTTTATGTGCTTTTATTGTTGTACACCACCTTGGGAGGGCTCCTACCCTGGAAGGCGGCCAAGAAATATTTATTTATTTATTTATTATATTTAACCCTGCCTTTTTTTTTTCTCCTGCAAGGAACCCAAGGCGGCTTCCATAATCCTCCTCCTCCTCTCCATTTTATCCTCACAACAACCCTGTAAGGTAGGTTAGGCTGAGAGTCAGTGACTGGCCCAAAGTCACCCAGTGAGTTTCATGGCTGAGCGGGGACTAGAACCTGGATCTCTTGAGTCCCAGTCCAATACTCTCACCACCATGGTGAGTTCTGCCTTAGGGAAATTGAAAACACCTGGTTTCCAAAGTAGCTGGGTATATATCTGCAGCCACCATAGGCCTTCCAGAAGTAGCACAAACATCCAGAGTACAGGGGAAGAGACTCAGCAGCAGCAGCCTTTGTCTCTGTTGGAGTTCTAAGAACTGCACCAGAATGAGAGAGTGGAGCATGGGAGAGATCAGCTGTTGCCGGCTGTAAGGATCCTGGTTGCCATTTTCTGCACTTGGTACTCTTGGCATAGCTGTTTGCAGGCTGTATTATTTGTTAATGCCTCGATGAAAGGTTTGGTTTATTAATTTGGCTCTGGCTTACACTTTGCTGATCAACAATCATTGATATTGTGCTGTAATGTTTGATATTGCCTATTTTGTAATTAATTTGAAATGTTCTAATATTAGTATTAGTGAAATGAATTGTTTGGGTTGTTTATTATCGTAATGATGTACTATTACAATTGATGTATTGGTATGCATTCTTGTTTTTGTATTGCTCTTGTGTTGTGAGCTGCTTTGGGCATCTTTTGTGGGAAAGCGGTATACAAATGAAATGAAATAGTTACCGGCAGTAAGAACTTTAAGCTAAAATATGCTGATATTTTTGGTATTTTGGCCCCACCCCTTTTGCCTTCAGCCCCGCCCACCACTGGAATGCGCCCCTGAGAGCTTCTCTGAAATTGAATTTAGCCCTTGGGCTGAAAGAGGTTCAACACCCCTTATGTAAGCCTTACCACCAATGGAGGTGACATCTGGAGAAGGGCATAGACTAATACTTGTAGCATGTGGGTGGTTGGCATGAGTGGAATTGCTTATGATATTCATTGCTATCACATTTCTTGGTGACCTCTACCATAGATGGCTTTCCGAAAGGTTGGACAAATTCACTGATGTTCGATCTACAATGGCTACATGGAAACTTCATCTTCAGTGGCAGCACCTGAATACCAGAATACTGGGGCCAGATAACTATGGATGGTCATGGCCTTTGTACCCTGCTTGTCGCTTCTTGGCTGTCCACTGCTGGAAACAGGATGCTAGACTAGATGGACCATAGGTCTAATCCTTCTTATGTTCTTATTTTTCTAAGTATGCCCTGCCATGTTTGAATGAGCTCACACTGAATCAATGATGCACATATGTGATTCAGATAGTTGTAATTTAGTGTTGACCGGGGGGGGGGAGAATAAAAGGCCAACCTCAAAAACATTGACCTAGGGATGCAGTAAGTTCAGTATAAAATCTGAAATGAATTCTTCATAGTTCAACAGTTCCCTTTGTGGCTCTTCCAAAGCCTTGCCCAAGAATATGGAATGGATGTCCTTCTCAGAATTTGGCACCTTATATACCAGCCACATAGGGTGACAAGATGTCACAAGATTGCACTTGGGCATCTAACAAAGAGAAGAAGAATATTCTAATTAAACTTTCCAGTTCTGGCTACACAAATCCAATGAGAAACACATTGTTCTGTGCTGGGTACAACATATTGCTGTATTTGGGAACAAGCACCATCAGAACAGAATAATAGAGATGTAAACACAAAAATATACCCAAGAAAGATGAATAAAGAGAAAAACTGGATATGGTGCTAAAATCCTGATAAAGGTAGGAAGCTGAAGGAATCAATGGAATGGCATTACCATGCTGCTATTATATAATTTTTAGTGAAACACTGTGGTACCTTAATAGGCCATACTTCAGCATGTTTTGAAGAACAAGAACCTACTAAGGGACCAGTAGCTCCCTTATGTAGTGAGTGCTTCCATCCCATCCAGGAAGTGATGTCAAAGGGACTGGGGCTTAGATGCCTTCTACGTTAAATCCAAAACCTCTCCATTCAGAAATAAAATTATGAAAGTTCAAATATACACATTAAATACCTTTCAAAATATATCTATTTTCAAAGTTACAATGTAACACACCACTTTCAGAGTCAAACTACACTTTACACAGAATTCTATGGAAGCTCCTTAAAAACAAAAAACAAACAAAAATGACAAACTTACATCTGAAGCTGCACATCGAGAGTGAAGAGGGAAATCTGTAATCAAGGGGGGAAAGGGCAGGTGAGGAGGGAATGCTTAACCTTTTCCCTGGATACCATTTTTTCCTCTTAAAATTGCTCCCCTCAAGCTGCTTTTCTGATCCCATGGAAAACAACAGGGGGGTCTTATTGTAGGGTGGCTGTGTGTCCTACTTCACATAGGACGGTCCTCTGTTTGAAGGACTATCAGAGGACAGTCTACCAGTTGAAGAGCTGCCAAATCCAAGTCTTGTTTAAAGATAAAGAACCATAAGAAGGGAGGAACATAGGAAGCTGCCTTATACTGAGTCAGACCATTGGTCCATCTAGTTCAGTATTGTCAACACTGACTGGCAGCAGCTTTCTGGGGTTTCAGGCAGCAGTTTTTCCTGGAGATGCCAGGGACTTGAACCTGGGATCTTCTGCATGCAAACCAGGTGATCTACCCATTGAGGGGCCTTGAAGTTGCCCGTCAACAGTTGGCACCTGGACAGGAGACTGAGCAGACATACAGGTCACCTGATCACAGTCTCCCACACTGTGAGGAGCTGTGCTGTATTTTTGTATAAATTTATACAAAAAAGCAAAGGTAGCCATGTATCCATATTAGGGCAATTCCATCTTAAGAATATAACTAATTCAGACTCCATGGCTTCAACATCCCTCCCACCCCAGCTTTTAGTTTGTTTACCATCTTGCCTAATGAAGACTTCCAGAGAACTTGAAAATTTGCACACTATTTTGTGATCTTGAGTTCACAAAATTAAGGTATTGCCCTCTGATGGATCTTGGTATTTCAGCTCTAGTAATTATAGAGCTTAAAATTTTAGTAATTATAAATTTGCATCTGTACATATAAGTTAGCATATGGAATTTTAGTGCAGATCTGTATCCTCTTTTTTGGCAATGCATATCCTCTCTTTTTCAGGGGGGATTGTTCAAGTAGCCACCCTACCTTGTCTTTCCCCACTGCAGGCAAACAAGCAACTGGGGAGGGGATTTTGAGACAAAAATGGCACCACTTCCCCACTCATTCTTCTTCCACTCCTGATTACAGCCTCACATGGTTGCTTTTATTAAAATAAAGTTGGGGTAAAAGTTATACAGAACTCTACATAATGTATAGATTGCAGTTACAAGAGAACTCTTCATAGCCTTGAAAAATGAAAGGTTTTGGAAAACTTGAAACAAAACGTCAAATCTACAGTAACCCCTTCATGTATCAACCCTAAATTGCCATCAGAAATGACATGTATGCGGTAAGAAAACCAATTAGAGCTGATGGACAATTGAAATGCATGTGGTACAAATAACAAACATGATAGATAATGTTAGAGATAACGACCTGGTTCGCATGTAACAACAACCCAGAGTATGAGTTGAATATGGGTTGTCACTGAATCTTGAAACAACCTAGACTTCACAACTCAACAACAAACTATAGATTCTCTTCCTGGGTTGTTTGTGGTTAACAACCAGGGCCGGCGCTACCGCTAGGCCAACTAGGCTGTGGCCTAGGGCGCGTAGCGGAAGAGGGCGCAGAACGCTGCCTTGCCCGCCCGCCCGCCTCACCGAGAAAGCCAGGTCAGTGCGGGGGATTGCGCCCGGAGTAGTGGTGGGGCCGAGCCTGGGCAGCCTCTCCCCAACTTGCCTCGCCTCCGCGCCGCCTCCCCCCCACCTCGCCTCGCCTCGCCTCTGCGCCGACACCTACCTCCCCCGACACCTACCTTCTCCATGCTGTTTCCGGAGCCCCGCCCGCGCTCTGTTTTGGCGGGAGGAACCAGGGCAACAGGGCTTAAACAGCCCTGTTGCTCTGGTTTCCCCCGGCCAAAAACAGAGCACGGGGGTCCCTTTTCGGAGGAGGCGTGGGAAGGTAGGTGGGGGGTGGCAGCGGCAGCAGCAGCAGCGGCAGTGTGCGGGGGGGGGGGTCCAGCAGCAGCGGTGGGAGGTTGCAGAGCAGGGCTGCTTTCCGGAGCCCCCCCCATGGCACGAGAGGGGGGGCGCTAAATATAATTTAGCCTAGGGGGCCAAACTGCCCTGCACCGGTCCTGTTAATAACCCATAGTTAAACAATAGTGCAGGGTTCGTACATAATGACAACCCACAATTCAACAACAACCCTGCACCTAGGGAAAGGAAACCAAATGCACAGTTACAGAATGGGGGACACTTGGCTCAACAATACTATGAGTGAGAAGGATCTTGGAATTGTGGTGGATCACAAACTGAATATGAGCCAGCAATGCGATGTGGCTGCAAAGAAGGCAAATGCTATTTTGGGCTGCATTAATAGAAGTATAGCTTCCAAATCGCGGGAAGTGATAATTCCCCTTTACTCAGCACTGGTTAGGCCTCATCTTGAGTACTGCGTCCAGTTCTGGGCACCACACTTTAAGAAGGACGTAGACAAACTGGAGAGGGTTCAGAGGCGGGCAACAAGGATGATAAAGGGACTGGAAACAAGGCCCTATGAGGAGAGACTGCAAGAACTGGGCATGTTTAGCCTTCAGAAGAGGAGACTGAGGGGAGATATGATCACACTCTTCCAGTACTTGAAGGGATGTCACACAGAGGAGGGCCAGGATCTCTTCTCGATCATCCCAGTTTGCAGGACACGGAATAATGGGCTCAAGTTACGGGAACCCAGATTCCACCTAAACATCAGGAAAAATTTCCTGACTGCCAGAGCAATAAGACAATGGAATCAACTACCTAGGGAGGTGGTGGGCTCTCCCAATCTGGAGGCATTCAAGGTGCAGCTGGACAGCCATCTGTCAGGGATGCTTTGACCTGCATTTCTGCATTGAGCAGGGGGTTGGACTCGATGGCCTTGTAGGCCCCTTCCAACTCTACTTTTCTATTATTCTATGATGATGATGATGATGATGATGATGATGATGATGATGATGATGAAAAGAGAGGCCCGGGGCTAAGAAAAGGAGAAATGTAGGAGAGGGCCACGACTAAGCACTACTGTGCTGAGGCCACAGAGCTGTCCCTATATAACAAAACATATGCAGTTTTCATTTGCAGATTATTCCAATCATAGCACTGACTCCTAATATACACAGCCCTGACTGTTTGGCAACATTTTAGCCACTGCTATTATGACAAAGGATCTGTCTGAGAATGGGTTTCTGTGACGAAGGATACAGAAAGTGGAGTTGGTAGCCTGATGCAAAAAGGATGTAGTGGCCATTCTCATGTGTATTCGCTTGACTTCTCAAAAATTTAAATTTATATTTTTCTAAGTCAATTCCCACCCTCTGCACATACAGTTTCCAATTACAGAAGCTGTTGGATTTAGGGATTTAATGGCAGAATGGTGTAATGGACTTTAGCAAGTTGAAGCTTAACATTATATTGCCTTAAAATTATTATTTTTTTCTGTTGCAAATATAGAAGCTGGTGGAGAGAGCTGGAGAGGAAAAGAGGCAGGCAAGGCAAAGGTTAAGCACTCTGTGCTGAGCGCTCCATCTCCACTGGAAATCATGCCTTCCTGGCTGTGCTTGACAAAGGAAAAGAGCTTTGAAGGTACATGTGTGTTGGAGGTAGAAGTTCTAGTTGCACCTAGGGCGGCCACTTAGGCACTGCCAGAAAAGAGGTTAAAAGGGGGCACCAGTTTGCATATGCTAATTTATATGTATCAGTGCAAATTTAGAAAGCGTTGCTTCCATTAAATTAGAAATATGACCCATCTCCCCATAATGGGGAAGCCTGTGCCCACATGACCCTATATGCCTGCTCAGTCTGCTATCCAAGTGCTAAATATGGACAGCCTTTTCAAATAGAGGACACCTTCAAATAGAGGATGGCCCTCCGTAGAGTCGGTCACCCAAGCTCCACCCTTTGTCATGAAGGTGCCCTGGGGTCTTTTAAAAAAATTCTTATGTGGGAGAAAAACTGGAAGAGCTTATATTAATGGGCACCGACTAGCACTGGGGGGGTGGGAAGGATGGGAAATCCTGAGTCAGCTCCCAAGCATTTCTTAATCCAATTTCTGAAGCATTTCTTAGAAAGAATGTGTTTCCTGGGAGGCTGTTAGCAGGCAGGGAGTTGGAGGGATGGAAAGCTGCAGTACATTTGCACAGCAAGTGATCTTTACACCGAGAATCTCTGCCAAAGGGAGATAAGGGGAAATGAATGAGCTACTCTGGGATTGTCTCCATTTCTTGTCAAGTTCTTTCAGCTTCGTGCCTACTGAAAACTCCTTCTCTTTTTAACATGACTTGTCTCCCCATCCCATGTTGATTTTCTGCTGCAAAACTAATTTGCTGAAGACTCACTAATGCCCTACTCCCTCCCTACAAATACAGCTTCCTTTCCTTCTTATCTGTGTTTACTTGGAAACATCAGATGGGAAATTTTCATTTGGCCAACCCCAACCCCACACCTCTCCTCTTCCAACTGATTTGTTAGCGTTACTCCCCATCATTCCCGAAAGTTGCTTTCTACAGGGTAACAAAGTAAAAAACAACAACACCTAAATGGCGCTGGAAACTAAATGCATAATGCACAGATAACGCTGGGGAAGTGTGGCAGCTCAGCTGTGGAGCACATGATGGTTTGCATGCAGGAAGTCTTCAGGGAGGGGGCATAGCTCAGTGGTAGAGCACATGTTTTGAATGCAGAAGGTCCCAAGTTCAATCCACAGCTTCTCCAGGTAGGTCTGGGAAAGACTTCTATCTTAAATCCTGGAGAGCCACTGCCAGTCAGTGTCAACTGTACTGAGATGGATCAATGGTCTGACTCAGTATAAGGCAACTCCCCATGTTCCTGTCTCCAGGTAGGTCTGGGAAAGACTCATATCTGAAACTCTGGAGAACCACTGCCAATCAGTATAGACAATAATGAGCTAGATGGACCAGTGGTTTGATTTGGTAAAACTTCCTATGTTTCTAAGTGGACAACAGGGAAACAATGGGTTACATAAAAATATTCCCTTCTTCTAGCAGAATGGAGAACTAGCTTCCTTTTGCAAAGTTGATCATGATCAATGCACTAGGCAGGGCTGGCCCAGGATATTTTGCTGCATGAGGCAAAGGACAAGCTGCCCCCCACTCCCCATTCCACTTGCAGAAGTTGACTGGACTGGCAATTGAATCTTACTTCAACACTGGGATAGCATCTTCAAGGCAGCATCTTCCACTGCACTGGAGAACCACAGGCTTAGGGAGCACAGGGCAGGCCACATGGTGCACACAGCTCTATTCTCCATCAGAGGGATTGGCCAGGGGGCTCAAGAAGAAGAGCAAGGGTGGCTACTGCCATTGCTGCCCCCACTTCTCCTAGTATCTGCTGCCTGAGGAGGCTGACTCATTCTGCCTTATGGTAGGGCTGGCCCTGGCACTTGGATTCCCAGTCCAAAAGAGTGAGGTTATTGGAACTAGCATCAAAATGCTAGGGGGGGGGGGGGAGAAGCTAGGCACATCCCAGATGTGGCTCTGAAGCTTATGAATCCTATTAGCATTTCTTGGCCCTTTCTGGCAGTTGAAGAGGATCAAGGAACTCAGTGTTCCTTTTACGCATCAGAGACTGAGACGATCCCCAAGAAATGTCCACTACAGACAGAGGAAGGGCTAGAAAGCACAGGGTCTTCCCTAAGAGAAAGCTGTTTGCGGTAGCAATTTCTCTCCTTTTGTTCTCCTGGAATCTGATTCAAGGAATCTGGAAGGCATGTGCATTGGAATGTCTAGTGTCGATGCTCCCAGCACAGGGGAAGAAATGATGTCTCCAATCCCATCTCTTACAGATGTTTCCGTGGAGATGCTCTTTCAACCACTTGAAATGGAGCTCTCTCCAGAGAGCAGGTTAGCAAGGACAACCGCAGATGAGCTGGCTGGGGAGGCAATGTTTGGGTTTATGGGAGAAAGGGAAGGAAGATCCTTAATGGAACTTGACAAGCCCCAGCCCTGACTTTTCCCAATTTTAGCCACACCGTGCCCTCAGAGTCTTCAAAAACATTAGCTCAGGGGGCAGGGCCTCTCTCTTCTTGTTGCAATTCAGGCACCTTGCAATTCAAGGCCTCAGGTTCAAGCAGGAGGCTGGTGCCTTTCCAGCCAGAAGTAGAATGGCCAAGAATCCTACTTCAAAGAATTCAGTCTTATATTTGAAGAGCTGTCAGGACAGTCCTCTATTTGAAGGCCTGTCCAGCATACCCTCCAACATTTCACAGATGAAAATAGAAACACATGTGAAGTTATAAGAGGTATGGTTAAGCAACATGAAGGTATGATCAAGGGTGTGGCCAGGCAACATGAGGGTGTGGCCAAGGGTATGGCCAGGCAACCAAAGGGCATGGTCAAGTACAAAAGTTATTAGAGGAAACACACATAATCTTATATATTATAATATTACATTATTATATATTATTTTATAATATTTCATAAGTGGCTTTTGTAATATATATTTTTTACCTTACTTAAACCCTTAATTGTTGATATCATGTTTTTCATGGGGGGGAGGGTCAGTGCTTGCAGGGCAATCTCTTTCTTTTTGTTTTAAAATGGTCAGGATTGGCACAAATTCAACAGGTGAAGCTTACCCCCCCCCCCCCAAACATGGAGCTTCAGAGAGAAGGGGAAGTTTCTTGCATTTCCTTCTGACACTGTAAACTCACCTGTTAGAGGCAAAGAGTCAGCTCTGTTAAGAAATAGAATCTTTGGCAATATAAAGATAGGAATCATGTGATAAATTCCCTCATTCACCTCTCCGTTGGTCCAGGCTTTCACCCAGTTAACCCCTTTCCCACAGCAACATGCAGCAGAGGCAGCAGGTAGAGCGTGTGTGTGTGTGTGTGTGTGCGTGCGCGCGCGCACACGCACATGCACACGCACGTGCACACACACACACACACACACATATCCTCGCTTGGCCCTCCCAGCTTAGCAGCTTCTGTTCCCTAAGCAGAGCTATCTTAAAGGGGCCATGGGCAAAATTGCAGCTAAGCTAAAACTGCAAGCTTAGCTGTAATTTTGCCCATTGCCCCTTTAAGTAGCTTGCAGTTGCGGGAGGCAGGGGAATTCGGGACTCTGCATGACAAAGTGAGAAGCCATGATGACTTAAGGGTTTTCCTGAGGGTCCCGGCATTTTCGGGGCGATTGGAGACTATGTGTCCAGTCCAAGTCTAGATTAAAGATAAAGAACCATAAGGGAGAGCAGGCGAGGAGGAGGAGGAGGAGGAGGAGGAGGAGGAGGAGGAGGAGGAGGAGGAGGAGGAGGAGGAGGGGTGGGAGTGCTACTACCTTCAGGGAGTTGTTCGGCACCCCCAGAATTTGGTGTCTTAGGTGGTCACCTAGTTCACCCCTCTTAGAGGCGGTCATCAGGACAGGGGTTTCCCATCAACAGTTAGCTCCTGGACAGCAGACATATTGGCCACCTGGTTAGTCTTGCCCACTATGGTGAGATGTACTTGTATTTTTATTTAAATTACAGTTATTATTTCTAAATGTGCATCTATACATATTAATTAGCATATGCAAATTGTATGCAAATCCATGTCCTCATTTGCCCTCTGTTCTGGGAATGCATTTCCCCTTCTTTGGTAATGCATATGTGGCCATCGCTACCCCTTAACAAGCCCGGAAGTGAAACATCAAACGGTGACTCCATTCAAGATTTGGCATGAATTGTGCCAGCAATTCCTTGTGTTGCATATTTTGGATATTTGTTCCTCTCCCTTTAAGATCAGTCATGTCAGTACCAGCAGGGGGAAACACTTCTATAGCTGAAGGAGAAGTCCTGTTTGGGCAAGGAGAAGTTGCAGCAGGATATTTGCACCTTTCAGTGAATTTCCCAATTTTGCCATTCAAACTTTAAATGAGAAACTTAGAAAGTGAATGTGTTGACTTCACATGTGCATTCCTTTTGGCTAGATTCTTTTTGGCTAGAAACCACTCAAGCATCTCTTGATTGTCATGCTTCAAATACAAAACCTCAGAAGCTATCAAGTGTACAAAAAAAAATCATGGTCATTGTATATTATCTATCAGACACTGTCAGATAAAAATGCCTGTGCAATGTGCATCCACAAGGGACTGTTGTGTGTGTTCTAGGGTGGCCATGTGTCCTATTTTACAGAGGACAGTCCTCTATTTCAAGGAGTCCCCTGTTTGAAGGGCTGTCCAGTCCAAGTCTGGTGTAAAGATGAAAAATAAGAAGAAGCCAGGAGAGCCTTGAAGTTGTCCGTCGACAGTTGGCATCTGGAGAGCAGGCAGCGCAGGCACACAGGAGGCCATAATATTCCTCTCCATTGTACCCCTTTTGCCTTTGGCCCTGCCCACTACTGGAATGTAACACCACCACCCCTGCCCAAAAAAGCTTTTCTGTACTGGAATTGGGCCCTTGGCTGGTTCTGCACCTCTGCCCTCTGGTGTCAGGCAGAGGTCATTCACATCACCTGTGACCTGAACCTTTTTGTAACTGGAGATATAGATTTCATAGATCATAGAGTTGGAAGGAGCCTACAAGGCTATCGAGTCCAACCCCCTGCTCAATGCAGGAAACTAGAGGAGGGGTCTCCCATCCAAGTAATAACCAGGCCTGACCCTGCTTAGCTTTCCACGCTCAGACAAGCTGAGCCAGCGTGAGCCACAGGCCTGTATCTGGGACTGGACCTGGGGCCTTTTCCAGAGTGGCTGCTGCATGCCCAGAAAGTTGTGTGAAGAGGCTTTAAGGGTGCAACAATCCTATGCATATTTAGATAGAAAGAAAGGCCTACAGTTCCCAGCATGCCCCAGCCAGCCATGCTGGGAGTTGAAGGCCTTTTTTTCTGTCTAAACATGCATCGGATTGTGCCTTCAGTTGCCCTAAAATGAAGGTAGAGCCTTTACACTGTAAAGTTTAGACTGTGTTAGGGTTGTATGTATTTCTGTTACACGAAGATTAGAATTCTTTGGAACAAAGATCCTTTGTCTTTTTAATTTTATTGAGCAAGCCTTCAAAAGTGGAATGCTTTGAACCTCCCACAGAAGTGTCTTTATTTTGGAAAACACCGGAGTCTTCACCAACTTGGGCCAAGTTGGCTAGGAATGATGGGAGTTGCAGTCCAACACATCTGGAGGACTTATAGACTTATAGATTATAGAGTTGGAAGGGGCCTACAAGGCCATCGAGTCCAACCCCCTGCTCAATGCAGGAAACTAGAGGAGGGGTCTCCCATCCAAGTAATAACCAGGCCTGACCCTGCTTAGCTTTCCCACACTCAGACAAGCTGAGCCAGCATGAGCCAGAGGCCTGTACACCAAGTTGGGGGAGGCTGGTCCAGAAACTGAGTCCCAGAATGATGATGATGGCAACCTGGAAAGAGAAGACAGTCCCAAATGTGATTTCACTGATCCGTTCTCAGCTGAAAGCCCTGAAAGCCTGCCGATGGGTAGGAACTTGTTTAAAGACCTTGATAGGAACCTGGATATGGTGCCACCCCAGGACCACATAACCAGGTGGTATCAAAAAAAGGGGTGGCATTAGTGGGGGAAAGTAATTTTGCAAAACAACGCCCTCCCAGCTTCCAAATTTGAGCGAAAAATATTCTTTTGAGAACTTTTGGTTCATCTCTAATCATGATATTACTTGTATAATAAGTTTCTTGTTTCTTTGTCTTGTATTTTAAAGCGAGAATTGGATCACAGTTAGGTAAATGGCGGAAGGAAGAAAACAGAGTGAAGAAGAAAAGAGAAAGCAGAAAGAGTGAAGCATTAAGGGAGGTGTAATGTTTTTCAAGGTTTAAAAATACTTTGCATATATGCCATGTAGTCTTTTAAAAAAGAGACACTCTTGTTAGAATCATGTAGTTTCCTTAATGAGCCACATTTGATCTTAGCATTCCTTTTTAAAAAATAATTTCCTGACCGGTTGCCCTGTTAGTGTGTGGCAGCAAAAACAACGAAGAGTTACATAGCAGAAAAGGAAACACTCTCAGTAGTGCTTGGATCTCAGTACTGAGACGAAACCGAAAGTAGATACAATGGATTAACAGCCGATTACAGCTTTGTGTAGAAAAGCTCGCTATTGAAACACACACCAAAGAATGTCTGGCTCAGTGGTAGAGGAGTCGCTCTGCAGGTCCCAGGTTCGATCCCCGGCATCTCTAGGTGGGGCTGGAAAGACTCCTGCCTGAAACCCTGGAGAGCCATTGCTGCCAGTCAGTGTCGACAATACTGGGCTAGATGGACCAAGGGTCAGACTCAGTGTAAGGCAGCTTCCTATGTACATGCATTGCTGCATTGTGCGATATATTTATCAATGTTTAGAAGGGCCACAGCAAAGGAGAAATCTATAGTTAGGGCAAGAACTTTGGAGAAGCTGCTGCTGCTGCTGCTGCAGCAGCAGCTGCTATGTAATCTCAAATTGAATTGGCAGGCATTGACCGTCTGCTGCTGAGTATGTGAACATTTGGTATAACACACACCAGTTTGGAGGAAGTTACTTAAAAGCAAGAAAAGAAAAAGAAAAAGGGTGGTGGTGGTGGTGGATTTATTGTTCTCTCTCTGAAGACTGAACAAGCAGGTTCCCTACGGTAAAAAAAACGCAAAACGATCTTTCTTCCAGAGCCGAGCAGGTGTCCAAGAGCCAAGCAGAGTTGTCCTGCCCAACACGGAGCTGGAAACCTCTCCTACTATAATCGTGCTGGTTGCTCCCTGCCCAAGGGCTGAATGCTCTCTCTGCTGAAGGCGTGACAAAACACAGGGTCCTCTTTTCCTCCCTTCCATGGGCTGAGAATGCTAAGTTCCCCTGCTTGATGATGGTGCAATCTCCCTCCCTCTAGGAAGGTTTTCCTCTTCGCTTACTTCCCATCAGTCAGTTGCTAGCATTTTCTACACCTGCCTCCACCTCTTTTAGTGCTGTGACTGGGCCTGTTACACCATGGGGCCTAACTGGTGGGTTATGACCTGACCTCAGGTGGGTCGCACCAGCAATACAACTGCCATTTTCTTCTTTTTAAGGTGCAAGAGGGAAAGGGTGGGAAAGAGAGGAGAAAGATATGTTCCAGTTTGGGGCTGAAGTGGCTTTTCTGGTTTAAAAAAGGCAGAGGGTGGCCATGTGTCCTACTTTACAGGGGACAGTTCTCTAAATGAAAGTGTCCTCTCTTTGAGGTGCTGTCCATTCCATGTCCAGTTTAAAGATAAAGAGCCATAAAAAGGGAGAGAAGGGGCCTCGAAGTTGGCCATCAACACTGAGAGAGGACTGAACAGGCAGGCACACAGGTTACCTGGTCAGGGTATTCTTCACTATGGTGAGATGTATTATACAGTAATACCTTGGATTGCAAGTAACTTGGTCTGAGAGTGTTTTGCAAGACAAGCAATTTTTTTTTAAAAAAAAATTGACTTGATAAATGAGCAAGGTCTTGCAAGACAAGTAGTGATGTAACCGCTCACCTCGAGCGGGTGTAGCGGGCCGAAATTGGTCCCGCTCACGCCCGCCAGAGACTCGCTTTGATATAAGAGTGTTTTGGATTACAAGCACGGTTCCGGAACAAATTATGCTCTCAATCCAAGGTATTACTGTATATCTACTTATTTTTTTTTATTGTATTTGTTTCATTTATATCCTACCTTTCTTCTAAGGAGCCCAGGTGGTGTACGTGGTCCTGCTCCTCTCCATTTTATCCTCACAACAACCCTGTGAGGTAGGTTAGGCTGAGAGTCAGTGACTGGCCCCGAGTCACCCAGTGAGCTTCATGGCTGAGTGGGGACTAGAACCCAGGTCTCCCTAATCCCAGTACATCATTATAACCACCACACCACACTGGCTTTCAAATTAAATTATAGTAATGATTTCTAAATTTGCAGCTATACACATGGATTAGCAAAAGCAAATTTTATGCAGATCTGTGATTTTTTATGTTCTCTTTTTGATGATGTGTAAGTGGCTAACCTAGGTAAAGTCATCATAAGCATATACCATATCTTTCTCAGGAAACACATACAGTGGGTTCACACAACATGATAAGCCATGGTGGTTTGTGTGAGATATGTTTGTTTCAGAGTGGCTTGTCGTACTGTCTGAAGCCAGCCAGAGTGGCTTGTGCGTGGTTAACAAACCATGTTGCGGGGTTCAGACAACACAACAAGCCACTCTGAAATGAACATGGCTCACATAAGCCCTGGTGGTTTGTGAGCCATGTTCATTTCATACACCATAAGTTATGGTGTTGTGTGAACCCAGTGATAGCCTCTTCCTTTCCCCCCCTCTCCTTTGTAAGGAGTCTGCCATTGGTTTTTAATCTTTCCCTAATTGCCTCTTATTACATCTAATTAAATCATACTTTCATCATGCCATTATTTTGATTGATGTTACAAGATGGCTTGATCTGGGAGGATCTGAGCCCTGAAATGACCACTGACACACTGTTCAGCAATCTCAGTGCAGCCCAGATCTCCCTTAGCACTGTTTTAAAAGCACCATCTTGGCAGCGTTGTGCCCGTGTGTGTGTGTGTGTGTGTGTGTGTGTGTGTGTGTGTGTTAAAAACAACAACACTGTCTGTGCATGCAGACTCTGCTGCATCAGTGGGGCTCCTTATCCATTGCATCTTTTTGTTTGAGCTTTATAGGAGCTATCCATGGTGTTGAACTCCATCCCCCAAAATAGGTTCACCACCATGGAGCACCATGGGTAGCTGCTATAAAGCTCAAACAAAAAGATTTATAGATTTCATAGATCATAGAGTTAGAAGGAGCCTACCAGGCTATCGAGTCCAACCCCCTGCTCAGTGCAGGAAACTAGAGGAGGGGTCTCCCATCCAAGTAATAGCCAGGCCTGACCCTGCTTAGTTTTCCACGCTTAGACAAGCTGAGCCAGCGTAAGCCACAAGTGCCCATGCAATGGATAAGGAGCCCGCTCATGAGTGGCAGAGGCGATTTGCGATAAAACCATAAAAAGATGCAATTATTTTAAAAATCCTGCTGGTTTAACTCCAGAGTTAAGGCTATCTCATGTTGGCTCAAGCTCCACAAAGCCAGGAAATTGGAAACTAAGGCTGGCTGATGCCTTAACAGACGCGCCCCATATAATGATGTTGTTCAATGTCACAAACTGTGCTTGCTTACAACTTACCCTCCATGCACACACACTTTTCCTGGGTCTTTCAGGCCCAAATCTACATGGGGAGGATGGAGTGCCTGGGACCAACAAAGATGTCCCATGTGGTCCTGGTCCTGTATTGCCTTATGAAGCATCTGAACCTTACTTTGTCGCTTGTAAGCAAGCACAATTTGTGACATTGAATAATATCATTACTGATCATGGGGCATGTCGGTTAAGGCATTAGTCTTAGCTTCCAATTACCTGGCTTGAGCAAACATGAGATAGCCTTAACTCTGGTCTTAAATTGGCAGGTTTTTTGATCATTGAATTTCCCTGGTTTTAAAAAAGGAAAATTATTATTGCAGTGTTCTGAAAAACAAAAACAAAACACTAATAAGTCATTAACTGAGTAGATGTGTACAAATGAATAGATATGCCCCTTTATTTATTTATTTATTTATTATATTTATACCCCGCCTTTTTTCCTTCAAGGAACCCAAGGCGGCTTACATAATCCTCATCCTCATCCTCTCCATTTTATCCTCACAACAACCCTGTGAGGTAGGTTAGGCTGAGAGTCAGTGACTGGCCCAAAGTCACCCAGTGAGTTTCATGGCCAAGCGGGGACTAGAACCTGGATCTCCTGAGTCCCAGTCCAACACTCTCACCACTATGCCACACTGGCTCACCAGTGTTCAGAAAGTATGTTCAGTATGTTCAGAAAGGCTTACTAGTGAGTAAGCCTGCACAGGACTTCAACATACCCTTTTCTCTTTCGCTCCCCTATCCCCTCTTCATCAGTGATCTATCAATCAGTGAAAGTGATTCCCTCAGTCTTTGAAATTATCTCAGTTGTCAGTTTCCTGCTACTCCTGCCTCACTGTCAGAATGCTGACAGGAACACTGGAATTCCTCTCAAAACACTGGAGTACTGGCAGCATTCTAGGTTCAGAGTGGAACTCAGCATGCTCGACATAACTTTGCCAGCAGTTGCTACCATAGGCTTTCATGGGGCAGAAAATCCTTATGAACTTTTGAACCGCTGCTCAGAACTTCATCAAACCAATGAAAGGCATATCTTTTTGACAAACCTAAATAAAGTAGATCAGCAGTTTCCATCCAAAGTTTGAATGAAATTTGAATGAAAGTAACTTGCTGTACCTGTGGCAATTTTTATCAGATAGCTTTGAAATTTTGCACAACTGTAGAACACATCGGGTAGATCATGGTTTCCAAGTTTCACACCGTTAGCTCAACAGGTCAGGTGTCATTTTTTTTTTTTATGCAGTAGAATGTTGAGGCTTATAACCGTGTGTGTGTGTGTGTGTGTGTGTGTGTGACTCATCTTAGCTAAAGGGGCACTTCTGTGCCCCTTTAATAAAATGTAAAAAAAAAAAAAAGGGATCAAACAAGAGTCCTTTCTTCTGGCTAAAGGAGGAACTACTCAGTGCAATGGAACTATGAGAGCAACTTACAGTATAGTTAACATTAGAGCAGCCACCAGGAAAGACTTATGAAGACAGAGGATTTCAGTGGTGCTTAGTGATCAGGCAATCGCAGCAAAAAAAGGGGAAGGATAAAAGAGTTTGCTTTTCTGTCCCACTACTGTCAGTTTTGTGCTGCTCCGCTTCATTGGGGCCAGCAGAGGCCACTGTAGATGTTGGCACAGAAGATTAAGGGATGGTTAGGATTTTTTTTTCTTTCTTTCTTATTTTGAGAAGCAAGATCTGAAATATAGCCTGTGGAAAAAAATGTATTTATACCAGCATATGATGATTCAGAGGATGACACTCAGAAGACATTATAAGAGACACAGGACTGCCACTCCTTTGTCCATAAACTATCAGGGGACTGAAGGAATCCACCTGCAAGGCAAGGGTTAATTACATTAATGAAAATGCATTTGCCCTAGGACAGCAGAGCAAGACTCCAAAAATGGTGCTGAAGGGAGGGACTCCCTTATCGGTATACAACAACACTTATGTTGTTGTTTTTTTAAAAAATCTTCACGCAGGTGGCATGCATACTTTGACCTGTAATATAAACTCAGTTGAGATATCCTGCTTATTACACTTCATGTGTTATTGAAGTTGACAATAATGGACTCCATTGTTCTATGTTATAGTCCTCCTACTCTAGACTACCACAGTACCCCCATTGTAATTCTTTGCAATGTTCACACAAGTCCCCTATCCCCACAGGGCTTATCAGTACCACAGGGAAACAGGGAGGGCAGGTTGCATTATTATTACACCTCGTACAGGTGGATTGGTTGCCAAAGCCAATTTTATAAATCAGAGTCCTGAAGGTTGCCATGTGAGCCAAAAAAATAGATAGAAATAATTTGCTCTCGTTGAGACAATTGCAATAAAAGGCGTATGATTACATAATCACAAAGAAAGCTCCCTGTGTTTGTTAAAATGCTCAAGGCTCAGTGTACTCTGTGTCTTGCTAAAAACAAGAATAAATAAAAAGATCCTCCGCCCTATTCTGTGCTTTGAAATTATGCAGCACTTACTTTGCAAAGTAAATGAGTTTTTGTCTGTCTTTAGTTTAGATACAATATTGGTTAGTTGTCCCCTTTCGAACTGCAGATCAAGTCATGTTCACCTGACATTGCTGACGCTGACCCCTTTGCCTTCACAGGGTTTGGGGCACCCTGTAAACTGGGTTTTTCTGATCATGCATAGTGTGTGATTGGCTTGTGCAGAAAATGGCAACTAAAATGATCAAGGGGCTGGAGCAACTCCCCTATGAAGAAAGGTTACAGCAGCTGGGATTGTTTAGCTTAGAAAAAAGTGAGTAAGGGGAGACATGATAGAGGTGTATAAAATTATGCATGGTGTGGAGAAAGTGGACAGGGAGAGATTTTTTTCTCCCTCCCTCATAATACTAGATCATCCCATGAGGCTGATTGGTGGGAGATTCAGGATAGAGAAAAGGAACTTCTTCACACAGCACATAGTTAAACTATGGAATTCACTTCCACAAGATGTAGAATTTGGAGGGCTTTAAAAGGGGATTGGACAAATTCATGGAGGAGAAGGCTATCAATGGCTACTAGTCCTGATTGGCTATATGCTTCCTGCAGTATCGGAGGCAGTATGCCTATGTACTCCAGTTGCTGGGGAACATGGGTGGGGAGGTGCTGTTGCACTCATGTCCTGCTTGTGGGATCCTATGGACAGCTGGTTGGCCACTGTGTGAACAGAATGCTGGACTAGATGGACCCTTGGTCTGATCCAGCATGACTCTTCTTGTGTTCTTATGTTCTGAGGCTTCTTTAGTGTAAGTGTGTGCTGCCCAATTCAGATCAGGACCATGATGCTCCTGGAGGGGGGCTAAACCTCCCCCCACCTGTTTTTGTTCCAAAATTCCACTGCCGTGGATGGGGGCGGGGCGGATAAAATAAGAAAAGAAGAAGAAGCTTCCATTGACTCCAATGGAATCTCAGAACCCCCCATCTCTATATATCTTTACCAGTCAGCCAAAGAACTGGATGGAGCTGACACACATTCAGGTCTAGCCTCCTGCGTTGGGATTTTCTATATTCAGCTCCACTGCATAGGCTGCCTTTATTTATTAATTTGCAGGTTACATACATACATACATACATACAAGATATTTTGCTTACTGAAGAACTGGATTGGAATTTCTGGTCCCAATCCCTGCATACTGACAAGGCTGCTTTTGAAGGACAAAAAAAGGAGTCTGATTTGCATTAAAATTTGTATATGCTAATCCATATGTATAGATACAAATTTAGATTAAAATATTATACTTTAAATAGTAATACAGTACATCTTACCATAGTGTGGAAGACTGGGACCAGGTGACCTGTGTGCCTTGCTCAGTCTGCTGTCGAGGTGCTAACTTCAAGGCCCAGCTATTCCTTCTGATGGTTGTTTAACTTTATACCAGGCTTGAACTGGGCAGCCCTTCAAATAGGAGACAGTCCTCTGGCAGCCCTTCAAAGAGAAGATTGTAAAAGAGGACACATGTCCACCCTACTGACCTGTCCCAAGTCCCAACCCAAGACGGTGGGGCATTTTCACTTAATGCATAGCCCAGAGTCATGAGTGGTACTACCCAAGGTTCTCAGTTGACTCCAGGCTGCAGGTAACCTATTTGTAAATATAGCCAGGTCAAAAGTGATGCAGTGTCATTGAAACACCAGTATCCCAGCACATCCGGAGGCAGACACAAGAGGTCTCACCCATGGGGATCAAAGGAAGTGTGTGTCTGTTTGTGACCGTAGACACACACTGAACAGGGAAGTTGTGGAGGAAAACCAGATGCCGAGAGAAAGGCAACTTATCCTGCTGGAATGAGTTGATTCACTAGTCACTACCTTATTGAGACAACAACAGACCTTGGGGACTTCAGCAGTTTCTTGGGAGCCTGTTTAGATCAGCCCCTTTTCTCCTCAAGGATAGCACCACCTTGATGATGTTTTAGCAAATAACGCAGTACTTAGAAGCTGCAAATTTAGAACTAATTGCTATAATTCAAATAGAAATGCAATACATGTCCCCAGAGTGGGGGAAATGGTGAGGACATATTAATCATTGATCAGCCCAGGAGCGAAATTCCATTTTGGAGAAGCTATCACGGGCCACATTCCAGTGGTGGGAGAGGCTGAATGCAGAAGGAGCAGAGCCAAAGACAAAGCGGGTGGGGGCAAAAATGCAAAAAATACCAGCATATTTTAGCTTAAGGCTCTTACTGATAGTGACCAGTCAGGAAACCACCAAACGATTGGTGGCTGGGGAAAGTGGGCGGGGTCAGAGGAAGGGGGCGTAGCCTTCTGGGGCCTACGGATTTTGCCCCTTGGCCTACAGTTCTGCAACCCTACATTAAAGTATGTTTGTACGCATTTTACAAAAGTACACATTTTTTCATACACAATTTTCAAACACTTTTTTACTGTTCCACAAATCACATCACAAGCTCGGAAATTTTGGACTTAGGCTATAATTTGCTTCGGATCCACGTTCGATTCCAGGAGGTGTGATCTGGGTAAATTCTGGTCAAAACCAAACTGAAGCAGATTTCTCGTACATTTCAACACAAGAGCCCCATTGACCTGGTTGGCATGATCGCTGCAGCCCACCGTGGCTTATTTAAGCCATGGTGGATTGTGTGGCATGTGCAGATGGCCATTTTGAACACCCAGGGGTTGCCATGGTTTGTTGTGTCATCAGAATCCAGGTGGCAACAACCCTCAAATAACTTATGGTCTGTGTGGTAGGGTTATTTGAAAGATGTTTAACCCTCAAATAACCACTGCCGCCTGGGCTCGGATGGCACAACAAACCATAGCAATCCCCCACCGGGGGTTGAACATTCAAAATGGCCGCATGCATGAGCGGCAACCCACCATGGCTTAATTAATTAAGGACACAATCCTATGGCACTAGACAGAGTCTAGACAGCCATAGGATAATTCGGAGTCCCAGCTCCGACCTCAGAGACTTGCTCCAAGCAGCTGTTGTCGTGAAAAGAACTGTGCCGGCTACGGGGTCTCCGAGGTCGCAAGAGCGACCTTGGAGACAGGCTTTTGGGGGTGGGGAGGAGACTGACTTCGCCAGCATACGCTGTATCCTGATGGCACCTCAGCCTTCCCTCCTGGCGCTCCGAGGCCGAACACTTAGACCAGGGCTCCCCAACCTTGGGTCCCCAGATGTTGCTGGCCTACAGCTCCCAGCATACCCAGCCAGCATGGCTAATAGCAAAGGATTCTGGGAGCTGTAGTCCAGCAACATCTGGGGACCTAAGGTTGGGGAGCCCTGACTTAGACGGACAAAATCGGCCGTCTAAGTGTTTTGCATGGCGGGAGGAGTGCGGAGGCGACCTTCAGCTCCGTGCTCCTCCCACCATGCATAGGATTCCCCGTAATCCTACAGGCTCGGAGGGTTACGGGCAGCCTCACTGGACTGCGCTGTAACCACGGTGGGCTGTGGCAGTCATGCAAACCGGCCCATTGAAAGGCCTTTGGGAGAATTCCTGTCAGTGGGTGACTTCAAGAACCTTTGTACAAAATACAAACAACCAAGACTCTTGTGGCACCTTGAAGGCTAACAAATTTATTATCGCATAATCTTTCATGGCACAATAATAAATTTGTTTGTCTTTAAGGTGCCACAAGACTCTTTGCTGTTCAGGCTTCAACAGACGTAAGGCGGCTACCCTTCTGGAATTTACACAGAATGTTATTCAGTGTGGCAGGAAATGTCTACGAAACCAGAGTTTGCACCTGCTGTCTTGAAAATCTGCCACACCATTCCAATCCCGTAAAAGTGAGAGCGGTTGTGTCAAAGCCTGTGATGTTGTGCCCATTGCTTTGCTGTGGCTTATAGCTGCTTAGCTGCACAAACCCACGGGCAAAACACACACACTCATTGTACGTCTCAGACAATTGCATGCCTATTGTTGTATCTATTTATCCATTCATATGGCAAACTGAAGGAATTAGCAGGAATTACGTAGGTGTCAAAAGAAGTACCACATTTTGCATGCTCAAGGCTAAGCATGCAGTCAACTTTTGCAAGGCTCAGCTCAAACCTTGGTGGTTTGAAACTTGCTGTGCATTTTTGATTATCCGGTTCGAGTTTAATACATATTCATTCAAGATCTGAACTGCTTTTACTGCCACATGATCATGTACACATGGCCTCAGTTTTCACCCTGTGAAGGGGTTCCATATTATTTCTTTATTTATTGCATTCATATCCTGTCTTTCCCCCCTCTTGCAAGGAACTCACTTACATGGTCCTCCTCCTCTCCATTTTATCCTCACAACAACCCTGAGAGGTAGGCTCAGAGTCAGTGACTGGCCCAAAGCCACCCAGTGAGCCTCATGGCCAAGCGGGGACTAGAAGGACCCAGATCTCCTAAGTCCCAGTCCAACACCCTGCTACACCACAATATTGTCCACCAGTTTGCTGTAACTTGTTGCTAAACAGAAGATGGTCTAAGGCTCATCTACAGCCCCTGCCTTACTTCCATGGGCCATCACACACATTATATTGCAGAGCTGCAGTTAATCTTAGCTCTGTACTATATGCATGTCTTTCCAACTTGTTTGTCTCATTTAGGCTGGAACTATACATTGTGCCAGCACAGGGATGCCACTGAAAACGTCGGTGTGGCACCAAAATGGTATACCTGTGCAGGTTCTCCATCTCTCCCCTGTTACATATACAGTATGAACACTCTATTTGTGCTCCTATTTCATCCTGTGATGAGTTTCCCCATCTCCACTCCATTCCACATTATTGGCCACTGCCAGGGAGACAGGCAACCTTACACAGTGATGACAACGCATCATAAGACGAGTGTTTCTGCATGCTGTTATTGGTTGGCATCTCCATGGAGATTGTGCCATGTAGTTGCAGCCACACATACCTCCCTCCTTGCCATTCTTACAATTTTAGTACACTTAAAAAAAACACATTGGTATACACCTAAAAACATGAAGTATGAAGCGACACATGTAGTTTAGACCAGGAGCCCTCCAGATGTTGTTGGCCTGTGGCTCACGCTGGCTCAGCTTGTCTGAGCGTGGAAAGCTAAGCAGGGTCAGGCCTGGTTATTACTTGGATGGGAGACCCCTCCTCTAGTTTCCTGCACTGAGCAGGGGGTTGGACTCGATGGCCTTGTAGGCCCCTTCCAACTCTATGATCCTATGACTCCAACTCCCAGCAGCCCCCACCAGCATGGTGATCAGAGATGATGGGAGTTGTAGCTCAATAACATCTGGAGTGCCACAGGTTCTCTACCACCGGTTTGGATAGTAAGTGATGAAAGACTGTTTATCTCTCTATCTCCTGTTGATGTTCAAAGCAAACAAAAAGAAAGGAAGATCCATCAAGGATGAAAAACTGGTCTTTCCAAAATGTCCCTGGGCTGTTGCATAGTCACACAAGGGGCATGTGTCAGAGAACACCGTCATTAGCCTATGGTGAATAATGTACTTGAGCTGTCTCATGGCAATGGAATATATGCAATGCAGAAGGTGTACCCAATGAGGGGAAGGAGATGGCCTGGGGTGGTCGGGACATAGAGTCATCTCCTCTTTCCTGGAACCAAGGGGCTTCACTTCTCCTTTTCGTGTCCTATCACTCAGCTAACAGGAAGTCCATTTGCACCCAAAGCCCGGATGCTGAACTGTTGACACATGCACGCACCCAAATCTTGCACAAGATTTCAAGGGGTTCTCCTCTCCCTTACTCACTCCTCTACCTTAATCTAGCTCCCCTGTCTGTTCTCACCTGCCTGGTCTCTTCCTTCCTCTTTGTTGTCCTACTGTTGCACAAGACGAAACCAAAACTGAAGCATACAAGTGGTGGCCGGGGGACTCCAGAGCGGGAAGGGATCCGGGACATCCTGCATCACTGGGGAGGTGGGGTGGGTCATTTACTGGAGCTACTGTCAGGCAGTTTCTAAATGCAGCATCCTACAAGCTCCGTTCACATCCACTTCCCCAAACAGCCAGCAGTGTTGAGTAAAAACTTTCCTGGGTGATAACGGGAGCTGAAATCAATCCATGAATCGTTCTTCTAAACTAAAACTGAAAGCTCTAATGAATGAAGATGGGAGAAGGAGAATCATACTCTTTATCTGGAGTCTTTGGCCTAACCTGGGAACATACGATGGGGAGACAAATGAAACCAGTTTTCCATGGATGTTAATGCATGTCTGCATTGTTGGGCATCAAGGCCCCGAGAAAGCTGGACGAACGGCACAGAGTGCATTGCACCTTCCAAATCAGAATCAGTGTGACATGGCAGCTTCTGGCATACTGCCTTCCCCAACCTGGCACCCTCCCAATGTGTTGGACTACAACCCGCATGGTCCCTACCCAATTGCCCTGCTGTCTGGGGGATGCTGGGAGTTGTAGTCCAACATATCTGGAGGGCACCAGGTTGGAGAAGGTTGACCTAAGATGCATAAGCAACTGGTTGCACTGTGTGGCTTGCACTGTAGACAGGCTGCCTATCAGTGCACATTTAACATTAACCAGCCCACAAACATATAGGCATAAACTAAAAGGCCCACTTATCATTCGTGTTCTAGAAATATATCATTTTAATCAGTCCTTGATAGAATGATATTCACCAAACTGATATTTTCTTTTCTGCCTGTGGACAAGGAGTGTGTGTGTGTGTGTGTGTGTGTGTGCGTGCGTGCGTGTGACAACTGTGAGTATCTGTGTGTGTGAGAGAGACAACTGTGAGTATAATGTCAGACCTCTGTAGATTTAGCAAGCTGCTAGTGCTATGGCTGGACTGAAAATTTCTTTTCTGTCCATTCAGTGGGTGCAAGTGGAAATGAAGCACCCTCGAAAAAGATTGTAAGGGGGGAAAGTAATTTCCCTGACATTTTGGGGGACAGGGGTGTTGCCAGTTTCCTTACTTAACTTTATGAGGTGGCTGAGGGTTTTCAGGCGTTTCCTCCTTGCTTTTAAAACTTTTTTTATTATTATTAAAATGCTCTGCACTGTTCACAGTGGTGCCAGGCGCTCTCTCCAGCTTCCCTGGGGGCCACACTTCCCGGAATGCCTCGGGAGCGACACCACATCCCATCGCACTGTGTCACTCCCATCCCAGTATTGTCTGCTCAGTCCATCCAGCCCTGTATAGTTTACTCTGACTGGCAGCGACTCTCCAAAGTCTTCCAGCTCACCTGGTACCTGTTCCTTTTAAAATGGAAATATCAAGCAGGAAATAGAAGCAGGAGGGGTGGACCAAAAAAAAATAATAATAAGCAAGGGGGGGGGGGAAGCACAATTTTGCACATTCTAATTTACATATGCTCTAAAGTCTCTCTCTCTTTGTGTCTTTAAAGGACCTTCTTGTCTCCTAAAGACACCCCTATTTGTAAAAAGGGATGTATGGACAGGGGAGAGGAGGAGGGCATCTGATTTCAGAAAAAAAAAAACCTCAGGCAGAAAGATTCAAGGGGAGTGGATGGGCAGCAGGAAGTGAAGCATGTGGGCAAAAAGCCAGCTAGTCCAGGGGGATCAGATGCAACAGAGATAATCAGGGCCCCTGTCCCTTTATTTCAGCAAGTGCCCATGGACAGCAGGGTGGTGGGGCAGATGGCATGCCAGAGATTTGGGGCTCCAAATGGCAGATTTGGGGCTCCAGCCCCAGTGGCCACCCCCTAACACCACCTCTGGATAGAAGCTGGGACCTTCTGCATGCAAAGCAGGTGATCTACCACTAATTTATGCCCCCTTTCCATAAGAAGTGGGAGTTCCCCATCAGGGAATTGAACCCCAGTCTCTTGCATGGCAGGATACTGGCCACTATACTAATGAGGAGAAAGCCTGTGCGATTGCAAGGACGAGTTGCTAACTCTTGATTCATGCCCAAGATTTCACAAGGAGACAATATTTAGCAAGTGCATACCTTTTCCTGCCACAGTGCTGCACTGAGTAGTAGAGAAACCACATTTTGCGGCCTTCTCCCTCTCACTTAATGATGTACAAACAAGGTTCTGGTGACACTAAAGGTGTAGACTAAAAGCCTGCAGCGTACGCTGAACTGTTATCTCTTAGTATGTAGGATGGCTACTTACAAATTGCTAGAAAGGAGGACATGCATCACCAAAAATGAGAACATAAGAGGGCACTGATTTGCATATGCTAATTTATATGTATAGATTTGAATTTAGAAATAATTATTATTATTTAATTTTTTTAAAAAAAAACAACAACTATCCATGGTGTGGAAGACTGACCAGGTGACCTATGTGTCTGCCTGTTCAATCTGCTGTCCAAGTGCTGTTGATGGACAACATTTATTTCATAGATTTCATAGATAGAGTTGGAAGGGGCCTCAATGCAGGAAACTAGAGGAGGGGTCTCCCATCCAAGTAATAACCAGGCCTGACCCTGCTTAGCTTTCCACGCTCAGACAAGCTGAGCCAGCGTGAGCCATTTCTTATGATTCTTTATCGCTAAACCGGAATTGGACAGGACAGCCCTTCAAATAGAGGGCACCTTCAAACAGAGGACAGTCTACTGGCAGCCTTTCAAATAGAGGACTGTCCTCTGTAAAAGAGGACACATAGCCACCCATTGTATGGCACCTTTAAATTTCACAGAGTCTCTTTTTAGCTTGCCAAGTCAGCAGCCAATTTATGGACAGAGCAGTACAGAGCACCATATGGACTTCAGTTAATTGTTTTTAAAAGTTTATTTGCCTGCACTGTGGAAACTGATGGACCATGTGTTAAAGGGAAGGATTCCCAACTCATTATGCTACTGTCATCAGTTGTTCAGCACATAACTTGGGTTGTACAACATCAGCCTCACATTTGGATGAAATAAACCTCAAGATTTGGTGCTTGTGTGGGTTTCCTGCTTTCATAATTTATCTTTAACTCAGTTATTTCACCACAAGCCATGATTGGCACTAGGCAGACTCAGTCCTTGAAATGTGTCATCCAGGTAGAATAGGAGCGATACAGATTTGGGTGAGTTTTTTTAAAAAATATTGTTTAAGGAGTGTAACTAATCTGTCAAGGCATCAAGGAAGCATATCAACAATGGAGGATAACATTAAAAGTGCACTCCTTCCCTTATGACCAAATCAACGTGGAATCAGATTCCACCCTTCAACTGGTATACAGTAACCGAGTAGGGAGGTTTTTACCCCACCCCCCCATCCAACCCCTAGCAATGGACACGTCACCATTTTTATTCTTCGGTGCAAGCATATAGTTAAACAAACTGCAGTGAAGGCACTTGCAAGTTCATTTCTTTAAAAAGGAAAGAAAGAAAGAAAGAAAGAAAGAAAGAGGTCCTGTTATGGTTTGACCAATGTTGGCAAGTGAAATCCAAGGAAGCTCCTCCTGTTTGGAAAAGTGTCTGATGTCTGATGCTCTATTTTCCTTGCTCTTATTGACTAAAATATATTCCCATAGTTTATTCATTTATTTGTTACATTTATGGATCGCCCATCTGGCCGGCAAACCAGCCACTCTGGGCGATGCACAACACAATAAAATACAGAATAAAATACATTTAAAGCAGTATAAAATTTTAAAATCTTAGCCCACCCCATATTCCCACCTGAACAGCCATCTTTTTAGTGAGCGGCGGAAGCTCAGAAGAGAGGGGGCATGATGGAGGTCACTAGGGAGAGAGTTCCACAGTATGGGGGCCACCACAGAAAAGGCCCTCTTCCTCGTCCCCACCAGTCTAGCTGCTCTGGCTGAAGGGACAAGGAGAAGGCCGTCTGTGGCAGATCTTGTTGAGCGGCCTACTTGGAGTTGCTGGAGACGCTCCTTGCTTCATACATTTCCAGCTGGGTGCCATTGGAAGCACAAGAAAGAAGGCACCTGCGCCTGTGCATCACTTGTCCATGAGGGCTCCTTCTATTGCAGTGTTCTCCAACCTTGGGTCCCCAGATGTTTTTGGCTGACAACTCCCAGCATGCCCCAGTCAGCTATGCTGTTGTAGGCCAAAAACATCTGGGGACCCAAGGTTGGAGAACACTGTTCTATTGGAACTCCTGCCTAAGAGCCTCCTTCACCCTCTTCCTAGGCAGCTGTTCAGCAAAGGGTCTCAGAATGGGAACCAAATTAGGCTGGCCCTAAGTCCTCTTTTACAGAGGACAGTCCTTTATTGGAAGGGCTGCCCGAGGACTGTGCTCTATTTTGTAGGCATCCTCTATTGGAAGGGCTGTCCAAGCCCATCCACAGCACCTGGACAGCAGGCTGGGGTATGCTGGGGGTTGTAGGCCCTTTTCCTGTCTAAACATGCATAGGATTGTGCCTTTAAACAGAAAAACAATACATCTCACCATTTCTACTGAGGAGGATTGTGATCTGGTGACCTGTGTGCCTGCACTCTCAGTCTGCTGTCCAGCTGCTAGTGGCTGATATGATGATCCCATTTAATCAATGTGAGTCAAATGTGTACATTTCAAAAATGTGCACAGTAGATGCATACATTTGGGGGAAATGTGCATTAAAATGCACATGAATTTTCATGTGAAAGAAAGAAAGAAAGCTTGCAGTTTGATATGGACACAAGTCAGAATGAGCTTCGAGGTGGAATTCGGAGAACTTTGATGAGCTCGAGTTTTGCCAACTCCCACATCGTAAGAAGAGCCATGCTGGATCAGACCAAGGGTCCATCTAGTCCAGCATTCTGTTCATACTTCCCTACTCTTGTGTGATGGTCTTTTCACCATAAGATGATATTTTCATGGGTAGTTCAGGGAAGTGTCACTAAAACTCTAACGAATGAAGTGTGTGTGTAGTGGAGGGGGGAACACAACATTTGACACAACATTTGACACTGAGTAAAATATACAATGAGTAGTGTTTATTTTTAAAGGCATGGCTGATTTTGCAAACCGCTGGGTGTGCAATCCAATGCACACTTCTTAGGAGCCAGGACAGGAGTGTCCCACTGATCCAAGAGGAACTCATTTCCCAAGAAACATGGGCTGCATGAATGTCAGTAGGTACAGAAGATGAGATAATGGTGATTTCATGCTACGGGGTGAGAAGAATTAATGTGCTAAATGTAGATATATATTTTTCCTTGTGAAGAGTTGCACAATTCTGGGGGTTCATTATTGAAGGAGTGGTTGGTCCTCTTCGAATCACCAGGCACTAGTTTACTATACTAGACAAGATATTGGGCTGGGAAGGCTTGTTCTTTGATCCGGTATGGCAAATGTGTCATTTTTACATTCCAAAACCAGTTTCAAAGCCCAGTTCTTTGTATTCACATGCAAAGCAGGTGCCAGCATTAAAAGGAGGAAGTGCTCTGCAGTGGTTATAGTACAGAACCAGGAATCATAACTCCAGCTTCAGTTTCAGCAACTATAAAATGAAGATAATAATACTGTTCTTGCTTCTTACAAAGCATAATGAATGCTTTAAAAACACATTTTGATCTTCAGATGAAAGGTGCTGGACTTAAAGAGGTGCAGCCAAAATGTCACCCTTTTGGAGATGATTGCTTTACAGTAGGATGGTCAGGTTGAACTGGTGCTGTTTTTGGTATATTAGTCTTACTAAGCAGGTGTTCACACCTTGTGTTATTCAATGCAAATTGCAGTCATTGTTTGATAGGCTAAACATGTGAAACTGCAGGAATTATGTGATGAATCACCCATGGATCACCGCCTATTTTCACCGCAAACAATTAGCTAATGAGAGAAGCCATGGCCCAATCTTCATGTTACATTTTTGACAAGTTAGCATGAAGGGAACTTAGCACGTATCTATTTTGCTTTTTCAGAGTAAAATGCTGAAAAACTGAATTTGCTTTGAATGATCATTATCAGCTTTCACCATATGAGGAATCTAAAAATCAAAAGGCATATATTTGCTATGGAAAGCCAACACATTGAAAATCAAATGATGATGACCACTGGCCAACCAATTCGCTGGAACAAATTATTGCACTGAGAATGTTGGTTAAATGAATTTGTGCAGAGCATGGATTGTGCAGAAATGGTTATGTGACTGCCTCACCATGTGTCCAGCTTGCAATTCACAGAGCAATCCAACCCCCTCAGATAGCTGTCCAAGAGGGGGTTGGATGGGTGGAGATGTCTCTCTCCCGGTTGGCCCATGTCCACCCTAGAGACCCCAGTTACGCCCGTGGTATATTCCTGCCAGTTGTATTCCGGCCAGCAGTTGGCCCTGAAATGGTGTGTTCCAGGGGCAGGGCAGGGTTGGGGCTAGGGTGACCACTTACCAGATCGCCAAAGAAAGAGCACCTGCATCACCAAAAAAGAGAACAAAAGAGGACACCAATTTGAATGCGCTAATTTATATGTATGGATGTGCATTTAGAAATAATTATTACAATTTAAATAGAAATACATTACACTTCACCATAATGTGGAAGAATGTGACCCCGGTGACTTGTGTGCCTGCCTTTTCAGTCTGCTGCCCAGGGGTTAACTGTTTATAGGCAACATTTCTTATGATTCTGTATCATTCAGCTGGAATTGGACAGGACAGCCCTTCAATTAGAAGACACCTTCAATTAGAGGATGGGCCTCTGCAAAGGACACATGAAGGATGTATGGTCCCATGAAAATGGGGTGGAGGGATTCAACCCAGCTTTAGCCAAAATGATCCTGACTTTTGTGGCCTGAAAATGAGACTATGAAATAGTTGTAGGACAACACATCTGGAGGGCACCAAAACCAGAGGCCTGCTTTCATCAAGCCATGGCTTGTTAACCATGAACAACCCATGGTTTGTTGTTCGGTTATGGACTGTGGATCATTCACCATGGTTTGTTATCTTGGCTGGGATTAGACAACACACTACCGTGGGTTGTTCTTGAAACATGGGTTATCACGTTGTCTGAACCCAGCTGCGCTAACAAGCCATGGCTTGGTAACCACGAACAACCCGTGAAGAGAAGCCATGGTTTGTTGTTGGGTCATGAACTGTGGGTTGTTCACCATGGTTTGTTATCTTTATTTATTTATTTATTTATTTATTATTATATTTATACCCCGCCTTTTTTCCTGCAAGGAACCCAAGGTGGCTTACATAATCCTCCTCCTCTCCATTTTATCCTCACAACAACCCTGTGAGGTAGGTTAGGCTGAGAGTCAGTGACTGGCCCAAAGTCACCCAGTGAGTTTCATGGCAGAGCAGGGACTAGAACCCGGATCTCCCGAGTCCCAGTCCAACACTCTCACCACTACGCCACACTGGCTCTTGGCTGGGTTCAGACAACATGATAACCCACGTTTCAACAACAACCCACACTCAAGTTCAACTCATATTCAACTCTTGAGTGTGGGTAATCGTGCTGTCTGAACCCAGCCTGTGTGTGTGTGTGTGTGTGTGTGTGTATTTCAACCCAATCAGCACCCTCCTTCTTGATGGGGTGCCATTTGCATGGAAAAAAACCTAGCACAATTCACTCCACCCATATGGTTTTTAAAATTCACACCTGCACACACAAGCAGTTGCACCATAGGAAAGAGACTCCCACAATATCATGTACATGTGTGACAAGGAGCTGATTTCAACTGGACCTGCTCCCTGAATAAATGTGCTAAGGTCTGCAATCTTAATCAGCCAGCTCTGTAGCCGGATCATTACTTTCTTTTTATTTCTCAAGTTGCCAGCAAAAATCCATTTCAAACCAGCTTCCCTTTCCTTTTCTGCTTAGGCTCAGTGCTAGCAAAGGACAAGCTTAAACTTTCACACATATCCAACTAAACCACGGCTACTTCCCCTACCTGTCAGAATTCATTTCAGCACACAAAAGCTAAATCTCCAGAGAGGGTGTGTGAGTCACAAGGATGGCTTAGGGGAGGATGGGATATTTTGAAGGGCTTACTCCAGCACATCACAGTTCCCCAAAACATTCAAAGCACGTAACAGATGCCTCATCCATGTGGCCTCAAACTTGTGAGATCACACAAATGCCATTTGAGCACACATTGTGGTTCTGACTGTACACATGGGCAACGTATTCAGTTTACTGTAGCCCCTCCCATTCCAGACACATACCAGATAGGTTCATTGCAGGGCCAGTGCAAGCACTGCATGCATCTCTTTGCACGTCCGTCCCTCAATCTTGGAGTTTCCCATGAAAAAATCTGTCTTCCTTTTTTTTAATGCTCTCAATTCCCACTTTTGAGCCTGTAACTTCAAAATGCATCTACCCTTTCCGTAAGTCCTCATCCTTCCTCCAAGAGTTCAAGGTGACATACATGGTGCAGGGGCACTGGGTTGCGATGTTTGTTTGTTTATTTATTTATTTGTTGTATTTCTGGATCGCCCATCTAGCCGGCAAACCGGCCACTCTGGGCAATGTACAACATGATAAAATACATTTAAAATACATGATATAAAATATATTTAAAACAGTATAAAATTTTAAAATCTTAGCCCACCCCATATTCCCACCTGAACAGCCATCTTTTTAGTGAGCGGCGGAAGCTCAGCAGAGAGGGAGCATGGCGGAGGTCACTAGGGAGAGAGTTCCGCAGTATGGGGGCCACCACAGAAAAGGCCCTCTTCCTCATCCCCACCAGTCTAGCTGCTCTGGCTGAAGGGACAAGGAGAAGGCCGTCTGTGGCAGATCTCGTTGAGCGGCCTACTTGGTTGTCCCATCTTATGCTCATAACAACCCTGTAAGGTAGATGAGGCTGAGCAGTTAGGGGCATTTCCTCGAGCATGCTCCATGCATACAACAAATGCATAGAGGGAGTGATGGGGTATACCCAACCACTGCTGCCACAAAGGGTGGGCATGGGTGGGGCACCTGCTGAGGGTCCACAGCCCAGCAGGGGCCCACTGACAAGAACCACCCGGACTTACTCTTCTTTATAATCGCAACCTACATGTTCCCGTTTCACACTGGCCCAGGCAACAGTGGCAGTTGCAACTGTCAAGAGTGCAAGTGCTAGCAATGATGAGAAAGTGGAGGAGGAGCAACAACAGCTGGTGAGAATGGCAGTGAGAAGGTAGGCCAGGGGTGCCCAACCATTTTGGGTCAGCAGGTACATTTGGATTTTTGAGAGAGTGTCACCAGGACTCTCGCATAATGGCTGTCACAGGGGAGCGTGGTCATTCATAAAATGGCCACTATGCTGGGCATAGCTGGACAGAGAACACTCATTTCCCAGAAGCCAAACTGGTGAGACTAAAGGAAAAAGTAAGTTGTCCAAGAGCCTAAGTATAAAGGAGAGACGGGTTGGGAGGTTCCGAAACAGGGAGATCCGGCTTGTTTGAGCTCGCCAAATTTCCTGCCTGCTTCTAATCCGATGATCGGAAGTGGGCTGAGTTGAGTTTTTTCACAGACTTCTATCTGCACGACAGATGGAGCTTTGCGTATTTTTTTTTTCCAAACCACCAACAGAATTTGCTCAACAAGGCACCCGAAAAGCACGTGGCTAAGCGAGATTTGCACAAATAGCACGAGTCACGGTCAAACCATGCATTTTTTGGTTGCCGTTTTGTGAAAATTCCATTGGCAGTTTGAAAAAAAAATACGCAAAGCACCGTCCATCTTACAGACGGAAGTCCACAAGCTGGCTCAACTCACACTGCAGCGAGTCAGCACCGGCGTGTGGGCAGCGGACCAGAATCCGGGAGGCCGGACCGAGAAAATCCGACAGATTTGCACCCCACAAATGGGTTCTTCACACATCCCTAGAGATGGGATCTGGCCTCCAAAACACCCTTTTTAAACTCAAATCAAGATGGCACTGGAGGGCAGCACTTTCCTTTGCAGCATGGCAACCTCCCAGTTTTAAAAAAAATATCTATATAAATGTAATCTTAAGAAATAAAATTAAGATCAGGAAAGGCAGGGAGCTTGGTGGGCAGGAAGAAACATGTTTGTGGGCAGATTGGTGCCCATGGGCACCATGCTAGAGACTCCAGGGGTAGGCCCATTGAGGGAGGGGGCTCACTGAGGATATCTTGCCCAAGGGCCCCCCAAAACCGGCATGGAGGGCTATCAATCATTAATAGACATGATAGCAAAATAAAACCAACCTCCATGTGCTGAGGAGGGATGGGGGGGAGGGCAACACCAGGGGAAGGCTGATGCCTTCATCCCCCCCCCCCCCCCGCACACTTCCCAGAGGCATCTGGCTGCCCACTGACTGAAACAAAATGCTGGTCCAGGTGAACCTTTCGCCTGATCTCGCAGAGCTTTTCTTCTCTTCCTGAGCGCTATCCACTATACCACGCGGCCTCCTTTTTTTCTCTCCTTGCCTTGGCGTGAGAGGCTCCCCGTTTCGGGTTCAGCCTTTTAAACAGCATAGGTGCAATTTAAAAACAGAAAAGACGAGAAAAGAGAAAGTTCTCTTTGGCAATGCTGTGTGCAAACGGAAAGCAACGGAGCTTGCAGAGAGTGGTGAACGGCGGGGAGGCGGTGCTAGTGAGCGTCGTCGGCTTAAAGGGAGTTCACTGGTGCTGCCGCTTCAATTATGTGCCGCAGCTGCAGCGTCAGTTACCCACCGGCTTAATTGCAGTAACAGTAAAGAGGCTTGCACAGTCAGAGGCATGTGTGGCTGCTGCTTACCAGAAGCTGAGTGGCGCGCTCTGGCGAGGGGAAATCCCCAGAAAAGGCCAGCGCCAGGCTGTATGCGCTGCAGCGCAGCGGGGCTTTTCCTGTGTGCGAGAGAAGAGCCATGTCACTCAAGCTGAGAAGAACACCGTGTGCTGCTGTGTTCACATCACAGGGCGCCCGGGGTGGGGTTTACTGTCACACACACACACCGCACAGCAGTCGAGCCAGTTTGGCAGTCTCCTTCGGGTCTGGCCCAGTGACTTTTGACACAGATGCAAGGTCCCATTAACAATGTTGCTGTTGTTTGGCAGTTGGCACCATACTCTCATCTTATTTATTCATTTCCAATATTGATATACGGCTCCCTATTCCTGCATGGAGATTTTTGGAGTGGTGAACAATAAAACAGATAAAAGAATAAAAGAATATGTTAAAAACAAAATCAAGAGAACCGTGGCTGGTTCATTCAGGAAGGCTTCCTGCAATAAAGGAAGTCTTGCTCATTTCCTCACAAGGGGCCAGTGCAGGTAATAGTAACCGAGGCTATGCATATTCTGCCAGGAAGATCAAGCCAAAGAAATGGACATTGTTGTCAAGGTGAGTGTAGTGGTTAGTGTGTTGGACTGGGATTCGGGAGATCCGGGTTCGAGTCCCCACACTGTCAGGAAGCTCACTGGGTGGCTTTGGGCCAGTCACTGACTCTCAGCCTAACCTACCTCACAGGGTTGTTGTGAGGATCAAATGGAGAGGAGGAGGAGGATTATGTAAGCCGCCTTGAGTTCCTTGCAAGAGGGAAAAAAGTTGGGTTATAAATGTAATAATTAATAAATAAACCAGATAAATCATTTTAGGATGCAGTGGCTGGCTGGGGAATGTCGGGAGTTATAGGACTTCTTTCTGTCTAAACCTGCATAGGATTGTGCCCTTAATTTTTTTTTTTAAAAAAAATCAGGTTTCTAGTTTCTAAGGCTGAAAGGAGGGCAATATCAGGCATGGAATCTTCTCAGGAGTTGAGGGAAATGGGTCTAGCCAAGAGCAGCAGAGGTTAGGGAGTGAGGCATCACTATCCTGCATAGCTCTAGCAGAAATGGAAATTAAAATTCTGTGTGTCCCAATTTGCTTAATCTGCGTACTGTATACAAGTCACATTATTCAATTTTATGGGTTGTTGGGGGTTTTTTTTGGTAGTTGATAGGATTTAAATAATCTGGGTGCAGAACTCTGTGACCATTTTTTTTTACTGCAGAATATTCACAAACCAGATCATAATCTTCATAATACAACCACATACAGTACTAAAAAGCAATAGATTTGAGATATAAACTATATCTATGAAAAGCAAACACATAGAATTATACCATCCATTTTTTGTTTACTGAATAGTCTCCCAAATAGGAAAAAAAACCTCCATTGATTATTGAAACAATCCAGAACAGTAGCCATGTTAGTCTGTTTTAGCGAAAACAACGAAGAGTCTTGCGGCACCTTAAAGAGAAGCAGCGCGATGGAGGATTACCAGCATCCTATGGAGGGAGGGAGGAGCACGGAGGCAAGGACTGCCTCCACGTTTCTCCCACCCTCCAAAGCACCTAGACAGCCTATTTTCTGCCGTCTAAAGGTATCATCCCCGGGCTCGCAAGATGAGGAGGCTGCTTGAGGCACTGCCAGGATTCCTTGTAGCATGGTGGTGCCTCGTTCCTCCCCTCCCAGCCCCCAAAATGCAGTTTCTGAGGTTGCTTTTGCAAACTCCGAGTAGCAGATGGCTTGGCTGCACACTGGCTGCAAGGGTGAAGGAAAGGCGCTCCAAAGTCGGAGTCCCAGCTCCGACCTCGGAGTACTTTTCCAAGTTCGGAGCTGGGACTCCAACTTTTCCTATGATCGTCTAGACCAGTGTTCCCAGATGTTTTTGGCCTACAACTTCCAGCATGCCCCAGCCAGCGTAGCTGTAGGCAAAAAACATCTGGGGACCCAAGGTTGGAGAACACTGGTCTAGACAGTGTCTAGCAGGGATGTTGAAGAGTCCTTGGTCTCGAGTCACAAGTCGAGTCACGAGTCTTTGGACCCGAGTCTCGAGTCCGAGTCCGAGGTCCAAAATGGTGACTCACGAGTCATGAGTCCCTCCCAAAGCTGACTCCACAAGTCCCTATTAAAATCAATGTGTTTTTTTCCCAACAAAATAAGGCTATTTCAGATGTGTGGCTTAAATAAATTCTAGGCACAAGTGTGCCTTTTTATTTCAAAACTCTGCAACTGATTTTGGCAAGAACAGACAGGGCAGACAAAACCAAAATGTCTGAAAGGTTGCATTTTAGGGAAATGATTTTAAAAAATAAACTTGCTGTACTTCTTAAAACCTATCCATGTTGCATTTGAGGAACACGATTTTGGAACACCAGTCCTTGGTCTCGAGTCCCGAGTCGAGTCTCGAGTCCCATTAAAAATATTGGGACTTGAGTCTGACTCGAGTCAGAAGGGGGGACTCAGTCTGACTCACGAGTCGAGTCCTGGAGTCCGAGTCCCCATCCCTGGCGTCTAGACAGTCATAGGATTGTGCCCTAACAAATTTATTCTAACACAAGCTTTTGTGGACACTGCCCACTGCCCACTCCTTCTGTTTACATCTCTCCCACCCCACCCCACTCCACCTCCTGCATCTATATACAGAGCTGCCAATTTGAGGTTAACACTTCATGCATCTGATGAAGTGGGCAGTTTCCACGAAAGCTCACACCAGAATACATTTGTTAGTCTTTAAGCTGCCATAAGAGCCATTCTTGTTTTTATTGACTCTTGCACTTTCTCTAGTTTATGCTCTGGTGAACTTGAAGGGAACAAGAATTCCCGAACAAGAGCTCCATTTCCCACCACCACCAATTTTAAATCTGAAATTTCAGCATTTTCAGGATGGGACGCAGGGTTGAAAGTGGCCTCTTCCAGTTGCCACACCTGTTTAGTGGGAAGACATTCCCCCAGGGCCTGCTCAGCTTTGCAGCTCAGTGTTTGTTGTTGCATATATTGTCTGCAGAGAGCTAGGGCGAAAAAAAAGCCGTAAAGTGTCTTTACAGTGCAATTCTAGACATGTCTACTCAGAAGTAAACCCCACTGCATTCAGTGGGACTTACTTCCAGATAAGTGTGTACAGGATTGCAGCCTTAACCTTTCTCTCAAAATTGTGCAGGTTGTTTGGGTACTAACTAAAAGAAATGGACTTCCATCAATTAGCTTTAAAGTGTGTTTCTTTTCCCATTTCCAGTCTAATGTCATTTGCTCTAGATAAAAATCAGCGGAATGCAGCTTTACTTTGTTAGTGTTTGCAATTCTGCATGAGCCCCACAACTTGGCAACTCTGCAAAACTGGCAAACACTATTTACATTAGGGCTGGTTCTGCACTCCCTTCAACAAAAAGCACCATGTTTCTTTGTCTTTAGTGGTATGTTTTATTATTTTAATGTTGTTTATTTTAGGATGTATTTGATTATTGTATTTTTGTTTGCGGCTTTGGGTATCTTATGATAGATACGTGAGATAAAGATAATTTTCATAAACAAAGAAATAAAACTAGTGCTTCCTACTGCAGGAGTTTTGAGCTGCTATTGTGATTTAGCTGTAAGAACGATAGCCAACCTTCTCCCCTGCCAGGTCAGGGCTAGGCTGGCCATGT
This sequence comes from Shinisaurus crocodilurus, assembly GCA_021292165.1. NCBI lineage: Eukaryota > Metazoa > Chordata > Lepidosauria > Squamata > Shinisauridae > Shinisaurus > Shinisaurus crocodilurus. Next base: position 555,064 of record JAHFWL010000433.1, read on the forward strand.
GTCCTCTTTTACAAAGGACAGCCCTCTATTGCAGGGCTCTCCAACCTTAGTTCCCCAGATGGCTGGGGCATGCTGGGAGTTGTAGGCCAAAAACATCTGGGGACCCAAGGTTGGAGAACACTGCTCTATTGGAAGGGCTGCCAGAGGACTGTCCTCTATTCTGAAGGTCATCATCATCAGGCGATCACTCGTGACCGAGTAAGATTGTCTTCCAGGATAAAAATTTACAAAAAGGAAATTTTAAAAGGAGGAAATTCGAAAGAAAAATTGTGTAGACTTTAGCGATGGGTCCATAAGTGACTGTGGAGGCCAATTCTAGATCCACACAGCTTCCCACAGTGAGGACACAGGTTACCAGATGGAAGATGGTCCTGTAAAGGATTCGTTTGACTGTGCTTTTCGCTTAGCACGTTTCTCCCTTTCACCTTGCACTCGGGCTTCTTCAAAGTCCATAGAACCTTTGTGAAAGGCCAACCTCCAGTTAGATCGTTCATGGGCCAGAGCTTCCCAGTTTTCGATGTTTATATTGCATTTTTTTAGATTAGCCTTAAGAACATCTTTAAACCTCTTATATTGACCACCGATATTCCGCTTTCCATCCTTGAGTTGGGAATAAAGTAACTGCTTTGGGAGACGGCAGTCAGGCATTCGAACAACATGACCCGTCCACTGAAGTTGGCGTTGAAGGATCATTTTTTCAACGCTAGTAGTCTTTGCTTCTTCCAGCACACTGACATTTGTTTGCCTATCTTCCCAAGTAATTTGCAGGATTTTCCGGAGGCAACATTGATGAAATCTTTCAAGGAGGTGGAAGTGACGTTTATAGATAGTCCATGTTTCGCAGGCATACAATTGGATGCCCCAATAAATTTGTGAATATCTTGTGACTTCTCCATGACAACATGACAGCAACGGTTTTGGACAACAACGGCTCTCATTGTGCTCCATTTAAAGTGGGATCAGGTGTTAAACAGGGATGTGTTATCGCCCCAACATTATTTGCTATTTTCATCGCCATGATTTTACATCTTGTCGAGGGGAAACTTCCCACTGGTGTGGGAATTATATATCGAACAGATGGAAAGCTTTTTAATCTCAGCAGGCTGAAAGCAAAAAGTAAGGTAATTACAACTTCCGTTGTGGAACTTCAGTATGCTGATGATACGGGGTCTGTGTGGGGTCTCCGCACATTCAGAGGATGATCTTCAAACTATCCTAAATGCTTTTGAAGAAGCATACGAAAAACTTGGTCTCTCACTTAACATCAAAAAAAGTGAAGTGCTTCATCAGCAAGTGCAAGCTAACCTTTTGATGACGCCATCTATCCAGCTTGGCGGGACAATACTGGAAAATGTCGATCATTTTCTCTATCTTGGCAGCTATCTTTCTGTTACAGCTAACATCGACAGTGAAATCCAGCATCGTTTGAGCTCCGCAAGTGCCGCATTGTTTTTTTCCTGAAGGTATCCTCTTTTTAAAGGGCTGTGCAGTCCAAGTCTGGTTTAAAGATAGAGAACCATCAGAAGGAGGAGCTAAAGGGCCCAAAAAAGAGGAAATGCATCACAAAAAAAAGCTGCCCATCAACCCGGACTGCAGACTGAGCAAGGCACACAGGTCACCTGGTCACAGTCTTCCACACTATGGTGAGATGTCCTGCATTTTTATTTAAATAATATCAATAATAATAATAACAACAACAACAACAACAACAACAACAACAACATCTAAATTTGCAGCTATATGCATAAATTAGCATTTGCAAATTGGTGTCCTCTTTTGCCCTGTTTTTTTTGTGATGCATTTCCTCTTTTTTTGGCGATTCACAACTGGCCACCCTACATATGTTAGGGGGGCGCAAGGAACTGGGAGTTGTGTGTGTCACGGCATCGAATCCATGGGACAGAGCCAGGAGGCAGACCTGAGGAGCACTCTGTCCAAAACAAACCAGAGCCCAGAAGACTATGATTGCTCAGGCAAAAGTCCCAGCCCTAACAGGAAGCCTGTTATAACCCTTCCTGTCTAGGAGAGAGCACTGGACAGCCAAGGTGGGCAGGGTCAGTCCAGAGCCTGAGAACATTTCAATCCCCATAGAACAGGGGTGGGAAACATCTTTCAGCCTGAGGGCCCTAATTCAATTACGGAGAAGCTCTCAAGGGCTGCATTGCAGTGGTGGGTGGGGCCGCATGCAAAAGGGGTGGAGCCAGAGGGGAAAGGGTGGGTCTAAAATTACCAAGCTGCACCACTGCAGGTTTCCCAGGTTCTTCAGCACACTGGCTGTCTAAGTAGAAGCGCCCTTGGGTATGCATAATGCAGGGACTACTGATCATGCGGCAGCAGAGGCGGAGTCAGGGGATGGCCCACGAGGGCTGGAGCCCGGAATCTTTCATCTGGAGCCCCGAATCTCTGGGAGGCCACCTGCCCCACCACCCTGCTGTCCATGGGCACTTGCTGAAATAGAGGTGCAGCAGCCCTGATGATCTCTGTTGCATCTGATCCCCCTGGACTAGCTGGCTTTTTGCCCACATGTGCCTCACTTCTTGCTGCCCCACCCCCCTGGAATCTGCTGCCTGAGGTCCCCCCCCCCCCCGAAATGAAATGCCCTCCTCTCCCCTGTCCATACATCCCTTTTTATAAATAGGGCTGTCCTTAGGAGACAGGCTCCTTTACAGACACACACACACACACACACACACACACAGTTTAGAACATATGTAAATTAGCATATGGAAATGTGTGCAATTTTTTTTGTCCTGTGGGCCTGAGCCCCAGATCTTTTCCGTACCTAGCACCGCCCCTGTGCAGCAGTGTAGTGGATTCAAACTGAGATGTTTCCTAGATGGGGCTTAGCTCTAGCTCAAATGTGTTTTCAATGATACAGTCAGAGAGAGAGAGAGAGAGAGAGAGACCCTGAGCATGTGCAAAAACACATTTCCCACCAGGTATGCTGTCCCCAGGTATCTGGGATTGGGAGCAGGAAAGGCAGGCTTCCAGGCAGGTTAGTGGCCCACAGTTCTCCATTTACAAATGAAACACAGTTTAGATCGCCCACGTGTGCCTGAAGCTGAAGGGAGAAGCAGGTGGAGCAGGTTGAACCTCATTCCATCAGAACCATCAAGGGGGACCAATGGATATGAGGAAGGATCCCCCCCCTCCCACCATGACACACTCCACTTTTAAATGTTCAGAGCAATCACCTGGAAACAAAACCAAGTGAGATAGTCTAAAAAACAGAAGCAAAAAGAGTAAAGTTGTGGTGGTGGGTGGGGAAATGCTTCTCCTTCTCCCGTCCTCATTCAAACGAATCAAATATTCCATAAGGAAATGAGCATCTGATGTGCAGTACAGCCCCATCACAGGTAGGCAAAATGTTGGAGCTGAAACGGAGTTACCATCTCTGCGCAGTGCCATGCATATATTACTAGGAGACCTGGGCAGATGCTTCCCTCTCAGGTTGTTTTTAGCTATTTATTTATTTATTGTTTGTTTATTTATTTATTATATTTATACCCCGCCTTTTTTCCTGCAAGGAACCCAAGGCGGCGTACATAATCCTCTTCCTCCTCTCCATTTTATCCTCACAACAACCCTGTGAGGTAGGTTAGGCTGAGAGTCCATGACTGGCCCAAAGTCTCCCAGTGAGTTTCATGGCTGAGCGGGGACTAGAACCTGGATCGCCCAAATCCCAGTCCAACACTCTCACCACTACGCCACACTGACTCTTTGCGATAGACTTCCCCCATTCTGTTCTTTCGCTGTTCTTAAATTTTGCTCTGTGCTGCATTTCTTCTTCTCTTTAATTGTGGTTTAGGTTGGAAAAGGCCATCTCCAGAAAAAAAGGGGGGGAGGAAGGGAGGAAAAAGCTAGTGACGAATGAAAAAGGGCTCGGTCGCGATTGCCGCAGGGGATACTGAGCCAGTGACAGTTGCTCCACCCTGCCGCTTGGACATTGGTGGGGCGGCTGTCACTGGCAGTGGCCCTGGCAAGCATGGCAAGAGTGGCTTCCCTGTACCCACGTTGGGATCGGTCACCCAGGGTGGGATGACACACAGCAACCCATCGTGGGTACAACAACCCCTACAGCAAGCCATGGGTTGGCAGGGTGGCTTGTTGCCCTCAAACAAGCCAGCCCGAGGGAAGTGGTCTGGGTTCGCCGGACACGACATCCCACCGTGGCTTGTCACCCACGATGGGTTGTCGAGTCGTGCAAACCCGGTCAGTGTGACAAGTCAACACAAAGAAAATGAACCATCTGTCATCAGCCCCATGGCTCCTTAAATGAGTAATGTGTTCGCAACTGTCGCTTTAGGAGTGAGTGACAGGAAGGGTGATACAAAGGGTGGTGGTGTGTGGGTGTGTGTGTGAGAGGGAAGGAGGGAGGGCTGCCTGTGAGGAAATGGGCATTCCGATTATGAAAGGGGCGCATAGTATTATGAAGTATTAAAAAAAACACTATTGCTGTACTTTTTACATCTGCAATGGGATGCATTTTATTACCGGTAATCTGTTACCCTATTAAATATATTTTACCTACACACAGATCTTTCTAGGATTTCTCGCCTGTGATTCAATTGCCATTGCTTTAAAGCAGTGTTCTCCAACCTTGGGTCCCCAGATGTTTTTGGCCTACAACTCCCAGCATGCCCCAGCCAGCGTAGCTGGCTGGGGCATACTGGGAGTTGTAGGCCAAAAACATCTGGGAACCCAAGGTTGGAGAACACTGCTTTAAAGAGTTGCTGAATCGGGGTGATGCTAAACAGATGCCACTATTTTTATTTGGCTGCAGTAATATGCCATAAACATGACTTCTGAAAGCACCCAAAGTCAAGGAAACTGTTGGCTCAGTAAGGGGGGGGGTGGAGGTGGGGAGAGAAAGAAAGAAAGAAAGAAAGAAAGAGAACACAAACAAGCAAAGCAATTGGACAAGGAAAAATACAGCAGGTGCACACTAGGCCAACATTTTCATTGAGCCCGTCCACCACAACCCCAAGATCTCTTTCTTGGTCATGTGGGAAAGGCACATTCAGGAAAGGCAGCCTGGGAGGGATGTGTTTTTAAGGTCTGCTTGAAAGCCTGAAGTGAAAGAGTGAAGCATAATTCACTCAGAAGGGAGTTTCATGGGACCACCACTGAGAAGGCCCTGTCACTGCCTCTTTTAATAGCATCTGAAATCTGCCACCTGAGGTGGCTGCTTCTTCTCGCATCATGACAGGGAAACCTCCAGCTTTCTGTGATTGATACATGATACACGTTCAGTCCAGAACAGGACAGGGGACCTCTTGAAGAAACATCGATGGCTTTTGCACGCATGACCAAGAATCTGAACTACATGCAGCTGTTGAGGTTTATGCTGTTAGTCAAAATAAGAAAACTCGGGACTCTCTTAAATTCAACAGAAGGGAAATTCCTGACTTGTGCCATTGATATCTGGTGACAAAGACAACTGTCATGTGTCTGGTTTGGAACCATAAGTTATAAAGTAGCATGATCATAAAGCAGCCTAGTGGATAAGAATATAAAAATGTATGAAGAGGCCAGCTAGATCAGACCAATGCTCCATCTAGTAGGGTAGCTACTTGCGCATTCCCAAAAAAGAGGACAAAAGAGGACATGGATTTGCATAAAAATTGCATATGCTGATTTATATGTATAGATGCAAATTTGGAAAGCATTGCTATTGCTCAGTCAGTTGTCCAGGTGCTAACTAAGTGTTGATGGGCAACTTCCAGGTCACCATGCTCTCTTTCTTAGGGTTATCTTTAAACCAAACTTGGACTGGGCAACCCTTCAAATAGGGGAACACCTTCAAATAGAGGACTGCCTTCTGTAAAGTAGGGCACCTGCCCACCCTAGCATATGTTCCGGCGTAGTTTCCTACAGTGCCCAACCAGATTCCTCCATACTGTCTCTCACCACTTCCAGGAAATTATTATTTATTTATTTATTATTTGCATTTATTTATCGCCCATCTGGCCGGCAAACCAGCCACCCTGGGCGATGTACATAAAATAAAAACAGAATAAAATACATTAAAACAGTACAAAATCTTAGCCCACCCCATAATAGCATCTGAAATCTGCCACCTGAGGTAAATGTGCAAAGTGGCTCAACCAGCCATCTTGTCCGCTGAGTCAGAGCTTCAGGAAGACTCTTGGTTCAGATGTACATTCTGGCTGTCATGACAGTTGGGCAAAAACAGTCAGCCTGTCTTCCCATCCAAGATAATTGGGGAAAATCCGATAATAAACATAACGAGAAATAACATTTGCTTGAAGCGTTTGAGCCTGTACCAGTCAAATCTGGAGGCGGAAGCGACAACAGAAGATCCCATCTAGCTTAGAGGTGATGGAGGCGGTGGAGACTTCAAGTCTTCCACTCCTAGAAGGTGTCACAGAAAACCACAGCAACTTTGGAGATGATCAAGTCCTAACCAAAGTCGACGTGTGACTTTTTTTAGGGTCAGCACTGAGGTGGGAACACACAGGCTGCTCCTGATTTATAGGTGTTGGAACTCCTGAAGAAGGGTTAAATCCCACCAGCCGCCTTGCAGGCAGTGTCTTCTCACTGTATAATCATGATTGCTTTACCCCCTTCTATCTAGGGAATTTAGAGCTATTTACTGCTTTGGTATCTGCTGCACTGCAGTAAACACCAGGCTATTTATCTCCATTTTTTGTACCCGAGAGATATCATCAGCCAGACATTTTCTGCTTCCACACACAGCGGAACATGCACGGAGACCTGGGGCAAGAAGGCATGCTTGGAAACGTTTTGCCGGCCTGCTGAACTGTGCAGCTTCCTTCAGAAATCAACTTGGTAGCACCTCTTCTCATAACCCGTTGTGGTCGGCATCACATGGCCACTATGATGTCTGCTGTTGCCAGACTGTGTGTATGCACAGCTCCAGCTCATGACCTGCGCACGAGCTCCAGGACTTCAGAGGCAGTTCAAAAATATGACCAAATACACGATGCCGCTACACAGAAATAGTAGAAATATTGGTGCTAACAGCCCATGCATTTGAAGATGAGCTGCTGCACATATAATCGAACATTATGAAGCTCAGCATGACAGTCCCCATAACCACCTCCCCAAGGAGATTCTACAGTCCTGAATATATTTTCTGCTTTTCTATTATTTATACTCATCTACAGTATTATTTATACTGTCCCAAATGGCTTTTCTACAGGAGGCTTTTAACCCACCACTTTACCGAGGCTTCTGCTTCTGGATTCTTTGCAGAATTAAGATCGGCTCCTTTGCACTTTTCCCCCAGTATTTTTTCTTTCTCTGCCTTTCTAGATGTTCCATTACACAACCACTAGGTGGTGCTGTGATATAGCAGAATTGCACAAATACACGAGGGTTTCATGCCACCATTCACAGATAATACCAGACTTTCCATGTTCTAAAAAAAAAAAAGCCATGAAAATGGTTGCAAAGCTCAGGAGAGGTCCTAGAGGATGACAACGACATGTAAAGCACCCACAAACTACCATGAGTGAGGAATCACGAGCACACAATAAATGCATCATGTAGAAACTGTTTGTGGAACCCCTGCTCCATGTTAACCTGTCACAAACCAATAGTAAAACTTGAAAGCCTTGTTATTGCCTCATTCACTTGCCAGAGCAAGGAGAAGCTGTCCATTATCCTGGCACTCTGGCAGGTGATGTCATCCCTCCTGTTCTGAAAAAAAGAGAAACCTGCAGTCAGATCCATGTAGACCATTCCTCAGTCCATGGACGTGTCAGTAGGGAAGACATTTGCAAATACATACAAATGGGTCGTTCATACTCACTTGAACTATGCTTTCAGAAACCTTCCCCTATTTATTTATTTATTTATTTGTTATATTTATACCCCGCCTTTTTTCCTGAAAGGAACCCAAGGCAGCTTACATAATCCTCCTCCTCCTCCTCTCCATGTTATCCTCACAACAACCCTGTGAGGTAGGTTAGGCTGAGAGTCAGTGACTGGCCCATTCACCAAAAATCAACCTCACGGAGTGGTAAATGGGAATCTGTGTTAAGTTGCACCTTGCCTTGCTGAGACCTGGGGATTTTTTCCAGGTTACTGCCATTCTTGCAATTGCATGCATACTAGCGGTCGGGGGTTGGGTTTGAATAGGAGAATCCCAGGTCAAAATACTTGCTTGACCTGTCAGAATTTTAGGAGGTATTGCTTACTTTCTACCCATCTTCTCTTCCCTCACAACTCTTAAAGGGAAAGGCGCCCTGTCCTCCTTTGTGTCTGACCACTTGACCTGCTTCAGAGCCAGGGCTGGCCCAAGAAATTTTGCTGCCTGAAGTGAAGGACAAGATGGAACCCCTCCCTCCCCATTCCATGTGCAGAAGCTGACGGGATTAGCACTTGAATCTTACTCATCATCATCATCATCATCATCATCATCATCATCATCATCATCATGCGATCACTCGTGACCGAGTAAGATTGTCTTCCAGGATAAAAATTTACAAAAAGGAGATTTTAAAAGGAGGAAATTCTAAAGAAAATTGTGTAGACTCTAGCAATGGGGCCGTAAGTGACTGTGGAGGCACTTACGGACCCATCGCTAGAGTCTACACAATTTTCTTACACAATTTTCTTACTACAACACAGGCAATGGGATAGCATCCCCCACCACACCTGAGTCAACAGGCCACTTTAGGGGGCCCAGGACAGGTTGTGTGGCATATATAGCTCTGCCCTTAGCAGAGGGGAACAGTTAGAGTGTACATGAGGAATAGCCAGGAAGCTGCTACTTCCGTCCCCTAGCATCTGCTGCCTGAGGCGGTCACCTCACTCTGCCTAATGGTAGGGCTGGCCTTGCTCAAAGTTCAAAGTGCTTGGCCTTGGGCAAATTAAGGTGCAATCCTATGCATGTTTAGGCAGGGGAAAAGTCCCAAAACTCCCTAGCCAGCTCCCTAGCCAGCTCCCAGGACTCCCTAGCCAGCTATTAATTCCCCCCCCTCCCAAATCTACTTCACAGGGTTGTTGAGAGGCAAAATAATATAAGAACTGAAGGGAATGCCATGGACATGATAAATATTGTTTATCAATATTGTTATATTGTTGTTGTTATTTTAAATTATAGTATAACCTGAGGGATCCCTTTGGTTTTTCTTCAGTAACATGTAGAGAGGGTCCTCCAGATGCAACTCCCAAAGCAATTTTATCTGACCGGACAGCCCTACCAAACTTTCATCAACATGCAGTAAAAGGATCGCTGGATGTTTTGCATTCGGGTTATAAGAAACACAACACTAGCCAGTGAATTGGTTTGCTTGTGGGAACCACCACCCACTGTGGGCTGATCAAGGCAAGAGGGGAATTCCTGCCCTTACGAGTAACCATTGGGAGGCAGTAGTGATGGCAGGGGACACCTTAATTAGCACTGTGCATTCACAGAATTGCTGATTGGCTTGGCATTCCTGGTGCAGGCTAGCCACTCAGCAACCACGCATCCAGCACGGTGCTGATTGGGTGCCCCCTGCGTCCATCACTATCTCGTAATGTTTACTGGTAAGGGTTGGCATTCTCTTCCCAGCTAAGTCACCCTATAGCAGCAGAGGGCAGTTCCCACTAGTGAACCTCTTCATTGGCTGCCCCAGACGAAACAGTGACACCCCACATTTTTAATGTCGTATCTCTCTTCTGGATTTTGCAAGTGACAAGTGGGGACTTGCAACAAAAGGTTGCCGGGCATCGCCAGCTTCTAACAGGAGTGCTCCTGTTCCAGGCTTCAGCCAACCTGCAACTGAAGCCTTGTAGTAATGTTCAGGACTTACTGTGGTGGGTGGACACGTTTTCTCCCACCCACCCTGCCCCATCCTCCTGAAACCTTCTCCTCCCATATTATCTTTTGCTAAAGGCTTCAGGTTCAAATCTCAGTGATTTATTGCTATGTAATGGGCACAGGGACTTTTCTGGGCAGTGGAGAGGGGAAAGGTGTTCTGTTGTGAAATCTCCCTATATAGCATGGGGAGGAGAGGGTTTTTAAATTTGCAATGTGCATCTACGTGATCCGAAGTCCTCACCGTCCACAATAATATAAATGGTTGGGAGCTCAAACAGGACCATTTCCCCCTTTTCATTTCCCTCTCCCCCAAATGACGCTCTCAACATTTTGTGGCTTGACTGCCATTAACATTCCTAGGGGTCCTAGTGGCTCACACTAGGTCTTGGTTGGACCAATTATTTTTTTGTTCTTATTTTTAATTCTTTTTCTTATAATTTACAAGCTAATAAACCTCTGCGCACTGAGGGAATCCCCCCGGTATGCAGGAACTACTATGCTATTTTTGGGTGGCCCTGTTTTGCCTGCAACATGATAGATTCGGAAACACACAAGTTTGATATTAGATGTGATGGTTCCTCACTATACTTGGGCACATGTATCCCGTCACTGTTATGCCCTTACAGCTAAACAACCCTCCCCCAACTTTATTATGGAACCTGCCTGATTACTCATAAACGGATCAGTTTTCATAGCACAATATATTTCTTGTTCCTTTCCCACAGTTTGGCCCCAGAAAATACATTATTTGGCCATCCCTGTAATGGAGATAGCTTCTTTCATTCTAATTGGCTTCTCTATCATGACTTGTTAATCTACCCCCCCCCAGTTGTTTTCCCCTGGGGTGGCCACTTACAAATCACTAAATAAGAGGAAATGTATCAGCCAAAAAGAGGTCAAAAGAGGGGACTGATGTGCATTAAAATTGCATATGCTACCTTATTATTATTGTGGAGGAACGGGGGGGCTGGCTGACCTGCCACAACCCACCCTTTCCTACCCAAAGGACCCAAGACCCCCAGAGATCTCAAGGTACCAGACTGCCAGCCTCAGCTGTCTGCAATCCTACTTGAATCTCTGTTCAGGGACTTGCCTTTTTGACTGTAACCTGGATTTAGTTGCTGAAGCCACATCCACAAACACCATGTGGGGTAAAAAACCAAAAGAAGGTTTATTCAGGTAGCATGTTACACAAAAGTTGGGAAATGAGGGAAGCACACGAAATTAGAGAGAGACACTTTGGTACAAAGTAATAGAGCTGCAAAATAACAAAACCTACTGATTCCTTATATCTCCCAGGCACACAACTAGTTACCTGGGGGTCAGTTCTCTTCAGGGTTGGGTCCAGCACAGCCTTGCCGCCCGGGGAGCCTACACACCTACCCGAAGGTCCGAGATGGGTAGCCCTCCACAAGGCTTGCCTTTACCCAAGCCCTCATTCAGCTAATTTCACCAAGAGCTACCTGGGGTCGGATCCTGAGGCCGCCCGAAGGCTTGGACCTCTGCTTGGCTTGCTGCCATTGCTCCACAGCCAGCAACCACGCGACGACAAAGACAAAACCCACACTTTGGGAAATATACCTTTCCCCCCCTCCCCTCCTTTTTTCTGTAGCTCCGCGGCTTCTAGCCAATCAGGATGAACTTCACCTGGCCAGGCAGGGGAGGGGGACTCATGACTCATGACTTACTGGGCCTGAACTACATTTGCATATGAAAGCCGGGTCACTGTAGACTTTGGGACGCCGGCAGGGGCTATCAAGAGGAACCATACACACACACACACACACACACACAGCCTTTAGCCGGTTCACACATGAGGGTGTGTGTGTGTGTGTGTGTGTGTGTGTGTGTGTATGCATGTAGGAACCCCCAAAGGCTCTTTTCTTCACAATTATATTATGCAAATATTACATATATTATTTTTATATATGCAATAATATGCATATATTCTTTCTATATCTGCATATTATTAATATATGCCTATATAGAAATAAAGACTAGAATTTAAATAGAACTACAGTAGACCTCATCATAGTGCAAAAGACTGTGACCAGGTGAGCAGTCTGCCCATTGAGTTTGCTGCCCAGGTTCTCACTGTGGATGGGCAACTTCAAAGACCCTCCTCTCCCTTCTAATAGTTCTTTATTTATTATTTATTTTATTATATTTATATCCCACCTTTTTTCCTGCAAGGAACCCAAGGCAGCATACATAATCCTCCTCTCCATTTTATCCTCACAACAACCCTGTGAGGTAGGTGAGGCTGAGAGTCAGTGACTGGCCCAAAGTCACCCAGTGAGCTTCATGGCAAGCTTCATGGCAAGTGGGGAATAGAACCCGGATCTCCTGAGTCCCAGTCCAACACTCTCACCACTACACCACACTGGCTCTCATCTTTAAACCAGACTTGGACTGGGCAGACAGAGGTCGCCTTCAAATAGAGGACTGTCCTCTGTAAAGTATTGGAGGGCTGCCAGAGGACCAATCCTCTTAACTGCAAGGTCCTGTTCAATTCCGGTTTAAAGACAGATAACCCCGCAGTGAGCACCTGCACAGCAGGCTAAGCAGGCAGGCACACACGTCACCTTGCCACAGTTTTCCACAGTATGCTGAGCTATAATATAGATTTCTATTAAACTTAAAATAAGGATGTGTAAATTTGCATCTATGCATAGAAATTAGCACATGCCAATTGGTGTCCTCCTTTGTGGCGATTCATAAGCAGCCACTCTACATGATGCGCTGGAGCGAACGGTCAGAAGTGGGGAGTTGGGTCCACGTGCATAGGCTGCCTGCATGACCTAGGACCTCACACGATCAGGGTTCTAAATCACGTGAGAAGCCTGCAGATGTAGAACAGGCTCCTTGCTGCAGACCTTCCCCCTCCAAAGCATGGAGAGCAAGGGACATGACAGGGCGGGTAGGACCAATGAACACAGCCTCGCTCTCTCCTATACCCATGCCCGAATAAGGCTCTTGTCCTTTGGGCAGCCTCCGTGGGTGAATGCTGCCATTCACGCTGGGGGTGTAGTGCAGGGTAGACCAGAGACTTTTGGGGCCGGATGTTTGGACAGGAAATGGAAAAGCCCTCCAGATGCACACAAACAACTTCTTCCCCTCCTCCTTTTTAAACACCCTTCTGCCTGTAGCATCTTCTCTCCGGAATCCACAACTTCCCTGGCCTGTTTAGTTTTCATGGTGAGGAGGCTTTCTTAACTGGGAAACCAACCTTTGATTGGATGATTATTTTGTGGCCTGTCTGTACCTGGCTGCTCAAAGGAACCATGTCATGTGTGCCAAAGGCTCCAAGTCCACCTTTGGAGCCCTTCAATTGTTTTATTTGAAAGAATGACTGAGAGGGTTGCTTTGAGTGACTTTTCCTTGTTCCTTTCCAGACTTGTTTAACTTAAAAATAGGCTGTTGTCATATGCATGAAGCATGACACAGCCTGGGGCCCTTTCACTTCTTTGTTTTCTCCTGGACTGGGGCCACCAGTTTTCCTTCCAAGTGCTGCTCTTCTCTTCTAGCCAGGCTTCTACCTCCCCTCACTGGAAACTGTATCACAGGCAGCTGGATTAGGTTGTGCTTATGCTTCTTTCTCTATTTGCTAACATGCAGGACACTTGTATATCTCCTCCTCCCCTAACACCCAATTGGTCGCCTTCGGCTGCGACCTTTAATTCCATTGGCTGACACAGGGCCCAACACCAAAAAGGGAAATATTCTTGGGGGTGTTTTTTCTGCTGTTGTTTAAAACTAGTAACTTGCTGCTTCTCAAGTAGATTTGACCCTTCAAACCTGGACATATTTCAGACTTGTTTGACAAACAAACACAAGGGAGGAGGGAGGCAACAGACCGCACGCAAATGAATTTATCTCCAGAATTTTGCACATTTGTACTAGGTTTGCTTTTGTTTTTGACTGTGTAGAGGTGACACAGGTTAGATTCGTGGAACAGCACACTGATTTTATTTGTTATTTATATATTTATAGCCCATCTTTTATGGTGCAAGGTGGCTTACAAAGATTTTAAAAACAAATCTTTTAAAAAGTCAAATATAAATCACAGTATAACACACAGCCTTTCTCAAGCTGGTGGCCTCTACATGTGTTGGACTGCAACTTTGATCATCCCTAGCCAGCATGGCCATTGCTGGGGATGGTGGGAGTTGTAGTCCAATGCACCTAGAGGGCATCAGCTTGGGGAAAGCTGGCATAACCAAATCACATAAAACAGCACAGCCCACCCACCCACCCTAATAAAATAGAACTCTGTGCAATTGGCTCTCGAAATTCTCTCCACGGTATTTGTGGACAGAGAAATTGTGGGAGACCCATTCCACCACATTGCTCCATGGGGAGGAGAAATTCTCTAACAGCTTCTCAGGGTGAGGATCACCATTAACAGTAGCACAGCTTCTTTATTTTTTCCCTAAGGTGAGTGCGTGCATGTGTGCTGTTGCTGCTGCACAGGGTAGCAGCAGCACTAATTCTTGTTGGCAACCTGGCCACAATTTTGCATCCTTTGCAATGCCCCCAATTAGTACCGTTCCAAGGCAGTGTTTGTGGGTGGGGTGGGGTGGATGGTGTCCACCTCAAAAAAAATGGCAGAGAACGTTCTTCAAAATAGCCTTATTTGTCTTGGCAGCTGAGAAAAAGAGAAATCGTAGACATTTTTCTTACAGAAATATCATCTTTGAAATTTCAGCTCGGCTTTAAAAAGAAAAAAAAATCTTCTTAAACATCAAGCCGGCGTATCTAGATTAAAACTAATCATAAAAGGCCCTCCTAAATAAAAGTGTTTTTACAATGCATTTAAATGTGCAAAAAGAGTGGGCTTGCTATATTTCCCCAGGTTGTGCTACCGAGGGCCAGACTTGGGGGCCTTTTTCAGATACAGTCATGCCTTGGATTGAGAGCATAATCCGTTCCGGAAACAGGCTTGTAATCCAAAACACTCTTATATCAAAACGAAATCCCCCCAAAAAAATTTGTACAGAGATTTTTAATTTAAGCCGTACTACAGTACTTGTATTGCAAGACGTCCCTTGTATATCAAGTTAAAAAAAAATTAAATAAATATTTAAAAATTTGCTTGTCTTGCAAAACGCTCTCAAACCAAGTTACTTGCAATCCAAGGTATTACTGTATTCTTTTCTGTGTTATTGATAATATTTGCCCACTCATTTATTACTGAGAATTTGGATGATGTTCCTTCCAAACTGTTGTGCCCCTCTACTTTTCCTGTTGTCCTCCCATTTTTTAAAGTGGTGGTTTATTACCAGCATTTTTAAAAAATCTTCTAACTAGTAGTGTGTGAGCATGCCCTCACGTAGGTTTGGAATCCATTTGGTTTTTCCCAAGCATTCCCAGAGAATGCTTTAACTAGATTATGTAAGCCGCCTTGGGTTCGTTGCAGGAAAAAAAGGTGGGGTATAAATATAATAAATAAATAAATAAACACACACATGCACGCACACGCACGCACACACGCCATGCCCTCTGTTAAGTTTTTTTTTTCTGATAAAGTTTTTTAAAAGGTGAATGGGGAAATTGTTCCCCCTTCCTTGACTGGACCCGTAAGAAAACCATTAGCCTTGGATAAGGAACTTGAGAGGGTTGTGGCGGGGCAACTGCAGGCACTCTTGGAGGATACTGATTGGCCAGATGGGCGATTAATAAATATAATAAATAAATTGTCTAGACCCATTTCAATCTGGGTTTCATAGATTTCATAGATCATAGAGTTGGAAGGGGCCTACAAGGCTATCGAGTCCAACCCCCTGCTCAATGCAGGAAACTAGAGGAGAGGTCTCCCATCCAAGTAACAACCAGGCCTGACCCTGCTTAGCTTTCCACACTCAGACAAGCTGAGCCAGCATGAGGCACAGGCCTGTATATCCACAGTCCTGTATATTCTGGGCTGCTTACAAGACCAGATCAGCCTTGGTCACCCCATGGGTGACCTTTATCAAGAGGGGGACAGGAGAAGGACAACCCTGTTAATTCTGTTGATTGCATCAAAAGCCAATCTCTTATTGGTTTTTGATACCATCAACCACGATATTCTCCTGTACTGGCTCCATAGGTTACACACTGGAAGCACTATTTTATAGTGGTTCCAGTCCTACCTGTGGGGTCGATTTCAGAGGGTAACACTGGAAGACTATTCCTCAGCTCCTTAGCAAATGAGATATGGGGTTCCGCGGGGTTCCATCTTCTCCCCAGTGCTGTTTAACATTTCTATGAAGCCACTGGGAGAAGTCATTAGGGAATCTGGAGCAAAGTGCCATCAGTATGCTGATGACACACAGCTCTATCTCTCTGTGACCTCTGAATCAGGTGATTCTTCTGGTGTGCAAGTCCTGGGTCAGTGCCTAGACTCAGTGATGGGATGGAGGTCTGGGGGTATTCCTGGATCCATCTCTATCACTGGAGGCCCAAGTGGCCATCAGCACAGAGTGCCTTCTACCATCTCCAACTGGCATCTCCTGGACAGGGATAGCTTGGCCACAGTAGTACAGGCACTAGTAAACTAAAAACTGGACCAACTACTGATCTGATGGACCATGGGAACACTAAATCAGCCCCCACAACCTAGTGCTCTCCAAATGTTTTGGACTTCAACTCCCATCAGGCCAAGCCAGCATGGCCAATGGTTAGGGATTCTGGGAGCTGTAGTCCAAAAGATCTGGAGGGGAAGGCTGTACTAAATAACAGAGATGCAGGGTGGAGCATGATGGCGTGAACCATTTTGTGATGGTTTGCCCACTGATATGACTGGTTTCACTTCTGTCTTTGTGGCTATTTAAAGTAACCACTTAGAAGTTTTGTTTCCACCCAGCCAGATCATGCTGGTTGCTGATCTAGCATGTCAGTGGTCTTGAGATTGACCCACAGCAGTTAGGAAGGAACCAGACTAGAGGTTAGACAAGAGTTCCCACCGTTTGGCCAGGCAACTTATGAACAGTGTCAGTGGAGCAGAACAAACAAGGCACCGATAAGAGTGGCACTGGCAAATCACAAAAAAAGAGGATAAAAGAGGACACAGATCTGCACAAAATGTGCATGCGCTCATTTCATAGATCATAGATTTCATAGATCATAGAGTTGGAAGGGGCCTACAAGGCCATCGAGTCCAACCCCCTGCTCAATGCAGGAAACTAGAGGAGGGGTCTCCCATCCAAGTAATAACCAGGCCTGACCCTGCTTAGCTTTCCACGCTCAGACAAGCTGAGCCAGCGTGAGCCACAGGCCTATATTTCTATGTATAGATGCAAATTTGGAAATTATTGTAATTCAAACAGAAATACAATGTATCTCACAATCTGTACTGGGGAAGACAGTGACCCGGTGACCTGTGTGCCTGCTCAGTCTGCTGTCCAGGCACTAACTGCTGATGGGCAACTCTGAAGCCTCCACTTCGGAGTTGCCCTTCTTTTGGTTCTTTATCTTTCAACTGGACTTGGACTAGACAGCCCTTCAAATAAGAGATGTTTTCAAATAGAAGACTGTCCTCTGACAGTCCTCCAAGAGGGAGGGTCTGTGGCTCAGTGGTAGAACACCTGCTTTGCATGCAGAAGGGCCCAGGTTTGACCCCCAGCATCTCCAGGTAGGGCTGTAAAAAAAAAAACTCCTGCTTGAAATCCTGGCAAGCTGCTGCCAGTCCCTATTGACAATACTGAGCTGCATAGTCCAACTGTCTGACCTTAGGCATCAATAAAGGTTATTGTGACCACATAAAAAAGACATGCATGTTAGTCACATCATCTTAAGGCGCAATCCTATGTCCCTCCAACCTTGCTTGGGGCGGGTGGCAAAGGATAGGTTGGACCCACCCCACCCCCACTGCGACCATAGAAATCCCTTCCGAGGTCACAGTGTGGAGTTTGTACAGAGATTTGTACAGAGATTTTTAATTTAAGCTGTACTACAGTACTTGTATTGCAAGATGTCGCTTGTATATCAAGTAAAAAAATAAATAAATAAATATTTTAAAATTTGCTTGTCTTGCAAAACGCTCTCAAACCAAGTTACTTGCAATCCAAGGTATTACTGTATATGACTGAAAACTGGAGGAGTGGATATATGGTCATGGGAAATATTTGCAGGGAGTGCCCGCTACCCATCAGAATCACCTCTGGCAGCAAGAGAAACTTAAAGGCCTGATACGATGATGCATAAAATGATGGGTCTTTGCCTGGTGCTGGAAACACATCAGTCAAGATTGGAGAAAGCCAGCCGTGTGAATGGAAGGAACAGGCCCACACAGGTCTGCAGCATGAACGGAGGGAGGCCTGCTCATCTCATGGCTGCTGCTCCCCTTCCCAGCACAGGCCCACCACCTGCTTGTAGAATCATAGAATCATAGAAAAGTAGAGTTGGAAGGGGCCCACAAGGCCATCGAGTCCAACCCCCTGCTCAACGCAGGAATCCAGGTCAAAGCATCCCTGACAGATGATTGTCCAGCTGCACCTTGAATGCCTCCAGAGTGGGAGAGCCCACCACCTCCCTAGGTAGTTGATTCCATTGTCTTATTGCTCTAACAGTCAGGAAATTTTTCCTGATGTTTAGGTGGAATCTAGGTTCCTGTAACTTGAGCCCATTATTCCGTGTCCTGCAAACTGGGATGATCGAGAAGAGATCCTGGCCCTCCTCTGTGTGACATCCCTTCAAGTACTGAAAGAGTGCGATCATATCTCCCCTCAGTCTCCTCTTCTGAAGGCTAAACATGCCCAATTCTTTCAGTCTCTCCTCATAGGGCCTTGTTTCCAGTCCCTTTATCATCCTTGTTGCCCTCCTCTGAACCCTCTCCAATTTGTCTACATCCTTCTTAAAGTGTGGTGCCCAGAACTGGACACAGTACTCAAGATGAGGCCTAACCAGTGCAGAGTAAAGGGGAATTATCACTTCCCGCAATTTGGAAGCTATACTTCTATTAATGCAGCCCAAAATAGCATTTGCCTTCTTTGCAGCCACATCGCATTGCTGGCTCATATTCAGTTTGTGATCTACCACAATTCCAAGATCCTTCTCACTTGTAGTATTGTTGAGCCAAGTGTCCCCCATTCTGTAACTCTGCATTTGGTTTCCTCTCCCTAGGTGCAGCACTTGGCATTTATCCCTATTAAATTTCATTCTTTTGTTTTCGGGCCAGCGCTCCAGCCTATCGAGGCCACTTTGAATTTTGTTTCTGTCTTCCAGAGTATTAGCTGTTCCACCCAACTTTGTGTCATCTGCAAATTTGATAAGCATTCCCTGTACCTCCTGATCCAAGTCATTAATAAAAATGTTGAAGAGCACTGGGCCCAGGACCGAGCCCTGTGGTACGCCGCTCGTTACCTCTCCCCAGTTTGAGAAGGAACCATTGATAAGCACTCTTTGAGTCCGATTCTGTAGCCAATTGTGGATCCACCTGATAGTTGTTCCATCTAGCCCACTTTTAGCTAGCTTGCTAATCAGGATATCATGAGGCACTTTGTCGAAAGCTTTGCTGAAGTCCAGATATATGATCTCCACAGCATTCCCACAGTCCACAAGGGAGGTTACCCGATCAAAAAATGAGATCAGATTAGTCTGGCAGGATTTGTTCTTGACAAATCCATGCTGGCTTCTAGTAATCACTGCATTGTTTTCAGGGTGCTTGCAGACTGACTTCTTTATAATCTGCTCAAAAATTTTCCCAGGGATTGATGTCAGACTGACTGGCCTATAGTTCCCAGGTTCTTCCTTCTTGCCCTTTTTGAAGATGGGAACAACATTTGCCCTCCTCCAGTCATCTGGCACCTCGCCTGTCCTCCATGATTTCTCAAAGATAATAGACAGTGGTTCTGAGAGTTCTTCTGCCAGTTCCTTTATTACTCTAGGATGCAGCTCATCAGGCTCTAGGAGATTTAAACTCATTCAGAGTAATCATGTGCACCTTGACCATTTGCCTATCAATCTCAAGCTGCAATCCTGCCCCTTCAGTCTGCACTTCAGGTTTGCCAGGGGGGTCATATACCCTCTTTTGGGAGAAGACCGAGCTGAAGTAGGAATTGAACACTTCTGCATTTCTTTGTCTTCTGTTATCAATTTGCCATCCTCATTGCGTAGTTGAACCACCATTTCTTTCCTCTGTCTTTTACTGTGCATGTATCTGAAGAAAGCTTCACCGGCTTGTGTTGGTCACCGGCTTGTGGTGAGCAGGTCATGTGACTTGTGTTTGCCACAAAGGCTGAAGTTTTGCATGCCACCAGGAACTTCTTCAATGTGGCTCTAGTTGCGGGTGTGAAAAATTGCAGCTTCTCTTTGTGGCAAATAAGTGCGGTGACTCACAATAATGAACAGGCAAACTACAACAGGGTTGTTGTTGTTGTTGTTGTTGTTGTTTTAAAAAAATCTGGCACCTCATGAGGAAGGCTTCAGAGCATGTGAAGAATACCTTCATTTCCCTCACCCCCACCCCAAAGGTAAAGAAGTTTTCTTCTCCAGGATGCCTCTGCTCATGTGCAGAGTTACCTTACCCTAGTTAGGGAACAAATGCTTATTTTTGAAGAATGGACCTGAGGATGGGGAATGCTTTCCAGAACACACTGAACACCCTTTCACATTTGGAAAACAGAACTGCTTTGCCTTAAAAGGAAATCTGCCTTTAATGTATCGTTAAGAGTTCTCAGGTTTCAACTACGGTGGCCAATTATGAATCACCAAAAAAAGATGATATGGATTTGCATATGCTAATTTACATTGGCATGTGCTAATATATGTATAGATGCAAATTTAGAAATAATTTTTATAATTTAAATAGAAATACAGTATATCTCTCTATAGCAGTGGTTCCCAACCTTTTTTGCCCCATGCACCCCCTTCACCATATGTCTGAATGTCATCCCCCCTTTCCAAGATTGTCTGACTTAATCTGTGCCATACAATAAAGTGTGATGTCCTGTAGATTATGTACAGTCTGTAGAACTGTAATTTGTAGAAAGATCAGTATTCCAACAGTTTGAATCTGTGGTCCCAATTCCCCCCTGTGGCGTAACCCCACAATTCAGTTCCCTGGTGTATGTCTACATTAGTATGTTTAGTTGAGTTAGTTGAGTGTAGAGTGTTGGGAGTTAGGTTAGTTGGATTATTCGTGTCTTGTCTGTCAGGAGTTTTGAGATAAATCAGTGCTTGTCTGAAGAGTGAAAGTATTTAGAGTTATAGGGACTTGGGTTAATTACAAAGTGTTTGGTGTAGGCAGTTTTAAAGTTATTTTCTGGAACTAAGATTTTGAGAATTAAAATAAACTTATTTTTATTTTGTTTGCTACCCAAATCCTACGTGTCAGCTTGGCGTTATTAACCTGCATTACTGTTAAATCTACACACACACACACACACACACACCTTTGTACCCACAGTATCATAAATTTAAAATAGATCCTTAATAACCAGTATTAATTAATCTTTTTCTGCATTAGTAGGGGAAAGGTTTCAGTTGACCCTCCCCTCAGGTTTTTAAGTGTTGGTGCTTAGCCTGAGAAGGGTTTATTCGCCTGGTCCTAAAGTGTAAGGGCTCTGTCGTCATACACCCCTGAAACCCTAAAATTCCCCCCCTGGTTGAGAACCCCTGCTCTATAGTGTGGAAGACTGTGTGGCTGTTCGCAAAACACAACAGCCCACCGTGAATTATTTAACCCACAGTGAGGCCACGGCGCATGTGGGGCATGAGCGGCATGTGTGGCATAACCCTGAAACAGATCATGGTGGTTGCATATTCAAAATGGTGGCTGCACGCACCACAGCCTCACTGTGGTTGTTTAACCCTTGCATAACCCATGTTCACTGGGTTTGCACAACATGACAATCCTCAAGTGGGGTTGTATATGCAATATGGCACCAACAGGCACCGCAGCTCGTCATGGGTTAAATAACACCTGGACAGGTGCAAATTTGTTGATGGGCAGCTTCAAGGTCTCCTGATGGTTCTTTATCTTTAAACCGGACTTGGACTGCACAGCCCTTCAAATAGCAGATGCCTTCAAAATAGAGGGCAGTCCTCTGGCAGCGCTTCAAATAGAGGACTGTCCTGTGTAAAAGAGGACACGTGGCCACCCTGATTTGAATGGTGGTTGTCAACCTTTGTCTCTGACATCTAGTTTTCTGTGGGGATTTTTATTTATTTGTCTTGTTATAGAGGAATACGGGGCCTCCCTGCTCAGTCCAAGGTGCCCGATGGGTGAAGGGTAACCTTGTCCTGCTTCAGGACCTCCCATGGCAAAGCCTTCCCAAGGAGAGACAGCATGGTCTAGTGGTTAGAGCAACCTGGTGCCCTCCAGATGTTTTGGACTTCAGCTCCCATTAACCCCAGCCAGCATGGCCAATAATGCTGGGAGTTGTAGTCCAGAACATCTGGAAGGCGGCATCAGGTTGGGGAAGTCTGCATTAGCATGTTGAACTAGGACTGAGGAGACCCTGATTCAAATCCCCACTTGGTTGTGTGAAGCTCAATGGATGATTTCGCAGCCTAACCTACCTCAAAAGGTTTCATAGATTTCATAGATCATAGAGTTGGAAGGGGCCTGCAAGGCTATCGAGTCCAACCCCCTGCTCAATGCAGGAAACGAGAGGAGGGGTCTCCCATCCAAGTAATAACCAGGCTTGACCCTGCTTAGCTTTCCATGCTCAGACAAGCTGAGCCAGCGTAAACCATAGTTGTGAGGATACGCGAGAGCGAGAACTACGTATGCCAATGCTGACCCCCTTGGAGGAAAGGCAGGTTATGAATGTAATAATTTAGAAATAAAAATTCAATCATGTGAACCCCACTTGTAGCGTGACACAGGCTTGCTACACAGGCCTAGCTCATATATCCTGAATGCAAGTTTTGTTGCGGATGCGGGGGGGGGGGAGAGACAGAGAGATGGACAGGGGCGTAGGCTTCTCAATTTCCAGGGGGGGGTGACATGGGGCTAAACAGCTGGTTGCCTGGAGGGGGCGTTGCCAATTCTGGGAAATCCCAGAGGGGGCTTGAGCCCCCCCCCCCGTAGTTTATGCCCCTGGATATGGACCCGCTTACTAGGATACTATGGAAGATTTAGCACCCCGGAAGTGATAAGGATATTTAGCACTGGATAATGGGGAAATTCCCCCCCCTCTTTCCCTCTGTCAATGAATGACTAACTGAGGCACTATGTGTATTATTGGGAATGACGCTCCTCTTGCCTAAAGCTCAGATTAGTTGGCCTGATTTGCATGAATCTGTTCCTCATGCCAGGGCATTCATCAGCCACAACGAAACTGTGTGTCATTTGTTCACATTGTGTTTAGCTGGTTTGGGAAAACCTTCAACGGGAAGGTGAGTTTGTACTGTATATGATGCACTCTTTCATGGAACAAAGTCTTTGGGAAAAGGTGTTCGTGCAGTTTATCTGGAAACACATCTGTGCACATTGCGGTTTGATCTCTGTCAATCAGTTCTGCGGTTTTGTCCTGGCTGGAAAATGTCCAAGGGAGGGAATCAGGTGCAGGCCAAGCAGTAGTGGGAGGGAGGCAGGCAGGCAGGCATGGGTAATCTAGTGTGTGTGGGGGAGAAGCCGGAAGATGGGTGCTCCTCCTCCTCCTCCTCCCCCTCCCCACTGTGAAATCTCATTGTGCAGCCTTCCCCAACTTGGTGCGCTCCAAGATGTTGGACTACAACCCCTATCATCCCACAGCCAGCATGGCCAATGACCATGCTGGCTGGGGATGATGGGAGTTGTACTCCCAACACATCTGCCTGACGTCCGGTTGGGAAAGGCTGTCGTAGCCATTCAATTAGCTCAGGGGTAGGCAACTTGGCCTCCTCTAGGTGTCTTGGACACCATCTCTCACAATCCCTGACCATTGGCCATGCTGGCTGTGACTGATGGGAGTTGTATTCCAAAACATCTAGAGGCCACCAAGTTGCCTACCTCTGAGTTAGCTTGCCATCATCAGAGTACTCATTAACATCTTGCAACAGATCAAAATTGCACACCCCTTTTCTGTGTGTGCGTTGAACCCCAGTGTTCTCCCACTCATCTAGGGAGAAACATGCTGGAACTCCCCTCCCATTTGTTGATGTGGAATAAGCAAGGTAGTTGTCACCACAGCTAAGCCGAGAACTTCTCTCTTGATATATTTGTTATGACTAGAGCCAGCCACATTCCCCATGTACACTTGGATTCTCCCTAGGCACTGGCTCTCGAGCTGAGTTCCTCAAAATGTTGTATTATCATGGCTTTAAGAGCAAGATGCGCAGGGACATAAAATGATGCTTTGATTAGGAGCATCCCATGTTCATCTCAGTGCAGTATGCAAGCTTTTAAGTGGCATGAAAGCTCACGTACTGCGTTGTGAAAATTGGGTGGCTCTGATCAAGGTTATTTTACTGTTTCTTGACCTAAGGTGCAATGCTATGCATGTTTAGACAGAAAAAAAGCCTACAACTCCCAGCATGCCTCAGCCAGCCATGGCCTTTTTATAGGCCTTTTCCCCCCTGTCTAAACATGCATAGGATTGCACCCCTATTGGATCAACATCACTACTGGTCTTTTGATTTGCTTTAGCAGCAAATGCTTTCCAAACAAGCAGTTTTTTTCTTTTTTCGCTGGGTGCTAAAAGTGCTCCCAGATTTAGTTCCAGTGATAACTGCATGAATGTGATGGAACTTTTGACTCTCTAAACCAGTGTTCTCCAACCTTGGGTCCCCAGATGTTTTTGGCCTACAACTCCCATGCTGGGAGTTGTAGGTCAAAAACATCTGGGGACCCAAGGTTGGAGAACACTGCTCTGAACTCACTTGCACTTCTGAGCTTTCTTTGAATTTCGTGTCTCTCCCTTATATTTGCACACACGACCCATTTCCTCATTTGTCAGAGATTACTCTCCTTTTCCAAATAGAAACAAGCGACTGAATAAACACTGACCATTGTCTGAAAGCCTGTGTGAGCCTATGTGGGGGTGGGGGTGGTTTTTTTCAATTAAGCTTAATACTATTTCCATCATGATGTTTTGTAGTAACTTTATACTGGGGGCTTGAAAATGTATAACTCTTTGTGGGACAGCAGCGGTGGAGGAAATGAATGAGGTTATTCATGTGATCCTATTTATCAGCACCGACTCCAATTGCCTGACTACTCCAATCTTGTCCACATTGAGGATTTATAAAACAGCTCTTGACCTAAGCCTGCTATTGTATGTGTGAGCACTTATGTGAAACGTGGCTCATAATGCAAACTGAGCTATAAGCAGGCTGTATTGCAGACTTCTTGAAAAAAGAACGAGAGCAAACAACTTGGATCATCCATTGCACGTAGACAACTGAAGATAGACAGATAGTATTGAAGGTCATTTGGGGCCCAGTACAGTGCTGGATGCCTCAATGCTTACTCACTTAAATAAATGAGAAAACTTTAAAGGGTTTTTGTCCAATAATACCATCATGCACTGAACTCTCTACCACTTGGAAATTCCCACAAGCTTCCCACCAAGGGGCTGAAGAGCGGAAGAAAAAATAGCAGTGATGTTCCAACTAATCACAGATGTTGTGCTAGCTGCATGCCGTTTGGGTGGCTACTTTACAGAGGGCAGGCCTCTGTTTGAAGGCCTATAAGCGGACAGTCCTCTTTTTCAAGGTGGTTTCTCTATTTGAAGGCCTGTCTGGTCCAAGTCTGATTTAAAAGATGAGGAACCAGAAGAAAGGAGAGCAGCAGAGGCCTTGAAGCTGCCCATCAACAGTTAACCATGTCTGGACAGCAGATTACTGCTATGGTGAAATGCAATGTATTTCTATTTAAATGGTAGTAATTATATTTCTACATTTCCATCTATACATATTTTATGCAAATCTATACCCTTTTTTTGTCCTGTTTGGTGATGCGTTTCCTCTTCTTCTTTTTGTGATGTGGAAGTGCCCACCCTACATGCAGCAGGTGTGTGTGTGTGTGTGTGTGTGCGCACGTGTGTCCTTTATCTAGACACATAGATGTGGGACTTCAAGCTGCCCATAATATTCACCATCTATCTTAAGTACTGAAACTAGAATCATAATTTTTTAGAGGTGGAAGGGACTTCGGCAGTAATCTAGTCCAAACCTCTGCTCCATGCAGGAATCTTGTGACTATAGTACCCTTGAGAGGTGGCTGCCCCACCTCTAATTAAAAATACCTCCAGAGAACAATCTGTTCTGAGAGTTGTGAACCGGGGCGTTCCTCATTCAAATCTCACTTCTTCTACCCATGGACTGTTCAGACAACACGATAACCCACACTTAACCACGAACATCCCATGAAGAGAACCCATGGTTTGTTGTTGTTGGGTTGTGAACTGTAGGCTGTTCACCATGGGTTGTTATCTCGGCTGGATTCAGAAAACACGATAACCTACGTTTCCAACAACAACCCACACTCAATGCATACATCTACCCTTGAGGTAGAGCCACTGGCCTTAGGCAAGCCACTTTCAACTTCCCATCCCCCATCACAATAATGGGGAGAATGGATAACAATATGGCTGTCCCTGCTTTATAAGGCTGTTGTTTGAGATTTAGATAGTACACTCCTTGAAGTTGCGAAGCTGCATCTTCTTCTTTTTTAATTATTTGCTTCTGAAACTTTTAAAGCATCACATCATCCACTCTGACATTTCTCAGAACACCACACACACACACACAGGATTGCTGAATGCTATTTCATTTTGCAATTGTTTGTCTGTCCTGCTTTTGAAGCATAATATATGAGTATACTGACTTTTGGCTTTTGAAGCATAATATATGAGTAAACTGACTACAGTCATGCCTTGGATTGAGAGCATAATTCGTTCTGGAAACGTGCTTGTAATCCAAAACACTCTTATATCAAAACGAATTTCCCCCAAAAAAAATTTGTACAGAGATTTTTAATTTAAGCCGTACTACAGTACTTGTATTGCAAGACGTCGCTATATCAAGTAAATTTTTTTTAAATACATATTTAAAAATTTGCTTGTCTTGCAAAACGCTCTCAAACCAAGTTACTTGCAATCCAAGGTATTACTGTATACTGCTCTCTCGCTCTCTCGCTCTCTCTCTCTCTCTCTCTCTCACACACACACACACACACACACACACTTAAGAATGTTTATTAGAATGTTCAGTCTTGCAATGAATCTGGTTGGACTGATTATATAAGATCACGCCGGCCTCGCCCTCGCCGGATCGTCCTCGCCGGATCGTCGCCGGATCGTCACCTTGAAGTGGTGAGTGGGCTTGCGTGTTCCGATGAATCCTGTGAGCAATGCCGTCGGGAGCTATGTACTCCCAGTAGGGTCACCCATGGCGGTAAGGTCCGGGGAGAGGAACCAGACAAAGAACGATCCAAAACATAAAGTCCTCAACGGCAGAACAGGCGGAAGATAATTAAACCTAAATTACAACGGCTGTGAAGGCGGATGAAGGCTGCAGCAGAGAATGGTTTTCCAATCGTCAGGGTAACCGTGCCATTGGATCTCTGCCGTACTCTGTCAAGTTTGTGTGGTGATTCGTTGTGCACCGATCTCCCCACATAAAACAGTTTCACGCACAGGCGTCTTCCAACCCAACCCATCCAACCCAACCCATCCAACCCAACCCAACCCAAACAAACAAACAAACAAAAAAGACCCATGGCGACTGGCGAATGGCAACGGGGGCAGGACTGTGAATCTGGAAGCCCCTAGTCATGGACCAGCACATGGGCGGTGGATGCAGACTCAGTCGCCCTGTTCAAGGAACGAGGTAGTCGAGCAGCTCGGCAGCTGTATCCATGACTGAGCAGCCCTATTTAGGATCCACTCTGCTCACCCCGTATGGGGAGGGGGCTAGAAAAGGTGCCCTAAACATAGTCTACCTCTTTCTCCCCTGACTGGATTACCGCGTCCAGTGGGGTCACCAATTTAGCGGTCGAAAAAGACATTTGAATTTTGGAACATGGAATATACGGACATTGCTGGATAACATAGATAGTGAACGCCCTGAGCGTAGGACTGCTATTATTGCAAGGGAGCTGAGACGGTTTAAAATTGACATAGCAGCACTTCAAGAAACTCGAAAGGCAGGAGAGGGACAGCTGAAAGAAGAAAAAGGAGGTTATACCTTCTTCTGGAAAGGACTACCTGAGCAAGACCGACGAATACATGGTGTAGGCTTTGCCATCAAAAATGAACTAGTGAACTCTTTGTCAGAAGTTCCTACTGGCATTAACGAACGCCTGATAACTCTTCGATTAAAGCTCGCCAATAACCAACAGGTAACTATTTTGAGCGCTTATGCACCAACATTAGATGCTGATGATGACATCAAGGAAAGTTTTTACAGCCAGTTGGACACTCTCCTGTCAGAGATACCTAAGGAGGATAAAATTATCCTCCTGGGCGATTTTAACGCAAGAGTCGGGCGTGACTTTGATTTATGGCCAGAAACTATTGGAAAAGACGGAGTTGGTAATAGCAACCCGAACGGACTCTTACTTTTGTCTATATGTGCAGAGCATAATCTCACTATCACAAACACGCTCTTTCGACAAAAGAATAAGTTTAAAACATCATGGCAGCACCCACGGTCAAGCACTGGCATCTTCTGGATTATGTAATTGTCCGTGTTAGAGATCGCCGCGATGTACTTCTTACTAGGGCCATGGTGAGTGCCGACGACTGCTGGACAGACCACCGACTAATCCGGTCCACAATGGTTATCAACATTGCTCCCCAACGTAGGCTTCAAGGAAGGAAACCAAGGCGTAAAATGAACATCCAAGTCCTTCAAGATCCTATTAAGCAAACTCGTCTTCAATCACTTCTTAAGGAACATCTACCTACGGAACCTCCTGACAACATTGAGGACCATTGGTCTAAGCTGAAAACCTCCATTACTGCAGCTTGTGAACAAACTATTGGATATGAAACTAAGAAACATCAGGATTGGTTTGATGAAAATGACAATGAGATTAAATATATAATTGACCAAAAAAGGAAAGCCTTCCAAATATGGCAAAATGATATTAACTGCGCTGCCAAGAAAAAAACCTACGCTAGCGCAAAGGCTGAGGTCCAAAGAAGAACAAGAGAACTTAAGAACGCTTGGTGGAAAAAGAAAGCTGAAGAAATTCAACAACTTGCAGAATCTCATGATGCACGGGGCTTTTTTAAGGCCACAAGGGCCATTTATGGACCAAAACCTATGGTACAAACCCTTTACAATCAAAAGATGGCACCAAACTCTTAAAAGACAAAGAGTCTATTGCACTGCGTTGGAAAGAGCACTATTATGACCTTTTAAATCGTAAATCTAAGGTGGATAATGAGATTTTTTCGCAAATCCCGCAAAAACAAATTAAAGAGGAACTTGCAATACTCCCCACTTTGGATGAAGTAAAAAAAGCCATTAATCAAATGAAGAACAACAAAGCTAGTGGACCAGATGGGATTCCTGCTGAAATCTTTAAAGAAGGGGGGCCCGAACTTGTACAACATCTTCATAAACTCATCGAAAAAATCTGGATAAGAGAAGAGATCCCAGAAGACTTCAGGGATGCCATAATTATCACCCTCTTTAAGAAGGGTGATAGAACAGACTGTGGAAACTATCGGGGCATTTCTCTCTTAGCAACCGCAGGTAAAATATTTGCTAGGATTCTCGCAAACCGTCTTCTATCTATTTCAGAAGAGATCCTCCCTGAAACTCAATATGGTTTCCGCCCCTCTAGAGGGACAGTAGACATGATTTTTACTGCACGTCAGCTCCAAGAAAAATGCCGGGAGCAAAATCAACCCCTTTATATGGCATTTATTGATTTGGCTAAGGCCTTTGATACTGTAGACCGTACAGCTCTCTGGACTATCCTTATGAAAATTGGATGCCCCAATAAATTTGTGAATATCTTGCGACTTCTCCATGACAACATGACGGCAACGGTTTTGGACAACAACGGCTCTCATGGTGCTCCATTTAAAGTGGGATCAGGTGTTAAACAGGGATGTGTTATCGCCCCAACATTATTTGCCATTTTCATCGCCATGGTTTTACATCTTGTCAAGGGGAAACTTCCCACCGGTGTGGGAATTATATATCGAACAGATGGAAAGCTTTTTAATCTCAGCAGGCTGAAAGCAAAAAGTAAGGTAATTACAACCTCCGTTGTGGAACTTCAGTATGCTGATGATAATGTGGTCTCCGCACATTCAGAGGATGATCTCCAAACTATCCTAAATGCTTTTGCAGAAGCATACGAAAAACTTGGTCTCTCACTTAACATCAAAAAAACCAAAGTGCTTCATCAGCAAGTGCAAGCCAATCCTTTGGTGATGCCATCTATCCAGCTTGGCGGGACAATACTGGAAAATGTCGATCATTTTCTCTATCTTGGCAGCTATCTTTCTGTTACAGCTAACATCGACAGTGAAATCCAGCATCGTCTGAGCTCCGCAAGTGCCGCATTTTCTCGAATGAAACATAGAGTGTTCGAGGATCGGGATATTTGTAAGAAGACCAAAACACTGGTTTATGAAGCCATTGTATTACCAACTTTATTGTATGCCTGCGAAACATGGACTATCTATAAACGTCACTTCCACCTCCTTGAAAGGTTTCATCAACGTTGCCTCCGGAAAATCCTGCAAATTACTTGGGAAGATAGGCGAACAAATGTCAGTGTACTGGAAGAAGCAAAGACTACTAGCATTGAAAAAATGATCCTTCAACGCCAACTTCAGTGGACCGGTCATGTTGTTCGAATGCCTGACTGCCGTCTCCCAAAGCAGTTACTTTACTCCCAACTCAAGGATGGAAAGCGGAATATCGGTGGTCAATATAAGAGGTTTAAAGATGTTCATAAGGCTAATCTAAAAAAATGCAATATAAACATCGAAAACTGGGAAGCTCTGGCCCATGAACGATCTAAATGGAGGTTGGCCTTTCACAAAGGTTCCATGGACTTTGAAGAAGCCCGAGTGCAAGGTGAAAGGGAGAAACGTGCTAAGCGAAAAGCACGTCAAATGAATCCTTTACAGGACCATCTTCTATCTGGTAACCTGTGTCCTCACTGTGGGAAGCTGTGTGGATCTAGAATTGGCCTCCACAGTCACTTACGGACCCATCGCTAGAGTCTACACAATCTTCTTTAGAATTTCCTCCTTTTATCCCGGAAGACAATCTTACTCGGTCACGAGTGATCGCCTGATGATGATAAGAACTGCAAATCAAACACAATCAGCAGCATTTACTATTGAGTTGAGTTAGATGATTACTGGGGAAGAATGGGAGGGCAAGGGAGCACTGGCATTTTGGGTCCCTGCACTTGCTAGCATCTACATGTTATTGTTTGTCCACCCTTCAAAGATTTTACTTCGAGAGAAGTGGGGGAAGGGGGCTAAAAAAACCTGACGGACTCTAATGCATGCGTGTGCTGCGCACAAACAAACATTCGAAAGGGGGATTGCCAACATCTCCCTAAAAGCAAAATTAGGGACAGTGTTTTATAGAGAAGGGAGACTAGAAAACAGGGATGGTCCCTGCTGAATAGCCTTTCCCAACCTTGGAGTCCCAGATCCTCCCTGACCACTGGCCATGCTGGCTGGCAGGGCCGGTGCTACCATTAGGCCAACTAGGCAGCCGCCTAGGGCGCAGGGCTAACGGGGCATCAGAAACGCCTTGGGAAAAAAATACAGCGCTCTCAAGTGGGAAGGGGGGGCGCTAAATATCTGATCTTGCCTAGGGCACCAAACTGCCTTGCACCGGTCCTGCTGGCTGGAGATGATGGGAGTTATAGTCCAACAGCTGGTGACCCACGGCTGGGAAAAGCAGAGTGTATGCCATGTCCATAGTGGAACTTTATCCTTCTTATTGATAGTAATCATAACTGTAATATTGTTTTGAACACTCTAGTCCTAATTATATATTAGCCAAAATGCAAATTGACATTTTAGAGCAAGGGTGGGCAACTTGTGGCCTTCCAAATGTTTTGGCCTACAACTCCCATCAGCCCTAGCCAGCATAGTCGATGGTAAGGTACGCTGGGAGTTGTAGGCCAAGATACCTGGAGGGTCACCCATTGCCCACCCGTTTTATAGGATGATGATGATGATAATTTCTTCGACTGCCAGGACTGTTCAACTTGTTCATGCTCCAGCCTTGTGTTTGGCATTCTTCCACACACACACACACATACCCAGACAAATAGCTCACCCCCTACCCCCTACCCCCCCCCGCTGCCCCCATGTTATAATACTGTAATTGTATTATAAACTGAAATTAAAATAAGGCTTCAATCCTAAGAATTCTTGCATGCAGGGCCGGATTAAGATAGGGGCTATTGGAGCTGCAGCTCCAGGCCCCTACCACAAAATAGGCCCACAATGTCTGGACCCGCGGCGCGGAGAGCCGCAGAGAGAGCCACACGCACGGGAGGAGAGTGGCGGCGGTGTGGCAGCCGCCGCGGCGTCCTGCGGGCTCTGCGCATGCGCGGAGCCAGGAGAGTGGGTGGTGTAGGACCCCGGTGGCGGTGGCGGCGGCGTCCCGGCAGGCCGGGCAGGACAATGGCGGTGGCGGCATCGGCGGCAGCCGTGCCCGGAGGCGGCGGCTCTAGTCCCGGGGCCCCCGTGGCGGGAGGCGGCTTGGCGGGCGCGGGAGCGGCAGCGGCAGCAGCCAGAGCCTCCGCCACCCCCTTGTCCGTGTCGCGGCGCAATGACGGAGGCCCCGCCGGCAAGTTCTGGGAGAGCCCGGAGACCATCTCGCAGCTGGACGCCGCGCGGGTCTGGCTCGGCAAGCACTGCAAGAAGGTGAGGCCGCGCCGTGAGGGCCAGCCGGGCGGGGGGCAGCTGCCCCTCCCCCTCTCCTGCTGCCCCCTCGCGGCCCTTTATCCTGAGGGGGAGCGCAGGCGCAGTCCTCGGCATCTGCATGTCCGGGAGGGTGGTAGCTTACATTTTAACATAATACAGCAATGAAACACTCATCATTCTAGATCAGGGCTCTCCAGCCTTGGGTCCCCAGATGTTGCTGGCCTACAGCTCCCAGCATACCCAGCTAGCATGGCTAATGGCAAGGGATTCTGGGAGCTGTAGTCTGGCAACATCTGGGGACCCGAGGTTGGAGAGCCCTGTTCTAGATTAACCATTAAGATCCACAGAGAGCTGGTGAAACCAGACTTCTCATTATGACCAACTGAAAATCACAAAGTAGTGTGCAAACTTCAGCAGAATTCTTTTTCAGTATGAATGTTAAGCAAAAACAAAAACAAAATGAAGGGCATATTGGGGGGGGGGGACGAGAAAAAATATATATTATTGAGTGTGATGGAAAATCCTGTCTGCAATTTGTAATGGCCTTAAAATGAAAGAGGCATTTTGTGGATATATAGTGCACCCATTTGCATGCTTTACTTTGAAATAAAAGGTGAGGCAGTGGCTGTTCTGAATCACTGCCTGGGCACGGTAATGGACTGGATGAGGGCTAATAAACTGAGACTCAATGGAGGTACTGTTAGTGGGTGGTTTGTCTGCCCGGCTAAGTGATATTCAACCAGTTCTGGATGGGGTTGGACTCCCCCTGAAGGATCAGGTTTGTAGTTTGGGGGTGCTCTTGGATCCACAACTGTCACTCGAGGCACAGGTGAACTCGGTGACACGGAGCACCTTTTATCAGCTTAGGCTGATATACCAACTTCGTCCTTATCTGGACAGAGATAGCCTAGCTACAGTTATCCGTGCTCTGGTAACCTCTCGTTTGGATTACTGCAATGTGTTATACGTGGGGCTGCCTTTGAAAATGGTCCGGAAACTTCAGCTGGTCCAGAATAGGGCAGCGAGATTGTTAACGGGGACTGGCCAACGAGAACATATTATGCCAGTGCTTTCTCATCTGCACTGGCTGCCAGTCTGTTTCCAGGCCCGATTCAAAGTGCTGGTACTAACATTCAAAGCCCTAAACGGCTTGGGGCCAGGGTATCTGAAGGATTGTCT
This sequence comes from Shinisaurus crocodilurus, assembly GCA_021292165.1. Taxonomy (NCBI): domain Eukaryota; kingdom Metazoa; phylum Chordata; class Lepidosauria; order Squamata; family Shinisauridae; genus Shinisaurus; species Shinisaurus crocodilurus. The sequence goes on from JAHFWL010000433.1 coordinate 588,814, forward strand.
CCTCCCATATGTACTTGCCCGGACACTAAGATTTCATAGATTTCATAGATCATAGAGTTGGAAGGAGCCTACAAGGCTATCGAGTCCAACCCCCTGCTCAATGCAGGAAACTAGAGGAGCGGTCTCCCATCCAAGTAATAACCAGGCTTGACCCTGCTTAGCTTTCCACACTCAGACAAGCTGAGCCAGCGTAAACTGCATCAGCAGTCCTTCTCTGAGAGCCCCTGCCAAAGGAAATGAGGCAGGTCGCTACCAGGAGGAGGGCCTTTTCTGCTGTGGCACCCCGGTTATGGAATGAGCTCCCCAAAGAGGTTTGCCTGGCGCCTACTTTGTATTCGTTCCGGCGCCAGGTGAAGACCTTTCTATTCTCCCAGGCATTTAAATCATTTTAATCATCTTAATCATTTTAATTTTGTAGTTGTTTTTAACTCTGTTATTGTAACTGTTGCTGCTAGCTTTGTTGTTTGTTTTAATCTGTGGTTTTAAATTTTATATTTATTTTATATTGTATTTTATGGTTTAACTGTTGTAAACCGCCCAGAGAGCTTCGGCTATTGGGTGGTATAAAAATGTATTAAATAAATAAATATAAATAAATAAGCCCAACTGTATCCATTGGGGCTTATTCCGAAATAAGTGTTCATAGGATTGCAACCTTTATTAGGTTAGACTACAACCCTATTCAGAAGTCCTTCACCCATGCATTGCACTGGCCCTGCCCCCAACATCCCATTCCCTACGTGGTTTTGCCTCTCCTGACCTGTGTGTATTTGGTGAAGGTCTGGAGCATTCTGCTGAATGTGTGTAGGGTCCTGTTTTAACCTTCACAGAATGTGTTAAAGTTAAAGGGGCAAAGCTTGCTGGGGGCAGAGACATTAAAGGCAGGTCTGGCTCATAGATTCATAGATAGAGTTGGAAGGAGCCTACAAGGCTATTGAGTCCAACCCCCTGCTCAATGCAGGAAACTAGAGGAGGGGTCTCCCATCCAAGTAATAACCAGGCCTGACCTGGTTATTACCTGTTTATATGGTTTATGTTTATTTAAAAATGGTTGTTGTGAATGTTCTATTTATAACGGTTTTATTGAGTTAACAAGCTTATTGTTTACAAAAAAAGAAATATTTTCAATATGTTTCTGTTTTGGCACTTTAATGGTAATTAAAATATTTAATTTGTTTTAATATAAAATTGTGTCTTCATTTTATTTATTTCCATAAAAAGGCCCACCAAAATCCTCAGCACCAGGCCCATAATGCTCTTAATCCGGCCCTGCTTGCATGAAAGTTAACTCTATCAAAATAATTCGAACTTATTTAGGAGAAAATAGTTTAGGATGGGAGTATTAAAGTGAAACACACTGCTATTTTTCATTCAGAAATCTAATGAAGTTTGTCCCTGTAATCCAGAAATACAGTGATGCAGGCACTAGAAACCTCAAGACTGGATTGCTGCAATGTGCTCTGTGTGGGGCTGCCCTTAAGGCTGCTCCGGAAGCTGGAGGTAGTGCAGAATGCAGCAGCTCAGCTATTGTCAGGAGCTGCCCCTTTTCAGCATGCAACTCCTTTGCTGAAGGAACTGCACTGGCTGCCTATTTGCTACCGGGCCAGGTTTAAGGTTCTGGTACTTGTGTACAAAGCCCAAAAAATTTAAGAGCAGGTTACCTGAGAGAGAGCCTCCTCCCTTACCAACCTGCCCGGTCACTGAGGTCATTGGAGGACATTCTCCTGATAGTTCCTTATGGACCTTTGGCCCAATTGGAGTCCACCAAGAGAAGGGCCTTCAGTGTGGCGGCTCCATTTCTGTGGAACTCCCTGCCTCTGGAGGTCAGGCAGGCTCTGACACTGTGTTGCTTTTGGCGCCTGCTGAAGACCTTGTTCTCTGCTGTCCAACCACCATTTTGATGATACCTTGTTTTCAATGTATTGTTTTTGTTTCTTTTATCTGTTTTTATATTTTTATTGTTCACCACTCTGGAATCTATTTATAGAGTGGTATACAAATACTGTAAGTAAATAAATAAATGCACTTTGCCATTTCTGTGCCACCTCTTTTTTGTGTGTGTGGCGTTGACACTAACTTGCTCCCAGTTCTTGACCTCAACAAGTTCCTTTATGACCCATTTTTTAAAAAGTTGAGTCCCTGAAGAAACCTCATGCATTTAATTAAATTCCTGCCCCATCCACCATTCTGGGAAGAATGGGAGTCACAACCCAACACATGTAGAGGGTACCAAGTTGGGAAAGGCTGCATGAGGGCCTTGCATGTCAGTTGTAGCGTTGCCCTCTGGCAATGCCATTTGACCTTGTGACATGGAATGACCAGCCTTCCTTGCATGTGCCCCAAGCAGAAAACTGAATGGCTGGTGATCAGATAACAACATGGGACACAGTTTGGGATTTTTTGTTTCTTACCCTTTTCCTGCTGATTGAATCAGGCTGTCTGATAAGGAGCCAGCCAGCAGCGAGAATGTAAAGGTCTGTGGATTCTGAAAAGAAATCAACTAGAAGAACAAATATGGAAGGAGAGAAGGCTCAAATTTCCTTTCTACTTTGTGGTCACAGCCCAGGGTCCCCAGGAAGAGAGGACACTCGATGTGATGGAAGACGGACTGTGTGTATAAGCTTGCAGCGTACAGGTCGCATGGATGAAGCCTGCGTGCGTACAGTTTGTGTATGAATGTAGGCCCCGTACAGAAGATTGGATAAATATGCAGAGGTCACAGGGAGGGTGAGCAGGCAGGCACGATTCCCCCCCCCCCCCATGGCTTGCATTCATTCTCCCTGCTACGTCACTGCAAACTGTAAAAGTTTAGGGGAGGACCACAGCTCAGTGGTAGAGCATACGTTCTCCATGCAAAAGGTCCCAGGTTCAGTCCGCAGCATCTCCAGTAGGGCTGGGTTCATAGGGTGGCCATGCTTTACAGAGGACAGTCCTCTATTTGAAGGACTGTCAAAGCACAGTCTTCTATTTGGTGTCATCTATGTCAAAGGTGGTCCAGTCCAAGTCCGGTTTAATGACCATATAAAGGGAGAGCAGGGGCCTTGGAAGTTACCCATCACTGGCAGACTGAGGAGGTGCACAAGAGCTGTACCATTTAGAGAGACTGTCTCTCTTTCAGTTTCAGTGATCAACCGACAACACCCAGATACCAACCTTCCCCAACCTGGTGCTTCCGGATGGCAACTCCCAGCATGCCCCCAGACAGCCATGTTGAAGGCTACACTACGCCATGTTACAGAGAAGCTGCAGAAATACTGGCTCTCTGACACATGTATTGTACATCATGGATTTAGTTGGCATTACCTGACACTTTGGCTCAAGAATCCATTTTGGCTCTGGGTGGCACAGCCTGAAAAGCTGCCGGGAATGTTGTTACGGCTCTAAAACTCACTGGGTGACTTTGGGCCAGTCACTGACTCTCAGCCTAACCTACCTCACAGGGTTGTTATGAGGATGTGAGGATAAAATGGATAAGAGGATGAGGATTATGTAAGCCGCCTTGGGTTCCTTGCAAGAAAAAAGGCGGGGTATAAATATAATGAATAAATAAATAAATACAACCTCCGCAAAGTGGTAGGAGCTCTAGAATATATTTGCTTCCTCCTTGATTAATTGTTACCTGTAAAGGTGGAAACATAGGAATGTCTGCCTGATCGCCACCATGCCACCATCCAGCTGACTTAACCCATGAGGGTGCCTTTGAATGGACAATTCAGAGTCCTGGTGGGGGGAAATGGCCCATTCCTGAAGTATCCTAACCTTCCAGACAGGTCAGCATGGTCCAGCACTACCTAAACAGCCTTGTTGACATCTTTTGTTCTGAGTACTGTACTGCTATGTCCCTTTATAGCCAGCTAGATGTAAATTAATCCTATAACAAACCCTGTAACAAACTTGGGCAGCCAATGATCGTTCTTTCTGCTTGAGCATCTCTCCCATTGGTGTGTCTCAGCTCTGAGAATCACCTGGCGTCTGACTGGCTGTAATATTGTTCCTCATGACTCTTTCCTAGAGCGATTCTCTGTTCCACTCTGGTGCCTATGTCATCATGTTTCCAGGGTCAGACATAGGTTTTTCCCCTTGCACTTTCTGATTGCCTGGGAATGTGACCATAGGCTTCCAAAGCCAGGTTCCATATGTCCAAAACACAGTTTGACCTGCGAGGGCATGCAGGCATGCTACAACCTCTGTGTGAGTGTACAGGTATGAGTCCAAGGGCGGTGCTTAAGCAATGAGCTTAAAGTATTGGGAAACGACTACCCAGAAGCCTCAAGCGGAATGCCCAATTTCTGAATTTTATTGGAAACTCTGCGGAGAAGCCCCATGGGCAAGGCTCTGCCTGTGGCTTACACTGGCTCAGCTTGTCTGAGCGTGGAAAGCTAAGCAGGGTCAGGCCTGGTTATTCCTTGGATGGGAGACCCCCTCCTCTAGTTTCCTGCACTGAGCAGGGGGTTGGACTCGATAGCCTTGTAGGCTCCTTCCATCTCTGTGATCTATGAAATCTATGATATGAAATCTCCACCTAAATCTATTTTTAACCAAATTGTGGCTAATTATAGCCACTCCTGCTCTATTTCTTTTTCTTTCCTCCTAAATCTACCCATTTCTGCCACCACAGCTCACCATTTTCACCAGTGTCTGAGCTCCCTTTGGATGCAATCCTATGCAAGTTTGGACAGAAAAAAGCCCTACAACTCCCAGTATTCCCCAGCCAGCATGGCTGGCTGGGGAATTCTGGGAGTTGTAGGACTTTTTTCTGTCCAAACTTGCATAGGATTGTACCCTTAGTCACATAATCTTCCAAGCCCCTGTTCTGCCCTTTCTATATTGCCACCTTCCCCTCCTTATTGGGCAAATGCTAATTGTTAGCCTCAATGCCCATGTTATTATTCACATTTCCTTATGTGAATAAGGATAACCTACCTTACAGGGCTGTTGTGAAGCACACATGCAAGAAGGTGTGTTGGGCAGAGAAAGTGCTATGTTAATGATTAACATAATAGTAACTTATCTGGTGACTCATCGGATAGGAAGACAGGAGGGGAACTGACACTGTTTGAATGATGTCTTTTGTATAATTGGGGTAATGCACACCCATATGGCTTCCCACCCCAACCAGGATCACACACAGTACTGCATCTGCCTCTGGCCTTTTTCTTACCTCCTCCCCAGTCATTTCTTCTAATCACATAGAAGAAATGGCAGATTTCTCCCCCTCCTGCATTCCTTAGCATCACAGTTCCTAGTAAAACATCAGAGGTGCAATTACCTGTGTTGCTTGTTTTTTGTTTTGTTTTAAAAGAGCATTATGCATGTTATTTAAAAATAATAATAAAGGTTACACCGGCTCCCATGTGCATAAGAACATACCTAGTAAGGGCCCTGCTGGATAAGCCCAAAAGTTGCTCTAGTCCAGCAGAATCCTGCTTTTTGTAGTGGCCCATGAGCTGAACGAACCTGCAACTGTAAAGTTTGCTTTACTGAAGAGTTTGGAGAATTACCTTAAAAAGAAAAGAAAGCAAAAGTTTGTGTTTTTCTACTGTTAGCTGCTTTGAGTCAATTTATTATTTTATTTATTTGTTTGTTTATTATATTTATAGCCCACCTTTTTTTTTCCTGCAAGGAACCCAAGGCGGCTTACATAATCCTTCTCCTCCTCTCCATTTTATATTCACAACAACCCTGTGAGGTAGGTTAGGCTGAGAGTCTGTGACTCGCCCAAAGTCACCCAGTGAGCTCCATAGCCATGTGGGGACTAATCCGAGTTCGACACTCTAAGCACTACACCACACTGGCTCTTCGCAGTGAAAGGATAGGATGTACGTGTTTTCCGGACTATGTGCTCATAGGATCATAGAGTTGGAAGGGGCCTACAAGGCCATCAAGTCCAACCCCCTGCTGAATGCAGGAAACTAGAGGAGGGGTCCCCCATCCAAGTAATAACCAGGCCTGACCCTGCTTAGCTTTCCATGCTCAGACAAGCTGAGCTGAGCCAGCGTGAGCTTAAGGCATGTGTCTTAGGACTTGGGGCTTAAGAAACATGCACACATTTGGAGGCTTAACTCCTCTTGTGCCTCTCTTGCAGTATTTTGTGAATATTTGACCTTTGTTAACATGGAAGCGGGAAGCCTGTAATGAAAACAAACTTTCTGCCCAATGTACACTTTTACGTTTGAAGCAAGAAAAACTTCCAGCTTCAAGTATGAAAATGCCTTTCTTGTTGGATGGTTACACCAACAACTATTTCAAAATGCAAGAGGTAGGGAACCTCTTTCAGCCAGAGGGCTGAATTCAATTTCAGAGGGGCTCTGCGGGGGGGGGGGGGCTTCCAGTGGTGGGTTAGCCAAGGGCAAACGAAGCAGAGCCAAAGGCCAAAGCAATGGGGTCCACACACAGCGTAGCTGGCTGGGGCATGCTGGGAGTTGTAGGCCAAAAACATCTGGGGACCCAAGGTTGGAGAACGCTGCTTTAGAGCATATGTAAATTAGCATATGCAAATGTGTCCTTTTGGGGGGGTGTCCTGTGGACCTGAGCCCCAGGATCTTTTCGGTACCTAGCACCGCCCCTGATGAAAAAGTGGGTGGGTGTGTATGTAAGTAAGGTTAGTTTGTGTGTGTGAGGGTAGGCATAGGAGGACGCTGGACCCTCACAGATTAGCCTCGAGGAATGCACTACAAGTTGCCCTCCTCTGTCCTAAAATGACCATTTAAAAATATTAGGATGTATACAAGACAGGTGTACTGTGAATGGGCGAGTGGTGTGTGTGTGTGTGTGCGTGTGTGTGCGCGTGCGCGTGTGTGTGCTGTATGTGAATGTGTGTTAGGGTGGCCACTTATGGATTGCAAAAAAGAGGACATGCTTCACCAAAAAAGAGGACATTAATTGGCATAAAATGTATGTATACTAATTTATATGTAAAGATGCACTTTTAGAATTAATTATTATCGTTTAAATAGAAAAACAGTACATCTCACCCTAGGGGGAAGATTGTGACCAGGTGACCTCTGCGCCTTGCTCAGTCTTCCAGGTGCTTTTGATGGGCAGCTTCAAGGCCCAGCTCTTCCTTCTGATGGTTCTTTATCTTTAAACCCGATTTGGACTGAAAGTCCTTCAAATAGAGGAGTGTCCTCTGTAAGAGGACACATGGCCATCGTACTCCCCTGCCACTCTAAGACAATTGCTACAGCCCTCCAAAAAGGTTGTGCACCCCAGTTTCAAATGAATAAAATAAAATTTGAAAAAAAATGTATGGTTGATTGCAGCAAATTTGCTTGGTGTCGTTTATTTTTTACCACCACCCACCCCACACACATGCCACAAACTATTTTTAAGAATGCTCATGGGAATAAGCCGACGCAGCAGAAACAAATCAAGTCTCTCCACCTCAGTGACTGTACTTGAAGAGACATTCCTAGCATGAGTAACCATAGTTCTTTAGCTAGGCTGCTTAGTTCTGCACACACTTCCCTTCTAGTGGTTAGTGGTTGACCTGTCTCTGTACCTTGGCTCTACAAAAGACATATTCTTAGCAGTGCACTTCATGAAAATCCATTGAATGGCCCTTTTGTCCTCTCTTTGTCGATGTTTAGGAGGAATAAGTACCCTGCGAGGGAACATCTCTTGCATGAGGTCCAGTGAAATTGAAGGGAGCTGTGTATTGTGTAATAATTCATAAGAAAAGCATGCACACAAACTTCACGGGAACATAGGAAGCTGTGTTATACTGAACCAGACCCTTGGTCCATCTAGCTCAGTATTGGCAGTACTGACTGGCAGCAGCAGCAGCTGTCCAGAAAGACTTTCCCAGCTCTACGCCGGAGCAGCCAGAGGTTCAATCTGGGACCTTTTACATGGAGAATATAGCATCATAGAGTTGGAAAGGATCTTGGAGATCATCTAATCCACCCCCTACTCAATGCAGGCTCTGTAACGCAGGATACAAGTGCAGCATCCCTGACAGATGGCCGTCCAGCCTCTGCTTGTATACATCCAGCGGAGGAGAACTCACCACCTCCTAAGGCAGTCCATCCATTCCACTGCCGCATAGCCCTCTCTGTTAGCCCTCATGCTGATGTTCAGCCCAAATCTGCTTCCTTGCAACATGGGTTCCAAACATGGGTTCTAGCTCTCCAGAGCAACCGAGAACAACTCTGCTCCATCTTATGCATGGCAGCCTTTCAGATATTTGAAGGCTGCTATCACTCCTCCCCTAAAATCTTTTGTTCTCCAGGCTAAGCATACCCAGCTCGTTCAGCCAAGTTCCTCGGACTTGGTTTCCAGACCCCTCGCTTGCTCTGCCACTGAGCTGCGGCTCTTTGAAGATGTTGCCACTCTGAATCAACAGGCCTAGATCCTGGAGACATCTGGGACCCTGCCATCCACATCTTTAGCTGAGGTGAGGAGAATGGCTATGAAGGGCCTCTTCTGGTATTAGCTTTTGCAGGCTGAGGGCCAATGTAGCAGAGATCCTTCCAGCACTGCTTGGCAATGTCGGAAGTATGTGGTCATGTGAGGAAATTATGGCATGGCTCCTTCATACCCAAGTGTTGCTCCTCTCAGCAGAGCTGACCCTACCATTATTCAGAGTGAGGCAAACATCTCAGGCAGATGCTCCTGAACTGCCCGGCTGTTCCCCTCTCTTAGAGGATAGTGCAGTGTATGCCACATGGCCTGTCCTGGGGCCCCTAAACTAGCCTATTGCCTGAGGTGCAGCTGGAAGATGCTATTAGGGTGGCCACTTACTCATCACCCCAAAAAAGAGGACATGCATCACTGAGAGCCAGTGTCCATCCATCATCCATCAGGCAATCACTCGTGACCGAGTAAGATTGTCTTCCAGGATAAAAGGAGGAAATTCTAAAGAAGATTGTGTAGACTCTAGCGATGGGTCCGTAAGTGACTGTGGAGGCCAATTCTAGATCCACACAGCTTCCCACAGTGAGGACACAGGTTACCAGATGGAAGATGGTCCTGTAAAGGATTCATTTGACGTGCTGTTCGCTTAGCACGTTTCTCCCTTTCACCTTGCACTTGGGCTTCTTCAAAGTTCATGGATCCTTTGTGAAAGGCCATCCTCCAGTTAGATCGTTCATGGGCCAGAGCTTCCCAGTTTTCGATGTTTATATTGCATTTTTTTAGATTAGCCTTATGAACATCTTTAAACCTCTTATATTGACCACCGATATTCCGCTTTCCATCCTTGAGTTGGGAATAAAGTAACTGCTTTGGGAGACGGCAGTCAGGCATTCGAACAACATGACCGGTCCACTGAAGTTGGCGTTGAAGGATCATTTTTTCAACGCTAGTAGTCTTTGCTTCTTCCAGTACACTGACATTTGTTCGCCTATCTTCCCAAGTAATTCGTAGGATTTTCCGGAGGCAACGTTGATGAAATCTTTCAAGGAGGTGGAAGTGACGTTTATAGATAGTCCATGTTTCGCAGGCATGTGGCGTAGTGGTGAGAGTATGGACTGGAGCTCGGGAGATCCAGGTTCTAGTTCCCACTCGGCCATGAAACTCACTGAGTGACTTTGGGCCAGTCACTGACTCTCAGCCTAACCTACCTCACAGGGTTGTTGTGAGGATAACATGGAGAGGAGGAGGAGGATTATGTAAGCCACCTTGGGTTCCCTTTCAGGAAAAAAGGCGGGGTATAAATATAATAAATAAATAAATAAATAAAAGGGGGGACAAAAGAGGACATCGATTTGCATAAACATTGCATATGCCGACTGATATGTATAGATGCGAATGTAGAAAGAATTACTTTTCTTCGTGCTTGCTAGTGCAGTTCAAGAAATTACCTGAAACTACCGCTTCTGGAATGGGACACGTCAGCAGAGCTCCCTTCTGGGATCTCCACTGACTTGTCCCATTCTGGTAGTGTTTGTTTCGGGTAGTTTCTCTGGTTATGCTAGCAAGCCCTACTTTCCCTTTGCACTAGCGGGCATTCCAGCTAGTGCAGTGGCAGGACTGGATCCTGCCCATAGTGTTTATTTGAAAACATGAAAAGAAATTCACAGTAAACTGACGCATGGAATGAGGGCAATTAAGACTGTCCAAATGACATCCCAGATAGATGTGACGGCTAGGAGTGCCTATTATCAGCTTCGGCTGATACGCCAGCTGCGCCCCTTCCTTGAGTTGGAGGACCTAAAGACGGTAGTGCACACGCTGGTAACTTCGAGGCTCGACTTCTGCAATGTGCTGTACATAGGGCTACCTTTATATCTAGTCCGGAAACTTCAACTAGTGCAAAATATGGCAGCCAGATTCATTACTGGTACACCTAGGGGTGCCCACATCACACCAGTTTTAAAAGCACTCCACTGGCTGCCAGTCAGTTTCTGGGCGAAGTATAAAGTGTTGGTTATTACCTTTAAAGCCCTACATGGTTTGGGTCCAGGCTACTTATGGGATTGCCTTCTCCTGTACAATCCGCCCCGCACACTCAGGTCCTCTGGGAAGAATTTACTTCAGCCAGCCAAAACTAGGCTGGCAGGTATTACCCAGAGGACCTTTTCTTCTACTGCTCCAAAATTATGGAATGGCCTGCCGGAGGAGATTCGCCAACTTAGCAGTATCTTAGAATTTTAAAAAGCCATTAAGACTGATCTCTTCCAGCAGGCCTATCCGGCGGAATTTTAGGTTGCTTTTAAGATGCTTTTAAGATACTTTTAAGATGTTTTAAGATGTTTCAAGATGTTTTATAATGTTTTTAAGTAGTTTTAAGATGTTTTCATAGTATGTGTTGTGTTTTGACTAGTTTATGTATTTTATATTTTTGTTGTTCCCCACCTCGATCTAGACCTAGACGGAGAGGCGGATATTATTATTATTATTATCATCATCATCATCATCATCATCATCATCATCATCATCATCATCATCATCATCATCATCATCATCATCTCCTCAACCCATTCCTACCCAGCTAATTCCCTCTACCCTCCACCATGTTCCCTCTTCTTCTTCCAACTGGCACCAACTGCCCATATTCCCACTACCCAACTGTCATTCCGTGCCCCCTCCCCGCTCCCACATTCCATACTCAAAGCAATATCCTGGCCCCCTCCCTCCCTCCCTCCCTCCCTCCCCTCCAAACATAAACCCCAAACATGGGCAAATTCATGGAGGAGAAGGCTATCAATGGCTACTAGTCCTGACTGGTTATATGCTTCCTCCAGTATGAGAGGCAGCATGCCTATGTATACCAGTTGCTGGGGAACATGGGCAGGCGGGTGCTGTTGCACTCATGTCCTGCTTGTGGGATCCCGTGGGCAGCTGGTTGGCCACTGCATGAACAGAATGCTGGACTAGAGGGACCCTTGGTCTGATTCAGTACCACTCTTCTTATGTTCTTATGGTGCATTACATCAGCATGACAGGGCCGGTGCTACCATTAGGTGCAGGGCTAAAGGGGGCGGCGCCAGAAACACCTTGGGGAAAAAAATACAGCGCTCTCAAGTGGGAAGGGGGGGCGCTAAATATCTGATCTTGCCTAGGGCACCAAACTGCCTTGCACCGGTCCTGCAGCATGATGTCACGTTGATCATTCAGACGACCTGTCTCTTTCAGAGCTTACTCTTCATCCCCTCCTTCTGCACATGGCATGGGGCATTGGGGCATTTTGCGCTTGCCAAGTCTCTTCCTCAAGCTTGATCCTGCAAAGTTCCTTCCATCAGCTTCCATCAATCTTCCCGTGATCCATGTTCATTAGTCTCAACCTCTAACAATCTTGGAGGGAAGACAAGTTCCATCTACAGCAAGTTCTGGCAGGATTCCAGTATTTGTAGCTCTGATTCAGACCAACACATATGTTATCATTCTGATATTACACTCTAATGGGTTTACAGGCATATTGGACATACCTTAGAACAGCCTTCCTGGTGCCCTCCAGGTGCTTTGGACTACAACTCCCAGTATTCCTGACTATTGGACCTGCTGGCTGGGGCTCATGGGAGTTGAAGTCCAAAACATGTGGAGAGCAAAGTTGTCATAGAACAGGGATGGGGCACATGTGGCCCTCCTGATCTTGCTGGACTGCAAGTCCCATCAGCCCTTGCCAGCATGGCCAATGGTGAGGGATGATGGGAGTTGCAGTCTTCACCATCCCTGCTTTAGAAGAAACGTCTTGCCTTTCAAAATTAGCATAGAAAATGTCATTTGGCGATTTTAAACACGAACGATAAAACGGGATGCAATGATTGCAGACATGATACTTCACCTGTCAGTTATTTGCTTCCAGCACAAGAGAATTGGAATGTTACAAATGTTGCCCATATTCCCAATTTCCCATAAAACCTAAGGCCCCAATTCCATTTATTGCAGAATTACTCTCAGCTGACGGTCAGACTGGGAGTTGGGGGGTGAAGTGGGTTTCACTGAACCCTCTGCTGATCCCTTCCTGAACATTCAGCAGCACCCACAGTGGGATGGATTGTGCTTGGCAATTACTGAAAATGTAAAGAGTGTTTAAGATTCACAGACTTCATAGATCACAGAGTTGGAAGGGGCCCACAAGGCCATCGAGTCCAACCCCCTGCTCAATGCAGGAAACTAGAGGAGGGGTCTCCCATGCAAGTAATAACCAGGCCTGACCCTGCTTAGCTTTCCACGTTCAGACAAGCTGAGCCAGCATGAGCCACAGGCCTGTATGGAATCCATGTGCATAATATACTTCCGTGCATATCATCCAAGTGGCATCAGAGTGGAAAGGTTTCCCACATAGGTTTGTTTTAAAATGTTTCAGTTATTGGAGGGTAGAGACATTTGCTCAGATGTTTATGTGTAAACTAAAGTTCAGCTGTTTAATCCGAGATGGATGTTTACAAAGGAGTAAAATAAGGTGGAGTCCTGTACGTCATACCAAGCTCACCCATTTAAGTCCTAGTCTAGACAAAGTTGTAAAAGTCTGCACAATCCTGCCTGTGGAATGATATTGGAACATTTCCCACGTGTCCTGGTAATTTTCATCTGTGTTTTCACCTTGTGAGTGTTATCTTTGTTACATTTATGCTCATGCAACTTTCTGTGCGTTGGTCTTGGCACTCACTCACTCATAAATGCTTTGGATGTCTTAAATGGAAAACTAGGCAGATATCTGCTGGGTTTCCTTTAGATATAGGAGATTCTATGTTAGATCAGTGGTGGATTAGGCTTGTAGGATATGCCTTGTTTTTCATTAGAACCCTGAAGTCCACCAGCCAGAGATGGGTGCAAAATCTCTGCACCTCAGGAAGGCAGGAATAAAACTGGGAAGCAAAGTACCTCTGAGCACATGCTCACCCCTGGAGTTTGTTTTCATTGCTGGAAACTGGAGCTCACATACAAATCCTTTCTCACGAAAAATCTGTTCCAGTTTCCCCTCAGCCCAAATCCAGATTTCTTGATTTCAGCAACCCATGTAGGGGTGGGTGGCTTTTTGTTGTTGCTATTGTTAAACAATTGGGAGTCATTAATCCTTGCTGATATACTGCAAATCACCTGGACATCTAAGGGTAGATCCCAATCTACCTTCTTCCTGCTCCTGCAAAACAGAACACAATAAGAGTCTATTAAATCTTGATTGGCAGAGTGGGGTGGTGGGAATTCGCAGCCAACAGACTCAGGATGCATAAACAGAAGTGCTTCTTTACACCTTGCTTAATTAACTTACAGAATTTCCTTCCACAAGGTGTGATGAAGGTCTCCACAGCCACACCTTCCTGAAGGGAGAGCTTTTAAGGCTCAGAGAACCTGAAAAGAGAATGCAGAAAATGTGTGGAGGAAAGGTTGTCTTAGCTATGATATCTGAATGGAACCTCCATATATCTGGCAATACGCCTCGGAGTACCAGATATTGGAGACAAACAACAGAGGTTGCCTATCACCTTCATACCTTGCTTGTGAGATTTTCAGCAGCAAGGTGGTAGCTGCTACTGCAGACTACGGGAACAGATGGCCCTTGGCTTAATCCAACCTGACAATTCTTATGTTCTTAATCCATTTGGTCCTTTCCAACTCAACGTGGCAGTGTCTTCATAGCCCTGTCTGGAGATCACAACCTCACAAAGTACGTATTCAGTCTCTGAAAGCCTGTACTATATACTAGCAGCTGCTGACAGTATTGCAGTCAAGGGGGTGGGGGGAGACATCAAGATAGAGGTGGACCACACAATTTACATCAGAAGAGAACAGCAAAATCTGTGTGGGAAATCTCACACCTCGTATCTACTTTTAGCAAGGACTGGTGGCCTAGTTTAAGTAACTGGGTGCATGGAAAAAACTGCATGTTGTTTCCACCCCTCTGGGATGTGCTAGTCACATGCGCTTGCTGGGACATGCAGAATCTGGCTTTATTACCACCTAGGGAAGCAACATTTTCCTGGTCCTTCTCAACTCATGGTAAAAACTGAATCCTGCCAATGGCAGGAGATGCTCAAGAGCAGCTGGCCACCTGGTGGAGTCTACTCCGTGCAGGCTTGTTAAGTCTTCAGCTGTCACAAACATGAGGGTCATGCATACAGGCCTTTAAAAACAACAATAGCTCATACAGAAACTTCTAACGTTACCACTGTGGAAGCTCTGCTGATATGTAATCAATTGTAATATTTAAGGAGAAGTTAAGTGTGAACATATCCTGAGTTTCCAAAAGTGCCTAGTGAATTATACAGGTTGAATTCAGAGACACACCTGGCCCATCTATTGAATAAGAGCCAGTGTGGCGTAGTGGTTAGAGTGTTGGATTGGGACTCAGGAGATCCGGGTTCTAGTCCCCATTTGGCCATGAAATTCACTGGGTGACTTTGTTCCAGTCACTGACTCTTAGCCTAACCTACCTCACAGGGTTGTTGTGAGGATAAAATGGAGAGGAGGAAGAGGATTATGTAAGCCGCCTTGGGTTCCTTGCAGGAAAAAAGGCAGGGTATAAATATAATTAATAAATAAGTGAGACAAACTGTCCAGGATGTCAACACTATGAATGTAACTAAGGGCCAAACTAAATGTTCTTCTAACGTTCTTCTGTAGATGTTTTCTCTCTCTCTCTTTTTTTTTAATCCCCCTCCCTATGTGTGTGAGGGGGTGGAATTTCAGAATGAAAATGGGTGGTTGGGGGCAAGGTTTAAGCCCAGCTGGAGCGTCATAGTCCCAATCTGAATCAAGGCTGTGCACACTTACACTGCAGTAAAGAAACGTATCATGCATAGGTCCGCTACACACAGGGGAGGTGCTAGGCCCCAAAAATATCTGGGGCTCAGGCCCACAGGACACACACACAAAAAGCACAAATTTGCATACACTAATTTTCTTATGCCCCACAGTTCTCTCTGTGTGTGTCTTTAAAAGGACCCTGTCTCCCAAGGACACCCCCATTTGCAAAAAGGGATGTATGGGCAGGGGAGAGGAGTGCATTTGATTTCAGACAAAAAACTTAGGCAGGAAGATTCAAGGGTGGGGCAGCAGGAGGTGAAGCACATGTGGGCAAAAAGCCAGCTCATCCAGGGGGATCAGATGCAACAGAGATCATCAGGGCCCCTGTCCCTTTATTTCAGCAAGTGCCCATGGACAGCAGGGTGGTGGGGCAGATGGCCTCCCAGAGCTTCAGGGCTCCAAATGAAAGATTCGGGGCTCCAGCCCTAGTGGGCCGCCCCCCAGCACAGCCTCTGAAGTCTACGCATAATTAGAAGAACATTTAGTTTGTCCCAAAATGTTATGAGGGAAAGAGCATGGTCCTGACCTCTTTCCCCCCCTCCTACTGCCAAAGGACAGGCTGGAGAAGTATTTGCAAGAGATACCGTAATATGCAGGTAGAATGGCTTACCCTTTCACCCACCTACCAATTCTATCCTCCAAATATGCCACCCACTGGCACTTTTTAACAATTTCCCCACTACCACCATTGGGCTCTGAAAACAGATGTAAGCCCTGCTGGAGAGAGAGAGAGAAATGACCCGAAATGTTTGCAGAGGGCGGTAGGAGGAGAGGCTAGATGAAGCTCCAGTTCACGGATTTTCCCCTGAAAGTGCCACCATTCCCATAGTTGTGTTACCTTGGCATACAGGGTAGGAGCTATGCGTAGCACTGCCACAAGAAGCTGCGGAGCCAGATGTGGTGGACGGAAGGAGATGCATAGCCACACCCCCTCTGGGGCTCCCAAATCCCTAGGATAGATGCCCTGCTCAGAGTTCCTCTGAAGGATCAGTGGAAGCTCAGGCCCAACCACCCAAGGTCTCTGTGAAACTCTGCTACGTGGCTCTGTTTGACATCTCTTGGTCAGGAAGCTGTGCATGCAAGAAACCAGCTTTATATGACATATAAAGAGTGCAGTTAATGTGCAGGTGCATTCCTGTAGGGACAAGCCCTGGGAACCTGCCGGTAAATGCATTCTAAAATGCTGCTTCTGTCCCTGCTTATCGCACAAACCCAATGACGTCTGGGGGCAGCTAAGGTGAGGAGGCAGCCGAGTGAAGGCGGGGGCTTGAATCTAAGCATTTCTGCTTGAATTAGTTCTTTGAGCCATATTGGCTTTGTCTTGAGGAATGATCTCCTGACAGTATTTTGACACTGTCAAGTTCCAAAGATTGTGTCTCATGTACCTGAGAAACAGCAACCCTTAATAAAAGGTGCTGGCCAATATGATCATATTATGACACTCTGCCTCTGGGCCCATTTCAAAGTGCTGGTATTCACCTACAAAAATCTAAATGGCTTGGAGCCTGAAGGAATGTCTCCTTCTATATATACCTGCCTGGACCCTAAGAGCATCCTTAGAGGCCTTTTTCTGGGTGCCCCCCCCCAAATAAGGTGAAGTGGGTGGCTACTAAGGAGAGGGCATTTTCAGTGGTGGCACCCCGGTTGTGGAATGCCCTCCCCAGAGGCAGACCTTTTTGTTTCCCCAAGCTTTTTAGCCCTTCAGTTTTTAAAATTGCATTTTTACATCTTTGCACTGCTGCTGGCTTTTATCTTGGTTCCTACTCTAGTTTTATTGTGTTTTAAACTTATGGTTTTTATATTGTGTTTTACTGTTTTATTGTAACATAGAGCAACAAGAGGGGTCAGGGAGGCCTGTGGGTTGACCCAATGGGAAGAGAAAGAAGGGCATGTGTTTTGGGTGTGGGGCATCTGGTTTGGAGCTCAGACCTCTGCCTTGTATTCAGGTTATTGGCCAAATTACTTGTCTTTTAGCCTCACCAATTTGCCTTTCTGTGAAATTGGTGTTTTGTGAATAGCCACAACCACCAAAGCATACATTTTATGAATGGTCATCCCACAATGGCAATCATTTTGTGATGGCACCCAGGACAGTGCAGAGAGAAAATTCCAAATGTGTCATCTGGCTCAAAAAGATTGGAGACTCGCAACAGCTCTCCAAGGTTTTATTCAGACAGGAGTCTTTCGCTACCTGGAGATACCGGGGATTAAACTTTGAACCTTTTGCGTGCAAAGCATGTGCTCTACCACTGAGCCACAGTTCTTTATTTCATTAATTAATTAATATTCAATATGTAAATAGTTAAAAAATTAAAAAATAGCAGCAGCAGATAGAACCTTAGTACACTAAAATTAACCCAATGCAGACTGGAATAAAGAAGTCTTTCAATGCCTCTTAAAGGCCAGCAAAGAGGTAGCCATACATACTTCCTGTGGGAGGGCATTCCAAAGACGTGGGGCCACCACAGAAAAGTCCCTACCCCTGGTACATGCCAGTCTCATGGCTTCCACTGGTGGACCAGAGAGCAGGGCCCCAGACATTTATCTTAAAATTTGGGCAGGCTCATAGGGTGAAGGTGATCCTTCATATAACCCAGGGGTCTTCAAACTAAGGCCCGCGGGCCACATCCGGCCTGCCGGGCCTTTTTATCCGGCCCAGTGGCTGATCTAGAGGCTCCCTGCCTGCTGGGAATCCGCCCCGCCGGAGTAAGCCACTGGGAAGAAAGGCGTGGAGGGAAACCCCAGAGTGGCGCGCCCGCCAAGCCGGTGAGGTATGCCCGCTTCCCCTGGGGAATAAACAGCTGTTCAGCACAGCCGCCGAACAGCTGAGAGGCGGACCGGAAGCAGGGGCCGGAAAGGAACACGTGCGCCGACCGCAGCAAACTCTGCCATTCGGCCCCCTCCCGGCCCAGTGGGTGGGCGCTCTGCTGCCCCTTCCCAGAGGAGTCGCACCGCCGCGTTACCATGCTGATGCGGAGCGGCCAGAGGACCATTCTGTGACGACGGGGTGGGCCAGCAGCGGCGGCGGCTCAATGGCCTCGATGCGCGGCCTGTCACTGGCCGGCCGGGGCGCTGCGTCGCGCACACTTGCCACAGGGTTGCCTGGCAACACGCGGCCCGCTGATGGCACTGCCTCGCGCCCAGGCCTCACTCAGCGCCTGCTCGGCTCCGCCGCCGCATCCAACATGGTGCACAGGCGACGACCGCTTCCTCTTCAGGAACTTCCACGCTGGCATCTGATACTCCCGGTGAGTCGCAGTCGCCCGAGTGGGGAGCGCCAGCCGTGGGTGCTGCACTCCGCTCCGCACCAGGGTGGGTGCCAGGGAGCCCCTCTCAGTCGCCTCTGGCCCAGCGGGACCGGCCCTGATGCCTGCAGGGCTAGCCACTCTAACCCTGTGGCGTGGGGGGGGGACAACTGCACCCCATATTCTGGCCTCCACACTCGGCTCTGCCGCTGCCCCACTCACCCGAAGCGGCAGAACCCGGAGCTGGTGTGGCCCAAGATCTGGGGGGAGGGAGTGCAGAAATGCAAGCAGCAGCAGCCGCCCCGCACACGCCAGCCCCCCTTATGGTCCATGGAGGAGTCAGTGGCTCCGTGGAGGGCCCCCCCCCCCAGTCTCTGTGTTTGCACTTTTAAGGCTGTGATCCTTGTATTGTTTTTTTTCCTGTTTTTTTGCGCTACAGATAAGATATGTGCAGTGTGCAAATCAAGCCTTTCTATTCTGTTTGTGCTTTTAAGGCTGTGATCCTTGTATTGTTTTTTGCTGTTTCTTTGAACTACAAATAAGATATGTGCAGTGTGCAAATCAAGCCTTTCTATTCCTTTTTAAAATGTATTTCAATTTTAGACAGCAAAATAATTTATAATTTATTTATTATTAATTGAATAACTTTCCATTTAATCAAGTTTTTAAAAAAGGACCGCGGTCCTTTTTTTTTACTTGATCCATTCGTTCATATTTTTTTCAAACTATAGTCCAGCCCCCCAACAGTCTGAGGGACCATGAACTGGCCCCGTTTAAAAAGTTTGAGGACCCCTGATATAACCTGATCCCAAACCATTTACAGCTTTAAAGACTAATATTAGGGCCTTAAATTGGGCTCAGAAACAAATAGGCACCCAGTGTAACTGGCACAGAATACAGCAGGATCCAAAAGCCTAGCTCCTACAAACTTCTTGGCTGCTGCATTCTGCATCACTTGTAGTTTGCAGACCGTCTTTCTGAACTGTCTCCTCCCCCGCTCCACTGCCCCTCAACCACATGGACCAATAGTCTAACGCATTAAGCTTTATATGATGATGTGATAAAGTTTACAGATCTAAACAAAAAGTTATTTGTTTTTCCTGATTGGAACATACAAGGGGGGGAAAATCCCGGAAGAGGCAAAAGATCACACACAGCCAACACTCCCCTTGCGTGTATCACTTACACGCAATCACTGAAACAATAAACAGGAAAGCGTCAGGTTTTGCCAAGAAGTTGTCACCCGTCGGTTGAAAGAAGCAAATCTCGTGCGGCTGCAAAGAAGCACTTGAAGTATATCATCTGGAAAAGGAAAGGTTGATTCATTCAAACAGCTCCGCGTCAATAAAGGATTAGGGCAAAGAAGGAGCTGCAAGCAGCGTGTGCAGCACAGCGTGGGCACGACACGCGTGAGGGTTTGTGAGCCATGTATGTTAGGGCATGTTGGCGTGGCAGGTGAGTGTCCTGTGATGTGCACAAAGGGGAAAGGCGAGACTGGGATCCTGCCGAAGGCTTTAGTGGGAAACGTGGCATTTTTGCATCCAAAACAGACAATTCCTCCCCCAGACCAGAGCTCAGGGCCAGTCGATATATACGTACATTCTGCAGAACAAGTAGAATGTCAAGGAAAACAACAGACTGAAACTTCTTTCACCATATCATGCTTAGTCCACGCACCAGACATTTAAGCCAGGAGAGCATTAGAACCTGCTACTGCTAAAGGCAGGGGCAGAAAACCTGGTGTCCTCCAGATGTTTTGGACTACAACTCCCATAATCCCCCACCAGCACAGCCAGTGGTTAAGGATTATGGGGGTTGTAGCCCAATGCCATGCTGGCTTGGGATGATGGGAACTGTAGTTCAGGGGTGGGGGACCTCTTTCTGCTCAAGGGTCAAATTGAAGGACTGCATTCCAGTTGTGGGCAGGGCTGAAGGCAAAGGGGGCATGGCCAAAGAGAGAAGGGGCGGGGCCAAAAATACTACAAATACCGTCATGTTGTAGCGTAAAGCTCTTCTAGTCAGTAACTAAGCTGAAGGAGAGGCATTGCAGCCATCTAGGATGGGGAGAAAACTGCACAAAGGTCGGGAAACCACCAAATGGTGGCTGGTTGCGGGAAAGGGGGCATGGCCAGGGAAAGGGGCATGGCCAGTTCTGAGGTTCCTTACCCCTGCCGTAGTCCAACACACCTGGAAGGTGTCAGTCAGGTTGAGGACGGCTGGCTTAGGAAAAATTCGCAGGTTCCATGCAAAGGTCAGATTATAACTGCAACGTCCTTGTTTTTCCCTTTGATAGTGAAACCTTCCCCTTACTGGTGCTTCTTGTTTGCAATTTTAGGATCTGTACTCTGGGCCGGTGGTGTAGTGGTAAATTTTGAAGTACAGGAGCTCATCATGGCAATATTTATTTATTTATTACATTTCTCTTTCACTCAATAGCCAAAGCTTGCTGGGCGGTCCACTGAGCTGTTGCAGTCATGTCCTTCCTCTGGGTTTCCCGCAGGTAGCTGGTTGGCCACTTTGTGAATAGAATGCTAAAGTAGATGGATTTCTTGGTTTGATCTAGCAGGGCTCTTCTCATGTTCTTATGTAACAGTTCTCATAGCCAAAGAGAATTTATAGTCACCCGCCCAGGAGATAGATAGGCCATTTTTTGATTATTTATACTCAAAGCAGCTATGATGTTTTATGATGTTTTCTGAAACTGTATCATAAAACACAGACATCCAAAACAAACAAACTGCTAATAAAACCTCACATTTATGGGGCATGAATGCAATCCGGTGTGTAGCTGACCTAGGAAGAAGCTCCATTGAACCCTGCTTACTTCTGACTGCATGGGCTTAACTTGTAAAAGACCTTGAGCTTTAACAATTGATCTTCAGCCAGCTGGAACACAACTTTTAGCTTTCCATTAGAAATGCAAAGGACCTTGCAAAGAATTGTTGCCATTAAAACTGCTAGCCTGAAGTCAGAGCCCCATCAAAGAAAAGGAAAGAACTATTTAGCCTCTGCTTGATTGTTTTCCTCCTTCTTTGACTTCCTCTATGCTAATCTGTCACAAACCACAGAAAAACTTGAAAGCCTCCTTATCACCTGATTCACTTGCCAGAGCAAGGTCTGTCAATTATCCCTGTGCTTTGACAGATGCTGTAATTGCCCTGGTGCAGGGGGATAAACTAACCTCTTGTAGGAACTGGGTGGCTGCCGCATTTGCGCCATCCCTTGCTTTGGCTGTGCCCCTACTTTAAAGAAGCAGACAATTGAACAATAATGGAATTAAGAAAGCTTGAGGAATGTGTTCTTTGCAAATTCCGATGCAAACTGATCAATCTGATCAGCAGCTCCCAGACAAATGGGATCTGAATGCTGTTATCCTTCAGATGTTGCGCTTCTCCAGAATTTTGTGGTTCACTTTTTGGCTGAAAGAAATATACCAAATTGTGTATAAAACATGGATATTTTAGGACTTTCCAGGCACAAAGCACTAAATAGCCTGTTTTAGGGTAAGTTATGCTTAGAAATAACTGCAAGGGTCTCTTGTCAGTGGGCACCTGCTGGGGTGTGGGCCCTCTGCAGGTGCCTAACCAGGCCTACCTTTGACACCAGCCCTGATGATCAGCTAACTTTAAATTACCGTATATAGGAAGAGAGAGTGGGCAGGCGCTGCAAAAGCAAAAGAGGCCAGGGTGCATTCAGGGCCAGATTAAGAAAAAGAAAAATTGTAGTTCATAAAATATTCTTAACATAAGTCTGTATTGTTGTTGTTGTTGTTCTTTTTTTAAGGAACAGTTTCCACAAAGTTGGATCCAGGATCCTGCGAGAGGAAGGGGCCTTCCACAATAGAAATGGCTCTGCTTGCGGAAGATCCCTCTGCCCAGTTTTTGGGGGATCCCCCTCCCTCCACACAGGTCACCCCATTCAGCAGGGTCTCCTGACTCTGTGTAGCATTTTCAGGATCCTGGATGGGCTGCCTTGGGAAGAAAAGGGTGGGGAAGTCCACTTCCACCAGAGCAGTTGATCCAATTTGAATCTGGATCTACCCCATTATCTTTTAATACTTTGCAGACTTGCATTATGTATGTAGCACTTGGCAAGGTGTTCCAGAGCACTGGGGCCACTACAAAAAGGGTCTTGATTTAGCCTCAACCCATCTCACTTCCTAAACAGGAGGATCTGTAGACTGGTGTTCTCCAGTGATCTCAATGGGAAGGAAAGATAATACGGTGTGAAAGACTCCCAGGCTATTTAGTGCTTTGTGCCTGGAAAGTCATAAGGAGCTGGGCCATTACCAAGGAACAGGTTGGTTATGTCCTCATCATCTTCCCCCAAATGGAGACAGGCTGTTCCAAATGGTGTTTCCTAAGAGATAAACACGCATAATGCTCATGGCAGATTCTAATCCTAGAAAGGAGGCATGGATTATGGCAGTCAAATGCTTGTTTTCCAAGAAGCGCCGCTGGCACTGTGTCAGGCGTGGCTGGTAATAACCAGTTCTGGCCACTGCCACCATCTGGAACTGAATCCGCTGATTATATAATGCTGGACAACCATCACCATCTTTGTGACCCCTTACAGAACTCTGCTGCCTGTGCCACTTGTGGCAAGCCTAGGTTGCCCACCCATGCCATGGCCATAAAATGAGAGGGAGAAGCAAAGCCTCGAGGAACAGTCCTTGTGGCTGCCGCTCAGTCGCTCCCCCTCCCCTCCCTCTTCTCTGAGGTGGGTGGAGCTTCAGGGAGGTGGAGAGGCCTTGCCCAAAGTATCCATGGGTTGGATGGAATGACCTGGTAGGCTGTATTCGGCCCACATGTCAGAGGTTCCCTGTCCCTGCTGTGCCAGTACTTGCACCGATTCTCACTACTTCACATGGTAGGCCAGAGAAATAAATTGTTGTGGGATCGCAGCCTAGCTGAGGAGCAAAAGATTAGACAACGTGGGGATTTCCACTCCTTTTTTTAGTGATTGCTTCCTCCAGTGCTGGTTCATGCAAAAGAGAGAGAGAAGGATCTTGGAGTTGTTGTAGATCACAAGCTGAATATGGGCCAGCAATGTGATGTGGCTGTAAAAAAGGAAAATGCTATCAATAGAAGAATAGCTTCCAAATCACGTGAAGTACTAGTTCCCCTCTACTCAGCACTGGTTAGGCCTCATCTTGAGTATGGCATCCAGTTCTGGGCACCACACTTTAAGAAGGATGCAGACAAACTGGAAAGGTTTCAGAGGAGGGCAACAAAGATGAGCAGGGGAACAAAGCCCTATGAGGAGAGACTGAAGCAACTGGGCATGCTTAGCCTTCAGACTGAGGGGAGATATGATAGCGCTCTTCAAGTACTTGAAAGGTTGTCACACAGAGGAGGGCCAGGATCTCTTCTCGACCATCCCAGAGTGCAGGACATGGAATAATGGGCTCAAGTTACAGTAAGCCAGATTCTGGCTGAACATCAGGAAAAACTTCCTGAGTGTTAGAGCAATGCAACAATGGAACCAATGACCTAGGGAGGTGGTGGGCTCTCCCACAATGGGGGCATTGATTCAAGATGCAGCTGGACAGCCATCTGCTTTAACTGGGATTCCTGCATCGAGCAGGGGGTTGTTGGACTCGATGGCCTTTTAGGCCCCTTCCAACTCTACTAGTCTATGATTCTATGAGGGAGAGAAAGAGAGAGAATGAGAGAAAACTTGGGGTTTGATCCAGGTTCTGCCTTCCTCAGAAGAAGGGCTCTGCTTCTGTCACTCTGCCTGATTTTGGGGGAGCCCCACCCCCACACAACAGTTCACCCCATTCAGCAGGGTCTCCTGATTCTATGTAGCATTTTCAGGGGGCTGGAGAGGCTGCTCTGGGAAGGAGGGGGCAGGGAAGTCCACTTCCTCCAGCACAATTGATCCAACTAAAATCTGGATTCAACCACTAACCATCATCATGGGACACTCCTGTGTGGGTAAGGCCTTGTTGTGAATGACAACATTAAAGGGCACATTTGTCATCTAGAAACTTCATCCCATGTGTGTGTTTATGTATGTCTGCTCTGTTTATAAGTTTGCAGCTAAACTATTTTTATATTATGCATAATATTGTATTTTTAAGGTTTTTAAGCTTTGTACAGCACCCAGAGATCTTTGGCTATTGGCCGGTATAGAATGTAATAAATGAAATGAAATGAAATATATCTTTCCTTAGCGTCCATACTAGAAATGACACGTCAAAAAACTCATTTTATTTTATTTTTATTCTTCTTTTTTTTGCAACCAGGAACTTTTCTCTCTCTCCTACACTTCCCTACATTACGAAGCAATAAAATAAAGTAAAATTAATATTTAAAGTAGCTGGATGTCTAGGACTGTGTTGTAATTGCTGTTAATAATTAATTGACACTAGATCTCGTGAGTGTATATAATATTCTGGTTTCGGGTCTAGCATAAATTGGCTGTGGAATAGCAGAAATTGAACTTAATAACAGGGCTTTGATGCAAAGTCTCCCTCATTTGTGTAATGTAATTACGGTAGATAATAGCTTGCTCATGTCTTTCCTGACGAAGAAAGAAGCCAAAAGATTGCTTAATTTTCTCAGCTCAGCATGAAAATGACTAGTTATATAGATGTTGAGCACATGAAATTGCCTTCCCCAGCCTGGCACCCTCTGGATGTCTCAGACTACAGCTCCCATCATCCCCAACCTTTATTTTTAAACTGGACTTGGACTGGGCAGTCCCTTCAAAGAGAGGATGCCTTCAAAATAGAGGACATTCCTCTAGCAACCCTTCAAATAGAGGACTCTGTAAAATATGACACATGGTCACCCTAAGAAGGGAGCATGTTTAGCCTCCACCCCAGGGGTGGGGAGCCCCCAGCCCATGAGGCCTCTCCAGAAAACCCGCAGAGGCTCCTGTCGAGGGCTCTCCCCGCCCAAAGCCCCTCTCGGAAGAGTCTCTACACACCCCTCACCTTTCCCCATCGGGAAAGATAAGGGGTGCATAGAGCTGGCGCATGGGGGCTATGCACGGAACCAGGTTCCCCAGGAGCTGCTGCTTGAAGGCACCACCAGGAATGTATTGAAGGGGCATTTCCTGAAGGAACAGCTCCCTCTTCATGCAGCAGCAGTGAGGAGGAGACTGCTCTGAGAGAGAGGGGAGGAGGTCACACCCACCTTGGGCTCCAGCCACACCCACGATTGCCATGCCGCTCCCAGGAGGTTTCCCAGGTGGCAGTCGGCCCTTGGGCCAGAAAGGTTCCCCCACCCGATGCTCTTCCCCAATGGTGTTCTCACATTTCTGTGCATGATTGCCATTTATTCCTATGGAGAAAAGCAACGTATTATACTACGGGGGCACTGCTGTGGTGTGAGCAAAGTCTCCCTCCAGCCATGAGACAGGATGCCATGGCTCTTAGTGACATCGCTCTTGCAATGTGTGCAGCGTGAATACCTCCTAGGACAGTGTTCTCCAACCTTGGGTCCCCAGATGTTTTTGGCCTACAAAAACATCTGGGGACCCAAGGTTGGAGAACACTGTCCTAGAAAGTACCGACTATATATCTACAGAGGCCAAAAACATCTGGGGACCCGAGGTTGGAGAACACTGTCCTAGACTATATATCTGCAGGGCTGGTGTCAAAGGCAAACATGGTCAGGCACCTGCCAAGGGCCTACATCCCAACAGGGGCATGCCAACTGACAAGAGCCCCCTGGAGTTGCACCTCCTCTTCACCATTGCATCTTGCTTATTCACCCGCTTTTCACTCTGGCCCAAACAACAGTGGTGGTGAGGGGGAGGAACAGTAGATGCCACTGCTTGCTTGATCACTGGCTCTCTGCCTGTCAAGCAAGCAAGTGGTAGCAACGGAAAGAATGAGTAGCAACAGCAGCTAGTGACGACGACAAGCCATTGGAGACAAGTCAGTAGATGAGGGAGGTGGCTCATTGAGGGTGTCTTGCCCAAGGATGCTCAAAAACCTGGCTCCGGCACTGTATATCTGCCCCTGAACCTATCTGTATCATTCACTGTACTCCCCTCCTTTTAGGAAATGTGGTTCTACTCGAAACAAATTTGGGATTACAAGTAGATTGCATTGCACACGATTGACTGCACCTTTGGGTGGCCACTTACACATATAACTAAAAAAGAGGAAATGCTTCATCAAAAAAATGAGGACGAAAGAGGAAACAGATTCACATAACATGTACATATGCTAATAGATATGGTAATAGATGAAAATTTAGAAATAATTACTCAGTTTTAGATAGAAATACAATACATCTCACCAGAGTGGGGAGAGCTGTCACCAGGTGATCCATGTGCCTGCTCATTCCGTTCTGGATGGGCTGCTTCAAGGCCCCTGCTCTCCCTTTTTATGATCATTAAACCAGAACTTAGACCAGATAGCCTTTGACATGGAGGACACCTTCAAACAGGGAACTGTCCTTTGGCAGCAGCCCTTCAAACAAAGGACTGTCCTCTGTAAACTAAGACACATGGCCATCTGAGGTCTTCCTCCGAGTGCCACTTCCAAGGGAGGCTCGGTTGGTGGCAACAAAGAAGAGGTCCTTCTCAGTGGCATCCCCCCAATCATTTCATTTCATTTTCATTTATTTCATTTCTATACCGCCCCACAGCCGAAGCTCTCTGGGCGGTTCACAATGTATACATGGGACGATTTCCCCCACTGAGGCCCGCCTGGCACCAACTCTGTTATCATTTCGGCACCAGGTTAAGACTGTCCTCTATGCGGAGGCATTTAATGGCACTTAATGACTTTTAATAGCATATGGGGGGGGGTTATGTCAGCAGTTTTTTCCTCTTATCAGGTCTAGTTTATTTAATGTGTTTTAATTGTTCGAATGGTTTTAACCTGTTCTAAATTTTGTACTGAATTTTTATGCTATTTGTATTGTATTTGCATTTTGTATTGTATTTTATTGTTTTGTATTGATTGTTGTTAACCGCCCAGAGAGCTTTGGCTATTGCGCAGTATAGAATAATGATGATGATGATGATGATGATGATGATGATGATGATGATGATGATGATGATGATGATGATGGCACCCTACCCACTTCCAATCCAAAACATTCCCTGCACATAGAAAGCTAGATGTCAGGGAGAAGAATTCTAGCAAAGCTTTTCCCCGGATACCAACCTCCTTTTCTATGTGCGGCTGGGGTGGGGTGGGGGAATTGTATGTAGGAGCACTGAATGATTTGTGGGGGGGGCCCTCTGTACTGTGAAGTGGTACAGCTGCCACCCCAAATGCAGACCGGTTTGCCACCTTCGCAAAAAACCTCATCCCTCCAGACATGCATCAAACAAGCAACCGAGTAGAATCTCCATCAGCCTGGTTCAATGGGGCCAACGTGAACTGTGCGGCCCAGACTCAGTATACAGCAGAGCAGAGGCGGGGTTGGTTGGGAAGGTGAGACACTGCTTGTCCTTAGGGAAGGGATTGCCATTTGTCTCGTCACTATGCCATGTCAGGTGAGTCATGACATTGTGCTGTGGGTGACAAGTTGTGAAAGAGGCCGGGGCGGGTGGGGTGGGGTGGGGAGCAAACTCAGGGGAGACGAGAAGAGGACATTACAAAGAGGAGCAGATGGCTGGAAGGAAGTGCAGAGAAATGACAACATTTTAGGTCATGAACTTCCTCATGCCTTTGCGGAACACTGAAGCTGCCTTCAGCAGTGGGTTGGCCTCCACAGGGAGTCAAACTGATAATGCTGACCCTGGATTTGAATACCTGGGATTCTAAGTTTAGAGGAAGCTCACTCGGTATTGTCTACATCAAAGGTCCCCGGCCTTTTTGGGTCAGCGGGAACATTTGGAATTTTGGGAGAATGTCATGGATGCTCTCACAAAACGGCAGCCATGGGGGCTTGATGATTCATAAAATGGCTGCCATCGTGAGGATGGCTGGTCACAAAACACTCATTACCCAGCAGGCAAACTGGTGAGACTAAAAGAAAAGTAACTTGACCAAGAACCTAAGCACAAGGCAGAGGTGGGGGTCTGACTTCCAAAACACAAAACCATGCTTTGGAACCCTAATAAGGATAGTGCTGGAGGGCAGCTCTTTGCTTTGCAGCGTGGCAAGCTCCCAGTTAAAATCTGACGGAATAAAATTAAAATTAGGAGAGACGGGGAGTCTGGTGGTTGCTAAGGGAGGTGTCTGTGGGCACACTGGGGCCATGGGCAGCATTTTGGAGACCCCAGGTCCCACATGGCAGGAGCTTTCCAGGGTTTCAGTTAGGTCTTTCCCAACCCTACCTGGAGACACCTGGGATTGAAGGCATCCCATATTTGAAGGGCTGCCCAGTCCAAATCAGGTTGAAAGATCAAGAACCATAAGAAGGGAGAATAGGGGGCCTTGAAGTTGCCCATCAACAATTAGCCCTGGACAGACACATAGGTCACCTGTTCAGGAGACTGAACAGGCACATAGGTCACCTGGTCAGACTTCCCCACTATGGTGAGATGTATTGCATTTCTATTTAAATTATAGGAAATCTTTCTAAATTTGCATCTATACATAAAAACAGCATATGCAAATGTTAACTAAAGAGGATGCCAATTTACATAACATTTACATATGCTAATTTTATGTATAGATGCAAATCATCTTTTTTGGTGATGCGTTTCCTCTTTTTTGGCTATGGGAAAGTGGCCACTCTAAAAGTAGTACCTGCCCCTGAGCCACAGTCCTCCCTAATTCTCCTTACAGTGCCTTGCAATATTGCTGATAATGCTGGGTTGGTAAAGTATCTTGAATTGGCCCTGGCTTTGTGCAGAGACTTTGTATGGAGTAACACTAAGTGGTATGAGCCCCTTCCTGCACTATGAAGTGGTACAGCCCAGACTGGGTTCGCACAACACAATAAGCCACGGTGGGTTGTGAGCCATGTTCGTTTCAGAGTGGTTTGTCATGTTGTCCGAACCCGGCCAGAATGGCTTATGCGTGGTTAACAAACCATGCTGCTGGGTTCGGACAACATGACAAGCCATTCTGAAACAAACATGGCTCACAATCCACCGTGGCTTATCATGTTGTGCAAACCCAGTCAATGGTTTACTACCTCAGTGGCCCAGGCTTTGCTGCACTCTTGGTTTCTGATCACACAAGAGTTTCAGGAGTGCATGTTTTTAAGCATCTTCTGCAATCTTGAACACAAGAAATTGACTTTTTTTTTTTACACTACCTGAGAAGATTTCCAATATTTTACCCGATATCTCAGATTGTAGATGAAAACATTTTAAGACCCAGCAAATCTGAAGTTACCTTTGTTCAAGGCATGATAATGTAACTTGAAAGTGGCCAGTCATGGGTACTCTTGGGATTGATTGACTAATGCATAAAAGGCTGTCTGGTCTGCCCACTGATACATAGCAGCTGTGTGATTGGCTGAACTTACACGGATTTGGGCAATTGCTCTGGATAAAGTAAGAAATGTCTTGCTGATTCTGGATGCTAGGTATGGCTCACTGCTGATAATCATCACTGTTGATTATCCATGGAGACGAAATCCACAATGTGATCTATTTAAAGGTAATGATCCCTAAGAAGGACGAGCAGGGCCCTTGGAGTTGCCCATCAACACTTAGTTAGCACCTCGACCAGGGCTCTCCAACCTTGGGTCCCCAAATGTTGCCGGCCTACAGCTCCCAGCATACCCAGCCAGCATGCTAATGGCAAGGGATTCTGGGAGCTGTAGTCCAGCAATATCTGGGGACCCAAGGTTGGAGAGCCCTGACCTAGACAGTAAACTGAGCAGGCAAACAGGTCATCTGGTCACAGTCTTTCCCACTATGGTGGGATGTATCATACAGTATTTCTATTTAAATTACAGTAACTCTTTCCAAATAGCCCTTCAAATAGAGGAGAGTCCTTTGTAAAGTAGGACACATGGCCACCCTACGGGAAAGCCTAATAGAAGGAGGTGGTGTGCACTAGGAAGGGGGGAGCTAGAAAATCACATAAATACAAACCATCTCTAAGCTACAAAGAGGTAGTCACTGCTGCAGCATTGTGTTGTAGCAGGAATTCTCCCAGCTAATTTTAGTTTCTCATTTTTAAAGTTAATTTTCCTTTACCATGATGTTATGAACCAATAGGAATGAGGATTTAGATAGATGGATGGGTGGGTGGATGGATGGATGGATAGAATAGCACAATCTGTTTAAGGCTTGGGGGGGGGGCGTGTTTCAGGAATTTTGCTTCCTCAGTTATCACCTCCAATGACTCCCTTCCCTCCTTCAGAATCTCTCCCAGATCTCTAGTCTTGGTGAGGGGATCAGTGCAAAAATGACCCTGGAGCAGAGGAGCCTGCAGGAGCCTGCAAAGGAGTGAGACAATCCCCCCCACTGAGCCCAAGCAGAAAAGCATCGAGAGAGCCTCTCCACAACTCAGTGTAGCCTCAGTGGTGCAGTTAGGTAATTTTAGACTCTGGATTTAATGGCGTTATAGGCTTATAGCCCACCTCCCCTCAACACACGCCACTCTTTAGAAGGTAATGTACCGTATTGTTTCACTGACTTCAAAATGTTGTAAGCCAGCCCTGCTGCATTTGGGGCCCCCCTCCTGCTCATTCTGCTGTGCCCCCCCCCCCGGACATCTGCCCCAAAGTCCTGTCCTGATGGCACCACTTGTGCAGCTTCAGGGCTATCCCCATTTCCCCCCACTTCCGAGCTGTAGGCCGTTCTGCAATTACTCTGATCCTCGTACTTGTAGGATTTTTATTGTTTACCACAGTTGCACAGCAGCACAACAGTGTAACAATGCTGTTGTTGGTGATTATTGATTATGATGATGATGATGATGATGATGATTATGATGATGATGATGATGATGATGATGATGATGATGTACACTTGCAATGGAGTGCAGCAAAGGAATGATTTTAAAACATATATTGCACTTGTGCCAAAAATAATGAAGCTGTTTAAAAGTAATGCAGGACAGGAATGCCTATGCACATTGCTGGAGAACATGGTCGGGAGGGTGCTGTTGCACTCACTTCTGCTTGTTGGTTTCCCGTGGGCAGCTGTTTGGCCACTGTGTGAACAGAATGCTGGACTAGATGGACCCCTGGTCTGATCTAGCAGGGCTCTTCTTATGTTCTTAGGACTGGTTGCAGGACATGGTGCAACCAGCGATTGGCTGGACAAGCAACGCAGAAAGGTGGGTTTAACCAAACACATCACAGACTACTTCTCCCTCCAGGGGCCAACAACACTTTGCCTGTTCACATTGGACAGGCTGTTGCCGTAGTTGTGTTAGCTTACGCTGGCTCAGCTTGTATGAGTGTGGAAAACTAAGCAGGGTCAAGCCTGGTTATTCCTTGGATGGGAGACCCCTCCTCTAGTTTCCTGCATTGAGCAGGGGGTTGGACTCAATAGCCTTGTAGGCTCCTTCCAACTCTATGATCTATGAAATCTATATAAGAGTCAGAAAAATCACCACAAATCAAGTCTGGAAAAGAAAAAGACAGGAGGGAAACGCAGAAAACTCTAGAATGCATTAGAATGCAATGGGCTAGCAATGACATCGCGTAGATGGCGTAAGTGAATGAACAAATAGAGCAATCCTGGAGAAAGGGGCTAGTGTGGAAACAACCCTAAATTCCACCATGGTTTATGTTTTCTCTAAAATGTGAAGAGCATTCAGGTCAGGTGTCTGAAATGATGTGATAAAGATGACCCTATGATTGGCTGAGATTTATTATGTGCTTTCAGACATGTAAATATTCTCCACAACTTAGAAAAAGCCACCCCAAAGGACACAGTTGGCCAACAGCAGAAACACAAGAATCCATCTCTTGCTGCAACATCTGAAGCAACTGTAGTGCCCCCTGCCACAACTTCAAGGTATCGACTACATACCCAGGGCCACAAAGGGGGCCACAACCCTCTCTTACAATCCCCAGGCCACCCCATAAGGTGGATATCAGCTCACCTCCTCATCAGCTGCAGAGGTGGTGTTAGGGGGCGGCCCACTAGGGTTGGAGCCTGAAACTTTCCATTTGGACCCCTGAATCTCTGGGAGGCTTTCTGCCCCACCACCCTGCTGTCCATGGCCACTTGCTGAAATAAAGGTACAGGGGCCCTGATGATTTCTGTTGCATCTGATCCCCCTGGATTAGCTGGCTTTTTGCCCACATGCTTCACTTCCTGCTGCCCATCCACTCCCCTTGAATCTTTCTGCCTGGGGTTCCCCCCCCCCCTGAAATCAGATGCCCTCCTCTCCCCTGTCCATACATCCCTTTTTACAAATAGGGATGTCCTGTAGGCCTGAGCCCTGGGTCTTTTCGGTACTTAGCACCACCCCTGATCAGCCACCAAAGAGAAAAGAAAGTATTCCTTCAACCATGTTCCCCATACACATTGCTCCCCACACTAAAACACTTGGCCTCTTCATCACGCTACCCACTGGGCTCTTGAGTTCTTGAAGCCGTGGCCACCTTCCTTTGAGCTCTGCTCATCTTGCCAAGAGAGTAGTATGCAGTGGGTGAGGTGTGCCCAATGATCCCTTGCAGTGTTATATAAGACACTGGAGTATGATGACTCTCTTGGATCACACACAGCACTCAGGATCCCCTGGGACACTACGGAGGAAATTGGGGAGCACATCTTGGATCATGCAGTGCAGCCATTCAGGCTGGCAAAACGTCTTTTGTTGGCGTTGCTAACCTGCTCCCATCATGTGCCACATCATCATTATTATTACATGCCTTTCTCTCAAGAAAGATTCCAGGCGACTTACAATAGAATTAAAACGTACCAAATTTGAAGCGGCTATAAAAATGATCCATTAAAATACAACCACCCCATAAAACCTCTTGTTAGAAGTACCACTAATAATTGCTGTCATACTTCATTGCTTATTACAGCCCTAATCAGCGGTTTAGAGTAGACCACCAGTGCTACAGCTATAGTAGAAAGATGACCATGTATGATATCACAGATCTATCTGAGACACACACACACCCGCCATGATAACAGGCATTTTAGAAGTCATTATGGCACATGCGCATACACATATGTGCACACACAAACGGGACACAATCCTTTCTGTCAGTCTTCTTAGTAAACAATGGTGATCTTTGTACCTGGCCTATAGGCGTGTTGTCAAGGTGAACAAGTTCTGGCGAAGGGCCCTATTGTCTTCTTTTCCCACAACTCATTAAGTTTTAGTTTGGTTATCATCTGAGAGTGTAATAAGCAGCACTCTGATTATACCACAAGGACATCCAGATGCATGCCAGTGACTCATGGAAGCCAGATTACATTCATCATCCCATAGAGTGTCTCCTGATTCTTGGCTGTTGGGTCTTTTTCGTTCTCTGTTGTTGCAGAGGGCAGAATCAATTGCCTTGAATGGGACCGCTTGAGGTACAGTGGGAAACCCAGTCATGCTTAGAAAAGCCCTTTAGGCCTTAATGATCTAGCTCTTCCCCACCTCGCACCCCCATCTCCTGCTTCATTTAATGACAACACCTCGTCTAATGCAAAGCTTTGACATCCACCCACAGGGACGAGAATGAAGGTTTCAGAGCTCGTGCCAGCAACTGTTTCAGCATGATCATGAGTCAGCTGAGCTGACTTGTGCTTACCTGGAACAGGTCTTCTGAAAACAATGGCCTGATTCTGTATTCTCCCACCCTGACGCAGACATACATATATAAACTTCGGAGAACCATATAGATCTTGAGCTGATACAGTGAAGAAACTAAGAGTGTCAACTGGGAAGTCAAATCTTGTTAGCCATGAACATACTAGTTGACTTTAGGCAAGCCACCATCTCGCTGCCTTAGTGCTCCCATCTGCAGTAGAGGGATAATAATGCTGACCTACTTAAGCCCAATATAGGCAAGAGAGAATTGGAACTTGGCAATGGTCCATCTACTTCAGGGATGGGGAACTTCTTTCAGCCCAAGAACTGAATTCAGTTTTAGAGAAGCTCTCAGGGGCTGAATTCCAGTGGTGGGCGGGGCCAAAGGCAAAAAGGGGTGAAGCCAAAAATACAAAAACAAAAGCAGCATATGGTCTCTTAAAGCCCTTACTGGCAGTGTCTGCCTTAGGAGAGGCAGTTCA
Organism: Shinisaurus crocodilurus; assembly: GCA_021292165.1. NCBI lineage: Eukaryota > Metazoa > Chordata > Lepidosauria > Squamata > Shinisauridae > Shinisaurus > Shinisaurus crocodilurus. The sequence goes on from JAHFWL010000433.1 coordinate 623,325, forward strand.
ACATTTTAGAATGGGTGGGAAACGGCAAAAAGCTGGGAAACCACCCAACAGTCGATGGTTGGGTGAAAGGTGATGGAGCCAGGGGAAGGAGACGTGGGACCCCAAGAGGGCTGAATTGTGAATTCAGCCCTTGGGCCTGGGTTTCCCCACCCCAATCTACTTTCACAACAGTCCTTCCTCCAGTAACTTCTACCAAGGTATCTCAAGACACTTTTGCATGGCTAGTATAGTCATCTCCAATAAGTAAAGCAACTGAGTCAGTGGCCTTTCTAAATACCACAATGGGCATCAAGGGATGGAGGAAGGAACTTGCTCAGTGCCATATGACAAGTTTCAGGAGCAAAAATCCCAAGTGGGACAAGCTAGGAACCATGATGATCACAAGTCACCAAGTGAAGTGCTCTAGCTTTGGGAGAAACCACATCCCATTGCAGAAAAAATAAAAGAGAAAGAGCAGATGAATAAAGATCCCTCTTCAGAGAAGCTCTGGCCTTTTGTGTCTTCACTGTTGCACCAGGGAACGTGCTACAAGGGTGCCAATATTTATTACAGAGAAAGAAGAGGGGGGATAAGAGGCAGTTTCTCCCCTCTAATGGTCGATTTAATGAAATGTATTTTCCCTACCACCTTTCAAATCTAAGGACAAAGAAATCTGTCCATTTCTGTTTCTCTTCCTTTCTCATTTTTCCAGTCTTAAGTTTGTTTCGTCCAACTTCCACATCAGTTTACATTTTTTAAGAAAATCTGCTCAAAAATTTGTGCACATTTCTCCTAATACATGCATTTTTGTATGCAATTTTGCCTAACGGATGCAAGCAATTTCCACTAATACAATGTTGATATTTTTGCGTATTCTTTTCAGTAATATATGGAGTATTTCTACACATTGTTTTGATTGGAGAACTGGGTCGCAAAATCCAGAAAAGTAAAAAACTGCATTTCAGTTTGTGTATTGGTTTGGGAAGTGTTAATTAGGTCAGTTCAGATTAAAATGTGAACTGTTCCAATGTCTCCCCCAGCCTTCCTTTTCTCTCAAGTGTACATTTCTGCTCTCGTGTAAGGACGGGGTAAGCATTTGAAGCAACCGTGCTCGACTTTATGACCCTGCTGCTCCAAGTGCCACGAGTAGGATAGAGGCAGACTCAGTCCACACTTCAATTCTCTTTGCAGCCTTACCCTCCATCACTTATAGTTTGGCCCCATCACCCCCTGCAGGAAAAAACCCTGAGAACGTCATTTTGCACAAGAGGAGAGGTCCATCTGGGCCACTCCTGTTGCCTGCCTCCTACCCATTCCCTCTTCCCCAAGGTAAGTTTTCTTTTCCTTGGGGAAAGGAGCAGGGAGCAGCTGGAGGCAGGCTGGGATAGCGTCCTTCAAGCGTTACAAGGTTGAATATTTGGAGAATCACCTTGAGGGTTTCCAAGTATTCAAGTTTAATGCTCGTGGGGTGGAATGGAGCAATGAAGGCTGTTCACCTGTCCCTGCTCTCATGTATGCAACGCCATTATCACAACAACCTTCCAGTTCATGTATAGTATTTATAGCTCCCAAAGGCACTGAGCGCTATTAGAAAGAGCAATGCCACATCCTGTACCTCGAACACAATAAAGTTTTGGTCCTCGTAAGTCTGCTTACTCATTTCTAAAATGACAGTGGTTGGAGTTCATGCTTGACTAGACATCACACCCACTAAGTGTGGAGATCTCCCTTTCAGTCCCAGATATGCACATCTTAAGAACATAAAAAGAGCCCTGCGGAATCAGACCAAAGGCCTGTCTAATCCTGCATTCTGTTCACACAGTGGCCAGCCAGCTGTCTGTGGAAAGCCCACAAGTAGGACATGACTGCAGTGGCACCCTTCTGCTCATGATCCCCAGCAACTAGAATACAGAGGCATACTGCCTCTGGTGCTGGAAGTAATATATAGCTAGCCATTGGTAGTCTTATCCTCCATGAATTTTTGTCTATCTTGTTCTGCACATTTGGGGGGGGGGAGAGATGATTATGGGATTCATACAATTATACATGGTCGAGAGAAAGTATATATAGAGATACTGTATGTTTCTCCCTGTCTCATCACACTAGATCTCGGGGTCACATGATGAAAGAGACTGGCATTAAATCCAGGACAAGACTTAAGGAAGTATTTCTTCATGCAATTAACTGAGGGAATTTGCTGCCACAAGATGGCCACTGGCAATGGCATAGCTGGCTTTAAAAGAGAGATTAACAAATTCATAGAAAATTAAAAGGAGCCTCCAAGTTCAAAGGAAGCTGTCATATACTGAGTTAGGCTTGATCCATCTAGCCCAGTATTGACTGAAGGCGGCTCCCTAGGGTTTCAAGCAGGAGATTTCCCCCAGCCCGACCTGGAGGTGCTGAGGATCGAACCTGGGACCTTCTGCATGCAAAGCCGGTGCTCTACCACCTTGACCCCTCCCAAAGTTCATAAGCATGATGCTCTGGAATACCAGTTTACATAGGGAAGCAATAGCCAAAGAGGGCTATTGTCTTCATGCCATACTGATGGACTTCCTGGAGGCATCTGGTTGGCCACTGTGGGAAGCAGGATGGATGCTGGACTAGATGAAGCTGATTGGTGTGAGATTCAAGACAGGTAAAAGGAAGTACTTCTTCATACAGCACATAGTTAAACTATGAAATTCAGTTGTTGCACTCCTGTCCTGCTTGTGGGTTTCCCGCGGGCAGCTGGTTGGCCACTGTGTGAACAGAATGCAGCAGGACTAGATGGACCCATGCTCTGATCCATCAGGGCTCTTCTTATGTTCTTTCCTCAGATGTTCCTGGCTCTGTTGATCATTGCCATTATGGATCCTCTTGCTGCTAGGTGCCATGTTTTAATAGCAAGCATTATTGTTGTTTTAACATATAGCCACGTCCCCCATTTGTATTTAATTGCAAGCTTTGGGCCATTTTGATGTTCTTTTCTCTCCACCCGCCCTCCTTTCTGTCCTTGTGGTTTAAACAGCAGATTTCACCAGTCTGATTTGGACACTAAAAACAAGATTAAATCAGTAGAGCTCTTCTGCAAAGTTCAGCCTTTCCTTTCTCATCTGACAGATCCTCAGTGCTTCAAAACTAATTCTCTCTGGAGCAAAGCAATGGACAATCCAGTCCATACAATCATGCATGGTTGAGAGAAAGTATATAGAGAGATACTGTATGTTTCTCCCCCTGTTTTGTAGCTACTGATTGGCAAATACATACACACAAACACACACACAAGTACTCCCAGGATTGACTCAGAATACAGAAATGCTATGCAAATTGGTGTCCTCTTTGGCCCTCTTTTTTTGGTGATGCGTTTCCACTTTTTTTGGCACTGCGTAAGTGCAGCCATGCTACTGAAACCCTTCTTGCCTATCTCACTGTCTGTCTTGAGAGCCAGTGTGGCGTAATGGTTAGAGTGCTGGACTGGCACTCGGGAGATCTGGGTTCTAGTCCCCGCTCGGCCATGAAACTCACTGGGTGACTTTGGGCCAGTCACTGCCTCTCAGCCTAAACTACCTTACAGGGTTGTTGTGAGGATAAAAGGGAGAGGAGGAGGAGAATTATGTAAGCTGCCTTGGGTTCCTTGCAGGGAAAAAGGCGGGATATAAATGTAATAAATAAATAAATCTGTTTGTGTTGCTGAAGGAGTGCCTTTCTCTTACACTCCCCTTCCCCGTCGCTCCTGGCACTTGGTCCTGCCATAGCAGCAAGCTAGTTTGGCCAAGAGCATTGGGAAAGTAGTTTAGGGTGTAGACCTCCCGGTCCATATTCATGTCCTCATATACTGGCAATCATTAGCATGGACACTGCAGGCATCATGGCGTCCATGATTTATTTATTATTATTATTTTATTTTATTTATTATATTTTATTATATTTATACCCCGCCTTTTTTCCTTGCAAGGAACCCAAGGTGGCTTACATTATCCTCCTCCTCTCCATTTTATCCTCACAACAACCCTGTGAGGTAGGTTAGGCTGAGAGTCAGTGACTGGCCCAAAGTCACCCAGTGAGTTTCATGGCCCAGCGGGGACTAGAAACCGGATCTCCCGAGTCCCAGCCCAACACTCTCACCACTACGCCACACTGGGATCTCAATGATGCATCTTGGCGGCCTCATGTGACGCATTGGAAAGTCGTGTTCTCGGGGCTCCTGGCATCTGTCACTTGTGTATTGTCCAACATTGTAGCATGTCACTTTTGAAGAATCGACCTTGGGCCGGGGAGGGGCTGTAGCTCATTGGTAGATCCCCGGCATCTCCTGGTAGGGCAGGGAAAGATCCCAGCCTGAAACCCTGGACAGTTGCCAATCCATTGGTAGGCAACACGGTGCCCCTGGGCACCAGTGCACCCAGTGCACACCTTTCTTAGCACCCGCCAAGGTTCCCTCCAAGTTTTTATTTTTATTTAAAATAACACCATTTCTTACTGGCCGCTGGGATCGCTTCAAAGGAAAGGGAGTGCCTGTACCTGTTCCCATCCTCTTTCCTCGTGAATGCCTCTGGGCCACACATTGGGCTCAGATATATTCTTAGGAAATGAAGATGGCAGGTGGCTGCAGGCCGATGTTTTCCTCTGCAGAGCACCCATTTTGTGACAGGGCCCAGGACAGTTTCTCAAATTGCCAAATGCACCCATGGGCCCAAAATAGTGGCCTATCCCAATGTAGACACTTCTGAGCTGGATGGGCCGATTTGGCACAAGGCAGCTTCCTGACTTTGAAGGGCAGCCTTTAAATGTCATGCCTTGTTGGTGAATTCAAAAGAAATGTTGAGGCAATGCGAACGTGTCATATCCCCTACTATTTACAGTTTGAGACCACCCCAGCCGCAGCAGCCTCCATGACTAAGAATGAGAGAGAGAGAGAAAGTTGAAGGCAGAATGCCCATTCACAATGGTGCAAGTGTATTACAATTAGGTGGGCTGGACATTTTTGCCCTCCTCTGCACCCCGTGGGCTGCACACATCGCTCTCTGCAGCAGCAACCCCCCCCCCCAATCATTAAAATAAATAAATAATCTTTTTTAAATGGTGTCTGGAGCAGCTACGGAGTGCCAAAAGCATAGCTTCGGCTATTGGGCGGTATAAAAATGAAATAAATAAATAAATAAATAAAAAGAAGGGGGAGTCAAAATGGCATGCTCTGGATGACATTTTGGAAAAAAATATTTTTTCTTACAATTTTGGGGGGGCAGCGAGGGGTGGCCTCAGTGTGGGCTGCTTGTGGCCCACAGTACACATGTTGCACAACTCTGGCCTAAGGCCACTTACCAACTTCACAGCAGAGTGAGATTTGAACCATGCACTTTGTGGTTTCTAGGTCACTCACTCTCACGCTAAGGTAGTCTTCACTGGTGGGTCAGGATTTACTGCTGGGTCACAGGCTACCAAAGGTAGTTTGCACTGGCAGCACTACCACCATACAAATATATGGTGTAAAAAAAAAAGAAAGGAAAAAAGTGGGCACTACCAAGATGCATGTTTGGGGGGCTAAAGGTGAGTCCCAGATCTGAAAAAGGCTGAAGGCAGCTGCATGCCAGACTGGCTGTTCTGTAATCTGCTCCCATCCCACCCCAAATAAATTGCAGCATCCTGCATCAACAGACAGACATCTCACGAAACAATATTGGGAAACTCTATTTGAAAATATATTAGGAAGGAGCCATCTGATAAGCACTTTAGACAGTTAGACTCTCTCTGAAAAATGCTTGGCGGGTGTTCTAAAGCTTCACATCTGACTTCTGCAGACAGAATAATAGATTATGGGTGTGTGTCTCTGTGTATACCAAATGCATTCTGCCTCTCTTCCATCTAATGAAAGGGCACTGCAATGTTCTGGATGCCTGAATGTTTGGCTAAGCATTGCTGGTGAGGAAAACAGAGCTTTAGGCAGGTGAGGTAGATGCTTCAGGACTGAGATCATTGCACCGTGTGCATATAATATGATGGGCTTCCTGCGGCAGCCACGGGGGTGGTGGGAACAGGGACAAGATAAGAAGGTGTGCCCTGCTCCATTCCTTTTCTCTTGTCCACTCTGTCCAAGGGGCCCCTGAATACGGGACTGACTGCCCTTCCCCTGGAAGAAGCAGTCTGCTCCTTGTCTTTGTCAGTCTTCTCCTGCACCCTGAAAAGGACAAGGGCCGGGAGACATGACAGGAGGCAGGGCCTGCATGCGCTCCCTCCCTCGGCCCCATCACCCTTGTATCCCTCAGGTGTGGAGGCTGAACGCCTCCATAGGGCTCATGTGGACTTCCGGGCAGGGGAGGCTGGTGGTGACTCCTGTGTCAGCAGGGCTCCTTATCCACTACTACACCTTTTATTCTGAGCTTTATAGGAGCTATCCACGGTGCTCCACGGTGGTGGACCTATTTTGGGGAGGGAGTTCAGCACCATGGGCAGCTCCTATAAAGCTCAAGATAAAAGCTGCAATGGATAAGGAGCCCCACTGACACAGGAGTCACTGGCCTCCCCGGCTTCCAGGTGTCTCCCGCGGGGTATCCACTGGTGTACACGGGATTTGGCTCTTGGCATATTGCTAGCCCATGTTCAGAGGGAGGGGCATTTTCAGTGGGGATGCCCCAACTGCTGAGCACCCTCCTTTGGGAAACTTGCTTGGCTCAGTCTTTGACTACTTCCCAATTCTGAAAGACACTAAAGATCTTCTTCTCTCAGAATTGAGGGATGTGGGATTTGTTTGTTTGTTTAATATATTTATTCACCGCCCATCAGCCAAAAGGCTCCTTGGGCAGTTTACAAAACATTTTTAAATGTTGTTTTCTTATAGCTTCCTGGTGTTTTATCGATATCATTTTTGTTTTATGGCTCCATGACCCACCTTTAGTCTATGTGCTGGAGAAATATAGGTAAGAAATATAAATATAAATATAAATATTCATAACATTCATACACAACTTTAGTGTGTTTGGTAGCAGTTTTCCAAAAGAAGAAATTTACACATAGCAGTGGATGTTCACATAATGATATTATTCTACCTGTGGCTAGGTAGATGGAATGATCAACATTTATGATTGATTGACTGACTGATTAGCTTGTAGCATAAGCAGCCGGTCATGAACAGGTTTCCCACACACACACACGTACACACCTGTCATGTGCTAAAATGATAGTGGAGAGAATGATTTTCTTTACTTCTAAAACACCTGCCTTGCTCTGCAGCGCACAATACTTGCAGTAGCTCACAACTAGTCAGAAATGCAAACATATCCAATAATCATATAAAAGCAATTATAAATTTTAAAATGATAGTTGTAGCTCAAACTACCAGACCAAAAACTCATCAATGCAGAAAAGCAGCTTAGAGAATCTATTCGCTCCTCCACCCTCAACATTAGTACTTTCCCATCTACATAAATATAAAACAGGCATGTGTAAAATATTTTATGGATTGACTGACTGACAGATGAAACCCATTTTTACCCTGCCATTCTGTAAGAAAGGCACCCCAAGGTGGCCAAAACAAGGATCAAAAAAATATAAAATACAGAGTTCATAAAATACAGAGTTCAAAACTTTTATAATCAAATAAAAACATTCCTCCTCCTCCTCCTCTTCCTCCTTCTTCCAAGATTCCTATGCCTTGCCAGGCTGCTGCTGACAGGGCAGGAGGAGCAATGGAGGCAATTTTCACCTCTTTGTCCTCCTTTTTCCCTCTGGAGTGGCAGGAAGGCTCTGAGCATGTGCAGGAGTTCACACATGTGCAGTTGAGAATATGAAGCTGCTGCACTTCCAGGACCTCCAGCATGGTAGCGCAGCAGCAGCTGGCTGCTGCAAAGAAGCCAGTGGCGGCTTGGGGAAGCAAAAAAATAATAATAAATTAAAAATTAAAAAGGTACCATGGGTGGTGAAGGTGGGAGAGCGATGGTGGAATGATGCCCAGAGCACCCTCTGATTGTAGCCGTCCCTGCTCCTAGCGCTATCACTTGGGAGGCCGCATTGTGTTCTGGAACAATCTCCCAAGGGAAGCTTGCTTGGTGCCCACACTGCTATCTTTCCGGCACCAGGCTAAGATTTTCCTGTTCTCCAAGACTTTTTCCAAAGTCTTTTAAAGTCGTTTAAAATAGTTTAGTATTTTTGTGTTTTATATTATCTAAATCCCTGCAGTATTCTTTATTATCCTGGTCCCTGAAATGTGATATTCTATGTTATGCTGTTTGGGCACATCTATTAGTTTTATATTGTCCATTTTCTTTGTGGTTTTAATTGTATTTTTATAATTATTTTATCATTATTGTAAAATAGGCTTAGAGAAATTAATTTTATGAGGCCTTTAATAAATTAATTAAATAAATAAATAATGACACACACCTTTCTTAACAGATGTTCTGTGGTAAGGGAAAAAAAGACGGAAGAAGAAGTGGTGGGAAAAAATAGGAGGGCTGTGACTGGAAGACGATGACATTTAGACTTCCCGTGCCCTCTGTAAAATGGAATGAATCAGGCCGAGCGAGAGCACCATAAAAGTTTCATCTGGAAGCAACGTATGACTCCGGGCTTCTTGGCTCCTTGCTTTCAACAACAGTCTGACTCTCAACTCACCCCATCCACATTGCAACCCATCCACACCCCTGGTTGATGAGTGTGCCTCAGGGCAGCATATGGTAAAGCAGTTCACTAGTAGACACTACTGGTTTGAGAGGGAGAGGGGAATTCCCTTGTTTACAAGTAACTATCGGTAGTCGGCGGTGGAGGCAGGAGGCTCGGAGACTTACTGAAGCCACCCTTGCTAACATCAGCAACGCATGCCCACATCTGGGGTGGCTGGCTAGCCAGTCAGCAATCACACGCTGGCACCGTACTGACTGGTGTATCTTCCTCTGCCTCCACCACCAGCAATCAGAGGTTACTGGTAAGGGAAGGAATTTTCCTCTTCCTTCTGTTGCCCCACAGCAGCAGCCAGTGGTTCCTAGTGGGGAAATGCTTCACTGGTCACCACCGCTAGCTCTTTCAGACATTACATTTGGGACACTAGCTTCACGCACTGGAGCCATCTACTCATATGAGGAATGTGTGAGGAGTGGACTCACAACTAGGCTCCTACAACCCAGCTCCAAAAGGTGCCTTCAGTTCCCCCCCCCCCTTTCAAGTGCATCTCTATTAGCTTGGGGAAAAAAATAGATAAGATACAATTATGTTAGTACCTGACAACATTTGATAAGTAATGTGCAATGCTGTTAGCATCTGACCGCATTGACAGATAACATGCAACAATACTTAGTATTTCAGAGCTGACATTGTGTGGTATGAGATTTCATATTCAAACGATTCAGGGCCAAACGATCAAAAGATGTCAGCCAAAAACTCTAAAGCATTTTATTCCAACATCATCATCAACATCAACATCATTATTATTATTATTATTATTATTATTATTATTATTTACATTCAATATGTGGATTTGAATTCTTGGATTTAATTCCTTAAGCTTTGAATGGCAACATTGGAAAATTCACCTTCCTTCAAAGAGATGTGCATGTTTGTTAAAGTTCTAACTGTCGCAGGAGATGGGTAAATGTGGCATGGTCACCTGCCCAATCCTCCCCAGGTCATTCAGGAATTTCATAGATCACAGAGTTGGAAGGAGCCTACAAGGCTATCGAGTCCAACCCCCTGCTCAGTGCAGGCAACTAGAGGAGGGGTCTCCCATCCAAGTAATAACCAGGCCTGGCCCTGCTTAGCTTTCCACGCTCAGACAAGCTGAGCCAGCATAAGCCACAGGCCTGTATAATAACCATCAATGTAGCTCCCAAGTGAGCCTCTCTGGGGAGAGAAATCCATACTTGGGGCACCACAAGTAAGAAAACCCTCTCCCCCCCAGTCATCCCCATGACTAAAAACAACCCCCAAATATAATGAAATGACAGTAACAAAACTGCAGCCATAAACCCAGCCCCCAAGCAACAGAGATCAAAGGAAAGCCAACAACAGCTGCATCACAAGTGAGGAAAACATAATTCTACCACTAAACACCTCCCAGAATAGCCTGCATTGTTACTAACAGTGATGGGCCAAGACAGGTCTCCAAGAGGAGAAGATTCCAAGGCAGTGGATCATAGGACTGAAAAGGTTCTATTACTAACGGCCAATTGCCAATCTTCAGCCAGTAGGTGAACACAGATCAGGGCTTCCGAGGGGTAGCTCAAGGTTTGTGTGGCAGCCCTCTGCATGGGACACCACCAGCCATGCCCCTGGGCCACCCCACTGCAGCAGGCATGGGCAATCCCGGGCCCCTTCCCTTGCCCTCGCTCCCCTCCTTGGGTAGCCGCTTAACTCGTTGCCCCCAAAGAGGAAATGCATTACCCACAAAAAAAAGAGGACAAAAGAGGCTACAGATTTGCATATGTGCAGATGCAAATTTGGAAATAATGACTCAAATTTAAATAGAAATACAAATACATCTTACCACAGTGGAGAAGACAATGGCCAGGTGACCTGTGTGCCTGCTCAGTCTGCTATCCAGGGGCTAACTGTTGATGATGGGCAACTCCAAGGGCCGCTGCTCTGCCTTCTTACGGGCCTTTATCTTTAAACGAGACTTGGACCGGACAGCCCTTCAAACAGAGGATGCCTTCAAATAGAGGACTGTCCTCTGACAACCCTTCAAATAGAGGAGTTTACTCTGTAATGTAGGAAACCTGTCCACACTATCCCCTCCATCCTATAAAAAATTCACTCTCAGCGGGCGGGATATCCCTCTGCACACAGTGGGTGGGGAGAGGAGAAGGACGTGACGATGTCAGACATGGTGTCAACAGAGGAAGCAGAAATGGCTGGAGAGGATGAGGGTGTCAGAATAAGCAGCAGCCATTAGTTAAAACCCACTGTATGGTGGGGAAAATAACGGATTGAAAAGCCACAAAATAGGCCTTCCTAATATAAAGTGGTATTATTTAGCCTACCAATTAAGACATATTTTGGATATCATAGCAGGGAAAGAGAAAATGTGGCTGGAATTGGAATCACAAGAATTAGGAAATATGATGGTGAATTTATTATTTAAGAAAAATATAAATAATATTATAAAAGGACTAGAAAATCCCTTTTTGAGGAGTATGTTAGAGAGTTGGAACTTGGAACAGTAAGAGGAAAATTTTCATACTGGAGGTATCTCTGTTAACTCCGGTAGTGGCAATGGAAGACTTTCCAGAAAATGTAAGACATTTAGAAGCTGTACTAAGAAAGAAAAAGGTGATTAAATTAATGAATTGGGTGGAAAAATTGAAGACTCGAGAACATATAATAGAAATAGTAGGAAGAGGAAGAATGTCATGGTTAAATTTACTGCAACTGGAACTGTGGTTAAGGAAATAGAGGACAAGATTTGATAGTGAAAGAGAATTAACTAATTTTGAAAAGATAGTTTTGACTAGAGAAGCTATAGAAGGTAATGTTTCAACAAGTGGTACAACAAAGGTTTTACAGTAATACCTTGGATTGTAATACCTTGGATTGCAAGTAACTCGAACCGCCCAGAGAGCTTCGGCTATGGGGCGGTATATAAATGAAATAAATGAAATGAAATGAAACTTGGTCTGAGAGTGTTTTGCAAGACAAGCAAATTTTTAAAATAAATTTTGACTTGATAAACAAGTGACGTCTTGCAATACAAGTAGTTCGTAGGGATGTAACCGCTCACCTCGAGCGGACGTAGCGGGCAGAAATCAGTCCCGCTCACACCCGCCAGAGACTTGCTTTGATATAAGAGTGTTTGGATTACAAGCATGGTTCCAGAACGAATTATGCTTGCAATCCAAGGTATTACTGTATATTCAATGTTACAAAAAGCAGAAGAACACAAAGATTCTCTTAAATTGGTATGGGATAATGAATTTGATGAGGAGATATCGAAACATGGTTGGAGAAATATTTGGAACAGAAGTATTGTAAGAGTTATGTCAACTAGGATAAAAGAGAATTTTTACAAAGTGGTATGGAGATGGTATCTAACTCCAGTAAGATTAAATTGTATAGATAATAACTGCTCCGCACTGTGTTGGAGAGGGTGTAAAGAAAAAGGTACATATGCCCACATGTGGTGGAGCTGCAAAAATGTTCTGGAATTTTGGCAGAAAGTGTTTGCAGAAATCTTGGAAATAATTGGAATGGAACTAGAGGTCTGCCCAAAATTAGCATTATTATCAATAACTGTCATAAATCCATCCAGTTCCAAGATAAGCCGTAGTCATTATCACAATCCGAGGGTCGAAGCCAAAATATATCAGTCCAAAACAGAGCAAACGTAAACCAGTTTGGGATCAGGCAAAGTCGTGGTCAGGGTCGTTCCAAGGTTCAAAGGTACAAGTCTGAGGTTGAGAATGTCAGGAGCATCTGGCAGGGATGTTGAAGAGTCCTTGGTCCTGAGTCACGAGTCGAGTCACGAGTCTTTGGACCGTCGCACGCCGCCGCCCTCACCTCACCTCCGCCGCCGCCACTGTCGCACGCCGCCGCCACCACCAACCTCACCTCACCTCCTCTCGCCGCCGCCGACCTCACCTCCACCGTCGCGTGCCGCCTCATGCCGCCGTCGCACGCTGCCATCGCACACAGCACGCCGCGTCACACCGCTGTCGCCGTCGCTCTGTTTTTGGCGGGGTTGCCGTGGTTCCTTCCACCAAAAACAGAGCGATGGCGCCGGCGGCATGTGACGGTGGCAGCGGCGGAGGTGAGGGCGGCGGCGGTGGCGGTGGCGTGCAACGGTGGCGGCGGCGGAGGTGAGGGCGGCGGCAGTGGCGGAGTCCTTGGGCTCGAGTCCCGAGTCGAGTCTCGAGTCCCATAAAAATCATTGGGACTCGAGTCTGACTTGAGTCAGAGGGGGGACTCAGTCCGACTCACGAGTCGAGCCCCCGAGTCCGAGTCCCCATCCCTGGCGTCTGGCTGTAGCTGTAGTAACAAACAATTGCTTCCAGCATCTGAGTGTGTTTGGGACCTGCCTTTTGAGCAGGCGCTGACTGGTAAGGCTGCCCAGCTGGGTCAGGCTGCACGTAGCCTGGCTCCACCCCAAACACACTCTGGCATGGGCGGCTGGTCTCTGTCTGACCTACTGGAGGCACAACAATAACAGAAAAGGTAGTTTGTTTAAAAAATACTAAAGAATTGATTGTGAATCTGTTAACAGCGACTAAATTAATGATAGCTAGGAAACGGAAAGTTAAACATGTCTTTTCAATTACTGAGTGGTACAAAGAGGTATGGGATATCACGCTAAATGATAAATTAGCCTGCAATATCAAATGTCAAAAAGGACAATTGGAGAAAAACACCTTTGTGAACATTTGGGGTAAATTTTTGGATTATGTGCTGGTAAGGGGGAAGGGGAATGAACCTTGTCAAGATTTGTTACATTTTTGGAATAGAGAATAATATCTGATATCTTTCAGGGAATATACCTTGGTCCCAAGAGGGTGGGGGGTGCACAACGTTAATGTTGTATTTGTTATTGCTTTGTTATTATTTGTGATCATTTGTAATTAATTTGTTTTTTTGGGGAAAATAATAATTAAAAAAAAGCCACAAAATGGCTAATGCAAGTAGGGAGTTGGCCGCTGGCTTTGGTTTCACTTTTGCCTACTTACTTTTTGCCTGCTTTAGTTGTAAGAAGTTGCCTGTTAATATGAAGTAAAAGTCCTTCTTAAAGCTTGCAGTTGTCCTCTGTCTCAAGTGTGGTCAGACAAGAGAAGAGAAGACTGAGGGGGTTATGATAGTGCTCTTCAAGTACTTGAAAGGTTGTCACACAGAGGAGGGCCAGGATCTCTTCTGGACCATCCCAGAGTGCAGGACACGGAATCATGGGCTCAAGTTACAGGAAGCCAGATTCCACCTGGACATCAGGAAAAACCTCCTGAGTGTTAGAGCAGCACAACAATGGAACCAATGACCTAGGGAGGTAGTGGGCTCTCCCACACTGGAGGCATTTAAGATGTGGCTGGACAGCTGTCTGTCAGGGATCCTTTAACTGGGATTCCTGCTTTGAGCAGGGGGTTGGACTCAATGGCCTTATAGGCCCCTTCCAACTTTACTATTCTATTATTCTATAAAATGTACTCTGCTATCGAGGGGCCAGTGGTGAGGAAGCTGCACTGGGCCATTCGCAGCTGCCAACTGTGCCACTTGGTGCCTACCTCCAATATTGAACGAAGGATGCGGGAGGAACACATAGCACAACTGAAACAGCCTACACAGGGAAGACAAAAAGGGCATCAAGGAGGATGGGCCATTTACTGGATCTTTTTTATTATCATTTTCGGGAGAGCATGGTTTTATCTGGCACATGGTCTGGAATTTGCCATGCAGCTAATATTCCAATAGTAAGCAGACTTTAAATAAAAACTCCGACAGAGATATAAAGGGGGCGGAAGTTATTTTATTCCCCAGTGTGAGTTTTTTATGCTTCTTTGTTGGGGGCTAGTTTGTTTAGTTTGAACAGACACACTTTATTTTAATTTCCAGAGGGGTAGGTAGCTGTAGCCGTATTAGTCGGTTGCAGCAAAAACAACAAAGAGCCTTATGGCACTTTATTATGGCATAAACCTTTGTGGGCTAGAGCTTATGTCATAATAAATTTGTTAATCTTTAAGGTGCCATAGGTAGGGTGGCTATGTGTCTGGGCCATGCTGGCTGGGAATGATGGGAGTTGTAGTCCAATACCCCTAGAGGGCACCACATTGAGAAAGGTTTATCTGAAGCTTATGGACCACTACACAAATCCCACCAATTAATTGTGCATTGTGTGAAGAAGGACTTTTGTTAGTCTCTCCTGAATCTATTGCCAGTCTATTTCCTTGGATCTCCCCAAGTTCTTGGGCAACTTGGGGGAAGGTGTGCCTCTCTATTCACTCTCTCTACACCTTGCACAGGGAACTTATTCTGGGAACTAGCAGACATTATGTCACTAAAAGGGAAGCTGATTGTCCTTGAGGAAGGAATGGCCCCTTCATGAATGACTCCTGGCGGCCAGTCCGGGTGACCATGTAGCTCCAAGATGGAGGACAACTTGGCTTGGTAACTGCATTGTACGAACTGTCCCCCGGAAGACATAATTTCCCACACCCCCAGATCCTTTGTGAACTCTGAAAATCTCAGTGTCTTATGCCAGACATAGAAGTAATCTGGTCCTATAGAATACTGTGTGGGAGTTCAATTTCATAAGAGGGGTGAGGTATATAGAGAGAAGATCATAGGGCAGGGCAGCATTGACTCACACTTTGCTGTGGCTTGTTGAACAGGTGTAAAGCCCACACACATTTGGTCAGCTAAAATTTAACATGATAACCCTGGAGAGAGGCTGGCAGGGGGATGTCCAGTCTTGCTTTTCAGCTACTGGAGCTCTAAAAAAAACTTTGTTCTCCTGGCAGAACAAGTCATGGGCTGACATATGCAGGTATGTCTCCAGCAGTACCTGTAGAGCTGCACCTGTTTTTGCCACCAGCAGACTAAAGAGCTTTATTGCTGTTTATGGGCTTGATCTATAATTTTCTGCTGAAGTCAGCCCGACCTACTCAAGCTATGCTATGCCTATGCAGCATGGCTCATAAAGTTTCTTTCTTTCTTTCTTTTTTTCTTTTTGCCTATGGTAAGTATTAATTACATTCAAATTAGTGACTGGTTTCAGACCAAGTGCTGTTTGATTGGCATCTGATGTGAAGATGCGAAGAATTAAAGCATGAGACACAGATGTTTATCCCCATCTGCGGAAGAACACAGGTGTGAATCAGCGCTTATAAACGCCAGGTCATTAAGGGCCGTGCCTCTAGGGAGCAGCTGGGGGAACAAGCAAGAGAAGGTGATGGCGTGAGGTAGGTTAGACTGTGAGAGGGTGACTGGGCCAAGGTTTCCCAGTCAGCTTCAGGGCCTAGCGGGGGCTAGCTGAACCAAAATTTCTCAGAAGACATTTCTGGGAGAATGTATCTGAGATTTTTCTTTTCCTCCACCCCAAGGGGAAAAGGTCACTTTGAAGAATGCCCTCTGAATGTTCTCCAACATTTCCTATCACCACCACCCCTCCCCACAGTGCCTCAAAATGGTGCTGGATCTGTGGGCTACTGTGGAGGATGCAAAATGAGGGCCAGGCTGACAACTTGCAGTGACAGCACCCCCCCCCCACCTCCCCCCCCCCACTAAACCTTAAGAAAAAAGGAAGAAGCTGGGCTATGGCTGCTGCCCATGGTGAGCCTTACCCTGAGAAACTGTTGAAGAATTTCTCTCTCTGGCTCCAGGAGAAATTTAGTGAAATGGTCCCCCCCCCCCGCATTTATCAGCTGTCTAAAAGTGCAGATAATTTTGCAAGGCCATTGGCGCACAGCTGTAATTTGAACCTGGGTCCCTCCAGTCTATGGGCCATACATGTGATGAGGAATGGGTCTCCCATTGCCATTTCTTTTGTGAAAGGCAAGTGTGGGAGAGCATGATTTGGATAGGGGCCATGGTGATAGAGGAGTGGGGGGGGGTGGAGTTCTCCCTGAAGTTGTTATTGGCTTGCAAGAGGGGGGGGGAAATCTACATCTAATAGTAGCTTCGGAGGTGGCTGGGTTGCAGTTGAAGTCAGGAAAATAACACAGGTGGAAAGAGTTAACCCTCTGCCCAAACTCTGGTGGCTACACCACCTTGCCTTTACATGGAGCACCACAAAGAGGCATGGTGAAAGAATATACTTGGTTTTAATGCTGCTGCTGCTGCTGCTGCTGCTGCTGCTGCTCCTCCTCCTCCTCCTCCTCCTGGTTAAACGGGCCCACACATGGTGTATTGCCAAAGGGTAACAAAAATCCTGGAGCTGGTACTATATGGACATATCTGACATACAATATACATGGCTTACGCTGGCTCAGCTTGTCTGAGCGTGGAAAGCTAAGCAGGGTCAGGCCTGGTTATTACTTGGATGGGAGACCCCTCCTCTAGTTCCCTGCATTGAGCAGGGGGTTGGACTTGATAGCCTTGTAGGCTCCTTCCAACTCTATGATCTATGAATCTAAATAGGCATAGATTTGGAAATTGGTGATTTTGCTTTGTGCTCATGCTTTCTGTAGATCTGAAATGATACAAATAATTATTCTTGGAACTGACTCAGCACCTCCAAAATTCCTCCTCCTCCTCCTCCTCCTCCATCATCATCATCATCATCATCATCATCATCATCATCATCATCCATCAGTTCTCACTTTGAGTCACTACTATTCTGCATCTGCTTGCATTTTCTGCAGGAATATTGCTACAATGGCTAAATTCTTTGACAACTGCACCCACCCTGAAGGTCATCAAATTGAAGAGTGAACAGATCTCTTGTTATACATGAGCCCATTAGGAATCTTGCATAGAAAAGATGTTCACGCAGATATGAAGAGCAGCTCCTTGAGTGGGAAGTGTGAGGAAATCCCTTGTTTAGATTATTCCATCAGTGGGGAGGGAAGGCATGGATTGGAGACAGACCCTGTGGGAAGAGTAGGAAGAAGGAAGTAAATAAGAGGCAGGCTGCTAATCTGTGTCTGACAAACTGTGACTGGTAAGGAAGATAAGGGTGGAACACACTGTAGGACTCAACCTGAGGGCCAGACTAGATGTGACACTAATCATATTACTAGCCCTTGTGTGATTGGGTGTCTTTTATATAGATACCAGTTGTGGTGGGTGGTGAATTGGATTGGGATCAAGGTGTAGAGGAAGAGAAGCTTCAACTCTTTGCCAACATTATGATCCCAGTCTGAATCAGGTTCCCCTGCCCATCCCATGCCTGCACTTTGCCCAAGGAAGATAACTTCCATTGGTCCCAATGGAGCACAGGGCCAATTTGTGGCAGGGGCAAAGGATTGTAGTCCCCTCTCCCCACACCATGTTCCTGATCCAGTTTGCTGCCCCCGACACACACACACACACACACACACACACACACACTCACACACTGTGGCTGCTATTTATTTTAAATCAATTATGCAAGGGTTAATGATGCAGTTAATGTGTTGGCACCCAGCATGGGGTGGGGACCCAATTCAGATCAGGACCCTGGTGGGGGGCAAAGGGTTAGCGCTTCCCTCCCCTCATGCTATGGTCCCAATCCAGTTCACTCCCCAACCACCCATGGCTGCTATTTACTAAAACTAAATCAATGACACACATTCTTGTGACTTTGGGTCCAGAGAAGCAGTTGGCGTAAGGGCAGCTAATGATATATATACACATCACTTCCTCGGTTGATACCAAAGCAAAGGGAAATGATTTAGTGATAGCCACCACTTTAGATGGCTTTCAAAGGGGATTGGACAACTTCATGTAGGATAAGGCTATTGATGGCTACTAGTCCTGATGGCTATATGCTGGCTCCAGTATCAGAGGCAGTATGCCTATGTACACCAGTTGCTGGGGAACACGGGCTGAGTTGTGGCCCTACTGAGGAACGGCAACAAGCCCCATGGTGCTGGGTTTCCTCGAGAGGAAACGCAGCACCACGGGGCTCGTCCCCGGGATTTACTTGGTGTGGCCGCCACAGCGGCCACCCCAAGAAAGGTTCCTCTCCATCCTGCCTCGCCGGCGCCGCCCCCTGCCTTGCTCCCCCGGCAGCCTCCCCTTGACTTACCTTATTCTCCTGTGGCGGCTCAGTGGCAGCGGCAGTAGCTCGGTGGTGGCAGTGAGTTTCGAGTTCGACAGCAGCTGCTGCCACCACGCACCTCTTCCTCATCGGGGAAGGTGTGAGGCAGGGGTGCACAGCAACAGCAGCAGGCTCTACCGGGTATCCTCTCCCCAAGCAGGAGGAGTCGTGTGGCAGACCCCTGCCTTGCCCCCTTCCTAGCGCTGACTGTGAGCCAGAGATAGGAGGAGGGCAAGGCACTTAGGCTGATTGGCTGCATGAGCTGCCAATCAGCCTAAGTGCTGCTGACAGTCGTCGCCAGCGTTAGCGACGTCAGGCGGCGCACTTATTTATTTATTTATTACATTTATATCCCGCCTTTTTTCCTGGAAGGAACCCGAGGTGGTTTACATAATTGTCCTCGCCCTCCTCTCCTTCTTATCCTCACGACAACTCTGTGAGGTAGGTTAGGTTGAAAGTCAGTGGCTGGCCCAAAGTCACCCAGTGAGCTTCATGGCCAAGCGGTGACTAGAATCTGCATCTCCCGAGTCCCAGTCCAGCACTCTCACCACTATGCCACACTGGCTCTCCACCCCCTCCCCCTCCCCACTCACCAGCCAATCTGGGTTTGGATGACACCACGCTACACCTCCGTAGGTTTAGCAAACCCTACTGCAAATCATGGTTTAGTAGGCTCTCCTTAACCACCCTAACTAAACCTTCCCGGGTTTGGACAACATTTTAAATCTCTGCAGGTTTACTCACGTGGTAAACCTACTGAGGTTTAATGTGTCGTTGCGAACCCAATCAATAAGTCATCCAGATTCCAGGGTGAGAGGACAGCCTGAGCCATCGTAGATTCCATAGATCATATAGTTGGAAGGAGCCTGAAAGGCTACCGAGTCCAACCACAGCTGCATGAAGCTAGTCGCCTGGAAGAGCATTTCTCCCGCCAGGAAGGGATTCTGAGAAGGAGAATAAAGGCACTGAGGAAAAGGAGGAATTGCCCAAGGAAACGATAAGCTGCAGTTAGTGAAGGAGGTGAAGGTCAGAAAGAGGTGTGAATTTTGAAGCCCAAAGAAGCTGGCTCCATGCTGGGTGTAGAGTGGCCAGGTGTCCCACTATACAGAGGACAGGCCTCTGCTAGAAGGCACCCTCTGTTTGAAGGGCTGTCCGATCTGAGTTTGTTTTAAAGGTCATGCACTGTAAGAAGGGAGAGCTCCTCCAGGGCCTTGAGGTCGCTGCCCATCAACACCACCTCATCTTGGACAGCAGACTTCGCAGACTCACAGTCCTCCTCCCCATTGTGGTGAAATGCAGAGTGTTTCTATTTAAATTTGTCATTTTTTTCAAAATGTGCATCTATGCATCTGAAAGAGCATATGCAAATTGTATGCAAACCTGTCCTCATTTTCGATGATGCATAAGTGGCCAGTCTAGCCAGGTGCTCGGTGCTAGATCCATCAGGAAAATCAAGGGTGCCAAAGGCTTTGGTGTCTTTAGACTACAACAATATATAACTTCCTATCAAAGATCTTAACAATATTTCGAATATTACTTTGCCTCCCCCTTTTTTTGCCCTTGGAACTCTAGAGCAGTGTTCTCCAACCTTGGGTCCCCAGATGTTTTTGGCCTACAACTCCCAGCATGCCCCAGCCAGTGTAGCATGGCTGGGGCATGCTGGGAGTTGTAGGCCAAAAACATCTGGGGACCCAAGGTTGGAGAACACTGCTCTAGAACATAAAGGACTAGAGGGGGTGAATGAAAGGGGTGCTGTGAGAACTCTCAAGAATACACTCCAGGTCCTTCAGATTAAAAAAATTTGCTCCGCATTCTGCACCAAGGAAAACTGAAAGTTGTAAACGATTTTTAACTGTGCAGATTCAGCAAAATATTTTGCATTCCCTTAGTTTATGTAATCTGTGCTGCTTCTGCTACTGGTGGTGGAGGGCAGTAATTAGTTACATTGGGCCCAGTGTTAACCTGCCTCTTAGTTGGTGGGAATCCTATCAAGCCTCCTTTGAGATTCACAGATTTCTCCAGGCATTGCTCATGCACATTGATGCCTACCATAAGGACTAGACACTTTATACTTTTTAAAAATGAATAATTTTCAGGATTCTGACTTCGGCGTTCAGTACAATATTCTTCTACTTTTCAACGCTTCTGTGAAATCGCAGAACGCACTGCTCAGTCCTTGAATTTGCTGGAGGCTGCCTTGTATTGGAGGAGTGGACTGGACCGGACAGGACGATCTGCTGAATCTCTTCCAGAATCACGCTGCAGATTTGAAGCATGACGGCAAAAAGCAACACAGAGCTCCTTTGCTAGGAATTTTCGAACTCGGGTTAAACTGGAGAGAAATCTCAGAGAATCTCTCTGGGCATGTGTAAATGTGCAGGGGGAAATCTGAAAATCAATGTCCCGTTTATGATTTTCTTTAAAACAATAATCCAGGGTGTTACACTCTTCTCCGGCCAAGGGATCTGAGAACTAACTCCTGGCTCATCCAGGCACTTTTGTCACGTGTACAGGAACAAAAAAAGGGGCTGAAGGGATGACTTGCCTATTGTTTTGTTTTGGAAAAGGTGTTGTCAGGGATGGAGCAGGGCGTACACAAGGGTGTGTTGATGCTGGGCCTCTCTGGGCGAGTCTGTCCTCGGGCTGAGTACAGCTCCCTGATGCCCTAGCACCAATTAGATCACCCAGATAGGGCTAAACTGGAAATGTACGTTCCTGATTAGAGATCCTTATTGTTTTGCTTTTATTCCTCATATTTCATTGCACCTCCTGCTTCCAAAGCACCAAAGAGGCAACCATCCACCTGTTGCAATCATGCTGTGGTTTTGGCTTCGGCAAAAAAGGGCTTCCCCTGCCCCCCTTTCCCTTCTCTACCTGCATGTTTAGAAGATAACAGTGGTTTTTTTTAAAGGTGAAGTGATAAGCTTGCCAAGACCAGAGGCTCTGTGCCTCTGATAGCTCTGTAAGAGGCGGTGGCGGAAGCCGCATGTAAAGCTTTCTCCTCCAGCTTTTCCCCTGTCAACTACTACCTCTTAAGTGATTGTAAAAAGGCTCAGTACCTCTGACCATCAAGTGAGAGGTGCCATGATGCGGCTGAAAGGCAAGGTGCCCAGATGTCTTTTCTGCAGAGGACAATCCTATCTCTGAAGGTCTGCCAGAGGAGAGAACAATCCTCTATTTGAAAGGCTGTCCTGTCCGATTCCAGTTTAAGGATGAAGACCCAGAAGACCTGCTCCCCATCAACAGCACCTGGAGGAGAGCAGACGGGCCAGGCAGGCACACAGATCACCTCGTCACACAGCCTTCTGCACTATGGCGAGATGTACTGTATTTCTGTTTGAAGTATAATTATTATTTCTAAATTTGCATGTATGCAAATGGATATGCAAATTGTGTGCACTTTTGTCCTCGTTTTGGGCAATTCATAAGTGGCCACACTAGCAGAGGGCAACGTGTGGTTGTTCAATGGCGAGAAGAACACACTGGACATTTTGTATTTATATCAGTGTTCTCCAACCTTGGGTCCCCTGATGTTTTTGGCCCACAACTCCCAGCATGCCCCAGCCAGCATAGCTGGCTGGGGCATGCTGGGAGTTGTGGGCCAAAAACATCTGGGGACCCAAGGTTGGAGAATACTGATTTATATGAACTGTTGAAGCAGCCATACTGGGTCAAATCCTTGGTTCATATATCTAGCCAAGTATTAAATGAACTTGACAAGTCAGTTAGCGGCTCTCCAGGTTCTTGGAGAGATAGAAAGAGATCTTGCCC
Organism: Shinisaurus crocodilurus; assembly: GCA_021292165.1. Lineage (NCBI taxonomy): Eukaryota > Metazoa > Chordata > Lepidosauria > Squamata > Shinisauridae > Shinisaurus > Shinisaurus crocodilurus. The sequence continues at coordinate 645,697 of JAHFWL010000433.1, forward strand.
TGGGACTGGAGAGCAGAAGGGAAGCACACTCCAGCTTCTGCCATCAGGCAGCAGACCTAAGGCCACTGTGGGGTTGCACCGCCTGCTTCCCAGGAATAATAAGGCTACAACATTTCTCTATTTCAGATTGATCCATCAGTTACTCAGGGCCAAATTAACCTAAAGTGACCATGTATTTTGATTTATTAGTAACCTCTCTCTCTCTCTCTCTCTCTCTCTCTTAATTAGCAACCTTTAACAGAAATCTGTTCACAAGATGGTTTGTAGTCGAAATGGCATGGTCACAGCTCAGCTCAACGTAAGCAGTAATAATCAGGAAAAGAGTGCCCCTGAACATGTGTAGCGCATCTTCAGATTTTGCTCTGAAGTTTGTACATATAATAACCTGACCCAACAAATGTACAATTAAGCCCTGTGCAAAGGTCTGGCTCCAGTATGGCTCCAAAATTCCCCAAACAATATGAATTGCCAAAAAAGAGGAAATGTGTCACTAAAAAAGAGAACAACAACAACAAAAAGATAGCAATCTGTATAAAATTTGCATATTCTAATTGAGGTGTACAGATGCAAATTTAGAAATGGTTATAATTTAAATAGGAATACAGTAAAACCTTGGATTGCAAGTAACTTGGTCTGCAAGTGTTTTGCAAGACAAGCAAATTTTTAAAATAAATTTTAACTTGATAAACAAGCGACGTCTTGCAATACAAGTACTGTAGTACGTATGGTCAAGAAAAATGAAGACTTTACACTTATCATTCTTTATTGCAGCTTAAATTAAAAATATATGTACAAATTTCTTATGGGGAATTTCGCTTTGATATACAAGTGCTTTGGATTACAAGCACGTTTCCGGAACAAATTATGCTTGCAATCCAAGGTATTACTGTACAGTCCTTCTTACCATAGAGTGGAAGACTATGACCAGGTGACCTGTGTCTGCCTTTCAGTTGGCTGTCCAGTTGTTGCCTAACTGTGGATGGGCAACAGTTCTGCAACTTGCAACCTTTAAACTGCAACTGGGCAGGACAACCCTTCAAATAGAAGACAGCTTCAAACAGAAGATGGTCATCTTGCAGCCTTTCAAACAGAGGACTGTCTTCTGTAGAAAGGGACACATGGCCAACCTAGTTCATTTCAGGCCATTACTGGTTTACTGTGTTTGTGTTTCTACCCAAATAAATTGTCCAAGATCTCTTTGTGGAGAAAAAGCATCAGAGAGTTTCCTGCACCACACACACACACACACACACACACAAACACACACACACACACACCTCCACAAGTGTAAACAAGTATAATCCCAGCTGGGGGCTAGGAAATGCAAAATGTACATAGTTACTCTGATGGCTCCTGACATGCAGAGTCTCCCATGGCTGGTGCCACAGCTATTTGCATGCAAATGTGGCAAAGAGCCACCCCTCCCCTGCCTGGCCCAGATGAAGTTCATCCTGATTGGCTAAAGACACCTGGGCTACTGAAAGGAGGGGTGGGAGGAAGAATCTATACTGCTGCTGTGGCTTCTGGTTTGTGTTGTTGTCTGCACGCTTTCATGGGAGTAGGGCTTTGGCTGAGGTCAGCCCTAATGAAGACTAACCCCTAAGCAAAAGGAGTAAGTGCTTAGGTATTTATATGGTAAAGGAACTAGTTTTGTTATTTTGTAGCTCTAGTGTATGTACCAAAGTGTCTCCCTGCCTTTCTCCCTCTTCCCTCATTCCCCACCTTTTATTGTAATCTGTTTACCTTAAATAAACTCTCCTGGTTTTACCCCACACGGTGTGTGTGGTTACTCTGTGGTTCAGTGCTAAATCCAGTGTATAGACAAGGGCAAGGCCCTGAGAGAATCAGTGTCAAGACGGCAGAGCTAAGGCTGGCAGTTTTGCACTTTTGATCTCTGGTCTTGAGAAAAGGACCGGTTGGCAGTCCTTCGCACTCTTCAAACGATATTTCTCAACAGGATTCAAGTATGATAAAATCAGAGGAAATAACACTATAGGAGTGTGTCACACCTCTTTTATTTTCACCTCAGTTGTGGCCTGCTATCTCGTATTGCATTTCATTGTTTGGGCCTATTTAGCTGCTCAGTTCTTCGGGGCAGGGAACGTGTCCTGTCTAGTATTCAAAGCACCTGTTTTTATGGTGCTTTATTAGTGTTTTGTTTTTAATTATAACAACAACAATTAGGTTTGTGAGAATCCTCCAGGGTCTAGTTCATGAACTAAGCCCTATGCTGTTGGGATACGGCTGTTTGGACAACAACCAAACCCTGTAGCTTTTGCTCAGATGCCAAGCACTGCTGACAAATTTGAACCAGCAAAATGAACTTCCCATAAAGGACTCCTATATCACACAAGGGACCATCAAATATTGGTGGGCATATGCCTTTGTATGTCTGGCACTCCTGACCCAAATAGGGATCCTGTTAGAGTGTCTACCTAAACATTGCCGAAAAATAGAGGAAACACGTCACCAGAAAAGAGGACACAGATTTTCATAACATTCACATCTGTTAAGTTATAGAAGGAAATTTTGAAATAATGGGTTGGATCTCAGACTTATGTTGGATCAACTGTGCTGATGGAGGTGGATTTCCTTGCCTCCTCTCCCCATGGCAGCCCCTCCAACCCCCTGAAAATGTTACTGTGGAGAAAGCCTGACACGAGTATGCACACACACACACATCGGTCTCCGTCCAAGGGAGGGGGGCGAGGAAGGGAGATTGAGTTACAGGAAAGCAGCCAGACAGACCGGCATCCCAACAATGGAGAGTCTCGGTTGAATTCCACAAAACCCAGGAAAGGACCATCAAGAGCATCAAACTATCATCAGGGCAGTCTCAAAGAGCTGTAAAGTACCCAAATACGTCACCTTCTTCCCGGGCAGGAATAAGCCCACCTGACGCGAAGGGGCAGGCATAAGCCCCCACCTGACCGGGAGGGCGGGGAGAGCGGGAAACTCAGGGGTAGAAAACCCCTCTCCCCTCCTTTGAGCGGTTGTTGGGAACTCAGGGTGCTTTGGAACAAGATTCATCCTCCAAGCGGCGGCTGGAGTAAGCGTTCTCATCCCCGGATCGACAGACCCGGAGCCAGGCTGAAATTGACTAGCGTAAATCTTTAGTCTAAGGTAACTGACTAATCCCAATGTGCTAGCCTGGGAGCCTGTTTCATTGATAAATATAGAGGTCACCTCAGGTTGTGTTGACAATATAGTATTCCTAGAAAGCTGTTAGTTCCGCTCCGTATCTAGTGTAAACAAATAAAGCCTTATTTGGTCATTTAAAGGGCTCTAGTTTCCTCTTGTGCGCGCAAACCTCCTAGTTGGTTTCACTCGCTTGTGCGGGCTGTAACTCAGTGCCGGTTAACCCGTTAAACGCCGAACTCACGCATAGGACCCGGGTGCTGGTCCTTCACATGGTGGCAGATGACGGGACAATTGGAAACTATAGTTAACGGATGGAACTAATAGGGTCTAGGGCAGGCTAGCGGATTGCTGGAAAGTAGTCAGGCAAAAGTAAAATGAATAGCCCTGGCCAGGAACAGCTGGAGCTAGTAAACAGCCCAGGGACTCCAGGAAGAGAGGGGAGCCAGGTCTCCACAATGGAGTGGACCGTGCGGCCGAAGACCAACAACCAGGAGGGGGAGGGAGCCCCCTCATCCTTGCTGGTGGGGCAGGAACCCAAACAGTGGGGTAGCCCCAGCTTTACGAACAGCCTCAGGAGAGGCAACAGGAGGGACCCCGGGTTAGAGGAAGACCTCGACGGAGGGGTTGCTGGTGGAGCCATAGGAGGGGGAGGTTTGGACGCCCTCTTCCCCCAACTGAATTGGCAACAGACCAGGGCTGGTGATGCGGCATCAGCAGGAGATGATCCAGCATCAGCAAGCGGCGCTACAGATGCAGCTTGAGTTAGCAAGGCTGACCGCGGGCGCCGGAGGGGGGGGGACCCACTGCACCCCAGAGTGGGAACACTCCGACCCCTAAATGGGACCTGGAAACAATTTCCCACCTACAAACCTGGGCAGGACGTGTTGATCTTCTTCACCCTGTTCGAAGCTGCCTGCCAGGAGCAGAAGGTGCCGGACAATTTGCGAATGTCCGCCTTGAGGACACAGGTCAGCGGAGAGCTGGCCGATCTCTTGGGCATTCACACCCAAACTGCCCCTTTGGACTATGTTGCATTTAAAGAAGCTGTGAGGGAGCGTTTTGCCCTCACAGCCGAACACTGCCGCCGTAAATTTCGTTATGGCCAGCCTTCCCCAGGGGACACGTATGCCTCCTGGATGGTGCATCTGGGGCAAGTTTGGGATGCGTGGATCGGGGCCACCGGGAGGACCACCTTGGCAGAGGTGTGAGAGCTCCTGATCCAGGAACAATTTTGTGCAACCATCCCAGAGGATTTGGCTACTGCTGTGAGAGACCGGGACCCCCCAAACTGTCGGGAGATGGGTAAGCTGGCGGACCAAATGGGGCTGTATCGGCAGCCCAAGGGAGTAAAAGGGGGCAACCTCAGTCGTGGCGGGGCCAGAGGGAGTGCGGAGAAGGGCAACCCCAAACCTCGGGAGGGAGCCCCAAGCAAGCCCAAGGAGAGCCCCAGCACCAGTGGCTGTTTCTACTGTAAAGAACCGGGTCACCTCAAGAGGAGTTGCCCCAAACGCCTTGCAAAGAACCGCAACCCCAAAACAGCCCCGGGCAAGGTGGGAAGGATGCTCGCTCCCAAGTCCCACGAGCTAGAGGAACAGGAGGAGGACCAGCAGTCAGTCTCGTCCCTGGAGGAAGAAGCGGGGGATGCGGCGCAGCCCCTGTTGAGCGGAGGACAGCATTCCCTTGGGGCCATCTCGCAAGCATCCCTGATGCGAATTGCGTCTCCGGAGCAACTGCGTTGGAGCCAGAGCAAATTCTGTGAGTCCATCTCTGTGAACAATGTTTCCCATGTGGGGTATAGGGACACCGGGGCGGACATAACTGCTTTACCTCGGAGTAAGGTAAAGAAGAGCCAGCTGTTAAAAGGGCGTACCTGTGCCATAAAACCCTATAACTCCCCCAACATAGCTGTTCCCCTTGCCCGGGTCTGGGTCAAGTACAGGGGATGGGAAGGGAAGGTGGATGTTATAGTGCATGGACAGCAAGAGTGGGGGGTCATCATTGGGAACGACATCGCGTTCCGGGCTGTCCAGGTCAAGGTGGGGGTGGTGACACGTCGTCAAGCCAAACAAGCCGCTGCCCCACAGCCTCCCAGCCCCCCGACTCCCAACTCCGGTCACGGTAAGGCGACCCCGACAACCAACTGTTCGTCGCCGCCCCCCTCAATTCCGGTTAGGAGGATGGCCAAGGGGGGTTCGCCCCAATGGCCTGAGATTTTGGAACTCAAAAGGCTTTCCAAGAAGAGCAGCGGCACGACTCGTCCCTCCGAGAATGCCGGGATCGGGCCGGTCAAACGTTGGGGGCAATGGACCAGTCAGAACAGTTTTTGTGGGAAGCAGGAGTTCAGTCCAAAAACCGAACTGGGTCTCCAGCCAAGGAAAAGACAATTAGTTGTGCCTGCAAGGTACCGCCAGGCTGTACTACAGTTGGCCCACGACATAGCATGGGGGGGCCACTTGGGACAGAAACGGACATTGGCCAGAGTGGCAGAAGGGTTTTACTGGCCCATGGTAGCGAATGAAGTCCAGGAATATTGTCGGTCCTGCGATGTCTGCCAGCGGGTGGGGCATAATCGGGACCACCCGAAAGCCCCCCTTCAACCCCTACCCATTGTGGGCACCCCTTTTGAGAGGATAGGGTTGGACATTGTGGGACCCTTGAATCCCCCCACCAAGACGGGGAAGAAGTTTATACTGACTGTTGTTGACTTTGCCACTCGTTATGCCGAGGCTTTTGCCCTAGCCTCCATCTCCGCTACCAGCCTGGCTAAGACTCTCCTCTCTCTTTTTGCCTGCCTAGGAATGCCCCACACGGTGGTTTGGACTGTGGCACGGGATATCGGTGTCCAAAGTGTTTTAAAAATGTGGGAATTGGGGGGTGGAGCATCTGACTTCGGTGGCCCTGGGACTCGTGCACCTATCTCTCAAAATGCCCTGAAGGGGGCTTCGGTGTCCGTTATGCCCCCACGCTGCGAATCGCAGGACGACACCTATCACGAGACAAATGGGCTGGTGGAGCGGTTCAATCAGACTCTGGAGAAAATGATCCGAGCCTATGCGGCTAAGCATCCCGGGACTTGGGATCAAGCTCTCCCCTACCTGCTGTTTGCGTACCGGGACTCCCCCCAGGAGAGCCTGGGATTCTCCCCCAACGAATTAATGTTTGGGAGGGAGCTAAGGGGACCTTTGGCTCTTTTGCGGGCGGAATGGGAGGGGGTTGCAGCAGAACCTTCCATGCCGGTTCATGCCTTCATGCAACACCTCCAAACTGTCCTTCGGGAGGTGCGGGAGACGGCGCAGCAGCATCTCGGAGCAGCACAACAACGGCAGAGCGCGTGGTACAACCGGACGGCTGTGCCACGGACTTTTGAAGTGGGGGACCAGGTGCTAGTACTGCGCCCCCCAAAAACGGACAAATTGTGTTTGAAATGGGAGGGTCCGGGGACCGTGATTGGAAGGTCGGGGGAGGTGAACTATCAAGTGGCTTTTCCGGGGCAGCCAGGGAGGCAAAGGGTATTTCATGTGAACATGTTAAAGTTGTACGTGGAACGGGGGACAAAGGTGGGGGGAGTGCAGGAATGTGTGGATCAAGGAACCTCTGACGGGGACTTGTTGGCAGAATGGGGGGGAAGGGGAGGGATGGATGAGATCCAATTGTCTCCCTCCCTGTCAGAACAGCAGCGGAGACAGATTACCCAGGTCTTAGAGGAATCATAGAATCATAGAATCATAGAAAAGTAGAGTTGGAAGGGGCCTACAAGGCCATCGAGTCCAACCCCCTGCTCAATGCAGGAATCTAGGTCAAAGCATCTCTGACAGATGTCTGTCCAGCTGCACCTTGAATGCCTCCAGAGTGGGAGAGCCCACCACCTCCCTAGGTAGTTGATTCCATTGTCTTATTGCTCTGACAGTCAGGAAATTTTTCCTGATGTTTAGGTGGAATCTAGGTTCCTGTAACTTGAGCCCATTATTCCGTGTCCTGCAAACTGGGATGAACGAGAAGAGATCTTTGCCCTCCTCTGTGTGACATCCCTTCAAATACTGGAAGAGTGCAATCATATCTCCCCTCAGTCTCCTCTTCTGAAGGCTAAACATGCTCAGTTCTTTCAGTCTCTCCTCATAGGGCCTTGTTTCCAGTCCCTTTATCATCCTTGTTGCCCTCCTCTGAACCCTCTCCAGTTTGTCTATGTCCTTCTTAAAGTGAGGTGCCCAGAACTGGACGCAGTACTCAAGATGAGGCCTAACCAGTGCCGAGTAAAGGGGAATTATCACTTCCCGCGATTTGGAAGCTATACTTATATTAATACAGCCCAAAATTGCATTTGCCTTCTTTGCAGCCACATCGCATTGCTGGCTCATATTCAGTTTGTGATCTACCACAATTCCAAGATCCTTCTCACTTGTAGTATTGTTGAGCCAAGTGTCCCCCATTCTGTAACTCTGCATTTGGTTTCCTCTCCCTAGGTGCAGCACTTGGCATTTATCCCTATTAAATTTCATTCTGTTGTTTTCGGCCCAGCGCTCCAGCCTATCGAGGACTTCCAGCCTATGTTCTCCGACCGTCCGGGATGCACTACTCTCATGCAACATACCATTGAAATGGGGAATAGCCCCCTTATACAGTCCCTACCCTACCGGGCGGTAGGGCCCCATGCCCAGGTCATTGCAGATGAAGTCCAAGCCATGTTAGATCTTGGAGTCATTGTGCCCAGCTCTAGCCCCTGGTCCTCTCCTATAGTGTTGGTAGCCAAGAAGGATGGAGGGGTTCGGTTCTGTGTAGATTATCGGAAAATTAACAAAGTGACTGTCCCTGATCCATACCCCATCCCAAACATGGATGTGCTGTTGGAACAGCTAGGGGGAGCCAAGTACATCACTACTCTGGATCTGACAAAGGGTTATTGGCAAGTCCCGCTTGATCCGGATGCTGCATTGAAATCCGCATTTGTGACCCATCTAGGTTTGTTCCAATTCACCACCCTGCCATTCGGAGTCCGGAACGGTCAGGCTACCTTCCAAAGGCTGGTGAATGGGATGCTAAATGGGTTGGGGGAGTTCGCCTGTGCATATCTGTATGATATCGCCATTTTCAGTTCCACCTGGGAACAGCATTTGCAACATGTCCGCCAGGTATTTCAGAGAATTCAGGACGCCGGGCTGACTGTGAAGGCTAAGAAGTGTCAGGTTGGGCGGGGGGAGGTAGAGTATTTGGGACATAAGGTGGGGGGAGGTAGTGTCAAGCCCCTGGAAGCAAAAATAGAGTCGGTCCGCACCTGGCCCCAACCCCAGACGAAGAAACAGGTTCAGGCTTTTTTAGGGCTGGCTGGCTACTATCGTAAATTTGTGCCCCACTTTAGCCAGCTAGCCGCCCCTCTGACAGATTTGTGTAAGAAGCGGCAGCCCGTCAAGGTCCAGTGGTCGGCCGCTTGCCAGGCAGTGTTCGAAGGATTGAAAGCCTGCTTGATGGCAGCCCCTGTGCTGCAAGCGCCTGACTTTGAAGTCCCCTTTGTCCTGCAGACGGATGCCTCGGAGGCAGGAATGGGAGCCGTCTTGCTGCAGGAACGGCCAGGGCAAGGGCTATGCCCTGTCACCTACTTGAGTAAAAAACTTTTACCCCGGGAGCGGAACTTGGCCACTGTTGAGAAGGAATGCTTGGCGATAGTATGGGCAGTGACCAAGCTTCGCCCCTATCTTTGGGGACGCCAGTTCTTGTTGCAGACCAACCATTCCCCCTTGTGTTGGCTGAATAGGGTGAAGGGATCCAACCAGAAGTTGCTGCGGTGGAGCTTAGCCCTGCAGGATTTTGATTTCTCAGTGGAGCACATCAAGGGCAAGGACAACATCGTGGCAGATGGGTTGTCCCGGGCTTTCTCAGTAGGAGACAGTTAGATAGGGATTGGGGTGGTGAACCCCAATGCCATCTTTCTCCAAAGGGAAGGGTGTGGAGAAAGCCTGACACGAGTATGCACACACACACACATCGGTCTCCGTCCAAGGGAGGGGGCCGAGGAAGGGAGATTGAGTTACAGGAAAGCAGCCAGACAGACCGGCATCCCAACAATGGAGAGTCTCGGTTGAATTCCACAAAACCCAGGAAAGGACCATCAAGACCATCAAACTATCATCAGGGCAGTCTCAAAGAGCTGTAAAGTACCCAAATACGTCACCTTCTTCCCGGGCAAGAATAAGCCCACCTGACGCGAAGGGGCAGGCATAAGCCCCCACCTGACCGGGAGGGCGGGGAGAGTGGGAAACTCAGGGGTAGAAAACCCCTCTCCCCTCCTTTGAGGGGTTGTTGGGAACTCAGGGTGCTTTGGAACAAGATTCATCCTCCAAGCGGCGGCTGGAGTAAGCGTTCTCATCCCCGGATCGACAGACCCGGAGCCAGGCTGAAATTGACTAGCGTAAATCTTTAGTCTAAGGTAACTGACTAATCCCAATGTGCTAGCCTGGGAGCCTGTTTCATTGATAAATATAGAGGTCACCTCAGGTTGTGTTGACAATATAGTATTCCTAGAAAGCTGTTAGTTCCGCTCCGTATCTAGTGTAAACAAATAAAGCCTTATTTGGTCATTTAAAGGGCTCTAGTTTCCTCTTGTGCGCGCAAACCTCCTAGTTGGTTTCACTCGCTTGTACGGGCTGTAACTCAGTGCCGGTTAACCGCGTTAAGCGCTGAACTCACGCATAGGACCCGGGTGCTGGTCCTTCACAGTTACACAGAGACTGGGTTCACACAACACAACAACTCAATGTAGGTAACTAGCAATGCTGAGTTGTCATGTCATGTGAACCCAGACTGTTTCCTGCAGGATGGCTTGTTTGTGGGAAACAAGCCACCCTGCCAACCCAAGGCTTGTTCTAGGGGTGGTTGTACCCATGATGGGCTGTTGTGTCATCTGAACCCAGGTGACTGAGCCCATCATGGGTACAGGGATGCAGTGAGTGAGCCACTTGGCAAGAGCAGAAAAAAAATCCTTGCTGCTCTTGCTGAGCTCCCTGGGCCACTGCCAGTGACAGCCGCCCCACCGATGCCCAAGTGGCACAGTGGAGCGACTGTCACTGGCTTGGTGTTTCCCACTGTGATTGTGAGCCCATATCTGTATATCTATACGTCCCTGTCAAAAACCCTATTTTAAAAGGAAGCCTGAGTTTTGACAGCTCCTGTCAAAACTGACAGCTCCTGTAAATGGGGTGGCTGACACTTTTGCACCTAGACTCATGGGAATGGTGGAGGACACTGAGAACAGGTGGAGTACATTGAGGCCCAACCAAAAAAAAAAAAACCCTGGAGGATCTCGCTGTGAAGGGGGTAATCTACTCAGCACCCTCTTTTGTGAGCAAAGATCCCCCTCGTTTTTTCATTCGCTTGACAGCTGTCAAGAGAGCACAAAGTAAACAATAAACCTATTTTCAGCCTCTCTGGGTCAATGTCCCTGGTTGGTGCGTGCTGCGTTTTGACAGCAGGCACCTTCCAGGACATTGCCCAGGTGAGGCTTCCCATTTCGGACCCCCACAAGTGCACACCTCAGCACTTGTGCTTGTGCTTAAATTTTATTTTTAAAGGGGTGGCGAACCAGTGACAGTCTCTCCAATGTGCTGCTTGGGCACTTTGGGGAGGCTGTCACTGGCTGTCACCTCAGAGACTGTGAAAAGCGATCTCCGGGGGGGGGCGATTGGTAAAGCGGGGGGAAGCTGCGGTGAGTGAAAAAGGGCTTCTGATTGCAGAGGGGAGAGAAGACTAAGTGGCTTCAGCCACCAAGTCCCCTGGTATACCGTCTGGAGGACTGAGGGGGAAGGAGCGGGAGAACAACCCACCATGAGCCCGATTGTCTGTCGGGTGTACTGTGGATTGTTCTGCAAACAACCAGCCCACCGTTGGTTATTCACAGGGCGGCTTACCGTGATGTGCGAACCCACCCGTCAGGTTATCCGGCTAAATGGGGTGACCTGTGGTGTGTAGGTTCCTCAAAAATTAGGTGGAGGAGTCTTCTGCAAGCATAACCCTTCCACTCACAGAAGGTAGATCCCGACTCCAACCTATATTACTATAATTTAAATAGTAAGCCGCCTTGGGTTCCTTGCAGGAAAAAAGGCGGGGTATAAATATAATAAATAAAATAAAATAAATAAATACATCTCATCATGGGGGGGGGGGGAGCCTGTGAGCAGGAGACCTTTGTGTCTGGTCAGCCTGTTGTCCAGTCTGCTGATGGGCAGGTTCAAGACCGCTGCTCTCCCTCTCTATGGCTCTGTCTTTAAATTAGTCTTGAACCAGACAATCCTTCATTTCATTAATATTTATATCTACATCTGTAGATATATATATACACACACAGCCCTACTGGTTTAAGACCAGGATTCATACTGGGTAAAGACCAGAGTTCAGGCTTTCTCATCTTGGCTCAAGCTCCACAAAGCTGGGAAACGGGAAGCTAAGACTAATCAGTGATGATGTCATGCAATGTTGTCACCAATTGTGCTTGCTTACAACTTCCCCTCCATGTGCACACATTTGTCCTGGGTCTTTTAGGCCCAAATCCAGATGGGGGGGGGGGGTGATGGAGTGCCTGAGACCAGCAAAGATGCCCCACATGGTCCTGGTTTTATATTGCCTTATGAAGCATCTGATCTTTACTGTATTTAGTCAAGTCGTCGTGGGATTTGACCCAGGTCTGTTTGTTGTGCGTGTTTCATTTAATTTTCATTTACTAGATTTCTATACCACCCAATAGCTGAAGCTCTCTGGGCAGTTTACAAAGATGAAAACCTTAAAAATACATTATTTAAAAAAACAAACCACCATATACATACACACATATAAACAGACAACACACAGAGAGACACACATATATTTCTAAAACAATCTTGTGTCAATATTGTTTGATTTCATATTTGCTCTTAAAATATTATATAATTCGCTGTTTTGGATTTTCCTTCGAGTGAGTGAAAAGCTGGATACAAATTATGATAGAAATAATTAAAACCTCCTCTTTGCCTCACGGTTATTGAGGACACTGGAGTCTTCATTGTTTCAGATATTGGCAATTGTACCAGAACTGCAAGAGGGGACAGGCTCAGAACAAGAGTGGCTTTCTACTTGACTTTAAAGCTGAACAGGTTACACTCAACTCTCGCTCCCACACATGCATGCTTCATAATGTCATAATGGGGAGCATCTGCTTCTCAGCAAATGTAGGTGAATAGCTATGCTATACCTGCAAACCATCCTCAAGCCAGTGTGAAAACACTAACTTTCCCTTTAAAAAAATCTTTTAGAGATTCCTCTCCCTCTCAGATTCCAAGTGCTTTTACAGAGGTACAAGTCAACTGCCAGGGTTTCTTGTTTGAGAGCCATTAACAGAGGTTGAAACGTAAGTGCTGACATTCCCAAACTACCAAAGCCCGTTGGAGACTGCAAACTAATTTTGCAATGTCTTAACCTTCCTACATGATGTTTGCATCCAGCTTAGGACAGCTTAGGATAAATGTTCCCATCTATATCTTTAAGAAATACCATGGTCCAAAGTTGTTGCCACCACTAAGAGCCTGATGATATTCAAGATATTTGCATATTGCTTTATTAATACATAATGTTCAAAGCTGTGTACAGCTTATTTAAAAACAACAGTACCCAAATGAAAAAAAGTTTAAAACAAGTAAATCAGAACAGAAAACCAAAGGACATAACAAAAGGAAAGAGAGATCTAAGCTTGCCTCTGGAAATTAGAAGGATGCAATTGTGCAATTGTGTCTTGGAAGGGCATCCCAGAGTTCCAGGGCCACCACCAAATAGGCCCTGCTTCTCATGGAGGTTAACCTGGCCTCCACACAGCATGAAACTTGAAGATGAGCCTCGTTAATTGATCTTAAAAGTTGAGCATGGGGGGCAGGGGGGGCAGTTTACACAGAAAAGTATTCATGCTTATTCATTACTACTACTACTAATCTCTAGCAACTTATAGTACACTTCTTATTTCATTCTACCTCTCAGCAACTCTAGTATGTAAGATAGGCTGAGAGATAGAAAAGCTATGTTGGTATACTTGCCACCACCATTGTGGCTTGTGTAGGGTTGGGCCACCATTGTGGCTTTATGGGTGGCCCAAAAAGAGGAAATGCATCACCAAAAAAAGAGGAAACCCATTTGCATATGCTAATTTATATGTATAGATGCAAACTTAGAAAGTATAGCTATAATTTAGATAGAAAGATGATACATCTTGCCATAGTGGGGAAGACTGACCAGGGGACCTCCGTGCCTGCTCAGTCTGCTGTCCAGGTGCTGCTAACAGCTGATAGGCAGCTGAGCCTCTGCTTCCCCTTCTTATGATTCTTTATCATTAAACCAGACTTAGGTTGGACAGTTCTTCAAAGAGAGAGGAGTGTCCTTTGACAACCTTCAAATAGAGGAATGTCCTTTGACAACTCTTCAAATAGAGGACTATTCTCTGTAAAGTAGGGCATCTGGCCACCCTAGGCTTGTAGTATTCTGTGATGATAACTATTAATTATATAGCACCATCGACATGCATGACACTTTACAAAGTAAATTCCCTGCCGCATAGAGTGGCCATGTGGCCTACTTTACAAAGGACAGTCCTCTATCTGAAAGGATGTCAGAGGACAGTCCTCTCTTTGACGCGCTGACTGGTCCAAGTCCAGTATGAAGGTAAAGAAACCTAAGAAGGAAGAGCAGGGGCTGCGATGTTGCCCATGAACAGTTATCCCTGAGACAGCAGACCGAGCAGGCATGCGGGTCACCTGGTCACAGTCTTCCCCGTTATGGAGAAATGTGTTGCATTTCTGTTTAAATCATATGAATTCCCAGAGGGGTAGGCATGTTAGTCTGTCCCAGGGAAAACAACAAAGGTTCCTGTGGCACCTTAAAGACTAAGGGAGCAATCCTATGGCGATGCCCATAAGCCCACGAACTCGGAGGCTTAGGAACATCCTATGCAGGGCGGGAGGAGCGGCAGAGGCAATCTCCGCCTCCCCGTCCTCCCACCCTGCATATTTTGCTAGAAAGGGTTCCCCCCCCCCATCTAGCTGGAGCATCTCAGAGGGGGAGGGAAGCAGGCGGGAGCAGCTTCAGGATACCTCATTATCCTGACCTCCCCAGTCTCCTGCCACCCCCTGAAACGCCCCTCCCCCCCGAGGTCATTTTCCCAACCTCAGAGAGCGGCCAGCGTGGTTTTTTCCACAACAGCAGCGAGGGGGAGCGGGGATCCGAGCTCCGATTCCCAGCTCCAAGCACAGTCTCCAACATTGGATATGGGAATCTGAAATATCCTATGGCCCCTCAGACACTGTCTAGGGGCCATAGGATGGCTTCCTAACAAATTTATTATGGCATTAGCTTTTGTGCAGTCCAGAAAAGATTGTGCCATAAAAAAATTGTTAGTCTTTAAGTTACCACACAACTATTTGTTGTTTTTATTTAATTTTTTGTAATTTCCAAATTTGCATCTATCTATCTATCCATCCATCCATCCATCCATCAGCACATGATGCAAACTGTAATCAAATCTGTATTCTCCTTTTTGGTGATGTGCGCAAATGGCCATCCTGCTGACCTACCAAGGTGCTTACAATCTAATACAGGGCTGGGGAATGTGGTCTTCTGGATGTTGTTGGACTCTAATCCCCATCAGTCCCAGCCAGACTGGCCAGTGGTGGGGGTTGACGGGAGTAGCCGTTCATCAATATCCAGAGGGCTGCAGGTCCCCCAGCCCAGCCCCAATCTAAAATGTGACATTGGCAGGGGTGGCCGGTGACTCCAATGTCAGTGGGGCAGTGTATCCACTCCAGGTTTCAGTCTGAACTTCAATGGAGCTATCCATTGGGCTGAACCTATTCTGCGGCTAGGGTTCAGCACCATGGATAGCTCCTTAAAAGTTCAGATTGAAACCCAGAGTGGATACACTGCCCCACTGACACTGGAACCACCACCCTCCACTGGACAGAGGGGAAACAACAAAAGAAGAGAGGGGGGAAATGGAGGCAGCAATAAAGACAGGGAAGACATGCATTTATTTCAGTTACTTGTACTTAGGTTTGGTTACTATAAGGCAGGGGAAGGCAACAGGATAACTTCCAACATTTTTGGACTACAGTTCCCATAAGTCCCAGCCAGCATGGCCAACAATCATGGATTATAGCAGGTGCAATCCAAAGCATCTGGAGGCACCAGGTAGCCTGCCCCTGCTAGAATGGTATGAGGACTAAGAGGTGGGTTTTGCTCTACGCCACACATAGAAAATCATCTGCCAAAAGGCATTTCTCCCAACAAAACCATGGCAGCTAATGCAGCAAAATGGATTCCCTGAATGAGGACCTCTTTTCATAGGTGTGCTCTCTTTTCACACCTGGCCAAACATGGTTCGTACATACGCAGCACAGAACAGTAGACGCACCCAAAACTGCAGCTTCAGAGTTGGTAAGTGTGCACACAAAGCCACCCATAGTGACTTCTCCGAAAATATCCAATAAGCTTCAAGTGACTGGTAGAAGAAACTATTGTTGACATAGATATGATTTTCCCCCCATACCTTTTGTCTTTCAAAAGAGGTGACTATGTTGGTGAATATTTACTGAGGAACTCATGTTTATAACTTGAAAATGTGAATTCCTAAATTCTAAGTCTACTGCAGGGGTCCCCAACATGGTTCCTATGGGGGCCATGACACCTGTAGTCACCTCCAGTGGTGCCCGTGAAGGGGTCCCAAAGGTGATGCCAGTGGACACCCACAAACCTTTTTTAAAATTCCATTTTTTAAAATTTAAGTACAAGTATATCCACAGCAATGAATACATATGAAATTCATACAACTTTCTAGCAATTATACATAGGCTTCAGCAAAAACAGACCAAATATTCAAATAAGTATCCATTTGGAGGTGGCGTCTACTGTATATGCCACCTGTTCAAATACTGTATTGAAAGTGTTGTAAGGTCCTCAATCGGTTGCATTATAGAAGGTGAGTGTTTCTCCTTCAAATATTGTAATATCAGTCTTTCAGCTGTCAAAAGGGCACATTTCCCCTTCCATTTGTTAATTTAAAAATAATTAAGAAATATTTTGTGAAGTTAATAATTAACAGGTAAATAATTTAAAAGAGCGTGTACATCAGTGACTATTAAAGACTATTCCAATACAAAATGTATCCATGTAATAACTTCCTTCCTCCCCAAAAAGAAACGACTACTGGACATTGCCAAAACATACGTTTAAAAGAAGTGTTCGCTAAATTGCTCTGCCAGCAACTAGCCACATTAGATAATCCCTTATTAAAGAGATGTTGCAGTGTCCAACAGACATAAAATAGGCCTGTGGCTCACAGTCCTGAAAAGGCTCAGGACCCCCTGGTCTCTTTCACTTTAGGTCCTCATTGCCATATGAGAACACATTCCCCTTCAGGCAGGTCCCGAGGTGGAGTGTTTTTGGTAGCATTTAAAAAAAACAGTAATTAACATTTCTTTTAACTTTGCTAAGGTAAAAACCTTCCCCCTATCAGTTTAAATGCCACAAAGCTTGGGTGGAAATGGTAATTCAGCTAATCCTAATATTGACAACCAGCCATATCGCAACATGTCTGTCCTGATTTGAAGCAAGAACAATTTTGCCTAAGGAAGGAGACATCTCCATTTACCTTAGTTATCCTATAGTTACTGTCTGAGTATAATTTGTTTTTTAAAGAAAGAATTAAATGCATTTCCCCCACTTCCCACCCTCCAAAGGACAGGAGGAATGCCTGTTGCCCCATTCTAGAGTTTCCACATTCAACACTGGCAGAGCTCCTCCCATGCCTTTCATCAACACTCCCCAACCTGGAGCCCTTCAACTCCCATCATCCCCAGCCAGCACAGGAGAGGCTGTCTTTAATCAATGCCTTAGCAACATTGCTTCTCCTACCCAGGGACCAAATTTAAGATGATGTGTAGGATCCAGGATTAGGAACTCCCACTTAACACACACCCACAAAGCTAATTAGTAGCTTCACACAGTTGTTTCGAAAATAGGGGAAATAGTGCTGGAAGAAGAGGGGATGTCTAACCCCCTTCTTCCTGCACTGTTTCTCAGATCTATATCCCCTTTCCCAAAGATACTCCCCTGGTTCACATGATTGCAGGGTGGCTTGTAAACCACCCTACACATGCCGGTCATGTGCCAGCCAGATTTATATACCGTAATTACTCTTGCCAGTGAAGGTTGTTGCATCGTCCGAACCCATGGTCTGCCACCCCAGCAAGGATGATTATGTAAATCCAGCCAGCACACGACCAGCATGCGTAGGGTGCTTAACGAGCTTATTAACCACCCCACGATTGTGCAAATTGGCTCAATGTTCTTCAGTGGAAAGTATCCCATAAAGCAGGGTGCACAACCTTTACAGCCCCTGGCCAAACCACACACACGTACATACAAATACAAATATACATTCTCTCTCTCTCTCTCTCTCTCTCTCTCTCATACACACACACACAGTGGTGACTAGTTAACCTCTTTTAGAGAGGGCAATCCTCTCTTTGAAGGGCCGCTAGCATAGTGTTCTCCAGTCTTGGGTCCCCAGATGTTTTTGGCCTACAACTCCCTGCATGCCCCAGCCAGCACTGGATGGAGCATGCTGGGAGTTGTAGGCCAAAAACATCTGGGGACCCAAGGTTGGAGAACATTGCGCTAGAGGATCATCCTCTATTTGGAGGTGTCCTCTGTTTGAGGGGCTGTCCTGTCTAATTCTCGTTTAAAGATAATAAAACATAGGAACTGTTGCCTATCAACATGAACAACAAACTGAACATGTAGGCACGCAGGTCAGCTGGTCACAGTCTTCCACATTGTGGTGAGATGTACTGTATTTCTCTTGGAATTATAATAATTATTTCTAAATTTGCATCTGTACATGTACATTAGCAGATGCAAATATTATGCAAATTACTGTCCCTTTTTTTTCTCCTTTCTTGATTATGCATGTCCTCTTTTTTTTTGCAATGCATAAGTGTCCCCCCTCCCCTGAGCCCACCTCTCCATCTCCACCATCTCCCTTCCTTTTCAGTGTACTTTTTGAAGAGTGCACTCCTGTTTACTCCTGTGTTTCTTCTCTCCTGGAAGAAACTAAAATAGGGCTCAGCTGGGATAGTTCTAGCTGCCAGGCCTAGCGGGGCAGGCCTGAGGATTATTATTATTATTATTATTATTATTATTATTATTATTATTAACATTTATTAATCGCCCATCTGGCCGGCAACCGGCCACTCTGGGCAATGTACATAGGCTAAAAACAAGATAAAATACAATTAAAACATTATAATTTTTTTAAAAAAAAATCTTAACCCACCCCATATTATTATTATTTACATAATTCTGGTGGAAGCAAAACTGGTGGTAAATTCAGCAGTGGCAGCGAGTGATGGGGGGGCTGCATAAAACCCCTGGGGGGGGCACATATGGCCCGCAGGCTGCAGGTTATACACCCCTGCAATACAGAATGAATAGCAGCTTGGGGAGGGGAGGGGAGGGGAGGGGAGGGGGATAATTTTGGTGAGGGGGAAAGGGTTAAACACCCATTATTCCAGCATCACTTCCTTGATATCCAAAGCAGACATCCAGATCACAGATGTCTAAGTTTGACCCTTAGAGGTATCATTTTCTGTTTTTCTGTGCAGCAACTGCAAGCCTAGGAAATGTAATCTGTACTTCATTTGCCAACTCCATTGTCTTCCCTTCTGCAGAGGCCTTCAGCCTTCCCAGTGTCTCAAGATGCACCGATAGTAATGGTATTCTGTTTTCTAGTGAATTAGCAATTATTATTACACCATCCTCCTCCTTCACACCCAGGACAACCTCGTTCGTATTGATAAGATTTTCTCCCCTCTTATTTCATGTTGTTCTTCTTAGCTCCAGAAGTCATTGTATAGTATATCTCTTTACTTGTCCTGGAATCTCTGAATCTCTACATTAGAGCAGTGTTCTCCAACCTTGGGCCCCCATATGTTTTTGGCCTACAACTCCCAGCATGCCCCAGCCAGCATGCTGGGAGTTGTAGGCCAAAAACATCTGGGGACGCAAGGTTGGAGAACACTGCATTAGAGGATTAGCAATTGGAGGGCCTAGGCCAAAGCTGGCCTCCTGATTGGTGCTATCTATTCCCCTTCCGCATTACCAAGCTCAGAGAGGGGTATGTGGGTGAGCAGCCAAAGTAGCAATGGGACTTAGCATGAGGCCATTTGGGAACATAAGGGGTGGTGTTCCAGGTTTCAGCCCACTAGCACACCTGACTCTTTTGTCAAAGTTGTGCTCTGACAAAACCGGAAACAACCAAAGCTCTTGCTCTGTTTTTGAGCGGAGAGCTTCTGTTCCTTCTTCCTTGCCCTCTTGGAAATCTTTCACAGAAACCCCTGAAATTAATACACACACACACAAACACCATTTTTAACCAGAGTTAAGGTACTGCTGGAAAATGCATCCCTGACCAGTTTTGGAACCTGTGCTTTTGCTTTTCTGAGCTGAAGCTGTTGCTCCAGTTGTGCAAGAAACCCATGCATTGGGGAACCCATATTTTTAGAGAGGCTAATGAAGCAGCAGTACGTGATACAAAAAGTACGCACCAGAATCTCTTGCCATGTCACCGAGGATGCTGCAGCACAACTCGGCTCAGCTAGTCATGCCCCTTTTCAGGATGCTACAAGGGCCAACTCACCCTCTCTCCCCTCCCCTCCCCTTGTTTTCCACTTTCCTTTTTCCAATTAACAACATTTGATGGCTCCTGGAAGCCACTGAGCAGGTTCAGTCCTTTTTGGGCTGTTCTTCGGGAAAGGTGTTTCTCCTTTTTTCACCCTTTCCTTTTTTCCTTTTTAATATTTTGAACTTCTGCATACCTCAGAGTTCACCTGAGTTTGACGACATCTCTCTCTTGTTTCTTAATGGTCCTGTTTTGGCACTCAAACACCCGAGTTCACTGTTAGAAGGAACAACTGAAACCTGCAACAAAATGTTACAGTGTATCCTCACCTCCTAACAAAAGTGTTCCTGTTCAGGGTTCCAGCTAACCAGCTGTACCCTTCTTCAGGATACTCCATTCCATTCCCCTCCGCCAGTTTCCTTTTTTCATTTTCCACCTGACACTCAACATTGTATGGCTACCCTAGTATAATCAGTCTTCACTTGGCTCTGTTTTGTTTTTGGGTTTTTTTTTGCACTATTGCCCCCTTAAGTGTGTGTTCTATTTTTTAAAAAATGTGTGTGGTTCTTCTGCAAATCTCAGGGTTTCCTCAAGTATGCAGATACCTTGCTCTTGTTTCCCAGTGGCCCCATTTTGGCTCCAGTCCTGTCAGCACTCACTATCTGAGTTCACTGTTAAATGGAGTGATGATTACTCTAGCACCAATGATTGCTAGGCTCTGTACGTCCGAGGAATTCTCTTCTGTATGGCAGAATTTCTTTGCTTAGTTAGCAGACAAAGCAGCCTAACCTACCTCACAGGGTTGTTGTGAGGATAAAATGGAGAGGAGGAGGAGGATATGTAAGCCGCCTTGGGTTCCTTGCAGGAAAAAGGCGGGGTATAAATATAATAAATAAATAAAATAAATGATGGAGTGCATGACTGAACACATGCAGTGTTCAATCCCTGACCATATGCTCAACTTGCACTAAGCAACAAGTTGCTCAAACTGGCACTAGGCCAGATATGGCAGTTATATAAGGCCAGGCGGGATTTTTTGACTTCTGAAATCACCAGATCCTGCTTGGCTTGAAAGCTTCAGTACACCCTCTGACACTACACCCTCTGCGGTGGTGGTGTGGCAAAGTAGCAGAGATCAGATCTGCAATTTTCTCTGTCTTGCAACTAGCACAGCCACTCAAACATTGCCCCCCCCAAAGAGGAAATGCATCCCCCCCCAAAGGCACCGATTTGCATAAAATATGCATATGCAAATGTGTGTGTGTGTGTGTGTGTGTGTGTATGTGCAGATTTAGAAAGAATTACTATAATTTAAATAGAAATACAATACATATCAGCATAGTGTGGGGAAGACTGTGACTGGTGTGCTTTGCTCAGTCTGCTGTCCAGTGCTGTTTCTGGGCAACTTCAAGACCCAACTCTTCCTTCTGATGGTTCTTCATCTTTAAACTGGACTTGGACTGGACAGCCATTCAATCAGAAGATGTCTTCCAAGAGAGGGCTGTCCTCTGTTAAGTAGGATACCTGGCCTCCCTGGCCCCACCCCCTCCAGTAGCAAAGGAGGGCTGCCGGAGTCCCTCATTATTGAAGTTCTGGTTCATTGCACACTTAAGCTCTCTGTACCTCAATTTCTCAATCTATTAGGTGAGGATAATAACCCGTTTCTCGTAAAGATAGCAGAATACCGTACTTAGAAGCTGAAAACTGCTAGTTAAGTGTAGTTAAGAGTTAACTGCTAGTTAAGAGCCAGTGTGGCGTAGTGGTTAGAGTGTTGGACTGGGACTTGGGAGATCCGGGTTCTAGTCCCCCGCTCGGCCATGAAACTCACTGGGTGACTTTGGGCCAGTCACTGACTCTCAGCCTAACCTACCTCACAGGGTTGTTGTGAGGATAAAATAGAGAGGAGGATGAGGATTATGTAAGCCGCCTTGAGTTCCTTGAAGGAAAAAAGGCGGGGTATAAATATAATAAAATAAATAAATAAATAAAGTCAGGGCTAGATTAGCTGTTATGTTGAGCAAACTACAGCGCAAGGCCCTGGCTTAATTGCATCCCCTGACGTAGCATTATTATCTGGGAGTTTCCCAATGTGGAATACATGCAGCTTAGAAAGTATATTGTCCCACCTCCCAAATTGTGTGTGTGTGTGTGTGTGTGTGTGTGTATTCTTGTTGACCTAAAGGAAGAACAGCAATATTGCATGTCTTGATTGGATTCCTTCTGAAAGGAAGAAAGTTACACTTTCAAATTAAATCAGACCAACAGGAAGATTTACCCTTAATTAGCAGAGGACAGCACCCTTGCAGGAACCACCACTGATGCTTGCCCTGGGTCCCCAGTGCCGATCCCCTGGCAGCTGCCCAAGGATGCAGGGCGCTAACATTGGGGCTGCAGTGGATGGCAGGGTGAGTACAGAGTAGTTGACTACAGAATATAGCAGGAGGAGCAGAATTTTGGTGGCTCTTGCACATCACACACACACACACACACACACGGCAAAAGAGGATGCAGATTTGCATAAAATTTCTATATGCTATTTTATACGTAGAGATGCAAATGTAGAAATACTTACTATAATTCAAATAGAAATCCAATATTTCTCACCATAGGGATGAAGAAGACCAGGTGACCTGTGTAGCTGCTCCTCAGTCTGCCATCCAGATGCTAAGTATGATTTGTTGGGCAACTCCAAGTCCCCTGCTCCCCCTTCTTACGGTTCTTTATCTTTATGCCAGACTTGGACTGGACAACCCTTCAAATACAGGACTGTCCTCTGACAACTTTTCAAACAGAGGATTGTCCTCTCTAAAGTAAGACACCCCGTGTGAAAGCATGTGGGAGGAGGGTAGTTCTCCATGGCATAGGAGCTGGTGTTTACAAGCCTGTCCCACAATGCTCAAAACTGGGGGGGGGGGGGGGGAGGTCTTCTTTACCCTATAAGCTCCATCCCGATTCTCCCTAACCTTACTGAAATTTCCCCGTTTTAGTTCCTTCTAAAACAGTACCTGGGGTGAGGCGTGGAGGGGGCAATGCAAATCCCTACTTTTGTCTGTGAAATGTCAGAGGGTATGCCTTGGGCCGGGGGGAATGCAACTGTTCGTTTTGTCCCTTTTTGTTTGCACAGAGAATCCACCATCCAAGCAGAGAGGCCCCTGTGTGGCATGTTCGATACTCCTGACATGGCAGCTAGCTAATTTCAGTCCCTGCCCAGCCCATGAAACTCACCTCACCCAGAACTTGTTTAAACTTCTCCAGCTGTTCTTGGCATGTGCTGAGATTTCATAAAGTTGATGCCATCAACTCCCACACGTAGAACAAGAGAGAGAGAAAGAAAACACATACACACCGGGCCTAATTTATGGCATGAAGAGACGTGTGTGTGTGTGTGTGTGTGTGTGTGTGTGTGTGTGTGCGTGCGTGCGCGCGCATGCTGAAAAGCATAAGCATATGAGTCTTCCCTTTGCACCTCCACATCATTCCTAATACTGTTAATTGCTAAAACCAAAGAGGGACATGACACGCAACAGTCTCTCCTGCATGGATAATGCCAAGATGTTTCTTGACTTTATACTCTACAGTTTAGAGCAGCCTTCATCAGGGATGGGGACTTGGACTCCAGGACTCGACTCGTGAGTCGGACTGAGTCCCCCCTCTGACTCAAGTCAGACTCGAGTCCCAATATTTTTAATGGGACTCGAGACTCGACTCGGGACTCGAGACCAAGGACTCGACTCGAGACTCGTGTTCCAAAATCGTGTTCCTCAAATGCAACATGGATAGGTTTTAGGAAGTACAGCAAGTTTATTTTTTAAAATCATTTTCCTAAAATGCAACCTTTCAGACATTTTGGGTTGGGCTGCCTCTGCCTGCCTGTTGGGGTTCCCAGCCTCCTCTGCCTGCCTGGTCTCTTCTTAACCAGTTCCACAGTTTGAATTGTCCAAGACAAAGGCCTCTGCCTAGTGCCTGCCTGTTTTGGGGTTCCCTGCCTCCTCTGCCTGCCTGGTTATTTTGGGTTTGTCTGCCTGGTCTGTTCTTGCCAAAATCAGTTGCAGAGTTTTGAAATAAAAAGGCACACTTGTGCCTAGAATTTATTTAAGCCACACATCTGAAATAGCCTTATTTTGTTGGGGAAAACCCCCATTGATTTTAATAGGGACTCGTGGAGTCAGCTTTGGGAGTGACTCATGACTCGTGACTTGTGAGTCACCATTTTGGACCAAGGACTCGGACTCGAGACTCGGGTCCAAAGACTCGTGACTCGAAACCAAGGACTCCTCAACATCCCTGGCTTTCATAGATTTCATAGATTTCATAGATCATAGAGTTGGAAGGGGCCTACAAGGCCATCGAGTCCAACCCCCTGCTCAATGCAGGAAACTAGAGGAGGGGTCTCCCATGCAAGTAATAACCAGGCCTGACCCTGCTTGGCTCCCCAACCTGATCCCCTCCAGTTGTGTTGGACTACAACTCCCATCAGCCCCACAATTCACCACTCCCTGAGAGACCCTAGGCCTAGAACGCTCCATAACTGGCTCAATTGCATTGCAAGTCTCACAAATGGGGCGGAGGATCTTTCCGGATCTATTGCTGAGATCATGACATTCGTGTGACTTTCATGAAAATAAATAAGAGCTTCTTGTCTTGGAGGCTGCATGATCTGAAGCACAGCTGTGGGATGCTCTTTAAAAGGTCTAAATAGCAAGTAGAAAGGATCCAGCTTCCCCCGCCCCCTCCCCCCACTACCTGGGTCACTTAAAAAAAAAACAACACTTTTTTTAAACTTGAATTTTCTAAACCTTGGCTCAAGGTGAGTTCGTGGATCATCATTATCTTAGCTGAGGTTGGGCAAATCCGCTCTAAAGACGGTACTTAAATTCTTTGAACAGTCATCCCCTCTCTTTAAAGTACCATTAATATGGGTGCTGGGTATCTGTAAGATATCCATGTCAAACGTAAGGCCTGGGTGGACTTATTGGTCCTCCGTGGTGTGCCAATTTGCTCTTTGGCATCGAAATAAATTAATGAGCCATCTCCAGGGCTCTTCGTACAGCAACAGCGGCTGACTCACCCATAGCTGGGGTGGGGGCAACAGAGTCTTCCCCACTATGGAAAGATGTATTGTATTTCTATTTCAGTTATAGTAATTATTTCCAAACTTGCATCTATATGTATAAATTAGTATATGCAAATATTATGCAATCTGTGTCTTCTTTCAGCATCTTTTTTGGTGGTACATAAGTGGTCATGCTATCAAGTTCTTATGCTACTATATGCGCTACCGGTCTGACAAGTTTGCTGCAGTTTGGCAAAATTATAAAAAAGTGTCAAGGAACCTTGAGATGGAATTATGAAGTAGCTAGGCTCGGGGATCAACAAACATCAAAGTTTAGATCCTGATAAAAGGTACTCTGATGTGTACCTTATATATGCACCTCTGAAGCCACCCTTACTAAAGAAGCTCCATTCTCCTTCTGCTTTAAAGGGATCAGCAGCTACAATAAAACCTAAGCTTTGCATGCTTCCATCAATGACCTCCACCAGCACCATTCCCCCTCCAGTTAGAGTTGGAAGAATAATGATCTTCTGATGAGATTGGCTGGTCAAGGGCAGAGGAGCTGAATTCTACAGGGCTCCCTTAGTTTGTGTGTAAATAAACACACCCAAGGCATGAGGATATGGAAGCACAGAATCATGATGAGGAAGCTTTTCAGTACTAGTGTAGCATATTCATTCCTGTTTTCAAGAGGTCATGTGTTAGTTAGCATTCTTACTTAGCAGTCATGGATGAGAAGAGGTCCTCTTCTGGATCGGTAACTGGTTAAAGAACAGAAAGCAGAGAGTAGGAATAATGGCCATTTCTTGCAATTTCTTGTAAACAGTGGGATCCCCCAAGGATCTGTATTGGGACTTGTCTTTTAAACTTGTTTGTTAATGTGGAGGGAACGTGGCTCAGTGGTAGAGGCACCTGCTTTGCATGCAGAAGGTCCCAGTTTTGATCCCCAGCTTCTCCAGGTAGGGCAGAAAAAAATCCTGCCTAAAACTCTAGAGAGTTTGCTTCCAGTCAGTGGGTTGGTACACTCAATACAATAGCCCAACATGGGTTATTTAACCCACAGTGAGGCTGTGGGGGGGGGGGGTGGCCACCATTTTGCAAATCAAGGGTTGTTGAATTGTGGGAACCTGGCAAGTGTGGGTTATGCAAAGGTTGTTTAACCCTCACATAACCCACACTCTCTGGGTTCCCATGACATGACAACCCCTGAGCGGGGGTTGGATATGCAAAGTGGCACCTGTGGGAAGCCACAGCTCGTCGTGGGTTAAGTAACCAATGATGAGCTGTACCATGTCATGTGAACCAGGTGAGTGTCAAGAACACTGGGCTATCTTTATTTTATTATTGATTGATTGATGATTACATTTATATCTTGCTTCCCCCCCCCCCTTGCAAGGAACCCAAGGCATCTTTCATGGTCCTCCTCCTCTCCATTTTATCCTCACAACAACTCTGTGAGGTGGGCTAGGCTGAGAGTGAGTGACTGGCCCAAAGTCACCCAGTGAGCTTCATGGCCATGTGGGGACTAGAACTCGGATCTCCCGAGTCCCAGTCCAACACTCTAACCACTACACCACACTGGCTAAATGGACTACTGGTCTGACTCAATATAAGGCCGCTTCCTATATTTCTATGATCTAGAGTTAAGGGTCAGCAGTGAGGTGGCCAAATTTTCTAACAGAACCAAATTATTTAGGGTGGCTAAAAGGAGGGGGGATTGTGCAGAGCTCCAAAAAGATCTCTCCAAACTGGGAGAATGGGCATCCAAATGGCAAAATGCGGTTCAATGTAAGCAAGTGTAAAAGTGATGCATGTTGGGGGCAAAAAACCATAACTTCTCATATACACTGCTAGGGTCTGAGCTGGGGATGACTGACCAAGAAATAGATCTTTGGGTTGTGGTGGACAGCTTGAAGAAAGTGTCGACTCAGTGTGCAACTGTAGTGAAAAACAAAAATTCCATTTGGGCCTCATTAGGAAAGGCATTGAAAACAAAACTACCGTGCAATTAACATATTATTATTATTTATTTGATTTGTACCCCACCTTTCTATCATGAAGAATCAGGGATGGAGACTCGGACTCGGGGACTCGACTCGTGAGTCAGACTGAGTCCCCCCTCTGACTCGAGTCAGACTCGAGTCCCAATATTTTTAATGGGACTCGAGACTCGACTCGGGACTCGAGCCCAAGAGGACTCCGCCCACCGCTGCCCACCTCACCTCACCGCCGACCTCACCTCACCTCCGCCGCCGCCACCGTTGCATGCCGCCACCGTTGCACGCCGTCGCACATCGCACGCCGCTGTCGCTCTGTTTTTGGCGGGGGGAACCAGGGCAACAGGGCTTAAACAGCCCTGTTGCCGTGGTTCCCCCCGCCAAAAACAGAGCGACAGCGACGGCGATGGCGGCGTGAGGCGGCGTGCGATGTGAGACGGCGGCGTGCGTCGGCGAGTTGAGGCAAGGCGGCATGCGACAGCAGCGGCGTGAGGCGGCGTGCGACGGCGGCAGAGGTGAGGTGAGGAGGAGGCGTGAGGCGGCATGCGACGGTGGCGGTGCCAGCGGAGGTGAGGTGAGGGCGGCGGCATGCGGGCGGTGGCGAGGTGAAGCAGCAGCGAGGCGGCAGCAACTCGAGGTGGCAGCAACGCTCCACACCGCTCCGCACTGCTCAGAAGAGCGAGTTTGGGCCGCTCCGCCGCGGAGAACTACAAGCCCAGGGAGGGCTCGTAATACATCCCTGGGGCGGCAGCGGCGGCAGTAGGAGCAGGGATGAGGGAAGAACCCACCGACAGTAAGTGGCGGCGGCGGTGGCCCATGGAGGGAGCGGGAGGGTCTCCGCGGGAGGAAGGGCAGCTCTTCTTCTCGCGGAGACCCTCCTGCTCCCTCCATGGGCCACCGCTTTGGGAGTGACTCGGGACTCAGGACTCAGGACTCAAGTCACCATTTTGGACCTCGGACTCGAGACTCGGGTCCAAAGACTCGTGACTCGACTCGTGACTCGGGACCAAGGACTCTTCAACATCCCTGTGAAGAATAGGACTCAAGATGGCTTACAGAATAAAAACTGCATCCAACCCAACAGACCCACTTACCTGCCAAAGGCCTGCTTGAATTAGAAGGTCTTTGCCTGCTGGCAGAAAGACAACAAAGAGGTAGCAAACCTAGCCTCCTTCGGCAGGGAGCTCCATAGCTTGGGAGCAGCCACTAAGAAGGTCCTCTTTCACGTCATCACCAATACACTTCTGAAGGCAACCGTCTCGAAAGAAGGGCCTATCCCAAAGATCTTGAAACCCAGGCAGGCTGATATGGGAGAAGGTGATCTTTCAGGTAGCCTGGTCCCAAGCTGTATAGGGCTTTATAGGTCATATATAACCAGCACTTTGAATTCTGCCCAAAAACAAACCAGTAGCCAGTGAAACTGTTGTAACAAGGGAGTCATGAGCTCCCTGTAACTGGCCCTGGTCAACAGTCTGGCCTCAGCATTCTGGACCAGCTGAAGTTTCTGAACAGTTTTCAAAGGCAGCCCCATGTAGAGCGTGTTATAGTAGTCCAAACAAGATGTAACTAAGGCAGTGATGGTGAACCTTTTTGAGACCGAGTGCCCAAACTGCAACACAAAACCAACTTATTTATTTCAAAGTGCCAACACTGCAATTAAACCTGAATACCAAGGTTTTAGTTTAGAGTTGAATCGCACAAGCCACCACAGCTTAAATCACACCACCTCCAAGCTGCCAGTGCATCTGCAAGGGTCCTCCACATCAGCCCCCCCCCACAACCCCTTCTATCCCCCCATGGGCAGAGAGTGAGTGAGCGCACGAGGCGGAGATTTAAAGCGGCAGCCCAGCCACTCCTTCTCAGACAGGCAGGCAAGGCTGGAGGAGGAGGGCGCGAGACGGAGAGTAGCCAACTGAGCATTTAAAGCGGCAGCTGCCCTCCCCGCTTCACCTTGCCTGCTTGCTCTCCTGCCCCTCGGGGGAATCCTCGCAGCAGGAGGAGCCCGGGACCCCTGCCTGATCTCGCTCCTCTCGCGTGCCCACAGAGAGGTCCCTGCGTGCCAGCTGTGGCACGCGTGCCATAGGTTCGCCATCACTGAACTAAGGCATGTGTGACTGTGGCCAGATCAGGCATCTTTAGAAATGGATGCAGCTGGCACACTAGTCTCAGCTATGCAAACAGACTCCTAGCCACTGCTGAAACCTGGGTAACAGAATGACTTTATACTATTTATGCATGCATGCCAGTTGCTGGGAAACATGGGTGGGAGGGTGCTATTGAAGTCATGCCATATTGTGGGCTTCCCATAGGCATCTGGTTGGCCATTGTGCAAACAGAATGCTGGATAGGCCTTTGGTCTCAGAGTAAGGGTGCTTCAAGATGGAGGACTCCTAGCACTAACAAGAAAAAGGACATTGTGCAGCCATTCTGTCTATTTTTCCTTAACACATTCTTTTCTGGTAAGAAAAAAGACAGAAGCAGTTGCGGGGGTGGGGGGACATGGGAGTGATATAAATGGAAGACAGACAACTGGGCCCACTATAACATTTTCCTAAGCATCCTAAGACACTTCATACATAAACATGAACAAGATTAGGTGTGCTTCCAGTTGAGGCTTTTTATTGTGCAATAACCCTACCTCATTGATGGCATTTTATGGGGAGTCCAGACAGGGCCGGATTAAGAGCATTATGGGCCTGGTGCTGAGGATTTTGGTGAGCCTTTTTATGGAAATAAATAAAATGAAGACGCAATTTTATATTAAAACAAATTAAATATTTTAATTACCATTAAAGTGCCAAAACAGAAACATATTGAAAATATTTCCTTTTTGTAAACAATAAGCTTGTTAACTCAATAAAACTGTTATAAAAACGCTCTCAAACCGAGTTACTTGCAATCCAAGGCATTACTGTATTATCAATAACATTTCAAAGGGCGCAATCCTATAAGCATGTTCAGAGAGAGAGAGAAAGCCCTGCAATTCCCAGCGTGCCTGGGCCATGCTGGGAGTTGTAGGACTTTTTCTGTCTGGACATGCTATAGGATTGGGCCCTGAAAGGGGAAGCAAAAAAGGTAATTTACTGCCTCTCAGACTCGCAAGCCTAAAATACTTGACACGATGCTCGATCCACGTTCTCACCGGACTGAGGAGGCGGCCCCTTTCAACTTCGGCTTTCCGGCCTTGACTCACTCCCCCTCCCCAGAAAGCTGATTCACACCGCGCGTCTGGCACGATCCTGGCCTTTCACGCGGCTTCCACGAACACCCCCGCCGCCCCCGCTTCTCTCGATCTCCCCTGCTCCCTCCGTCCACGAAGCCCTCCGTATAAGAAGCCCGGGCGGCTGCCGCAGAGCGCAGCAGACCGGGGAGGAGAAATGAAAGCAGGTTGTGGGGATGCCGACGCGCGGGCAGCCCGTATCCTCCGCGCGCAGAGCTTCCACGGGCGATTAACAGCGCGCACACGGCACTCCAGCCGCCTTATGCGTGGCTACTCTGGAGTAAGTCTCCTATTCCCTCCCGCGGGGAGGGCTTACTCCCAGGAAAAGCGGGCCTCGGATCGGCTTTCCCTTTTCCCCGTCTTTGCCTCGCCTCCCGCGTTACTCCGACTTTAAAAAGAGTAGACCCATTGAAATGAACGGGGCGGGGGCTGAATATTGTGGGCCTGTTTTGTGCTAGGGGCCTGGAGCTGCAGCTCCAATAGCCCCTATCTTAATCCGGCCCTGGGTCCAGATGACATTGCCTTCCACTTGTAACCCTACTGTATTTTCCCACCGCTTCTTCCATCTTTTTTCTTTCCACAGAAAATCTGTGAAGATGGAAAAGACGGAGTAGCTGCAGAATATTTTTCTCTTTTTTTAACTGGCAGTGCTATCGCACTAACTAGGTCTGCAGATTGCTACATGTTCTCTTTCTGGCTTCACTTCTGCTTCTGGGTTATCTGTTCCTAAGCTGTGCTCTGCCAAATGCAGATATCAATGGCCTGGATTCCCTATAATGCTCAGCATTCAGGAAGTGCTATGTGCCAATGCACAGCGCAAGGTAAAACCACAGTATGAACTGCAAGTTAAAGTCACTTGAGTGTAGAGTCACCACCACCACTACCTCCACTTCTCCACGTTGTGAATAGCAATGCTGCAAGAGACAGACATATCCTTAATGGATAGAGAGAATTGGCGGGAAGTCAAAGCTGAACATTCATTGTCAATGGAATGGTCAATGGAATGGTCAAAGGAGTGTTCAGCAGACAACACTGCCATCAATGTTTCTTGAAGCTTTGTCTCTATCTTTTAATTCTCTGTTGGAAGTTTGGGCTGCAGGAGAAGGCATACATTGCTACAGATGTGGTCTGAATTGTGAAATAAGTTCTGCGTGTGGCCGCAAACTTCTTTCATTGTGTATAAGACGTGGCCACCACCCAAAGAAAAGAAGGCACCATTGTTGGCAAGCAAAGAACCAAGAGGAGGAGAGCTGTTTGGACTTACTGATAAAACTCTACAGCTATCCATGTTCTCTTTATTATTTCCCATGTCAATCATTGCAATGTTTTCATAGATTATTTCATAGATCACAGAGTTGGAAGGAGCCTACAAGGCTATCGAGTCCAACCCCCTGCTCAATGCAGGCAACTAGAGGAGGGGTCTCCCATCCAAGTAATAACCAGGCTTGACCCTGCTTAGCTTTCCACGCTCAGACAAGCTGAGCCAGCGTAAGCCACAGGCCTCACTGATCTTACTGCATCTATTTTGTAAGCTTCTCCATCTACCCTAACTTCTGCCACTCGTAGGGACGGCTCCAGGTTGGAGGGAGCCTTTGACAAAGGAATCTCTTGTTGGCCCCTTCAAATCTGGGCTTACATGCTGGTGGCAGAGATGAATCACAGCAATAGTAGGATGACCACTTATGCATCACCAAAAAAAGAGACCCTACCCCAGCCACTGCCCACAGATGCCATGTGCTGAGGCCAGGCCTGGCTGCTAGCTTGATATTTTCAGGTGGGAATCTCACGTTGCTACTTCATGTCATTCTTTCCATTGGTATCCCATCTCTTCACAGCTTCACTTTAAGGTTCTCTTGCGCTTATTTTGAAATGTCTCTTCCCTGCCTGTGTATCTGTACATATAAATTGGCATATGCAAATGTTGTGCAAATCTTTTTGTTGCTGTATTTCTTTTTTACTTTCTTTCTTTTTTCTTTTTTCTTTTTTAAATGTGGATTACACCAAAACAAAACAAATAACATTAAAAAATGAAGAAGAAAAATCAACAACAAAAAATACAATTTTCTTACAGTATTTTAAATGGATCACTTACAGCAAATATGTATGAAATATATATCCATAAGTATCAAAAAGCATGTAGTAATACAATTATCCTTAAAAAAAAGTTATGCATAAACTTCAGAAAAAGCAGACCAAATATCCATGTATTTATCCATCCGCAGGTGGCATCTAAATTCCACCTGTTCAAATGTTGAAAGCATTATTAGGTCCTCAATCCATTGTGTTATAGGAGGTGAGCGTTTATCTTTCCAGTGTTGTAATATCAACACTGTAAAGTATTTCCTTTTTTCTGGTACTCTGTGAGTGGCCCAGCTCTTCCTTCTGACAGTCCTTTATTCTTAAACTGGACTTGGGCTGCACAGCTCTTCAAACAGAGGATGCCTTCAAAATAGGGCACTGTCCTCTGGCAGCCCTTCAAATAGAGGACTGTCCTCTGTAAAAGAGGACACGTGGCCACTCTAGTTTTCAGGTGGGAGGTACTTGCAATTGTACAATGTGGTGAGGATATTTGATCTATCCCCCCCCCCCCCCACACACACACACACTTTTCTTTCACTTTAAACAAGCTAAGCTGCTGTTCCCAGTGGAAGCTGGGCAGGTCAGCTGCTGACCGCTTTGAAAAGTGGACTGAGAATGCCCTGGCAATCACAGTAGGATCACAGAGTTGGAAGGGGCCTACAAGGCCATCGAGTCCAACCCCCTGCTCAATGCAGGAAACTAGAGGAGGGGTCTCCCATCCAAGTCATAACCAGGCCTGACCCTGCTTAGCTTTCCACGCTCAGACAAGCTGAGCCAGCGTGAGCCACAGGCCAGTAAAACCCTGTTCAGCCAGTTGTTATTTTCTGTGTATGTGTGATTAATACTGGGTGGAGGGATAGTGGAGCTGCGTGCACTGGCCCCATCCCTGTGTCCTTTGCTGGTTCTGCCCCCATACCGCCCACACACGTTGGTGAAAGGTCTGAAAGGGGAAGGAAGCCTGTCAAGCATGTGGAGGCTGCAGTGCTGACCAGGACCGGTGCAGGGCAGTTTGGCGCCCTAGGCTAAATTATATTTAGCGCCCCCCCTCTCGTGCCGTGGGGGGGGCTCCAGAAAGCAGCCCTGCTCTGCAACCTCCCGCCGCCGCCGCCCCCCGGACCCCCCCCCCCCCGCACGCTGCCGCTGCCGCCCCCCACCTACCTGCCCACGCCTCCTCCGAAAAGGGACCCCCCGTGCTCTGTTTTTGGCGGGGGAAACCAGAGCAACAGGGCTGTTTAAGCCCTGTTGCCCTGGTTCCTCCCGCAAACAGAGCGGCGGGGGGGGCTCACGGAAACAGCGCGGAGAAGGTAGGTGTCGGGGGGGGAGGCGGCGCGGGAGGCGAAGCGAAGCGAGGCGAGGTGGGGGGGGAGGCGGCGGGGGGGGAGGCGGCGCAGAGGCGAGTGGTGGGAGGCGGGCGGGAGGTGAGGCAAGGTGGGGGGGAGGCGCCCAGGCCGGCCCCACCACTACTCCGGGCGCAATCCCCCAGACTGACCCTGGCTTTCTCGGTGAAGGCGGGCGGGCGGGCAAGGCAGGAGCGCGCCGGCAGCGAAGAGGAGCGCGCGTTCTGCGCCCTCTTCCGCTACGCGCTCTAGGCAATAGCCTAGTTGGCCTAGCGGTAGCGCCGGCCCTGGTGCTGACACCGGGGTTTGGAGTGCTCTTGTGCAAGACACCCCTTAGTGTGTCTACCTGAGGCACCTTCCTTCACTGAGTCCACCTTTTCACCGCCATGTTCACCAGCTGCTGTTGCTCTTCATCCTCTTTCTCATCATTGCTCCCACTTGCTTGCTTGACAGCCAGTGAGCAAGTAGGCAGTGGCGTCTACTGCTCCTCCTTCTCACCACCACTGTGGTCTGGGCCACAGAGAGAGGCAGGTGGACAAGCAGGTTGCAATGGTGAAGAGGAGGAGCAGCTCCAGGGGGCTCTTGTCAGTGGGCCCCTGCTGGGGTGTAGACCCTCAGCAGGTGCCCAACCATGCCTACCCTTGACAACAGCCCTGATTGGCAGCATGTGCTAATGCAATATCAAGCCAACCCCCTGACATGCAACCTGCAACCTGTCTTGAGACACTGATACACAACAAAACCAGGAGACCTACACTACTGACTGGCACATGGTGATGGAATCCGCATGGAGCTGAGAGTGGTGTTGGTGAGTTGTATCCTTTCTCAGACCTTTCTTGATAGAAGAAGTACCATGTGAACTTCCAATGTTTCTTCCACTCACTGCTTCCTCAGAACTATGGGTCTGAAGGGTGTAAACATAACCTTCCTTCCCTCTTTTACACACGTCACAGAAACAAGTTAGTGGAAATGAATAATGCAACCAAAGTTCTAAATTGGGGCATCTGGAGGACCATGTCTTCAGTTCGGAACTTCCAGGCTACCTCCAAGCTGAGCCTTGTCTTTCTCCAAAGTTTGGGCTCACTCATAATTAGTTTGATGCCAGCTAATTATGAGCGAGCTGCAGCTGCTCCTTCCCCAGCACTGCAGCTTCTCCTTCTCTTGTCCACTGAATCTTCTTAACCTGGGAGTGGCAACCTAGGGGGGCTGGTGTCCTACTTTACTGAGGGCAGCCCTCTATTTGAAGAGCTGTCAGAGGACTGTCCTCCATTTGGAAGGCATCCCCTGTTTGAAGGAATGTCCAGTCTAAGTTTGGTTTAAAGATAAAGAACCATAAGAAGAGAGAGTTAGGGCCTGGAAGTTGCCCATCCACAGTTAGCACCTGGGCAGCAGACTTAGCAGGCACACAGGTCATCTGGTCACAGTCTTCGCCACTACAGTGAGATGTATTGTATTTCAGTTTAAATTTTAGTTACTATTTCTAAATTGGCATCTATGCATATGCAATTTTTATGCAAAGCCATATCCTCTTTTGTCCTCCTTTTGGGGAATGCATAAGTGGCTACTTGTGAGAAGAGCTGCTGCTGCAGCCTTCATTACGCTGCAGCAGCAGCAGCAGCAGCATCAAGAGGCCCCAAGATCACTGGCAAATGTAGTTTTCTGGGGCTTCTTTGCTCACATATCTCTTCCCCACATCTCCCCAGTAACTATCAGTTAAAGGATTTAAATGATGTCACATCACTGCACTCAAGAGACTCCTTGTGTGTCCAAACCCGACCCCACCCCCCATCCGAGAAGCTGCAGCCAATGAAGCAGAGTGGAGGTGTGGAACCTCTGAGTTCGATAATGTCACATCACAAGTCTTCTTTAACTGAAGGTGGCCAAAGGTCCTACTTTATAGATGACAGTCCACTATGCATATAAATTAGCACATGATTATTATTATTATTATTATCATCATCATTTTGCAAATCTGTGTCTTCTTTCACCCTCTTTTTTTTTTTTTTTTTTTTTTTGATGATGCATTTCCTCTTTCTTGCTTATCTGCAAGTGGCCATCCTACACCAGAGAGACACAGGGAGGAGACATAGGCTGGTGGCAACCGCATGTTTCTCTTAACATGAGGCTTGAGTTTATCAGACCCTTCCCATAACTTAATCACTACACTGAAGTGTGCAACCGATCAGAGCCAGCCCTAGACATTTGGCTGCCTGGGGGCAAAGAACAAGCAGAGTCCTTTGCCTGCTCAGTTTGTTAAGGATGGGCAGCTACAAGGCCCCTGCACTCCCCTCACCCCAAATATAGAAGCTGGACTGGACTGGCAGATGAACCTTACTTCAACTAGGCCTGGTGTCAAGGGTGAAGGCCCACACACCTGCTGAGGGTCCATACCCCAGCAGGGGCCCATTCACAAGAGTCCCCTGGATTTGCTCCTCCTCTTCATCGTTGTAGCCTGCGTCCTGCTCTGGCCCAGACAAT
The DNA here is from genome assembly GCA_021292165.1 of Shinisaurus crocodilurus. Lineage (NCBI taxonomy): Eukaryota > Metazoa > Chordata > Lepidosauria > Squamata > Shinisauridae > Shinisaurus > Shinisaurus crocodilurus. The sequence goes on from JAHFWL010000433.1 coordinate 681,677, forward strand.
GGTGGTGGTGAGAAGGAGGAGCAGGAGATGCCACTGCCTACTTGCTCGCTGGCTCTCTGCCTGTCAAGCAAACAAGTGAGAGCACTGATGAGAAAGAGGGTGAGGAGCAATAGCAGCTGGTGACACTGGTGATGAGTAAGTAGACTCATTGAGGCAGGGGGCCCATCTAGGGTGTCTTGCCCAAGGGCCCTCCAAAACCTGAAGCCGGCACTGACTTCAACCCTGGTGACGGGACAGTGTCCTGCAATGCACCTGAGTGTGGCAGGCTAGCTTAGAGGATGCAGCATAAGCAGTGTCTGGCCCCCTGGCATCTGCCACTTGATGTGGTCACCTCTCACCCTGCCTATTGGCTGGGTGCAACTGCAACTGATCTGCTGCTGGTGCATATTATGCCGTAGGGAGTTCAAGAACCTCCATCAATCCATCGTCTGTTTGCACACGCCCCAAACATTTGCCTCTAAATGAACAGCGGCTCACCTTATTCTGGAATCAGCAGATAGCAAAGCATTCAGCATGCTTTCCAAGTTTCACTCTCTTAACATGACAAAATAAAAACAAGTAAGTTTGCTTACTGATGACTTACTTGAATTTCAAACAGTTAATATTAGCATGTATTAATTTTGCAGCAAAACTTGACTAACCAGTTGCTCAGGAGCCTAGGCCTTTAAACACAGATCTCACTGAGAAATCTGCATGAAGATGCATGCCAAGCATCTTCTGGTGATGTTGCTGATGATGAAAACACTGCTGCTGATGCTGATGCCCTGTCTGGCTCCAGTCCTGAGTTGTCCGATATCTTGGGGCCAAGATTTTTTTTAGAAGGAAGTATGGGAGGAGAGAAATGATTCTTCTGGCTAGAAGGAGAACAGTTAAAGGCATGGGAGGAATAACAAGGCAGGAGAACCTGTGGCTGCATCATCTGCCATATCCTTGTTCTAGGCCAGGCTTGTGGAGGGTGTGTCCCACCATGCCAAATGCAATCCATCAGCCAGCCAGCTGCCTCGGGGACTGCAAAAATGGGACAGGCAGTCAACCACCTGGCTGGCCAAAATACAGGACTGGTGTGGTGGCCTGCATATGGCTTGGCAGCGAGTCGCAAGTTGTACAGGCAGATGAATGGAAAAGAGAAGTGAAGGTGCCACATGGGGTTGTGGAGTATGGAATTGCCCCGGTAGCAATTTGTGGAGTATGAAATTGCTCCAGGACTCGGGAGCAATTCATGGAATATGGAATTCCTCAGGTAGAGGGTTGCAGAACCTCAGGCCCAGGGGCCAAATCTGGCCTGCCTGGGGTCTCAATCTGGCCTTCTGAGATTCTCTATTTCAGGGCTCTCCAACCTTGGGTCCCCAGATGTTGCTGGCCTACAGCTCCCAGCATACCCAGCCAGCATGGCTAATGGCAAGAGATTCTGGGAGCTGTAGTCCAGCAACATCTGGGGACCCAAGGTTGGAGAGCCCTGCTCTAGATAGCCACACACCCTTCCCCTGGCGCCACTGCCTTCCCCTCCCCCCAGCCATGGTCATTTGGTGGTTTCCTGACTTGTTTGCAGGTGTCCCCCATTCTACAAGGTTGAAATGCCTCTCCTAAGGCTGAGTGACTGGCAGTGAGAACTTTGAGCTACAATATGCTGCCATATTTGGTACCTTGGCCCTGTCCCTTTTGCCTTTGGCCCTGCTTAGCACTAGAATGTGGCCCCTGAGAGCTTCTCAAAAATGGAATTTGGCTCTCGGGCTCAAAGGGGTTCCCCACCTCTGGTTTAAACCTACTGGAAAGTGTGCAGATACCCACAAAATGCTTGCTTTTGGTGAAGAGCATGGATGGGAAGGGCCAAGGGGTCCCAGTTGCCCATTCAAGATTAGGCTTACCAAATTTTAATTTAAGCATCCCTTTGGATGAGGCCAGTTGCAGAGGCCTGCTGGGTGGAAGCAGGACAGGGATGACTCCAGAGAGAAGCAAGGGGTAGTGAGCTCCCTGCCAGAAACTATTCCCTGCTGCCCAACACATCTGGCCAGAAAAGTTACATTGCTTCATCAACTGCAGCAAATTAATTACCAGACAATTAGGGATGCAGCTTTCCAGCCAACAAGTCACAGACTGGCCCACCCATCCACCATCGCCATAGTTGCGGACAATAGTATATCATCTTCCCCCATCCTCCAGGAGTGGGCAACTTGTGGCCCTCCACTACAGATGTTTTGGTTGACAACTCCCATCAGCCCTAGCCATCATAGCCAATGGTGAGGGATGATGGGGGTTGTAGGCCAAAACATCTGGATAGCCACAAGTTGCCCAGACCTGGCCTATGTTGCCTTTCACTTTTCCACATAAATTCTAGAACTGTCCCTGAAGAATATAATAGGTCAGGAGAGAGCCAAGATGGAACCCTGTAGGTCAAGGGTGAACCAAAGTGGTGCATTATGGGTGTGGCCTGGTCAAATCAGCCAGTTCAGTGACTGAGCCAGGCAGAATTTGGAGTTCATGATTTCTTTCCACTCAAATGCTGGTAAGCAAATTCAGGTTACCTGGTTACCGGGTCTGTTCATTGGTGCCGCTAGGGCTGGACTTTGGGGCTAGGCCTAGGCAGGCCCACCCAAATGACCACAAGAGACAGTGGCAGATGATTGGGCTTGGTAGCGGGTCAGGATAACAGGCCCGTGGCTCACGCTGGCTTGTCTGAGTGTGGAAAGCTAAGCAGGGTCAGGCCTGGTTATTACTTGGATGGGAGACCCCTCCTCTAGTTTCCTGCATTGAGCAGGGGGTTGGACTCGATAGCCTTGTAGGCCCCTTCCAACTCTATGATCTATGAATCTATGAAATACTCAGCGTGGGTTTACAAGAGCTTATGTGATCACCACAACATCCCTTTTTCTTTCTTGGCTTTAATTTTTTTTATTTATTCATATATTTTTTTTGCAACTAGGGTCGATGGCTGGGCAAAGCTCTGAGGAGGAAACAGCTGCAGCTGCCACCTTAATTTCCCCAGAGTTCTCTGGGCCAGGTAGAACAGGAGAGGAGCAACCAAGGTGACAGGGGTGGGGAAACAGGTGTGTGGAGGAGTGGGGAGACCTGTCCAGGCAGGGCACGGGGGAAGTTGGAGAGCACTTTGCCCAGGGCCTCTTCGAACTTGGCAGTGCCTGGGTCTGTCAGTGGCTATTGCCATGGTAGCTAAATGAAACCTTCTTACTGAGCTGCTGGGGAATGGGCCCTACTAGTGATATTGTGGTAAATTTTGAAGTGCATGCACTCATCATGATAGCCCCCTTAGCCACACCCCATAGCTACTCCCCCCCCCATGGCCACAACCCTAAGGAGAGTCCAAAAATGCATGCCGCTGCGTTGATCCATCTCTTTCTCTTTGTGTATTATATATGTCTTCTGTAGGTCTTTTGTAAAGTGAATGGGTCTTAATTACCCATTCAAGGCCAAGCCACCTCAAAATATTTTACTTTACAACAGGGATAGCTTACAACACTAATGCTGCTGTGGAAATCCATTTCTGTGCCAGCTAAGCTCAGAGGAAACAGGAAGTCTGAGGAGGGTGGCAGATGATGCCACCGTCCCTGCTAATAAAAAAAATCCTGGCGCTAATAAAAAAAAAAGTCCCGTGAGCCCCGGTTCCACTAGACCACTGTACCCTGCTTGTGACTTCGTGGAAGCAACTGGATGGCCACTGTGAGAAGTAGCATGCTGGGTCAGATGGACCTTCCATCTGATCTGTCAGAGCTTTCCTGATGGTTTTATGTTATTATGGTTGGAGCAGTGAAACACCAATTCTGGCCCACTTGCACTGGCTCCCTGTATGCTTCTATGACCAATGCAAGATGCTGGTTTTGATGGCTCAGGAACACAATACCTGACAGCATGAACCTCCCCGTTTACTACATTCATCTTATGAGGCCCTCCTCCAGGTGCCTCCTCCAAGGGAAGCTCAGAAGGTGGCAACAAGGGAGAGGGCCTTCTCAGTGGTGGCCCCGCAATTATGGAATGATCTCCCCAACAAGGTCTGCCTGGAGCCAACATTGCTATCCTTTCAGCGCTAGCTTAAGACCTTCCTCTCTAAGGCATTTGGCAGCATATGATAAAGTTCAAATCAGGTCCTGGATTTTCTTCTTGTTTAAAATTGCTTGTGTGTGTGTGCGTGTGCGTGCTGTCTGTTCATGTGTTTGAATGTAAATGGTTTTTATACTATGTACAGTCACGCCTTGGATTGAGAGCATAATTCATTCCGGAAACGTGCTTGTAATCCAAAACACTCTTATATCAAACGAAATCCCCCCCAACAAAATTGTACAGAGATTTTTAATTTAAGCCATACTACAGTACTTGTATGCAAGACGTCGCTTGTATATCAAGTTAAAAAATTAAATAATATTTAAAAATTTGCGTGTCTTGCAAAACCTCCCAAACCAAGTTTACTTGCAATCCAAGGGTATACTGTATAATATTGTATGTTTAAGGTGTTAATCTTTGTAAACTGCCCAGAGAGCTTCGGCTATCAGGTGATATAGAAATGTAATAAATGAAACGAAATCCTGGCTATTAAGTAAGACATACTCAAAATCTAGAACAGATTCTGACAGAAGTATTTCAGGGAAGATTGCATATGTTCTTAGCACCTCTCTGTTTTGCTCCTTCATAGGGAGACCACCTCACATTTTAAGGTAGTGTTCTCCCGCCTGGTGACCTCCTGGTGGATTTCAATTCATATCAGCCCCAGCGAGCCTGGCCAATGGTCAGGGATGCTGGAAGTTGTTGTTCAAAAGTGTGGTGTAGTGGTTAGAGAGCCAGTGTGGAGTAGTGGTTAGAGTGTTGGGCTGTGACTCAGGAGATCAGGGTTCTAGTCCCCGCTCGGCCATGAAACTCACTGGGTGACTTTGGGCCAGTCACTGACTCTCAGCCTAACCTACCTCACAGGGTTGTTGTGAGGATACAATGGAGAGGAGGAGGAGGAGGAGGAGTATGTAAGCTGCCTTGGGTTCCTTGCAGGAAAAAAGGCAGGGTATAAATATAATAATAAAAAAACATCTAGAGGGCATCACGTTGGGGAAGGCTGCTTTAAGTACCCCTCCCTACTCTTGCCCTGAGCCCTACAAATCTGAAGACCACTCCTGCTGACTCAGTGTTGCATAATAACAATCCGGCACCACATTGAAAAAGCTCCTTGTGTTTTGCAATAATGGCCACTGTGCAGCTTCCGTGGAGTGCTCTAACCATCCCATATCAGCAAAACCACAGCATGGCTTGGAAGCTTCCCTTTCCCGCCCCCCAGCATTCTTGTGAAAGAGGAAGAAGGAGGCCTGCTCAACTCGTAAAGCAAGGGGCTCCTCCCAAGCTGTGTGGGTCCTAGCCCAGGCTTTGCCACTGATTTGGCGTGTCATCCATGTTAGCATCCTTAAAGGCCACATTTGCATAAGTTACTACTGTTATTTCAGATTACAGAGACTGGAAACAAGAATTATTATAATTCTTTAAATTTCATTTGCAGAGAGTGGAAACTATTACTACACAAGCATGGTGACCCATGGTACACATGCTTTTTTTCTTTTGTTCCACTTTCATCTTTGGGCAAACGGGTCTTGCAGATTTTTGTAGCACTTTGAAAACCTGTTTGAGCAGAGATGATAGTGGAACAAAAGGAATGAGTGTGCACTCACCTCCGGCGCAGCGGATGCCGCCGCTGCGCCCACCAAACTGGGCCAAAAGCTGGTGCACGCTGCACTGCCTGCCAGATTTCCAAGTTCCTGGTGGGCAGCTGTTTGTGTAGAAATGCCTTAAGATAAGATACATCAAAAGCG